>CM068357.1:21951814-22651814 GCA_034769755.1 Odontamblyopus lacepedii | reverse complement strand
TTTTAATTGGTAGAGCAGTTCATCCACTGCGTAGTTTGCTGCTTAGCAAGTCATTATCTCAGTCCCTTTTGCTGCCTGCGAGTGTGGAAGAAGAAAGTGAAACAAAATATATTGGACCCCTGAAGGTAAAGTGTTGTTTCATTGTTTATTTAGTTCAGTTTGCTTTATGCGCCTTTCTATTTTAATTTACTTTTGTTCTTTTGTTAAGGTGACTCTTGAGCTTGTCACTGAAAAGAAAGACTCACAAATCCCTATAAAGACATTGGCACAAAGAGATGCAACACCTTGGGATACAACAGACACTCCAGTGAATGCATCATTTGGGCATAAGAAAGTTCCTGAGGTTCCAGTTGTGGAGGTTTCCATGAGTTCTCCCAGACTCATGGGAGAAGCTGTGTGTCCGCACAGCTTTCACACTTCTCCATCTCAGCACAGAGATCCTCCGACAGAGGAGAGCACAAACATTTTATTGCACGCTTTACTCATGGTTCCTGATGCTAGAGACTTTCAGTGTTCACCATTACAATCTCTAAATCTCTATTTGAACTGTAAGCTCTTCTGGTGTGATGAAACTGTGAGATCCCATGTTGCTTGGGGTCAGGCATCCCCTACATTTAATTTTGTACAGGTACTATATCATACATACATATATGCACCTCCACATATATGTAATGGCCATTTCTAACATGTGACTGTTTCTTTAGGTGACCCCAGTTGCTTTGACATCTAAACTGTTGGAGCGCATGAAGAACAATGTCATGGTGATTGAGGTTTGGCAAAAGATTGGAAGCCCAAAGCAGGATCACCTTCTTGGCCTTGTTAATCTACCTCTTCACCAGTTCTACATGTCATTCAGGTAAGAACTGTGAAGTCTTTTAGCTGTGTTGTTTTATTATTAATTCTTATGCTCTCCTCTTTTTTCTCCTTTTACCTCTTTTCAGAGATGTGAAGATTGCACATCTACTTCTCCGAGCTCAGTACCCAGTATTAGGAGTGGACTGCTACATGCCTGTCATAGATGTTTTCTCAGGCAATTGTAAAGGAAACCTTAGAGTTATTTTAGCTATGGGTCGATCAGAACAGATTTCTGCCCTCCAGTCAGCAAGAGGTGAAGAATATCATGCTCCTGCCCCTGTGGTGAGGCCAGTCCATCTGTTGGATCATCAACCGCATTCAAAACAGCATAAGGTAAGTTCCAGACAGTTATACAGTTGAGACAGTGTGTGAATACCACAGATATTGGCTTCTATATTTGAGATTTTGGATTATATTAATTAGTTAATTATGTGCTTATTATCTGTATATGTCTTGTAGCTGGTGACTAGAGCTCATAATGAAATAATGAAGGAGCATGTGTTTGTGGTAAAAGTGGAAAAGGTTGTTGGACTGACACCTCTGCAGTCCACTGTGTGGGGTGAGGCCGATTGCTATATTCAGTACACTTTTCCCTGTCAAGAAGGAGATTTCACTGCAAATACAGACCTCATAGAAAGTAGTAAGCATTTAAGCATTTCAATAAACTAACTACATTGTGTCACTGTGATAATAACCTTTTTATGCATTTGTAGCCATCAACTTGAAGTCATTTCGTACCACTACTACCCTTTGTGTTCCTGACCCTTTATTTGGCCACACCGAAAGACATGTGCTTTTGGCTCCTGAAGAAGTTCCCATCCAGAAGGTCCTGCTCAGCTCTCTGTCCTGCCAAGGCCTGAGCGGTGGGGGCGGAGTGCAGTTTGAAGTGTGGTGCCGGTTTGTCACATGTTTTTTTATGGTTTTGGCTGCATTACACTACTAGTCAGGATTTGAGTGTGATTATGTGCATGTCTCTGCAGATATTACTATCCGAATGTGCGCGATCAGCTTGTGGCTAAAGGAACGCTTCCACTGTCCAAGCTGTGCGCCATGGTAACCATGCAGAGACTGCACAACGAGGCACAAATGTTCTCACTGCCACTGAGTCCATGGACTGATACAGATCAACAGTCTCAACCTACAGGTAACCATGAACTATGAAACGATGTGAAATCTACACTTAACTGGTATAGGCCATAAGAAATGAATAAGCCTCTGTTGAAGGTTTGCTGGATGTGTGTGTTGAATACAAACACCGGCCTGTGAGGCCAGAGGGACAGATGGGAAGAGGAGCTGCGTCTCGTGTTGTGACACTGGTGATACAAATCCACAGAGCGTCTGGACTCAAAACGGCTGCCAGGTACGTCATGATCACTCTTGGTATGACGTATTCATTTGGCAGTATGGCAATTTTATCTCCTGGTCCTTGCAGGGTAGTTGCAGAGACAAATGAACGCTTCAATTACTACACTTCTGTGGGTGTGAACAGCTACATCACAGCTCAGCTCTCCTTTTTGCCCAAGCGTGAAACAAGATGCACTCGAACAGTGGCACGGTCCTTCAGTCCAGAGTTTGACCACTACATGGAGATGTCATGTGACCTGTTGCTTCAAAGGAGCACAGGGGAGTCGATCAGTCTGGCAGAGCAGCTGGAGCAGGCTTCTGCCATTTTCACTTTGTGGAACAAAGAGAGTCGAAAAGGTTCAGATGAAATATACTATAAAAGACCACATTTAATACAACAAGTATTTGAATTTCTCATATACCACTTTTGTCTATTTCCAAAGGAGCTGAAGCTTCCCAACCAAAGGATGTACAGTTGGGTACAGTTAAAGTACCTCTTGCTAATCTGATCTATAAAAGAACAGGTAAATAATATACAGTGTTTCTCCTGCTAGACCTTGTATTGTTGGTTTCTCTCATTCAGTGACTTCATTCAAGTCAGTTTGCTTTCCCATGATTTTTAGGCATTTCAGGCTGGTTTGGAGTACATGCATTAAAACGGACTTCTTCTGAGGAGCAGCCGATCTTGGTTGGGGGTGTTGAAATTTCCATCAGGTTTGCCCATCACTCTGACAGAGAAAGAATGCTCAAAGCTGCACAAGGCCTGGGCTGGGAAATGGCCCATAGAGTTTATTTAAGAGAGGAAGATGAGGAGTCCTGGGAGGAAGATCTTAGTAAAATCTCATTGAGTTTCTCTGTACCTCGAGCTTGGATACCTGTGCACTGTCTGCTCCTGCCTGGCCTAAGAGAGATGCAGCGCTCAACCTACTGCTACTTCAGATACAAATTCTATGACCAAGAAGCTTTCTGTTCTCACATGAAGCACCCAGTAGTTGAGGAGGAGAAAGTTACCACAGTCAGTTTTGAAGGAAGTGCAACAGTGGAGCTAAAAAGGACTCAACCCCTAATTTGGTACCTGCGTGAAGAAATGTTGGAGATTCAATTATGGGTAGCTTTCACAAAGGACAAAACTCAAAGGCCCTGTGATACGGACCGACTGGTGGGTTCAGCGTTTCTGGATCTGTCTGCACTTGCAAAAATATCAAAACAGAAACTTACACTAAGTGGTAAATACATTCTCTTAATTCAATTTTTATATTTTTTTGATGTATTATTTATTTTCTTTAAACTGTTTGTATTTCACAGGAGTTTACCCATTGTTCAGACGTTCCGCCGCTGATCTACAAGGGGCTGCTCTCAGGGTTCACATTACACTGGCACTAGGTTCTGGCCCAAGGATGACAGCTCATACAGATATTGATGAAGAAGACCTCTTATCTGATGAAGTGGATGATACAGAACTAAAAACTATTGAAAGATCACAAAAAACTTCAACAAACACAGACATTAAAACTGTCCAGCATATAGAGATGGACATTAATGAGTCTTTCCCTATGACTGTTACAGTGGATAAAGCCATGCATTTAAATCTGACAGGTTAGTGTGTAGATGAGTGTTTATTGATCTTTATATTTATTCTATTTTGTGTTAATAATTGTGATTGTTTGTTCAAAGGTTGTCCTCTCACAGATCGCAGTGAAGGGATTCCATGTTGCTGTGTTTCTTATGTCACTGCAGACTCGTCCGAACCTGTCTCCACAGCTGTTATTTCTAACAATGACAACCCAGTGTGGGACCACCAACACGAGTGCAGGTACAGCATTAACCATTTAGGGTTGTCAAAAAATTTATCCCTGAAACCAACTGGTAGTGAAGAAGTGATACTGGAAAAGAAAAAAGAAAACACAACATTTTCGGAGTAGTTTTAGAATGGTCAGAACTTTGTAAAATCCCTCAGTTGTTCATGTGGGATCCATACCAAAGGAGAAATTCAATTCTGTCAACTGGACAAACATTTTTGGATCAAATGCATTTCACAGCTCATCCAAACTGCTTCAGTTCTGGTCAGATTACTGGTGGACAGGGCCTTATGTCTGATCAGATATACTGCCTTATACTGAAACGTATTCAATCCAAAAAACTTTTGTCCAGTTGACAGAATTGAATTTCTCCTTTGCGATTGTCAGAATTAGTAATAGACCACATTATTACTATATTAAATACTATACTGTTTCTTTTACTATTACTATTGCTTTTATTTCGTGTTGACACTTAGGTGTGATCTATCTAAAAAAGAGCACATGATATACAGTACCTTATTCAATTACAGACTGCCAAAGGACCTACTTGTGGATTCTCAACAATCGCTTGTCTTTAAAGTGTGGCACAAAGGAGGTAAATAATAGATTTATTGAAAAATACAAATTACTATTACAATGGGTAAAGGAAACCCTCTGCTTTTGTTTACAGAGAATGAGAGGGTGATTGGATTTGCTTCAGTCGACCTAACGCCTTTGCTCTGCGGCCTGCCCTCTGTCTGTGGCTGGTACAACATCACAGACTTCAGCGGCCATTGTCACGGCCAACTGAAAGTGTCCATCACACCGCTCCAAAGAATCCATGACCTCAGACTACAAAGAAAGACAGCGGGCGAAGAAAAGCCTACTAATTCAGCAGTATGTCTTAGGACTAGAACTATTAATCAGGATCATCCTGACTAGTCAGCTAATAGAATAATAGCTTTTGTATTTTCATAATCATAAACAATTAACTGGACTATACAGACTCAAAACGCATGCCAAAAGAGCTACATTATTAAATTAAAAATCTCTGATTTTGATCATATATCAATACACTTTATTTGTAAATGTACACATCATGTAAACTACTACTTTAGTCACCACCTCTTTTTGGTTAAAATATATTTCTCACAAAAATTTCAATGTACCATAGAAATTTAACTAAACTCATCTAATCCAAAAAATAACCACTAACTAGTTAATGACTAAAATAATCAGCAGTTCCAGCCCTAACTATAGTAAATGTTTGAATAATTAACTTTATGAAGATATGTCTTTATTTACAGGGTTTATTTCAAGGCCATCCAATCACTTACCACACAACAGCCACCTACAGCAGTTTCCCCTCACACATTAGCCGCTATCCTGAACAGAACATCTCCTCTCCGGACCACACAGAGATACTGTTTTCTGAAAGGTGAAATATTTAACATAAACTTGTTACTTGCTGCAACAATTTTATGTTAAAATGTCTAAAACTGTTTTAGATCAAGTGTGAGTGACCGCCATTTTGAACACATGGACAAAGTGCGGCTTTACCATCAGAGCATCCACGAGCAAATAACAGCTCCCTCTGCCAGTGGTACTGGAGACCTAAATCCATCCAGCTCAATCCTGTTTTCAACTCTGAGGTAATACTACTAATACTTAACTAATGCTTCTAATCAAATAAACATGATTAATACTGATTTTATTTATTCTGGATTGAAGGAAAAGACTTGGCGAGCTCGACAATATTCAAAGATACTTCAGTCACAAGCTCTCAATTCCCACTTTTCCAATGAGTGATGAAGATGTTATCCATAAACCAGAAGTGCAGAAAACTTCTAAGATGGACACTCCCCACCTTCTCCTAAAGTCTAATATGTTAATTGGACAAGTCAACAATATAATTAGTGGTAAGTTCCTTTTGAATTAAAAAATTAATTGCCAGCACGTAAAACTCCAGACACTTCCTTATCAGTCGGTGCAGGCTTGTTGTTTTAGTAATAGGCAAGTCTTGATTTTTTTGTTTATACTTTAACAGTCAAAATTTTTTTCTCTTTACTTTTAAGTCTATTTACGTTCATTATTCTATGTGAAATCATCAAAACTATGTGAAAGTACACACAAAATATGTGTAAACAGTGCAAAATAAATATAAAATATAACTATAATATATATAATTGTTCTAGTAACCACCCTTTGGTATTCAGAGTCATTATTACTTTTATTTTCTTTAAATCTGCAAATCCATAAATCTTGCTTTATATATTTTATGTCTGCAATATGCATCTACAAGGTAAAAAGTAGTAAAGATAAAAAAAAAAAAACACTGAAAGGGAAGGCAATAGGGTTAGGGTAAGGCAAAGCGTACAGTATCTTAACCATTAAACTGTATGCACATATTTGTATATGTATAATCCAGAATTATTGGTCAACATTAAAGTGACTAATGCTGATATCTGTGTACTAGGTCTCCAAGGACAGAATTTGGAAACCATACCGTCCATCCCACAGAGTAACCTAAAGTCTCCTGTCGAGAATCCCACCCCTCAGGCTACACACGGGACCCCAGAGTCTTCTCATAATACGCCTACGACTTCACAACAGCCGCTTTTGGCAACTGAAAAGACAATACATTCTAGTCACAAACAAGACTTTCAAAATGACGTGAATGCTCTCTCAGAGGAGGATGAAAGAAAAGAGACAGATGATGAAGAGGGAGCAGGATGTAAAATAGACCAAGATGCAGAGTATGATGATAATGAAGATTATGAGGAAACTGTTGTCAAACCTCGACATCTGAATGAACTGACGTCTTTAACAGATAAAACCAGCCCCTGGACTAGCATTTTATCAGACCCTGATTTAGTTTCTCTTGAAAGTGTTGACACTGAACTAAGTCATGGTGAGAAAGATGAACAACTGACCACAGAGTTGCCCATAAAGGACTCCAGTGGTAATACCAGCTCTGAGTGTGAAGAGGACAATAAAAGTGATAATATTTCAGAAAAAGAGGAGTCAGATACAGATGAAGAAAGTCCCAGGACATATGAAAGTTTACATTTGAAGATGGAAGACAAGGAGCCGGAGTTTAACAGTGAGTCAGAGGATGAACCAGATGGAGCGTTCTCAACTGAAATCCACAATCCCATCAGTACAGAGAAGATCAATGACCCACAGCCAAAACCGTATCCTTCAATTGCAGATTTTTTATTATTATTTTGAAGCAGAAAGCACATGGCGTAATATAATATACAGCACATTTTTTGTTTTATTTACATGTGTGTAACACAGAAATCCTGCATATTTAGGCCATGTTCATCTCTCAAACAAAACACTTCCACCTTGTGATGTCATGTGTTAATACAGGAAGTGCTCCACTGTGTTTTTAAACTCCATACACTTTCACTAAAATCATTTGGATGTGCAGGATCTTGTGCAGGATCTTTAAAAAAAACATTTGTTTAACAGTGAAACTGTTTTACACAGTTGAACAGTGACTTTTCTTAACATGCTTCTATAAGACCTGTTATTCCAGAGGTGCCAAATTTCTTCCTCTCTCCTCACCAGATGGAAGCATCTATGAAAGTCATACGTTTGGCTCCATCTTTTTCCCAGTCTCCTGTCGACCTTGTAAGTAAATGTAGTATCATAAACATATTTTATACAGGAAGAATTTAAGGTAATTAACCAGTAATTGCATTGTCATTGTTGTCTCATATGTACTGTGCACGATGGCACATTTGATTTGGTTCTTGAATATGAATGGTATGCAGTTTTTCAGGTTATTGCTCAGCGCCAGTTACGTTACAAACAAAGTGCCTTTATTATTTCTCTACAATAATTTGAAACAACTGCCTTGTTTGCGCAGTGTAAATATTGACATAGTATTCTTTGAGTTGCCGTTAAACTTGTTTGTCTGTAGTGTAGAGTTCTGAGTAAGATTACTAGTTACAAGAAAAACTTGAAATGCTTTGAAGGATTAATTTTGTTTTTATACCTTTACAGGGACACAATGCTGTACCGGCAAGAGGCCCTAGGCTGCGCCCCAATATGTCGCCTTCATCTCTGAGGAAAGAGACGGACAGAATAGCCAGGATATTTGCAGCTCATTTTGACGAGAGAAATTGACGAAATTGTATATTATACCATAATTATAGTCAATGCAAATCATGTTTAGAATTTAAAGTTTCTTTTTTCTATTTATAAATAAATATTTTCTACATGATTATTACCTGTTGTATATTGATTTTACTGTTCAAAACTCTTACTAGAACTATGTAACTCTCCTGTAGTAAACTTTCCACAAAATAAATAGTGTTATTGGTTAGAGAGTAGGAGTGGATTTTGGTTACATTGATCTGTAGTTATGGAGAATCCTTTTGTATTTAGAGAGCCCATAGGATTCCCTGTGTTTTGAGAGGAGCAGCGCAGGTTTAGGGTGGTGCAGTTTTTTTTTAAAGGGGCAGTGACAGAAGCGAACTGTTTTTCTGTCCGTCACCATAGTCTAGGTGTTCGCACTGCTCTACATCTGCTCAGACTTGTGCAATTGAGTGACACTGGATTTAGTTTAAAGACAGAGAGAGATACTTTATTAAGCTAGAGGGAAATTCAAGTTTTGCATGGAGAATCCATCAACAAAAATGCATTTTTATATTTTTCATATCGTTTTGTTACCTGGAACATGACAGTTTCTTCAAGGGTGACTGAGAGACTTTTTGAGCTGATCTTTGGGACCTGTTTGTCTTTGCCTAACCTAAACTTAAACCTGTTTCTCTGAGGATGGCTGCTACAATAGCGCCTGAGCTGGTCCCGACTGTGGCTGTCAAAATCTTTTCTGCTGGGACAGCTGCGTGTGTGGCTGATTTAGTCACTTTTCCACTGGACACAGCTAAAGTCCGACTACAGGTGAGACTCTTAACGTGTTCTTTAAATATGTATGTTAAATTGTATGCACACTTTTCACATAAAAGTGTCAGTGTGGTTCTACTGTTCTGCATGAATAGTGAAATAAAATATTTTCATTGTGGTTATTCCTTACTTTCAGATTCAAGGTGAATCTAAATCCACAAATGTGCAAAAGAAGTACAGAGGAGTTTTTGGCACCATCTTCACCATGGTGAAGACAGAGGGGCCCCGCAGCCTGTACAGTGGACTAGTGGCAGGACTTCACAGACAGATGACCTTTGCTTCTGTGCGCATCGGCCTGTACGACTCAATGAAGCAGTTTTATGCCAGAGGCTCAGGAGGTATGGCTCAAATGTGTCCTCACATTTAACATCACACGTCTAGTAGAGCCAGAGAGATGCTGTTGTTTTTAAAAGAGACTCTCTTTAGGTCAGATTCTCTCAAGGAACATAAAATGCTGGAGGCACAGACCTGGCCCTTGCATATCTCTGACACAGCTAAGGCTGAGCCGCCCACTTTTCTCTGAAGCTGTTCAAACAAGCTGAACTGGTTTAAAACTGAGGAAGAAGAATCCTCAAGTTTAAACTGTTCAGTACTGTGTGTATTGTTGTGTTTATGACCCTCATTTACCTGATCACAGACCCAACAGTACTTTATGGCATTATGCCCTGATGACTATTATACTGTGCAGATGTTGGGATTGGCACTCGACTTCTGGCGGGCTCCACCACAGGAGCGATGGCTGTGGCTTTCGCTCAGCCCACTGATGTGGTGAAGGTGCGGTTCCAGGCTCAAATGAGGCTGCCTGAGAGCGGAGCTGTGAAGAGATATGACGGGACCATCAGTGCCTACAAGACCATCGCCAGAGATGAGGGTGTCAGGGGCCTGTGGAAAGGTCTTTATTTTTGATTAAATTAACTAGGCATGGTCTGATATGGCTTTTCTGAGATAATAAATCTGATATTTGTCTTGCTATTGTGGCTGATAACCAATAATTACCCATACCAATATTAAGCTTTTAAAGCTACCATCTGTAATTAGATTGCCAGGACCAATATCAATATCTGGGGAAACTCTCTGAAATTGCAGATAACCAATATATTATTCATAAAATCAAATGTTCTGATTGTTCTTTTTTGTTTTTGTTGTTTTTTTGTTTTGTTTTGTTTTACTTTTGCCCACACAGGTTGCTTGCCAAATATAGCTCGAAATTCCATTGTGAATTGCTCAGAACTGGTTACCTATGACATTATTAAAGAAGAAATTTTGAAGTATAAGCTAATGACAGGTTAGTTCAAGATGCACTCACCTTAAACTGCTGCTGTTTGTCTGTACTAAATATATTGTACTGTGTGTAAATGTTTGTCAGACAACATGCCATGCCACTTCACAGCAGCTTTTGCAGCAGGATTCTGCACAACCATCGTGGCGTCGCCTGTGGATGTGGTGAAGACACGCTACATGAACTCAGTGCCAGGCCAGTACACTGGGGCCATTAACTGTGCCCTGACCATGTTACTAAAAGAAGGGCCCACAGCCTTCTACAAGGGGTATGTGCCATTTTTACTGTTAATAATACATGATTAAACAACCTAACTAATGCTGTATCTTCCAGATTTGTGCCTTCATATCTTCGACTGGGATCCTGGAATATAGTTATGTTTGTAAGCTATGAGCAAATTAAGAGAGGTGTCACCAGACTCAAGCAGTTCTGTAACTCTTCTAAATGATATTTTTCAACCTGAGGACTCTTGTTTACTGGCCAGGCATGTTTTATTTCATGGATGATGGTGCAAGTCATTTCACCCACAATTTATACTATTTTATGGAGTGTCAGAGCAGAGACTCACTGTGCTATGTTTTGGTTTGGTTTGTTTAAGTTCAAGTTTAGTTCTGAGCTAATGTAATTGCCTATCATGTCCAAGTTTACTCTCAAGTGCAATGCTGCTGAATGTTGAATTTTATTTAAGTTTAAAGAATATACATGTGGGGAAAATGGCTTATTATCTCTTTTTGTAAATAAAACACAGTTGTAAAGGTGCAGTGGACTTAATGGTGTCAGTATGTAAGTTCTATTAATAGAAAGCTTTTAGCCATTTTAAATTCAAGTAATGGCATCACTAATGTTTACATTGGAGACTGAAAGCAAACAAAAATATACAAATAAAAACAGCGAGGGAAAAAAATAATTGTACTGTACTTTTCCTTAAACAACAAAACTGAATACTACTTCTCGTGATACTTCCATCCTTCTTCCACCACTGGTGCATTGGTTTTGACTTCATTCAGATCAACTAAGTCGTGTTTCTGTTTCTGTCCGCTGGATGGCGCTCACTACAAGCGTCCCTGTGTGGCGAATAAGGTGTAAAACACCGCCCTCTGCTGGATATCTTTACTTTAGTTTGCATTGTGAACATTTTGCATAATTGCAGATTACAGCATTTCTCCAATCAAGGAAATTGTGAGTTGTGGGAACATTATCCCAGATGTGTGTTTTTCTTTTTTAAGCAAACACTTACTTTAATCATATGTTTGATTATAACTTTTTTTTTTCTTTAATAGGCCTACTCTGCAGACAAGTGCAGTTTCAAGTATAGGCTACTCTAGATTTAATGTAACATGTTGATATTAGTTAAACAAACAGGCCAGTGCCACCATGTTCTGAGCTCGTTAACATCGCCTCTGCTAAATGTAGCTCTGGTTAATCCTTAAGGTGAGCAGTGAGCCTGTCCCGCCTGATCAGCAGAGAAAGTCCTGCAGGGACATCCTGGGCAGGGACATCCTGAGCAGGGACATCCTGAGCAGGGACATCCTGGGCGCAGACCCGGACCCACGACGACATGAGGACTTTTTCTCTCGCATCCAAAAACCCTCACCCAGTAAGTAAAACAGGGATGCCCTGAAAAAGCATAAATAGCATAGCATAACATTTGCATGCATGTTATTTGTTTATTTTGACTAACCTAGCTGTTGTATTTAATAGAATTTTAATGACTAGCATATTTCGGCAAAAATACAATTAAAAATGCAGCCTACAATTCACTACAATACTAAAATTATATTTTAAAATGTTGCAACTGAGAGCTGAAATGGTTTTGTTTTGTAGCCTTGTAGTAGTTACATAACAGGCTTCCTTGTGTCCCTAGGCTGTATGTTTGTCTGAAGTTAGTTGGCTCGAGCATAGGCCTAGATATCAATTGAACAGAGCAGCAGAGAACTTGGGGACGAGTACCTATTTTACATTCAATTTCAATCCAATAAAATGTTTGTATAGGCCAAAATCACAACAGCAGTCCTACAAAATATTGTATGAACCAAGTGAAATTCAAACAATGAAAACGGCCTTCAGTCATTTAAAGCCAAGCAGACTGACATTCACTACTTTACAATAGAAATAAGAAGCTACTTTAATAGCCCATTTGGGCATTGCTGTTGTCTGACATTGTGGAATTGATATGTGTGATTTGTGTTTAGTGCTATGTTGTTGCCAGTGTTTGGGCATCCTTACCAAACTCCCTGTGGTGACATAGAGACCTCCTCTTGAGTGTGGACCATGAGTGCAGACACAGACCCGGGCTGTGAGGCAGATATGGACTCTGAAAACCCTGCGGAGCTAGAGGATCTGGTAGCAGCCATGAACATCACAGCCAATCGCCTGACTCCCCCAAATGGTTACAGGACGCACCGCCCCCCCCTCACCAAATCCTACAGGAAGATGTCCCTGCAGGAGCGTCGCATCGCCCGCCAGCCCACCATTGAGACCAAACGGGTGTCCATTACAGACGGGGAGGTAAGTGGCAGAAAAATAAGACACATTTTAAGAGAGTACATCACTTCTTAGAATTGTTTCTTTTTCTGTAGGACTTTGTCCAGCTCAACCAATACAAGCTTCAAAATGAAATTGGAAAGGTGATTATAAAGCTAAATATGGTTAAGTTTGGGGCTGTGAGGCCACATAAAAGAATAATTTAATATCAAGTAATAAATAAATAATAGTATTTACCTGTACATCTCAGTTAGCACACTAATTGTAGTGCATTTAAACTCCATAACACATTTAATTTAGAATAATTCTGTTCAGACTATACTGTGCATCAGCTAAAAAAAAGATGGCAGTGATTGCCGACATGCAATCAATTAAATGTGGTCATGTCACTCTGCCCCAAGTTGATTTGTTTTTTGTTGTTGTTTTTTTTACCAGGGTTCATATGGAGTTGTGAAACTGGCATATAATGAAGACTCAGAAGAGTATTATGCAAGTGATGTTTTAAAATAATAAGTCATAACCTCCTCCATACCGTGTTTAATTGTGTGTTTTTATTGATACTGTCTGCACCATGTCTAGGCCATGAAAGTTGTTTCTAAGAAGAGGATGATGAAGCAGTGTGGATTTATCCGTGAGTACTGTTCCAGTGACAATAGTTTGATTAAATTTGGTTTGGTGTTTGAGTGGGTGCCATCTCAGGTCGGTGGCCGTCTCAAGGCTCACAGCAGGATCCATATCCTAACGCTGTGCTGCCTCTGGACAAAGTCTACAAGGAGATCGCCATCCTAAAGAAACTGAATCATCACAATGTGGTAAAACTAGTGGAGGTAAGAGATGAACACGTAATTTAGTTTAACTGTTGATGTTTAACAGACCTAAATGTTTGTGAGGTTGACACAAATGTGCGTGATTAGGTGCTTGATGATCCGAATGAGGATGGACTTCACATGGGTAGGGTATAAACATCTTGATAGTTCGTACATTCATTCATTCATTTAGCATGGAAATAATAATAGATATACATATGTATAATTTTTTGTTTTTACCTAAAGCTTTCGAACTAATGAAAAAGGGGTATGTTTTACACATACAAGCTAAACTAATAAACTATAACATAATTTATAATAAATTAAATTAAAATAAATAACTATAAATAATTAAAATATTGTGGTGTTTTTGTCAGGCCGGTGATGGAGGTGCCTACAGATAACCCCCTCACAGAGGAACAGGCTCTCTTTTACTTCAGGGATGTGGTCCTGGGAATAGAATATTGTATGTTTAAAATAAATTTTAGTGTGATATTTTCCTAAATTACCTTTCATCAACAGATATTGTATCTGTTCACAGTGCACTTCCACAAGATCATCCACAGAGACATTAAACCATCAAACCTGCTACTGGGGGACGATGGTCATGTGAAGATTGCAGATTTTGGAGTGAGTCGAGAGTTCAAGGGCACAGACGCTTTGCTGTCGGGCACTGCCGGGACCCCTGCCTTCATGGCCCCTGAAACCATGAGTGAGCAGGAGCAGACTTTTAGTGGCAAAGTGAGAAGGCTCTCACACTTGTAAAGTGCAATCTTAACTTCAGAACAATAAATATATATATTTATGTTCATACTGTATGTTGTCTTTTGACCAGGCTTCAGATCTGTGGGCAATGGGAGTTACCCTTTACTGTTTTGTCTTTGGAAAGGTAAGGTGGTGTTGCACTTAAAAAATTCAAATATTAGTTTTATTATTTTGTTATCAAATATTCAGTTCATTTTGCATTCCCTCTGTTTCAGTGTCCTTTTTATGATGAATACATTGTAGCACTGCACAACAAGATCAAGAAAGACCCTGTGGTATTTCCTGAAACGTAAGAAAACTTTTAGATACAAAAAAGTGCTTTATTTTCTCTATTCTTGTAAAATCACAAACAGAAATATGTACCCTTTTGCAGACCCGCCATTAGTGACGATTTAAAAGATCTTATTGAAAGGATGTTGGATAAAAACCCTGAAACAAGAATCACACTCCCAGAAGTTAAGGTGAGAAATGCAACATTTTTGTATTAGCTAGCTTTTTTATGCGTGTGTGTTACAGGGGCACCCATGGGTGACAGCAAATGGCACAGATCCACTCCCCCTAGAGGAGGAGCATTGTACTGCACTGGAGCTCACCGAGGAGGAAGTCAAGAACAGCATCAAGCTCATCCCCAGCCTTTCCACTGTGGTGAGTCAAAACTCACAGCCTCTAAAGACGGCTATAGATATAGAGTTATATAGTTATTAATGTGACTGATTATGTAAAGTGTAACATGCTCAAAGGTAGTCAAGGAAGGAAAGGAAGTCAAAAGTTTTTTATCTCAGTAGTGGATTTTAATAAACTAATTTGGGACTACGGACGGAAATTAGCACCTGTGCTAAATCCGGCGTATTTACATCAATATGTGTGATTTCATACAAATTGTATGTTCATGAATATGCATCGTCCCACACAAATAAACAAATAAACATTATTTGTGTGTTTATATTTTCTCTGTGTAATAGAATAAATCAATTATTTTGAAAAATGTGGTAATTTATTAACAAAGCTCCATAGTAATTCTCATATCTTTTGACATTGTCTTTTTCTTAACATAAACTGTGCTTTGTTGGTGCTGCAGATCCTGGTGAAGTCCATGCTGAGGAAGCGCTCTTTCAGTAATCCCTTTGAGTGTCAAGCCAGACGTGCAGAGAGGTCCATGTCTGCCCCTGGAGGTCTTCTTACGTAAGTGCCCTAGTCTGTAAATCCTGCTTCTTCTGCTCCGTCAAATTGCAAACTCTGCGATTAGCCTTTCAACAAAATAAAACAGCTAAGCACATGCCTGCATTCATACAGCTATCTATACAACTCTACATACAACAAGGCCTAATTATCAATACATCTGTGAATATTGATCAGCAGCATGGGTTTATTTCAATGGTATAATTAAGCATTGTTCAGGCAGATAGAGGCACAGATACAGGCATTAATCGTCCCCTGATAAGCTAAATGGAGCTCTTATTGCAGCAGTAATGGCTTTGGTGCTTTTGTTTTCCATTAACAAGACTCTGATGTTTGTAAGGACCCACTGGTGCTGATAATTACACATCCAAATGAGGAGATGTGAGCTTCTGGTGCTTCTCCAACTGCACATAACTGAGCTCAGGCCTGTGATGATAACAAATTTTGCAGCACGATACATTGCTACAGAGAAATACTGCAATAAACAATAGTATTGAAACTAATTTATGCCACTGACACAATAACCCAATAGCAGATTTATTCACAAAGACATGCAGGGCAAGTTTATTTGTATAGCACAGTTCGTACACAAAGTAATGCAAAGTGGTTTACAAAATAAGAAAGGCATTCAAATCATAATATAAACAAATCAAAACACAAATAATTATCATAAAATTAATATTAAAAGGGAAGAGAAAGGGTTAAAACCCTCAGACATATAAACATTGTCAAAGAAGAGGCCGGTCTCATATCTTCAGGAAGACTGTTCCAGGTTTGGTGCTGTTCTAAATCTACAGTGTTGTTAAATAAACATGAGCTGCAAAAAATAAACAGCTGAATGAAACACTTCAGTAGTTAGTTTGCAAATGAGTCATAGTCATAGTCGAGTGATTAATTAAACCTTTTGCATCTCAAATCTTATCATATAGCCACAAAATAACCAACAATTTCCCAGTAGTGCAAAGAAAATGTACACACGATAAATATTGACCCCCCAAAAATTATAGTTTCAACTAACATATATTGAACGGTAAGTCAGTATAGTTAATATCATGCCAGTCCTATCTGAGCTCTCTTCAGAAATACAGGGGCTGCTGGTAGGGCTGCAACAACTAATCGATTAAATCGATTAAAACCGACTATTAAAATAGTTGGCAACTAATTTAGTAATCGATTAGTTGACTAGTTCACGTGACAAAGTCCAAGCGGGAGAATCGGGTGTTGTGAGATGTGTCTATATTGTGTCTATAGCTCAGTGCAGGAGAGAGAGAGAGGGTGAGTGATTGCGTGCGCGCGCCGGGGGCGCGCTGGATGTATGTCTGCGCGGAGCAGCGGAGCCGGGTCTCGCTCCGTGTGTGTGTCCGCGTGTGCTCTCAGGGAAAGACAGAGACGGCGATCGGGCAAGTAGAGGGTAAAAGGTGCTACTCCTACAGTGTAGTGAGCTAATAAAGCCCCACTCTGCAGCGAAACTGCCTCCTTTTATTTACATTTTCATACACCGCAAACGCACGAGGTCCTCAAGGGAGGGAAGCAATCCCCGGCCCTGGAGAAGACGATCTCCCCTGTGCTCCCCAACCACGGTTAGGGGGCGAGAACAGGAAAGGTTAACACGGGGGAAAAAAAGAGGACACTTGAGAAATGGCGTCTCCCCTTTAAAATCAGTCGGACTCTGGTGAGATTTCACAAACATATTGGCAACCTTTTTTTGACATGAAAAGTAGTTGGGTTGCATTACTGGTACAAGTTATTAGGAACGTTTTAATCACAACGTATTGTTTGACACTATACAAGTTAAACCGAAGTTGCTTGGTGTTAGCTAGTTCGCACATATTAGCCGCGATTGCATTGGAACAATGTGTTTCTAAGCCATTAACTAGTCCAGTTAACCTCTTAAACCCTCTCTGTGATTCGCTGGTGCTCCTGTCCATCACAGAGTGTGCGGTACAAGCCCACGAACACCGTGATTGGTCAAAGCTTTGTTGACCTGACCGCGTGCGTAATAGAGAGAGGGATTGGCAGAGCGAGCACAGCTTCTGTGCGTAAACCCAGGACGCACGGCTAACTTACTTTTAGCACAGTTTTGGAGCACTTTCCTTCTTTTTATCCGATTAATAATCGATTAGTTGAAAAATAATCACCAGATTTATCGATTATGAAAATAATCGTTAGTTGCAGCCCTAGCTGCTGGTGACTATGTGGGACACTGCAAAAGATTAATCAGTGGTTTTATATACTTAATTACAGTAAATGAGAAAAACTTTTACTATTTTCACAATCCAAACCAAACCAAATAATGTTTTTTTCTATTTTATATTTGATCAAAGCATGTTTTATTTTTAGTATTTGCATGTTTCTGTCAGTGTTATGTCAGTGTTTCTGTCAGTGTCAGTGTTGCTATATAATGTGTCCAATATATCAATTAAAGAAGTAGCAGAAATATTTTGCTATCCATTAAAAACTATATAAATATACTACGCATGTATGAGCTGTGCTGAAATCTTGAAAACAAGATTGTGACTTAAGCTAAGAAAGAATGTATGTGTAGGTATATTCCTTTGGCTGTTTGTGATACTTTGTAATGGTTGGTCTTTCTTGTAGTGACTTGGCCTCATTGCGGTCTTCTCTTCACATACACTCTTCCTTGAGGTAAATATTTAATTGACTTCACTGACTTGTTTGTTTTACTCATGAATGATGACATAACAACAGAGCATTACTTAAGATAAACGGTCACACACTCATGTTGAAGTTATTTGGTCAGCCGTACTCTGGCTCATTTCTCTTTAGGGCTAGCATGAATGAAAAGTGTTGAGCTGTACAGTGGAGGATGTGCATTGCTTGACATTTCAACCTAGTTCACTCCTCCCCCTCCCTCCGTTGCTCCCTCTCATCTGCAATCTCACTTAGTGCTTTCAGCGGCTTGATGGACTCTCTCCCCCACAGGAAAGTGAGCCGTGAGGGCAGCCGGGAGGGAGAGCTGGAGGACTTGTACGAAGACGAAGCCTTTGCAGAAAGCGCTGAATAAGGACATAGAACAGGCTTCAGTGAGAATGCTTCAGCAGAAGACATTCATATGTTTTTCTTATTGAGACACTGTTTAAAGCTAACAGTGATGATCACCTCTGTGTAACTTTAAATGACCAAGAATGTAATTCTTTGCATTCTACTGCTGTTTATATAAATATGCTTCTACATTTCTTTTTACATTTTCCTACCCACTGAAAGACAATAAATGTTATATTTTGCTCCTAAGGCAAGGCAAGGCAAGTTTATTTGTATAGTGCTTTACAGAATAAGAAATACATTAAAATCACTATACAAACAAATCAAAACATAAATAATCATCATAAAATTAAAAAGAGATAGAGACATTAAATTAGAGAGAAGAAAGAGAAATGAAAAACCTTTCAGTCATATGCAGCTAAACAGAACTGTTTAAGCCTGGATTTAAACAGAGTCAGAGTAGAGGCCTGTCTCACATGTTCAGGGAGACTGTTCCAGGTTTTAGCTGCATGAGTCTGAAACGCAGACTCCCCGAGTTTAGTCCTGACTCTGGGCACCGGCAGGAGGCTGATCCCTGAGGTCCTCAGAGTGCAGATGGTTCATACGGCACTAACATGTCAGAGATGTACTTTGGTGCTCGGCCATGGAGAGATTTGTACACAAGCAGAGCTGCTTTAAAGTCTATTCTCTGAGCCACA
Organism: Odontamblyopus lacepedii; assembly: GCA_034769755.1. Lineage (NCBI taxonomy): Eukaryota > Metazoa > Chordata > Actinopteri > Gobiiformes > Gobiidae > Odontamblyopus > Odontamblyopus lacepedii. Next base: position 22,632,706 of record CM068357.1, on the reverse strand, counting down.
GGGGGCAGTGCAGAGACCTGAGCACAGGACTCATGTGCTCGTGCTTCCTGGTTCAAGTCAGGACTCGAGCTGCAGCGTTCTGGATGTACTGCAGCTCTTTTGGAGAGGCCAGTGAGCAGGCTATTACAGTAAAACCACTAATGTCCCACTAGGAGACATCATGCTTATGTTTTGTTTTTGTTTGTTTGTTTGTTTGTTTGTTTTACCTTACTGGCATTTGTAGGATAAGGTTCTCATTAGTTTTGTGTAGTAGAGTTTAAAATCTATCTGGATGGGTTTCCTCCGGGCACTCCGGTTTCCCCCATCAACTCAAAACATGCACTGTAGGTGTGAAAGTTGTGTGAGTGAGTGTTGGTGGTGGTCGGAGGGACCGTTGGCGCCGCTTGGCTTGGCAGCCGCGCCTCCGTCAGTCTGCCCCAGGGCAACTGTGGCTATAACAGTAGCTTACCACCACCGGGTATGGAGTGAATGAAGAATGCTCTGTAAAAAATGCTGTGTAAAGCACTTTGGGGACATGTGTCTGTGTAAAGCGCTATATAAATAAACCTTACCTTACCTTAAAATAACCTGGAAACCCAATAGTACACATCACAACATTACAGACTATTACCAGAAGAGGGCAGCACTCTCATGACAGTGATCAATCACAGGTGATCAATTGACATGCAGAACAATTCTCAAGTGAAAAACACATATTATTTAAATACTACTTAACAAATGTGTGCTTAGTAGACATTATATTTCCAATAGCTGTGACTTATGCCTCTGCTAATTACCAACTAATCTTTCATTCAGGTTAACGTGTTGGCTGAAACCTGGTGTTCGCACCGCATCTTCTCTGCTTATTCATATGCTTTGAAAGTGATGTAAAAATAGGTGGTTAGCTCTGGCAATAAAATGGAAGCATGATGCTGCAAAATGCAAGGAACCACTGCCAGTCATCACATTAAGACTATTTGATCTTTTTTTTTTTGCTTGTTTTTTATTAAGATTTTATTTAGATGAACTTTCACAGTTTTAATCAGGTTATGATAAAGAGTAAAGGTGTCTAGACCCTAAAATGAGGCTACATGAAGTCATAGGCCACAACCAGCAATCATTCACATATTTCTCAATAATTATCCTCTTGTAAAACATCACAGACCAGGTGCATATTTGATATTGATAGATATTATTAAATATGTTAAAATGCCTTAACCCATAATACCTTGTGCATGTTTACAGCATTTGTATTCCTGCAGTCGGTGTTTTATGCCATTGCAGTTTTGTGAGACCAAAGAGGAGTGTTTCTGAGGAGGATTTCTGTGGAAACTGTTGCCATGCAACAGCACAATGCTGCTCTCATACAGGGGAGTATTTTCACTGTATGCTGCACTTTTCTGAACAGCTGCTCAGCGCTGCCTGCTTCATATTCATCTCTACAATCACTACCTATCAAATCTTTAGTGTGTTTGTGTCATTCCAACACACGCTTGTGGAAACTGCTCTCTGTTTGGTCCCACACCCAGACAGCACTGTTTTTCCACAGGCAAAAGCAGCTTTGCTCCTGGAGTCTGCTCCAAAGACTACAGAAAAGGCCATTCTGTTTATCCTCAGCCTCTCTCATCCCCTCTCCTATCTCTAGTCTAACCTGTTAGTCCGTTGCTAAGTTCACAGGTTAGTACTACCAAGCTGTTAACCACACTGTACACAGGATCTGTGCCTCCATTTTTACACTTGAGGGAATTCCCTGCCCACACCCAGCTCATGATTCACCTGTTCACGTCAGGCAGCCTCACAAATGCTGAGGGTGGCATCTGTGATGCCCTGGAGAGCACTGAGGAAAGCAGCGTGTGATACAATAACTGATACTGTATTTAGGCCAACTTATGTGATTCATTTAAATTGTTCAGAAATAAAACAGACTGCTAAAAGCTCAAAAGAACCTCGCTTGGTTTTCATCACTGAAAGGTTATTATCACATTGTAGGCCGGTTTAGCACATTTTCCAAAATAGATGTTACACTTACACTTAGTATTATTAATAGCTTACACATCTGTTTGCTCAGATGTGGTCAACTCTGGTGATATTAAAGTCACTTTACAATCAGAACCACTTAACAGATCAGGGGCCGGTGAATGAAGTTTGGCTTCCCTAGGAGCACCCTGCAACAGACATTACTGTTAACATCCCCAGAGCATCACAAGCACTCAGAAAAACACGGCTTTATGATACTATTGTTATTTTACGGAAAAGCCTGAAGAACATTTTTCTGTGAACATACAGGCAGCAGTATATTCACATGAAATAACAAAAACAATAACATAATGTTACAATGCACTTCATCAGACAGTGTATATGAGAAGGTTTTAGGACATGTGCTCCCTGAAATAGCTCCATAAAACCTTTTAGGGGAATACTGTGTCATGGTTTGATAAATAATACAAAGTATAAGTTGTTGTAGTTGTTGTAAATTATTCATTTTGCAGCACTCATGCATAACTGTTGTTTTTGTGCAGAAAAGAGCCTCTGTTCCCTGTTACAATGATACACATACACAATTTTTGCCTCTTTGAGATTAATTTATTTGTCTTGTTTGGTCCTAAATCAGACTTCATTACTGAAAAGATGAAGTCGGCCAAAGTATAGATGCTTTACTTTGGCCTCTGTAGTGGAGAGCCTGCCACATTGATGTCTATGGTCTATTCACTGTCTACTCACAGGCTGCAGGGAGCACTATTTTTAGATTTGTAGATTGGTCCCCTCGTTCTTCTGTCCATCTCTTCTTCATCTTTTCTTTTCTCGGTCTAATAGCTGGATATTTCTGGAGCTGAGCACATAAAATCTTCTTTGAACTGTTAAAGTGTGAATTGCCTTGTGACACATTATAAACTTTGAAATCTTTTAAAATAATTGTTGTTAAATGTTGATGCAAGTAGTTTATATATATATATATATATATATATATATATATATATATATATATATATATATATATATATATATATATATATATATATATATATATATATATATATATATATGTGGTACTATTTTTTACATTGTGCATCATTCCTTTTGGCTTTTCCCAATTCCCCACATATTGACTTCGTCGAAGGAGTTATTCCCACTCAAACAAGTTCTGTTGTTGTGTCCTTAAGCAAGACACTTGTCATATGAATTTGGTGTGTGCAAGTGATTGGGCCTTTAGCCTATGGTACAGCAAAATTATATTGAAAAGAATGTTATTTGTTTTTAATAGGAAACTAAAACTGACTTGTTTAATCTTTAGGACTGGTACAGTGTAATAGAATTTTAAATATATGTATTTCATAACATATCACACATGTCATGCATGAACTGTTTTCTCTACTTCCATTGTCAGACACCCTCCTGATGCCCTTGGGGTTATGCAGCACACAAACCCAGTGAGGGGTAAATGGTGCCTCATGTGCAGAGTTAACAAAGGAAATCAATGAGCTCAAACAAAGACCACACTTTTGATGACCTTTGAAAATATTCTCTGACCTTAGTTTTTCCAAGAAACCTGCCATGGGCTCCAAGTGCTATGACTTTAAGAAGGTAGAAACATAAAATATTCCAGTATGTCATATTTTTGTACCACTTGTTTTAGTCTAACAGTATGACACAAACATTAACATCACTGCTCATGACTGTAGCGCGAGTCTATTATCTACTGGTCAAAGAGAATAGATGAGTGTGTGCGTACAGTAAAACAGACCTGCTTGGATCAGTTATGAGTTTCCTTTTTTAAATTACCAACATTCCTGATGCCTAACCTCTGCATCTCTCATGGAGGGTTGTGGTGATTAGTGCAGTTTGCTAGAGGAGGTGACAGTAGATTACATGGTGTAAACACACAGCCATGTGGTGCTGGTGTAAACTGTGTTTCAAGGTTAAAGTAAAATGCTGTAGATAAATGAGCATCACTGGGCCCTGTGTTCTCTGACATATGTGTGCCAGATCCTGTGACATTTATAGAAGCATAATCTGATGCAATAACATGCAGGCTGTGGGTTAGGATGGAGCTGAGTCCAACTGAGTCCTACGTGCTTTAAGCTTTCGTTCACAGGATGCAATAGGTGTCTGCAGAACAGTGCAGCAAGACGCTGGGCTACCAGTGAGATCCTTATTATAGCCCTAGCAACAGCAGCAGGATTGGTGGGTGAGGAGAGAGAGCCGAGCTGTGATTGGCTGGTGACCAGGACCGTTCAAAGCGCAGAATTTCATCTCCTGAAAGGTTGAGTGCAGCAGGCTGCAGCGCAAGGCTGCAGTGTGATGGTGGGCGGTGGATCCAACTGCTTCAGCAGTTCAGGTACTTCTGTAGGCCTCCATCAAATGCACAAATATTTCATAAAGCAATACACTAACACAAAAACATGTACTCTAGCTCTGTATTATGATACATATCCACAGGATAGGGTCTCCCTTGGCTTGGCCGTAAACTGTGTCTTTTGAAGAAACACTCTTTGATCTCTGGCCTAATTCAGTTAATGATTGGTGAAGCGCCCTGTTTGGATGCAGAGTTCACTGATGTGTGTGCACATGTCTGCACTGCAGCTAATAGGCCTACTGCAGTAGTACCTTTGCCTACAAATACATGCATAATATATAAGATCAAATGTACTACCAACTAGAGTTTACCTGAGGTTAAATAGTGTGACATGATTTCATAGGTTGACATGTTGTCGTAGGGTACTTTGGGTACAATATAGAGAAGAGAAAATTAAGAATACAGATAAACAAATAGCTTTAATGGACAACAGATGGGAACCAAAGATTTTCAAATAATACATTTAAAATCTTAGCTATTGTCCTTATTGATATAGATCCAATTTGCCAATGTCTGGTCAATATTGTTTAGGTTTCCATATCACAAAGCTGGGGTTAAAATTCAAATTATAAAACTTTAACATAAAAAAACAGAGAAGTGAAAACACAAATACCTTAAATAAAAAAATATGCAGTTTCTCTGACAATGGGTGAGAGACATGGCTTTGGATAGGTGTCACCTATACCTTTCATTGGCCATAAAAGAACATCAAAGCTCATGCTGAATTGTAATGATAATATGTGTTTAAAACACTATTGTGTATGTGTGAGCAGCTGCACAGAATTAGGCAAAAGATCCATGCTATTTGTCTGGCAAGCCATCAACTTTATACCAAGTTAAAAATAAAAGAGGCAGCTGGGACATAGTGTGAGCTCATGCAGGCTGACTCATGGTGGTGGCATAGTTGGCATACATGAACAAGGTTGTGTGACCGACCTTAAGGCTTTGGGTTTGTCGTCTAAGTCACTACATCTGAACGAAAACCACCTTTCTGTGTAGTATGAAAATAAAGTCCTAAAACTGCCATTTGCTTTAATATAACATATAGGTTTAGCAGCATTTAAATGATTTCAGCAGCTTTCTGTGCTTTGCAGCAAGTTTGTTCGCTCCCGTTTGACATTAATCTTTCTATTTGTGCATCATTGAATGGTAATATATAGTAAAATATGTGGGACATTAAGACACATAAGGGGAATTTTTCTTACATACATGCAATAAAACTTAAATACTGTAAAAAAAAAAAAAAAAAAAAAACCTCCTTTTTGGTAAAGGTTGACTTGTAAATGAGGCCTTTTCAACCAAGATACAGGCACAGATAGATAGCACAGACTGTACTGAGGGCACCAAACAAGGTGAAACCTCTATGAAATGACTCTCCACATGTTATGGATGGTAATATAATACACTAGACCACCATGGACATGGTGTGTTGATAATTTTGTCATTATATTTTTTATTATCATAGCTATTATTTTGATTCTTGTGCAACTGCTACATAATGACTCACATTCAAGATATTTTGTCACTCAGGAACAGCTAAAAGGTATAAAAACAAAAAATGTATACTGTTAGAAATAAAATATATGGTCCATGTTGTGAATTCATAACAGAAACATTGAGGCTGGAAAAGTCACCATTATTCAAACTGGATAATAGCATGACAAAAAAGTACTTAAATACTGTTCAAACAAAATATATCAGAATCATACTTTAATGTGACAAACACCAGCAGCTAAGGTTAAGTGATCACTGGTGGATTTCATCTTCCTTTTTTCTTTCAACAAATTAAAAACACATATTGCATGTCACTATAGCAACGCCCATTACAGATCAATTTGTACGATCACCATTTTGGTATAGCAAATTAAAACAATAGCAAAACAAAATAAATTAGAAATAAACATTAGACAAAGCCTGTTTTTCAATCATATGAATACTTAACACCCACAGTATAAGTTAATAAAGTCAAGCTACTGTATATAAATACATCACCAGCATGCACAATATTGAATAATCGATATTATTGTCATCATCTTACACTGAAGAAACAGTATAGTAGGCAAGTGCATTTAATAAAACAAACACAGAAGTAAACCACAAACTCTGATGCTGCTTTTTTAATTATTTTTTTGTCTTTTTGTTGTATTAAGTCTCTGCCTTTAGTAATCTTCACGTCCAACAGTATGGTTCCAGTGACAATTGAAGACTATTCTGTGAGATGCCAAATACACTTCAGACAGAAAAAAGGGAAATACATTTGTTCTAATTTCTAATATAATTAAAAACTGTAGTTAATAATTTTTCAAACTTGGACTAGGGGACAGGTATACCTTATAGCTAGAGTGAAAAAAATAGCTTTCATAGGGGCCCTTTACTACTACTGGAACCAATGCAAACTATTTGTGAGGCATTCCCATTCAAGCATTTTCTCTCTCAAGTGACTCAAATGCATCTCTATTGCGCAAAAACCTAACTAAGCAGCTTATCTTGATATATCAAGATCAGTTCCTATGCCAGTGTGAGGCTGCCATTTCAATCCAACAACAACCACTTCAGACTGATTGACATATCAGTGGTTTGGCAAATGTCAAAGAGAAAATCAAGAAGACGGAGGCCCCTTTCAACTGTATATATATTTCTATATATATTTAAACTAAGATTTAACCTCCACTCCCACCTTGCTTTTGATTCTTTTCTTTTAACTCATGGAAAAATAAAGAACTGCGTCAGCGGTAGTATCATTGGCAAAAGCGGCTGCCAAAGTCCACCGGCTTTTCAACATTTTTTCGAAGTGTGTCTTCTCTTTAATTGTTGCCCTCCCCGCCCTCGTCGTCCTGCTGGTCACTTGTCCACAGTGTCAAGTTGTCTCGAAGCAGCTGCATGATCAGAGTGGAGTCTTTGTAGGAGTCCTCATTGAGGGTGTCTAGCTCGGCGATGGCGTCGTCGAAGGCGGTCTTGGCCAGATGGCAGGCCTGCTCCGGCGCGTTCTGGATCTCGTAGTAAAACACAGAGTAGTTGAGGGCCAGGCCCAGGCGGATGGGGTGGGTGGGCTGCATGTGCTCTTTGCTGATCTCATGGGCCTCGTTATAGGCCTTCTCCGAGGACTCCACCACTGTAGCCCTCTTCTCACCTGTGGCCACCTCAGCCAGGTACCGGTAGTAGTCACCCTTCATCTTCAGGTAAAATACTTTGCTCTCGTGCTGCGTCTCGCTGCAGTTCTTGATCAGGAAGTTGTCCAGTAGGTTGAGGACATCTTGGCACACAGCCTCCAGCTCCTTCTCTATCTTCTCTCTGTAGGCACGCACCATTTCAATCTTCTTCTCATTGCCATCAGTGGAAGTCTTCTGCTCGATGCTCGAGATAACCCTCCAGGACGAGCGGCGTGCTCCCACTACGTTCTTGTACGCCACAGATAACAGGTTCCTCTCCTCATTAGACAATGCCTCGTTCAGCTCTGTGACCTACAAAACAAGGCAAAGGGGGGTTGAAACACACGCAACAAACCTTTACACATAGGAGTAACTAACCCGTTATTCATGCTTTAACATTTGAAAAACAGTCGGAATGGGAGATAAAAGATGAGCAATATTTGACATGAGCAAGTCCTTGTTTCCATGGTAATACATTCATTTAGAGGCCCTCAAGCTCCGGGTGCCACGTGGATTACTAATGCTAGGTAAAAACGATATTTAAGATGGACAGCAGTGGGGGTTGGGAGCACAGGAAGGCCTGAGATGGCTAAAATGTTCCCACGACTACTTGAGGCCAGCTGCACTGTAAATGAAAACCATCACTGCTCAGTGGTTCACGTGTCCTACTGACCTTCTCTGCAGCACCCACTGACCTTTTTACCTACCAGAGCCACTGTACCTCTGCATCCCTCCCATTTACACGTGTATGTTTAGACTGGACAGATTCGGACAATACAGAAGTCAAGTTACACCATGATGCCATCAGGACATATGACTCAGGGTTATGTCAGGTTTTTAAATATGCAGTAATATTGAAAAAAAATGAATTAATTAATTTAAATGCACACAAATGCCCTATTTTTATTGATTATGTTAATAGAATTAGGCCCAAAAAATACTGCGGCCTGTATCTTCAGCCGACATATTTCTCCTTGATGTTTTGACATTCATTGCCTGGGCAGTGGAGCACAAACATGGCGGACAATTATCAGCGTCAGTGGATAGATAAAGAGAAGGGCCAAACCCTTAAGACTATAGACTTTTTAGTGACTGGATCAGGTTTGACATACAAACCTACTGATCTGATTTTGAAAGAAGAAATTAAAGAATAACAGTATAAAAATAAGTTGTAAACATAAATGCAAAGAGAAGATGGCCTCCACTGTTTCATCGTCCAAGCTTAGTTAATTTCTTTTATAGGAAATGTACATTAACAAGTTCAGAATCTAAATGTGGCCATGCTTTGTGAGGGATTCCCTGGTATAACAGAGTGAGAGTACACACCCTGCAGAAAAAGCCCAGCCCTGACATGGCAGATTGTTTAAAGGGAAAAGATGCCATCCTTGCACTGGCATCAGCCCATCCCCACAGACCAAAAGCTCTGATATCAAATGATCCACTGGCACTGAAAAAGGCCACCGACATCTTCCAAATTTGACATTTAAATGATATCATCTTGTGTGAGAGTTCATCAGCCTAGGCAAGTCCACTATGATGCTGTTAATTCTCCTTTTACTTGGTATGACACAGCATTTTCCTGTCCACATGGATTATAACTCAAGGGTGAATCAAGTTCTCAGATTTTCCTTAGAGGCCTTAGGGAGGGACGCAGGCAGACAAAACCATCCTAATACTGACCAATAAGGACTGAGGAAGCTCGTAAGAGGAAGGCCACCCATGCCAACCCCTATTTAAGACTATACTATGTTGTTAATTAACCTAAATTCATATTATGTGCGAATCAATAGGTTGGGAATAGGTAAAAATAAAGCAGAAATAGGGGAAAGGGAGTAACCTGCAAATCTGTCCATTGTGTCTCTGCAATATGACAAAGAATATTCTAGAGATAGTGCTGCCTCCTGCGTTAGTTTGGGGAAAAGACTACTGTGTGTGAAACCATAATTAAAGCCTCATTAACAGCAAGGCTTCTAAACACCATTGGTACAGGCCTATATATTTTAAAATGATAGGGTAATTGTAATTGTTGAAAAGAAAATGACAAAGAGGAAAGGATGAGAAAGAGAAAGAGGGGGAGGAGAGAAAGGAGGAGGCGGAGGAGGGCGCAGCAGTAGCAGTGGTTGATAGGCTTTTTCCGAGCAACCTCACATGGCTCCCGACAGCAGCAGGAGTAGCGTTAGCTTTTAGAAATTGACCGTAATGAAAAAAGGGGAGGTGGGCTGCTAAAGGATGAGACTCGAAGGATGCAACCGAGCGAGCTCATTAGAGGCGACAAGAGAGATGTCCAGTAGAGCCCCGTGCGCGTAACGCTGTAATATGGCTTCATTGAACGACACTGTGGGCTTCAAGGCACCGCCCAAAGGGTATTCGGGAAGAAATGAATCACAAAAATTGGGCTGACGATGTAACAGGCAGACGATATGGTAACACACTGATAAAATGACAATGACTAATGGCTATTAATGTAATCAAGTCACGGCTCGGTGTCAGGCGGGTCATTCGGAGTGAAATCTCATTCATACATGCCACACAGTAACCTAATGGTTTCTAACGGACTTACCGATTTCATAGCAGCCGCCATGTCATCATATCTCTCAGCCTGCTCCGCCAGCCTGGCTTTCTGAACCAGCTGCTCGCGATCAACCATTTTTGCGTTGATATTTGGTTGCTTGGTCGAGCTTGCTCTATTCGGGGATATGGGAGTGAAATGGTCGTTATTTAAATCGCAATGCAGTGAAATCCTAGGCGCACCTCACGCTGCAGCTGTTCCCTGCTGTCTGTCTCTATGCTGGGCTCAGACGGGACACCCTCTCCTCCTCGCTCCTCTCGCCCTCCCCTCCTCACACGCTGTTCCTCGGCTGCGTCATCACTCAGGATGGTGGGAGTAGGTGCCAATGATGTAACACTCCGTACACAGGCGCCAGTGGGCTATGCGCGCACGAGAGCACTAGTGGCGCACTGTGGGCTTGTGGGATATTGAGTTCTTAAAATACTAATGTAAGGCCCGGGCGTGTCCTCCTGGCTCAGTATTAAACATGACAAGTCATTTTCTTTAAAAAGCCATCAAAAGCTACATCTTCTAGGCTATGTGTGTAGCTTAAGGATGGATGTCTTGACAACTATGGCCCAAAGGTGAGAACTTTGGATAATGCCCAGAGTGGCTGCATGTGTTCGGGTAGTGGATATTCTTTACAATTTATTATGCATCCATTTTCATCATTGCACTGATTTATAGGCTACACAGTCTGAAATGTAGATCTTTAGTCCTATAGCAGTAGTGGGCCCAGCACAGGCTGCAGGCCTCATACTTAAAATCTTGATGTAATGTTTAGTGCACAGCAGCAGCTCACTCAGTGGTGTCCCTGAAGTGAAATGTGAGATATGAGCACTTCCTGTCCTCAGGACTAAATGCTCCTGAGCAGAGATCATCATGTCTGTAGTGTAACCCATAGATTGAAGATGTGCGCTCGAAGCCTCTACACAGGTAACATTATAAAGGACGGTACCTGCAACGTATATGCCCATTTTTGTTTTAAAAATAAAAGTACCCTGTAATGTATTCTTGATAACAGCACCCTCTTTTGGTTCAAAGCCAACAGTGTCAAATGAGGTAGCCTAAAATAAGTGCTGAAGCTCACAGAATTATTTTTATGTTCAGTTGGAAAAAGTGTCCATACAATGTAGCCCTGTAGCCTAATAACCGGTACAGCTCAATACCTTTAAACTAATACAGCTTGACCATGTTGTATTACTGTTTGCTTGAATGTTCACACCATAGCTCTATTAATGCCAGATAAATATAATTCATAGCACTGTGACTACAACATGGCTACACACAGCCTCTCTGTGTAAACGTCTTTGTGAATGTACACCGGCTGGGCCCTCTTTTATGTCAGAGATTATCAGATGCTGACCTGGTCAGAGGTCACACAGGAAGAGCTGACTGTTGTCAATATAAATTTGTCAGTATAAATGTCATATTTCTGGTAATTACTGGTTTAAAGTGTGCATTAGTGTAAACACATGCAGGAGGGCTAAACAGGAAACATCACAGGCACATGAGGTCTATATTTTTATACAATGCCTACTATAGATTGCCCAGTACATTTACATCAATACATTTATCCATCATTTAGGCCTATCCAGTGCATATTCAGTGATGATAACATATAGGAAGTTTTATACTTTTATACTAAGTCTTTTTCAGGGCTGTTATCCCCCTCTTTAACTACTGCAGGCCCATCCAAAAGGCCTTAATAACAGATTCACATCCTTTCATTTTCTTATTAGGTTCATATTGTATTTTTATATATTTATACAGTGCAACATATAGCTCCAGATCTATCCACTTCCTTCAAAGAGGATTAGTGAATCAGCTGCTTAGCTTTGTTACCTGAAATAAGGATGAGGCTAAAGAGCTGTGCTGTCTTCTGCAGCCATCTGTCTGAGTGAAGAGGTGGGCTCACGTAGGTGTCCATGGACAGTCAGTTAGAGCTGGATGTTTTAATATTTCCAGATGAGGTGAGAGTCGCTACACCAGAAGACCTGAGAGAATGGGAGCTGGAGACGGCCAGCCAGGTCTCAATACCAACAGTTCGTCTGTTTGTGGCACTATACCCGTACAACCCAGCGGCAATGTCCCCAAACCACGAGGCTGCTGCAGAGGAGCTACCATTTGTCCCAGGGCAGATCATCAAGGTATGACACCATAAGAGTTTATCTGAATGTAATGTGATTCACTTGTTAGATCACTTGACTAAAAATTACTTGCTAGATTTTTGGAGATAAAGACTCTGATGGTTTCTATCGTGGCGAGTCTGGGGGACTCTCTGGGTTTGTTCCCAGTAACATGGTGGCTGAGGTGCCAGTGGATGATGACTACCTGAAGCACCTCCTCCTGCAGCAGGGGTTCATTCCTGTCGACCATGCAGGTAACAAGAAAACCACAGAAATGCTCTATGCAAGAGAAACTGTCAATGTGAAGTCAACTCGAAACCATGACATCCAGAGACACGAAGCTGCTCAGTTAAAACTAAAAATACACATTAAAAAACACATACATTTATATATATTTTTAATAGTTTCATTGCATTATGGTTTTGGATGACTGTACTCCACCATTACTGTGTACAAGTGCTGAACATTTCAAATACCAGATTATTTAAAACTGACTCATTGATTTATTTTGAGATAAAACAGTCCCTGGTTCTGATTTGCTGTATTGTTCTAAAGTGAGGGTCTTCTGATAGGTATGGCGTTGACTCCTGACCTGAGCGGTAGTGTGGTGAGTGTTCCTGAAGACTTGGTGGTGCGGCGAATGGTGGCCTTATTTGACTATGATCCTTGGGAAAGTTCACCGAATATTGACAGTGAAGTAAGTCTGATTTATGCCTCCCATTTCAAAATCTCGAATCTTGAATTTGTCTTGACAAAAAACAAAAAAAAAGTCCTTTAAATATATTATTTTATTTCAGGAAGAACTAGGCTTTCGATCAGGGGACATCATGTATGTGTTGGGGGAAATGGATCAAGATGGCTTCTACTATGTAAGTGTTTACGACATTTGTGGATTAGAGTTTAATACACGCCATAATGCAACATAAAACAAATGTTCAAATCTCAGGGTGATCTACACGGAAGAAGAGGTTTGGTCCCATCCAACTACCTACAGCCGCTGCCATGGGATTAGAGATCCTCATTTTAGGTGAAGTGCTATTTAGGCTTTTTTTTATATTTCTACTTAAGAGATAGACAAATGCCATATACAGAGCATCTTATCAATGTAATTCATAGAGACATCTACATAAACCAAAGTGGGTACTGGGAAATACTTTGTACAACTGGTGTAATGGACATTAGCCTTAAATGTACACTCAAACCAGAGTGTATATATTTAATATTCTCATGTTTGCCTTATGCACTGTTTGGACTGTGTTTGTAAAACTTTTAAAAATGCGAAACACAATAAAGAGATACATTGTATTGTACCATTTTTAATTGTTAGAGTAAAGCATAGCTACATCATTAAAGAGTATAAATTGCATATATTTTTCTATTGCTGAAACTGTAAGCAAAAACAGAATTAACAGAATTCTTTAAAAATACCATACATTTCAGTTACTTATTATAAATACATCCACTTAGGTCTTCAGTCCCCTGCAGCCAACAGTCCACTCATCCATAAAGTAGGAAACACTACACATTGCAGAGGAGTTTAGTAGTGCTTTCTACTTTATGGGTGACAACACTGTACATCTGTAGCTTCTGGTTGCTCCATGTGCACATTTAGAAAAAAATACATTGTTTCTGACAACATCCTTAATATTCAACCTTGCATCAATATTTCAAGCATCGTAGAGATATTATAAGTGAACCACACAAATAACAAAATTATTATATGAGCAGCATGTTTTCTTGGTCTTACCTGTTTGAACAGAGGCGGAAAAAGAAAAACCCAGAAGTGAGCGTGATCTTATATTAGCTCAGCCTCAGACAGGAAGCTTAAAAAAATGCACATGCAAAATTTACCGAGATGTGAACTCCCACACACAGCAAGGCCTTTAGCAACAGAGGACATCAAATTCACAAGTTTAGACCTATAGATTTTACTGCTGTTCAATATGTCGGTCTACTGTATAAGAGAAATATGCAGCACTGGCTTTGCATATCAAAGACTAAATAATATAATAATGCTATGTAATGCATGAGTAGTCCATTAAATTAACTATAGAAAAGAAAATAACTAATGTGAATTAAAACGTTTGCAAATACTTATCAAGTTTTGATTCAAAATAATAGGTCTAATTTGAGAAATAAGTTTGTGTCTATACATTTTTTTAAGTGGCTATGTGAGATTTTTGGACTAAACAGGGATGTCATTTTTCAAATAACTGTATCTTATTACAGGGGATAAGTGAAAGCAGCAATTGGGGATTTTTTAAGCACTTATGCCTCAAATGTAGGATAATGCATAATTACTACATGCATGAATCAATTGAAATACAACTTTGAATAAATTAATAATGATGGAACACAGTTTAAATTGAAGTTAATTTTGTGCAATATGCCTCTGTTAATAAAATGGAGTGAGGTTGATGTTTCTGAGAAGTGCTTCCCGTCTGAGCTTGAGCAGAAGCGTGGGTGGGGGGTGGGGTGCAAAAGCAGTTCCCCATCCTGCAGCAGCAAGTGTGCAAGGTGTGAAACAGAAAACAGCTCACAATTCAACATTATAATGTAAGACCCAAACCTCAGAGTCACACCTAAACAGAAGAGGAAATGGGGGATGGGCTGCCAACAAGTATGAAGTACAAATTTTAAGTAACAGTGTATGGCTCAGTGAAAGACAAACCAACCAGCAAAGGCTATTGATGTTTTAGTCTGTTTTATTTACATATAAATAAAATGCTGAGTATACTCCAGATGTCTAGATTGTATTCCTGTGAATGGTTCTTTAGAGCATTTAATCCTAAAAAAATGCAAAATGGTGCTGAACTGTATAGGTTAAAATTTTCAGACACTAAATGGACACAACTAGACATTCTCAAAAGTTCTTGGCACATGAAAGCAGACTGGCTGGACCATCGGCGAGCATGACTTTGCACCCTGCAGATTAGCGCAGTACAGTTGCTCTAACCTCAGACACTTAGTCCTGTGGAACATGGGCTTATACCTAAAAGGATCCCTGCAGTGCTTAGAGGGGTATAGATAGCGTTAAACGGCCAAAACAAGAGCCACGTCTAATGACACTTCATTTTTACCATTTTAACAGTGTGAGCTCAGACCTGATTCAATTATCTCTTACCTTTCTTTAAACCAGTTGTGTGGCACCATATTCTGGGCCCTGGGTACAAATCATCTTGGTGGGCCCACATTACATGTTGTCTAATGAAAAATGCACATTACAGACTTTGTAATGTGCATACAGTTCAACTCCCCTGGTGCAAGATAAATGGACATTTATTCAAAGTCTACAGCAATCCTTTTTATTAAAAGATGAGCAGTTTTCAGACACCATAGCTTTTTTTTGTTTCTTTTTTTTTTTTTTTTACAGTGTAAGAGTACTAATGGTTACTCTTCCCACTGTGAACCTACATGTAAGTGACAAAAGATTTATGTTGACAAATGTGATTTGAATAATTGTTTTTTTGTACCACTTCAAATATGATTTTATTTTAAAACTAAATTATTGTGCTGTCCTTAACTTTAGCCAGCTTTGTCCTGTCAATTACATCAACTTCAAATAAATCACATATTACATGCACACAGCTACTCTCACTTGAATAGTGATTTCTAAACATTTTTGTACTCTTTGTACTCACATGAGTAGAATTACTCTATATTTCTATATCATAGACCTAGCCAAGACCTAAACCTATTGTTCGAGGAGCCTATTCACACATCATCAGCCAGGCAGCCTAATTAACTATTAATGACTTACAGAGTTCAACTTCTGGGCCTATCGAGCCCATTGATAATCTGCATGGTGCTGTCACCTAGTGGACGTTGTCAGAGTGACATCGAGGCACCATTTTCCCTGCTTCCTTCTCCTTGATTCCTCTCCTCGATTCTGCAGGAAATGGATGAGGAAGTCCCACCCACAGAGGAGACAAAGCTAGGAGAGAGGATATAAACTCCTCACCGAGACCAATGGAGTTTGATTATTTTATCAGATGTTTGCCTCCTGAAGCCTCCCTCATGTTTACTCCTTCCTTCCCGGGTTTTCTTTGGGACACCACTTAATATGACACCTTTGATTGACAGCTGAAAAATGAAGGATCGAGGAGAGGAATCAAGGAGAAGGAAGCAAGGAAAGAGAAATGAGACGGAACCACACTGGCGCGTGACTCAGTGACTACAGTGGTGCTTCCTATTTAAAGCGCTCCACAAACATCGGTCAGATCCCAAGGGCCAGGTAACTTTTGCGGTGCAATGTTGCACATTGTCTTTTCTATCGCCTGTTATTAACCTATTAGCCTATTACATGTGCTGGCCCAGTAAATTCAACACTGGGCTACTGTAGCCTTCTACTTGCACTTTCTTTTGACCAGTGTTCGCCAGATCCATAGTCTTATCAGGTGCCACGTTCACTTTTTTGTTTGGCACAAACACCTACCGCATTTACTAGGCCTAAGAAAAGCTTTTATGTAAATTATATCCACTGTCCTGTCCTGAGTTCAACTGTCCTCAAAGGCTATATTTCAATTATTTCCCACCATTTTGTTTGCCAGTTAATGTTTAATTATTACTTTGTAGGCACTAGTAGGCAGTAGTAACTGCCTGTGTAACTAAGACTTTTCCCACCCCCACTCTGTTTCAGTCACATGACCCTGTGCTGTATTTCTTGCACCTGTCTGTTTGCACTGATCATTACCTGCACTATTATATTCTTGTAAATTTGTGTATTATATTATAGTTTATTGTTTTCTACTTTATTTTATTCTATTTTATTTGTTGTATGTTTAGTGTTTGTCTACATTCCGCTCCAAGTACCGCAGCAATTTCCTAATGTTGTGAACCTGTTCACTCATATGGCAGTAAAACCTTTCTGATTCTGATTCTGATTCTGAACTGTAAATGTGCTCCATGTATGAACTTGACTATGACCTTATTTTAATTTATTTATTTTGTTAAGTATTACATTCTTAGTATAGATCCATGCAGCTCCAAACCCCATACCGGCAGTAGTCGCAGCTGATAATTCCCATAGAAACTGATGACATTGGCCACAATTAACAAATTTTATGGGAGTTTCATCTTAATTTTGAGATTAGTTTTGAGATAAATCATTGTCTACAATTTCATATAATGACAAAAAACTCCCAAAGCGACTGGTATTCATTAAACTAATCCACCACTGCCAACATGACGTCTCTGTCAGATTTAGTCATGTGGGTACAGGACCTCTATAAGTTTGGCCTTCTTGAGTTTGAAGTGTTCTGAAGTGATTCTTCTGCACCATAGTAGGTTGTGACGGGACATGGAGCGCTGGAGGGGTAGAGTGGCCCTAGTGACTGGGGCCTCAGTTGGGATTGGAGCTGTGGTTGTCAAGGAGCTTGTGCGGCATGGCATGAAAGTGATGGGCTGTGCCAGGGATGTGGAGAAAATAAAGGTACCAAGGCTAGATATGCCTATTGCTAATACTGTATGTGCAAATCAAGTCAAGTGCAAACTTTGAAAATCTGGTCACCCTATATGAATACTTTAGTATTTTTAGTAGGGGTGTGTTAAAAAAAATCGATACGGGGATACATCATCGTGGGCCTCTTGGCGATACACGTATCGATACGGAGGCGTCAGTATCGATATTTTACATGCAACAAACATTATTTATCAAGCTTCAGCAAACTGCATCTGATAAGTGATCCTTGCTTGCAATGCGCATTTCATATTGTCAGAGGCAGCATTCCTTCTGCACTACAGCCTTGTTAAGGCCATATCTTAAGTTTACTTTCATCAAAGGCAGCTGCATGTCAGCATACAGCCTTGTTAAGCCATGTTTACATTAACACCCACCCGCCCGCCGGCGGGCGATTACACAACATTAAAAAGTCAAGCCAGATATTCACCGTACTTATTTTTCCAATATTGACATGCTATACATCGTTTGAAAGCTTAATTCCTCAGTAAAACAATTATATCATTCATTTTATGCCACACAGCGAGCCCAAAGAGCCATAACTTATAATTCCCAAAAATATTCTAAACATATTTGTGCATTTCTTACATTTGAGCCGGTTCTGTCGGTCCGAAACGGGTCCAATCCAGGAATAGCTGTGCTCAATTAGTCCATAACAGTCCACAGAAAAAGAATATCCAGTTGCTTTTTTCATAAAATTCCATGTGGAGAAATAATCCAGAAAGTCCGAGTTTGTCTGAATGGATGAGCGACGCATCTCTCTACTACTCTCGCTCTTGGTCCTTAGCATAGCTAAACGCGTAGCTCCTGTTAGCGGTGTGGGGTATGTTTGTTTTCTCCACACTCTTAGCTACAAAACAAGCGTATCCAGGCTTCGGTCCGGCTACGGGGCGCCGCGCTACAGCTTGGGGAACAAAACGAGTGCGTCCAGTTAGCGGCGTATTACGCATGACCGAGGGACAGTTCCACGGGAAAACCTCTTCAGTCATTGGTTCTTTCAGGAAATGATTGACAGATCTGAGTAGCCTATGAAAAGACGACTTCAGCAGTGGGCCCCATGTGGGGCAGAGGTGCTGTAGTGATAGGCTAGCTCCATGCGCTCTGTGTATGGAGACTCTCTCTCTCCTCCTTTTACGCACACTCACTGGTGGAGGCACAAGAGACATATGGAGCGAAATTTTTTGGCTTGTTTTAGTTATTTATCTTAAGAAAACATGCCTAAATTTCAGAAGATGGTTTATTTATTATACATTACATCTTATTACAGTTTGGAACATCTGGTACATATTTGAACACTTGTGCCGAGTGCGGGTGTTAACAGGTTAATCAAGGGCAGTTTCTGCCTTACAGCCTTCTTCTGTTACATTGTAACTGATGCGCTACACCAAAATAAATATAACATTTGAGTAAACATCTGTCTTTTTAAAAAAAATTATAGGTTACGTAATGTAAAATATCGGGATACGTATCGCCTTGAAGACCATGTATCGGGATACCCCTGTATCGCGAATCGTATCGTATCGAGACCCCTGTATCGCGAATCGTATCGTATCGCAAGGTTGTTGGCAATACCCACCCCTAATTTTTAGTATTTGTTTTTTGTATGTAAAAAGTATAGTGGGCCAAATGTACTGCCATAGTCTATTCGTAATTATACTCATGACTTATACAATACAGTATTTCAGAGATTATTCTGAAGCCTACAGTGGTGCACAACAGTAACTGATTATTTTTGTACATCATTAACAGAAACTTTCAGAGGAGTGCCAGGCTGCCGGCCATAGTGGGGTGTTGGTGCCTTACAAGTGTGACCTGACAAACGAAGAGGAGATCTTGTCAATGTTCACTGACATTAAATGTCAGCATCAGGGAGTGGACGTGTGCATCAACAATGCGGGTTTGGCTCTTCCAGAGTCACTTTTAAATGGCAAAACCAGTGCCTGGAAGAACATGTTAGATGTAAATATTGCTACAGACAATTTAATTTGTAATTTCAGAGTATTGTTTAAAGGGCTATTAAGCTATTTCCTGATTTAATGTTGCTTCCTCATCACAAACCTGGAGTTGCTTTGTTTCATTCACACATGTTTAACACACATATTTAGTCTGAGTTCCTCTCTCAAACAGAAGACACTCTGTTACACCTTGTGATGCAATGTGGTAATCCAGGAAGTACTTCACTGTGTTTTTAAACTCCATAGACCTTCACTAGAATCAATTGGATCATTTCTCCCCTGGAATTGCCATCTTCTCTGAACAAAAGCTAAATGTTAGCTGTTAACTAGAAAAATACCACAAAATCATCACATCACAAGGTGGAACAAAGCATTTTGAGCTTTTGAGATGTAGACTGACTAATAATAAAGCATTGCTCAGCACCTTTAAAGTGGCCAAATTATTTGAATACACTTACCTGTGTTTAGGTGAATGTCATTGGCTTAAGTATTTGCACCCGTGAGGCCTATCAGTCAATGAAGGAAAGAAATGTAGATGACGGACACATTCTAAACATTAACAGGTAGATTTGAAGTTGACTCCTTTTTAAAATCGTCAGTTCTACGTTTTTATGCCATCTTTATATCTTTGCAGCCTGAGTGGGCATCGAGTGGTGCACAATTCAGATACCCATTTCTACAGTGCCACTAAGTTTGCTGTGACCGCCCTCACTGAGGGCCTGAGACAGGAGCTACGAGAGGCCAAGAACAACATCAGAGTCACTGTGCGAATCTTTGTATATGTAGTAGTAACATAGACTGTATATATAAATGGACATAGCTAACCCACTATCCGCCGCGTTCCAAATACGAGTGTTTATTGAGGCGCTTCCAGCTCCTTTGACTATTTCCAATTGACTTTACATTGAGTCACCCCTCTCTCTACAACTGCTGCAGGGAACTCATATTAACCCGCTCTCCATTTATTTATTTCACAACCCAGCTCTGCTAGGGACAGGGGAAGTAAAAAAAAGAACCAAGTTTGAAAATGGTATAAATCAAGTAATTTAATTAACAGGAATGTAAAAGGGTAAATTAAACAAAAGGGACCTAAAATATTTACAGAAAACAACCTAAACTAAGAAATATATAACAGGTTTTATGCCAAAAATAAGTCATGTAGGCTTATACTAAAAAAACGAGTGACTAAACTAGGGGACACAAAACAAAACTAAATCTCGAATGTCCCCAAAGTAAAGTCACATAAAAGCACAAACAGAATCTAGTGACAAAACAAAAGGCACTAAACAGTACTACACTGAACAAACAGAAAATTAGTGCATCAACAAACACAAAGTCAGACACGTACTAGTACCATCAAAGTGACTGACACAAAAGAGACACACACAAAATGGCAGACTGGCTGCAAAGGCCAGCAGCCCCGAATAGGTGCAACTGTTTATATAGGGGGCGGTGGCTGGAGGTGAGGTGGTAGACAAGCCTCCACAATCAGGAGCAGGAGAACAGTCCACCAGTCCATCAGTTGCAAGGGCTCCCAGAGCAGAAATTATACAGACAGAAAAAGAAATTAAAACACACCCAAAACAAGTTAAAGAACTGGAGGCCTGGGGCCATAACATTCATTCATTCATTTATTCCGATCATGGGTCTTTAACATATAATGCATCTTAAAAATCAATGTGAAAACCCGCTCTACATGATCCTGCTGTTTTTATTTTGCCATTTTGTCCATTAATAATTTTCTAATGTGGACCTGGCTCCAAATTCACTTAATAACTGCTACTATCTTGAGCTTCATTTGACTGGAGCCAAACACTAGGGTTACGTCACACTCCCTTAGTCCACTTCTTTATACAGTCTATGAGTAGTAGTAGTTGTAGTTATAGTAATAGTAATAATAATGCTCATTTTAATTTGTCATTCTCTTCAGTCTATATCCCCAGGTGTTGTGGAGACTGAGTTTGCACTGCGGCTTTACTCTGAAAATTCTGAAAAACGTGCAGCAGCCTACAAACAGTTTAAGGCAGGTCTATCATATGGCAGAACTGAACACTGAACTTGCATTTAAATTTCAATATTTAATCTATTTTACAGTGTATTGAGGCTGTAGACATTGCCAATGCTGTGATTTATGCCCTAAGTGCCCCTCCCCATGTGCAGGTAATAGCTGTATTATTTTTTTTTTTTAATCTGTACATTGACCTCTACATGTTAAATATACTCTTCTTGCTGTTTTATCTGGTTCAGGTTAAGTCTAAATAGATTACATACATTTTTACTTTTCTTTTTTTTAGATTGGAGACATTCAGATGCGCTCTGTGGAGCAATTTCACTAACATAATGTAGCCACTAGATGATGCTGTTGTGTTAACTTTAAATGGTTTTGAAATGCCTTTATAATACAAGCCTAATTTGCTATGCATAATAAAATCACAATATATTTCCACACAGATGTTCATCATTATTTTGCACAGACTTTTGTTTTTCATCATAGCTATAACTTAATTTCAACTAAAAGCGCTGTAATTTTCACACTTGTGCTACATTAAAAGTGACAATGATCAGTTTGTCTAGTTTTAATAGCGATAGCTGTGATTGATGAACTGCAAACATCATGTTTTATCTTCACCATATGGTCTTAATATGGGCTTAATATATTTGTATTACAGGGCCCATATTACTCTATTTTCTGACCTACAGTATGTTATTGTTTTGCGCTGACGTCACAAACATACCTGGAGTTGTGTTTTGTTTCATATAGGCATGTTTAACACACAAACTCTGCATATTTTGGCTGTCTTCTTCTCATTATTATTATTCAACATTATAGCATGGCTTAAAGCTCTCAAGAGTCCATTTTGCATAATATAGAAACTTTAAGTTTTATTAGTTTACAAAATGATTCACATAAATACTCTTAGATTAATTAATTTACATTTGCAAATATAATCCAAAAACAATGTACAACAATGAAAATACTCTTTGTACTCTTTGTGATTGGGAATCCTTCCCAGAAATGTCCATAGATTATTATCTTGTATCAATGGACAGTGTGGGGGAGTAACTAAATACTTTATAGAATACTCATTCTGAGTAACAGTATTCAGTTACGAGTTAGGGTCAGGGTTAATTTGGTGATATTCAGAATATATTTACTCTCTTAAAATCAAAGGGTTAGTTTTCCCAACACTGCTACTGTATCACTGTTTCTCTACTGTTGCATATATTTACAGTACAGTTTTACTTTTTATTAATCAATACATTTTAAGTTTATTTCTCTTGGTGGTACTGAATTTGCTCTATAGCTTGTTCCCAAAAAAAGAATCATGAATATTTTTATACAACTACAATTTCAACACTACAAGAACACAAAAACTTTTTTTCCCTAAACAATGTATTAATGTAAGCCTTTCTTTCAGTTTGCTTTGAATTTCTTACTCCACTCCTTTACAGTGTATTAATGCTATGTGGACATCAGAAAATCACTGTTGTCTAAACCCTTAAGAACACCTCCCATTGTCCAGGTATTGCAACTTCACAAACACTGTATAATCTCCTAATAAAGCTACTATTGTATTATTTCATTTATCATAGGATCATATCATACACATTTGAAAATGTCTACAATTGTTTTTTATATTGGGATTGTTTTTTTGTTTTGTTTTTTAGCAAATACAGTTTATTTAATGTTTTGGTCTTGGAATAACTGTTCATTACAGTTCACTTTTATGCCCTGGCCTAACACATGCAGCATCAGACATTACACTGTCTTTGTCCATTAAATAACGATAAATGGTCACATTTTTATGTAGCAGTTTTCCACCTTCAAGCACTCGAAGGGCTTTCTATCAAGGAACCTCTCACCTGTTCAGGCACACATTCGTACACCAGTGTACACAGACACTGGGGGCGAGGTGGGTTAAGTGTCTTGCCCAAGGACACACCAACAGCACAACAGCTGGAATCACACTGCTAACCTGTGTTTCAGTGAACCTTCTGATCAGTGGACAAACACTCCACCAACTGAGCTATGCCACCTATTAACTAATGAGTTTTCTATGAATACCCACACCCAAAGAAGTCTATAAATGCTTTCTGGCTGTTCAAATAATGCTTTCCTTTTGGCTAATGAAATTCTTCTGTGTAATCAATACTCCAGATATCCACTAGAGGCTGCTATTGAGTTGGAATATAAACTGATTCAGTACAGCTATGGGGGCTATGGGGTTTACTTGTTTTATTTTTCAAAGTCAAAAATGTAATTGTGATATTGTACAAGCTTTGAATTATAAATGTCCATGTAATACTTTTAATAGGATTCCATGAGACAAACTCCATGTAAAATGTTTGTTCAACTACAGCAGATAAAGACATAGACAAAACTAGTGATTTATGTGGGTATGTTTAATGTTATTTCACCTTGAGGATGAGGCAGGCCAGTCTAACCATTTTATTTATCACACAGTGTAATTTATAATAAGATAATTCATTCAACACGTTGGCCTTGACTTAAATTAACCACCATTTAGCACCTAAAAATATTCCTCACTTTCAGAAACACAAAATCTTGCAAGCATGACAGGTTTTCCTCACACAAAAATAAAATGAGCAGTTAATTCACAGAAAATATTTTTCATTTGGAGGGCAAACCACACTGTCTTTCTTATAATAATAAACAGTTCTCATAAAGCATTTCCTTTATGTGAACTAGTTGGTAATGTATTTGGTTTTATGTTCATGTTATAATTTGGTAAAAATCAGTTCCATTTTCATTATTAACCTCTACAACTGCTCCAAGGTCAAAGGAGCAGTCATCTTGAACATAACGATTAGTATTACTACCATAATACATCACTGTCGCTTGAGTCTATTGGATTTTTGTGTGTTTGGTTTTCCTTAATCAATATAGTGAGTTAAGCTTAGATGAGTTATTGAATTTTTTCCTCTAGTATGCAGGAGAGAGGCGTCCTTTCATGTTCAGTGGTCCTTTAATAAAAAGTGTATTGTTTCCTATTAGGAGCAAGGGCATAACTTTCACACCTCACCCTTGGGATCATAAAGTTCTGGAGTTCACATATCTTCACTTTGCAAGCATCATTTGAACTGTTGGATTCAGTTCAACTTGTATTAGCTTGCCCTTCACAACCAACTGAACTAGTTTGTGATTGGAAATCCTTCCCAGAAATCAGTTTGTCGATAGATTATTATCTTGTATCAGTGTACAGTGTGGGGGAGTAACTAAATACTTTATAGAATACTCATTCTGAGTAACAGTATTCAGTTACGAGTTAGGGTCAGGGTTAATTTGGTGATATTCAGAATATATTTACTCTCTTAAAATCAAAGGTTTAGTTTCCCAACACTGCTACTGTATCACTGTTTCTCTCAAAGACCGACTGCAGTTATAAAGTGTTTTAAGTTGCTTAGGTGTGGAAAACACTTAATTAGTGTTACATTGAGTGTCAGAGGATTACCAGCATTGCATTTATTTGAACAATGGTCATATTCATATAACAAAGAATGCTGTATAGCTACTTTGTACTGAAAAACATTTTTGTATTAGTAAAATGTATTTGTAAAATAATTTACAAATGTAAACTTATAGTATGTGTCTCATGAAAACTACCTTGCAATCATCTAATTTAAACTTCTTAACATAAACCAGCCTATTAACTTACTGGATATAGACATTAACTACTCAAACAGAAGTGGATGTGGATCAAATGGAAAATTCCCACTTTCTTGATTCTCTGTGAAAAGAGATTTGTTCACACACCCAACTGTGTGAGTGGCTCTGCTGTTATGGCTTAAAAGTGTGTGAATACTGAGATCTTTTGAAAACTTGATTTCTATCCAAAAACCTTGAACTGAAAGTCTCTATTGTTGCCCTGTTCCCATGATGTGGCACAATAAATCCGATACCACTTTTAATCTTAATGATTACATTGCAATTCAAAGTTATGCTAGTGGCAGAAAGGCATCTTATGGTGCCTTGCATTGATTAGTGTCTTCTTATATAATCATGTGGAAATCAGCTGACCTTGAGGTTAGGATTTCAGTTAGCTCTTTGGGACTGAGTGGTGCAGTGGTCAGGGTTGAGGGCAAGAAGTGAGCTCTTAATCTGAGCAGAGAATGTGACCATATCGGGCTAATATACGCTAAACCTTTAGTTCCCCCAGCCAAGCCATGGGGGTGGCTGTGAGCCTTTATTGGCTAAATAATATTGACTATGCTTCAAATTACTTAACCTACAGTAAAAAAGCATGAATTAAAGTGTAATTACGAAATGATGCTAGTACTAGACCTCAGCCTTGTGTACAATGAGAACTTTTTGGGGGAGAAAAAGTTTTGTTTTTGTCTTTAAGTTTTGTTTTATGTTCTGTAAAATATCAATATTGAAAAAGTATTTTTCTTTTTAAGATTCAGATTAATTTAAAATTCATATGCATAAAACTGAGCCACTTATTGAATTTGCATAATCTTTTATTGAAGGCATGCAAGAATACAATACTGAAAGCATGATTGTGGGAGAAAGTTCATTTAAAATGACAAAGAAAAGATGTAATATTTGAAACCACAGTGACATTGACAATGACCTAAACACAAGCAGCATTACTTACTTAATATGCATTGTCTACTGTTACTTACTGGCGTGAAGACAAAGCTACTTTCCGTTTTCTCTTTCTCTCAAATTGCTCTTTCACTTTTTCAATAGTTAACTGCATAGGGCTGAGGGCGCTGATAGCAGAGGTGGTTGTGGATTGAGGTGACCAAGAGTTATCAGTTGTTATTGAAACATATTTAACTACTGCTGGTTTAGAAGTGGGCCTTGTAATTGTGAATAGTTTGGGATGACTTAAAGTTGTGAAGTTGGATTTATTCTTCAGCTTTTCACGTTTTTTGTTCGGAAGTCTCTTAATGTTGACAGAAGGCATGTTCGCTGTAGTAAAAACCTGCCATGAGGTGGTTAGTTGAGTGTTGTCCGTTAACCAACTTATTTCCGTGGTGATAGCAGGACTGATCTGGGCCCCACTTGGAGTTGGAAGAATAGCTTCTTCTTCCATGGTGTCAGAGAAATGTTCATTTAAAAGAGACTGGCCTTTCCTCTTTTTCTTACTGATCCCTTTCTCTTTTGACCTGTGTCTTTGTCTTTTTAGCACACTAAATGATGGGCTAAGAGGCGTAACATGGACCCTGCCTGTCTCTGCCTCCTGAGAAAACTGCCTTGGGGTGGTTGTCAGAAGACTATTACCCTCTTTCATATTGTCCTCAACATTTTCATTCACTACTTTTTGTCTTTTCTTCTTCTCCTCCCCATCTTTCCTCAACTTTGACCTGTTCTTTTTGACTTGAGAGATTTCAATTGGACTTATGTTAACAATGAGTGGCCTTTCAAATATGTTCACAATGCTTTGTTCCTGTGGCTTTGATGATGCAGATGTGGTTTCTAATTGAAATGTAGGAACAGTTTTAACTTTCCTCTGTCTATTTCGTAACCACTTAGCTTTAGCTCTGTGTAAACTTGTTGTGCTGGACACTGTGGAGAGGAAACCTATTTTTGTAGGTTTCCTCTTGATGGGTCTTGGTGATGTAACAGAAATGGCCTCCTGCTCCAGAGCTGGTTCATCTTTCATAACTTCATTGGATGTTTCCTCTCTACATCCCAGCTCATATTCATTCTCACTCACCTTGTTGGACACTCTACCTGTCTGCTCTAGTGACTGAGGCTCACTGATAAAGTTACTCAGGCCTGTGGCTCCCTCCTCTTTGGGACTGGACAGCGGAACAGCGCCACTGTCTTCAATTTTCACCACTGCCTCCTGCTTCTTCTTCTTTCTACCCTTTCCTTTCATCTTTTTAGTTTTCTTTTTCTTTTGTGAGGTCTTTTTCTTTTTCTTCTCTGAACTCGGTGAGTTGCCTTTGTCAGAGTCAGTTGTGGAGCTCTGTGAAGTGGACACAGTGGCCAGGACTTTGATAAAGTCCTCTGCAGCGGTCATCACGTTTCTGAGGGAGGGCTCGTCAGGACTGCTGCTCTGGGAGCCTGACACCGGAGACGGTGAGGTCGGCTCAGATTGCACCTGCTCTCCACTCTTATTGGAATCTTTTTTCCTGGAGGGAGCCACTGTCAGCTCATCAATGACGTCAATTCCTCCAAAGTCGTATGGGACAGCGTCTGTGAGCACTGCAATGGGGCGCTTCTCAAATCGTTTACACCTGAGACACACAGTGTAATGTTCATGTGTAATCCCATTATCCCACAAAAGTATGTTGCAAATCATCTTAAAGAGAGATTTAATCGGTAATACTTACAGGCCATACCAGTGGCGTTCAACACACTGCTCTTCATATGCAAATGTAAAGCATGGAGCCTCAATCACATTGAAAAAAGCTTGTCCAACCACTCTGGAAGATGTGTCATTCACTTTCCTCAGGCATGCTTTGAGTCTGCTCAGAAATAAGAAACATGGAGCATTTCTTCATTTCACAGAACAACTGACAACCTATACAACGTTAGTTAACAACTATTAAATGTTAATGCTTTTTTGTGGAGAAAATACATTGTGTACGTGCAAGGCAATGCGATTTTAGATTTCACTGAAAATAATAAGATATAGTCTAATGCACTGTATTGTCAAATATATTTTCATAAAAAATAATTACGTTTCATCGCAGTCGCAGTGACTGATGGAGTGCCATTTGAAGTTTGTGTAGCCATAGTTGGAGGAAAAAGCGTGGATGACGTGAGGGCAGTGATCATGGGTTCGACAGCAGCTGTCAGTCTCAGCAAAATCACCTGCAAAATTCAGTGCAGTTAATCAGTGCGCTAAACATGGGATGTTATTTAAATTTATGTTATTTAAATTTTGAATTACACTGTAGTCTACCTAGTTGATTGTAATTATCCGCCATGTTCCCCGCTCCACACCACAGGGTCCCGGGATAGGTGAAGCCTCGCTTGGCTCGTCTGTGCGCCTGGTCTGTAGAGCTGAGTTTCTCGCTTTGCTGAAAGCGCTGGCAGAGCAGCCTGGATTCATCCATGCGCTCATAGGCCGCCTGACCCTGCTGCTCCACGGTGTCATCTCTGTGTCCCGTCCTGCACTCGCGCGTAAAATGCTTCACCTGCTCTGGATCCTCATTGATAGAGCAGTCCACGAGCGCACCCGCGGAGGTCACCAGCGAGCGTACCACTTCTGCTCCATCGGATACTTCATACAGAAAAAGTCCTTCAAATGACGAGACTTTGGAGCAAAAACTTTCTTTGTCCGGTTTCATTGCGTCAAGTGCGCTGCTTACTAATCCTCCTTTGACCAGGTTTCTGTCCAGAGAGGACAGGAAGACGAGCAGGACCGACCACATGATGCCTTCAGTGGCACTTTCAGCACCACTGGATGGAGACAGCTCCTCTCTTGTCCCTCCGGTACCCTCCCTCTTTGAAGTGCAAGCTGCGATGGTTCGATTATTAATACACGGGAGAGTGTCACGGGGAGGAGTCAGCGAATTAACCTCTAACTTCAACACCGCCTTGTAACCACTGCTCAGCACCTACTTTGCTCACGTGGGTTAAGCCCCTAAGCCAAAAGACCCGCAGAAAGGCCGGGGTTAATGTAGGGTGTGAGTGTAGAACATGGGCCTGAACCGGTGACCGTTAGTTACCCTACTGCCTCTCCTCCTTTTTCTGCGCCCCCCTCAAAGCGGAGATTTACTTTTGGGAACACGCAAGAAGAGGTTCAAACTTGGGGCCATTTTCCATAGCAACAGGCATGGGGCGATTGTGGCAAACCAGGACATTGGACAACTTTCAAGTGCCACTGAACAGACGCAGAATTACTGATGACCTAAATTACAATGCGGAAACAAAACTCTTTCATTGTGGAATGTGGAAATGTGGCCAAGCCTATCGCACGCAACAACGGCCACTGACGGCACGGGAAGAGAGGCGAGCCCACGAAGGGGAAGGCACGAGAAAGAGGCACTCAGATGAAAGGAACTCGGTCAAATTGTGACACTATTCGGGGAGGATCAAATAACTTGGCGGCATCCAGTTGCATGTGGCTACAAACCATTGTAGGTTATGTTACCGCATTTATGGGATAGGACTATTGCTCTTTGAAGATGGGAGAACTCTTATTTGAATAAAAAATTGAATAAAAAAAGGTTTATTACGCCTAAAACACGAGGAAGCACGGTGATGCTGCGCCTGTATCCCATAGCAAGTGTTAAAAAGTACAAAGGCGCGTTTCAGGTGGGCCCTCTAATCAGCCAAAAGTTTAGTCACATGATTGGACTTTAGTGTGAGCTCGAGAGGCGGGGGCCCAACCTACTCAAGGCACTGAAATCCGATTGTTGGAGGCGGAGAGAAATGATGCAAAATCACCCGATGGCCCGTACGATTTGGAAGGGAGAAAAAACTCTTAGGGTTAAAACAAATTCCCTATTTATCATCGTTTGGTTTGCGTATGGATAGAGGCTAAATGAATAATATTCTAACGATATCTATAATGCTGTCAGGCTAAAAGGACCCTTGCAAGAGTTCATATTGGCGCCCCCTGCTGTCATACTGTATATGAGGCATTCTCAATGTCATGAGCTCATTGTGTTGCTTACGTTTGCATCCCAGTGATCAATGAACCCACTTTTGACAACTTAGATAGGCCTACATAACCTCTTAGGATATGTCATTGCTATACAGAGGGTACAAGTCGTAATAGGCCGATAATTTACTTTAAAAAAAAATATACAACAGAAGTGACATTTACAATGAGAAGCCTTAGTCCAGGCATGTCCGAACTATGGCCCGGGGGCCAAATGTGGCCCTCAGACCAAATTCTTATGGCCCTCAGTATTCCAGGTGAATTGGCCCATACTCCTGCAAGTATCACTTTTTACTGCATGCTTTTGAAATCTCCCTTAATCAAGCAAATTTGGTGTGTCCTTTTGAGGGTCCAAGCATGACAAAGGTCTGGTGGGTCATTCAAACTTGTTATAAATGCACATATTTGAATTATTCATTGTTTTGACAGCCAGTCTATGACCTTCAATCGGCCTTTACACTGCTCTGTGTTTTAATATGTGGCCCTTGATGAAAAAAGTTTGGACACCCCTGCCTTAGTCTAATGAGATGAAAAGTAGAATGGAATATATTTTTCTAAAGGATGTTTCAATCAACAAAAAGCTTTTTATCTAGGCTACACACATCCACAGATTTCAACAGATCAACACTGACTCACAAATTAATATTCAAATGAATGTCAGCAGTTCCTCATTCCAAAAGGTATGTAACCAAGTTCACTGGGTTTACTGCTTCATCACCAGATTGTGAGAAAGTGCCATTGTTTCTGGAATGAGGTGAAAGCTCAGCTTGAAGCTGCTCAAACTTGGAAATTTCCCACACTGGTGTGTTTGAAAGTGAGATTTGATCCATGGAGATGTTGATATTCTGTATTTATCTGGTACAGTTGTGAACATGATAACAGCCTTTAGACAGTGGCCCTCTGCTAAGTCAAAACACATGTAATGTAATATCATCATAAGATTACAGCTCATTAACAACACAGAGAGACATTTAGTACGTTAAACTAATAGTGGTGCAGTTTTAATTGAGTCTAGCCTAATGGTATTTACACCAAATATATCAATTTGACCACCTTTACATTATACATTTTTGAATCAAGTCATCCCTCCTGTGGGCTCACCACTCACAGAGGGGTTCATAGGGGGGGTCAGGTGCTCTGAAGATTGGGCAGCACGCTGACCCCGCGACCCAGCCGGACAAAGCGGAAGATGATGGATGGATGAATCAAGTCATAATTTATTTGGGAAAGTTAACTTCTGTATCATTTTCTGTTAACACCCTACAGAAAGACTGAGAGTAAATACGCAGAGCTCTCTCCCACTCTGTAGTCGTGCAACTCTACCCATGTGCATGTTAATAGCTGCTCACAGTCCAAATCTTCTCAGCTGTCTCCTTAACAGCACCTTGCACTGTTTCAAATGGACTTTTTGACTGTTCCTGCAGACAGGCCTAAAGGATGGTATCTTTCTCTCATGGCACCCAACACAAAAGGACCTGCTTTTGCCTGGCTTGACCCCTCAAGACTCTACTGTAACTCACAGGTAAAAGACAGTCCTGAGCTAAACTATTTACAATGTTTTATGTCCTGTCACTTCTTTTCAGGCGCTTGCAGACTGTGTTAAAGACCTACTTGGCCCTTTCCACGATGACAGCATTGATATTGTTGCAGGGATTGATGCAATGGGATTCATTCTTGGTAAGAATACCTTGTCTCCTGGTTACGTTTTTAACCAGGACAGGGACAGCAACACTATGTTTGGAAACCTTAGTCCACCCTCTAAATTTAGATTCTCACCGCTGCTCCCAAAGTACTCTAGTCACATGTACTGCATAGTGTAAAACTATTACAAACCTGAGGAAAAACAAGTGTACTTGTTTTAGGAGCATGTGTGGCTACAACATTGGGAAAAGGCTTTCTGGCGATTCGTAAAGTTGGACACTTATGTGTGGAGACCCAAACTCAAAACTACACCGACTACTCTGGCAGAGAGAAGACTATGGAAGTGCGGCTGGGTGTACTCAAACCAGGTTAAACCTTGCTTTTTTAAAATTTTACCCTTTACAAATGTTGGACAGCTGTCAAAGTATTTACTTAGCTGCTATTGTTTAGATGGACACATACTTTATGACTACAAAGACAAAGGGATGAGTATCTGTAACCTGTTTGAGTAACTTTCCTTATGTGCAACTTTTCTAGTGGCGGGTCAGTCACCTGCTTGTCTCATGGAGATGTTTTTGCTTTGCCCAGAATCCCACTTTATAGCATTAAAGTCATCCATCTTGTCCATCCATCCATCTTCTTCCGCTTTAACTGGCTGGGTCGCGGGGGCAGCGTGCTGCCCAGTCCTCATAGCACCTGACCCCCCCATGAACCCCTATGCGGGTGATGAGCCCACAGGAGTGTGGACGTCATGGTCCTTGATGGTAGTTCATAGGGGTGCTGCTTGCTCAGTTTTGTTCCTCAAAAATCTATTGAATAGCAGTCATTTGAACTTTGAATGAGTTTGCCTTTCCACCGATCTAACCTGTAATTTGGCCTGGCAGTGTGACATAATTGTATTTACAAAGGTGTATAAGTTTAATGCCATATTGTGGCACATCTCTATGAAGACAAGCCGATGGTGGACCCTTCATCAGAAAAGTTACACCTTTAAGTCCACAAATGATTGATTAAAAGGACAGTTACACTTAGTAATGAAATATTGTATGCATGAAAAGATTGTGCTCTTGCATTTCTTCCGCTACAGCGCCCTCTAGTGCATTTTGAACACAACTGAACAAACTGGTTGACCCTGCACTTGTATTGTTTTAGGTGTCAGAGTGTTGTTAGTGGATCAATGGATAGAAACCGGAGGAACCATGAAAGCTGCGATTGAGCTTGCGGAAAGTCTAGGTGCCACTGTAGTGGGTCAGTGTGCTGCACAGTAACATTCTCTAATATAACTATGTAATTTTAGTGAGTTTTAATTTTATTTCTGCTATAGGTGTCGCAGCTGTGGCTATTGAAAATACTGAAGGTGGAAAGTGGATTAAGAGAAATTATAAATTCTCTCACTGTATTCCTGAGGAGCTCCAAAACCAAATCGATCAGAAATATCTCAACTCCTTCAAGAGTGAACAATTGAGCGAACATTTAATGAGAAACTGAATTTTGTGAAGTCAAATTATACTTATTGTATAGAAATACTTTATTTTTTAACACATATGTCGACACAAAATGCATAAATGCATTTAAAAACAACACTGTTGCTGGCTTCAATATTTTTTAAATAACGTGGAAGAATCTTCCCTTTTTAAATACCTACAATTTAATATCCTCATCATTATTGAAATGTAATGGGACCAAATTGTATTTTTAAAACTGTATAAAATATAACAGGAATGCAATGGTACCTTTAACCTTAGCAGCATATTATCCTGTAGTAAACATTGGGGATCTAATCCATAATACTAGCAGCTCTTGTCCCTCTTAAGCAAAATATTCTATTTTTAACAATCGCATATAATGTGTAATTGCATGAAGGGTCATTTAAATAGAGTAAAAAAGGCCAAGACCACAAAAATGCACAGCTCATGAAAGAATCCAAGGCCGAAGGAAAAAGTGAATCTGAGTCCGACTCCGGCCCATACGCTCAGAGCTTTTCCTTTCCACAGACACAAATAAACTCGTACCACTCAAGCTCCTCCTCCCAGCCTCACTGACAGCAGTGTGACTGTTTCTTTTTTGATGTACTGTAGAGATTACTGGAGTTGCTGGTTATCCCTAAAAAATGTATGCGACACAGTTAGGTTTATATCAAATTTTGAAGAATTGGACACAGAATAATTGTATAGATACATACTAACAACATCTCCAATTTGCTTTTTCCCACTTTTCTCCAGCTCTGCAAGAACGTTCATTTCAAACGCCAAAGATGCCACTCGAAAGAAAAACTCTTTTACATTCTCCCCTTTACAGAAATATAAACATGTCATTCTTTTTCAGTAATTGAAATCCCATCATGTGATAATCTAATATCGTTAACGAATCTTAGAATACATGGGGAAAGGCCGATGGCAATCTGGGCTCAAATGAACAGTGTAGAAAGGAAACAGGAAATGGGGGAATAATCAAAATATTAAATACATGACTGTAAAGGTGTTTCTGAAGAATGGGTTTGTACATAAAATATTATTTAAACTGTATTCAACTACACATTAGGATGCAAAATTCAAGGACTGTTGGAAAACATTGTTAACATTGACTATTTTAATGAATTGGGCTTTAATTGCACAATATATTCTTGAAACTTCGTTTTCTGACCCACCTGTAAGTGATGAAACTGCCCAATATTCAGCACTCATCTCCTGTGCAATTTTAAGGGCATCTTGTTCAATCTGAGTATACTGGGCTGGTGACTGTAAAGAGAAAGTTTACAATGAGAAAGAAATAATAAAATGACCCCAACCCATCATGCCCATCCAGTGACCCAGTTTTACGAATACTTTGAGGTTTACAGCCAGAGGAAGCAGCACATTCCTGAAGGGTGAGCCAGGTCATAAAGACTTTGTGTTAACTGGCATCAACCCAGAATAGTTCCCATCTGACTTCTTGGGTTCATGGGTTTCAAGCTATGGCAACCATCCTCTGTGGTCACAGCAATTAAGCAATTCAAATCAATTTTTTTTTCTTTGGGATAGAGAAAGGTCCTCACAAAGTCCTTCAAATCAGGAAGGAATTGTTCATCTGAAACCCACGATAGTCCCCAGAATGTGCTCCTGTGTAAAGACGTACACTCAGATCTTTCTTTGTTCCAACAATGAAGAGTTGGACACTAGTGGGGTCATTCTCCTTTAAGGCGTCTTCTAACCATTGTCTGTGAACACATCGGACACCTGTAAACACTGTAATGGTTTATTCTTTTGTATATTATTAATGGTGCTCAAATAAATAAATACTGTGTCATGGTACAAGATGGGAATCTGGGATAAAAAGCGCACTTACCTTGTATGACCCAACGAGGCTACGTCAGTTAAGTCAAACACAATTATCACAACTGCAACAAAATATTTTCTGTTACAAATATGTTTTAAAAATAGCCAAATAATGAAAGAGTTTAGAAAACATCTATAGAATTTAGAAATTACTGCCCATCATCAAAGTTAACAACTTACTTGGGTATTGAACTGATTGTATTGTTTTCATTAACTTGTAAATGTCTGCCACAGTGACAAATTTTAAAGCATGATATATTCCTACAGACCTATACTGCAATAAATGATCATATTGAAACTACTTTATTCCACTGATACAAAAACAATAAAGCAAGAATCTCAGCAAACCATTTTTAAATAGATAGTATCATTAAGAATCATGAGCTGCAACAAATAAATAACAGAATCGACCAATAATTAGCCAAAAAGTCACTCAACCTTCTACAGCTCAAATCTTAAAAATACTCACCATTTTTGCAAAGAAATTGCAAACACAATAAATATTGAGCCCCAAAAGATATTGTTCCAAGTTTTATATATTGAAAGAAGAGTCGATATCGTAATTAGTGTGACAGGTCTCCTTACAAACTAAAATAACCACTCAATAAACTTATATATTAATCTTGTTATAATTATTATACAGTTAATGTGTGGTGGTGCTAAAAATGTAATTTGTTTCCAAGCATAATCCTTACTTTGGGCACCTCTGTAATAAGTAGAAGCAATGCACTTGAATCTCTCTTGGCCTGCAGTGTCCCATCTGTGAAGAAAAAATTTACTCTTTAATTGTTCAATAAACTAGATCAAATTAAGTCTGCTACTTACAGTTGTAGGCTAAACGGGACACCCAGCACTTCAAACCTCTCCATCTCAAAGTCAACACCAATTGTTGCTTTATAGTTCTTGTCAAAAGTATCTTTACAAAATCTACATTTATTAAAAGAAAAAAAAACACAAGTTAAAATGAATACCATAGGTTTAATTTAGGATAATAAAAGAAAAAATATGCCACCTCCAAAGGGGATTAAAAGTGTGAATCACCAAAATGTTAAATTAAAATATCTAAATTTAATATGGTCATTGTTTCACAATCCTGCTTACCTATTGATCAGACAGGTTTTACCCACAGCAAGATCCCCCACGACAATGACCTTTGAAATTTTAAATCTGCTAAGAAAAAGAAAGGACAAAATATACATAAAAAAAATTGTGTGTGGTTGATTACTTGTCTAAAATTAACTAATGTTTTAAACTAAAAGTGTGTAACTTAAGGTTTTTGTTACGTTATTTTGATGGCTACTCCAAAAGTAGCTTAGCCATTTACTAACTGCTCTATTGTTTGCAGCAGTTGTAACCAATTTGGTCTTTAAAATAGTTATCAGCATAGTTGCAACTTAAAGTAGGCCATATTCAAGACTGATGTACAGTTTACATTAAAGACCTGAGAGATACCCTGATTTTACTCACCCCACAGTACCAGTGCGCTGTTCCTGACAGGCGGTTTTAACTTTGTTGTTGAATTCCTCTTTGGTGTGCAGTGCAGCCTCTTTCCTGAAACACTGGCACAAGAACATAAACAGTAAGGTCTGGCTCCAGTCCACATATATGAGGCATTTGTGTTAAAAGAAAGAGGAGGAGGAAAAGTATTACCTGAGGGAGCTGAGCAATGACGCGGTCTCGTCTGATTGGAGGAAGGACACTCATGGCTGATGCACGGACAGACATAAGGTCATGAATGTATCAAACTGTAAAAGAGGAGATGAGGTTAAACACAACATCAATACTCCTAACACTTGACATATTTCATTAGCGTCATTACCAGTTCACAGTAGCCCATTATCCGGGACAGTGTTGTGGAAATATTTTCATCATAGACCACTGTGAGCCATTTTCCAAATAAAAATACAAACTGATCCAAGAGGAAATTTATGGAATTATTTTCCAACCAGGCTATTTATTTATAAACTTAATCAAAATGTAGGGCCATAAAAGAGTTAAGAGACAGATATTGTTCCCAAGGGCTGAATGTATGTTGATTTTTTTCGTTGTTTAACAGGGTTTATTTAGTCAACTATAGGGAAATGAGTAACCATAAAAATGAATAACCTCGTCCACCTAGCCTAGTCTATAACGCCTTTTATTTAAGGTCCACATAAAAAATAATTACAAGATTGATGTTTAGTGATATACTGTGGAACATTCCAGGGTAGGCAAACAATTAAATCTCCATGGAGACAGACAGATGGTCGACCCAACCAAAAAAAAGTTACACGGTGCAGCTTTAGACCTCACGCAGTTAGCAACGAGCAGACAACTATAGTCAGTGATTCACCTAGTAACTGTGCTGTGTAATCCTTTTGTTTAAAATGACTTTGGGGCAAGACTTTTGGAAACCCGTAACTTTACCAAATGTCGCAACGTGATCACTAGCGAGCCAAATGTATCGTAATGTGTTTGTAAGTTAAAAGACTTTGCAACAATGAAACTTTACACAGTAACTTTAAAGACACTGTTCCGTTTAGCCTCATGCTACAGTGGGAGATGCGTTACTCACCGACGGAATAAGCCCTTCAGGTTGGAGACGCTTTCCAGGTTCTTGTTCGTGAAAATGTTACTCGCCCTCGTTTAGACTGAATGAACAGAAAACAACCCCAGGAAGAAGCGGCCAGGGCCGTGAGGCTGTAGTCAGTTTTGGTAGATTTATGCTTTGCTGCTGCTGAGATTTTGGGTTGTGTGCACGCCCCCTTGTGGAGAAAATGAGGAAGCAATCCACGCTTTTGGGATAAGGACCGCCCAAACCAAATAAGTTGGCCTAAAAACAGTCTACAGCCACCGGGAAGTCCTCCACTGCCTCGGTAGTAGTGCTCCGTAATCAGTTAGGCCTTATACTCAATTTCAGTACAGCTAACAGTTAAGGTGGTCAACTCAAGTTGTAGAAAAAGAGGGAGGGAGAAGATGTCTCTGTTTTTCTTGAGAAGTTCAAGATAATTTAAACTGCAATCACACAATCACTTTTTTTACATTTTTATCACTCATTACAGTACAAGCCCAAAAAGAGTTTATTCTATTTGCAGGAGGAAATGCCATGTTTTCTATGAACAGACTAAAGCTGACTTTTTATTTAATTTAAAAAGTAGGCCTAGTAAAGTCATGATTTTAAATCACAGTTATAACAACCTCAAATAAGACATAAAGTCAAGTCCATTTCATTCTTGTGGATGTGTTGCAAACATGGTGTTTGTTACATTCATAAAACATAAGGCAATATTGTACAGGCACATGTTTTTACTCTGGTGAAGCAGATAGTTAAAAAAAAAACATGGCAAAATTTTTAGAATAGGGTATCGATACCATAATGACTGTGCAGCCTGTTTTTTAATGTTCAGAACTTTCAGCCTTGGATGTTGCCCAATGCAAACCCGTTCTGAGGTCTGTGGCCACCTGCACCGATATTTGTATACCCATCCAGAAAGTCTCCTCCACCGCACACAGCATCATAGAGACATACACACAAATACAAACATTAGATCAGAACATTTTAACGTGTAGGGCTTAGTTTTCTATTAGAATATTGCTGTTGGCCTGTAAAGAATTTGGCAATAGCTTTGGAAATGTTTGGCCCTACTGTTTTTAGATGTTTTGAATGGAAAATGTGGAAAATAATTTTAAAGCCATAAAAACAGTATGCACACACTAACAAGCTGCTGTAATAGGCCTATGTTTTAAACAGGACAAATCTATCAAGCCAATGAGCTTTAGGAAGGATGACATGAATATTAACATTAACATGAACATTCCTATAAAAAAAAAAGAGTTCATGTAAAAAAAAAAAGATTTTTGCAGTAATTTGTATCCTGGACAATTAATCTGTAAGAAACTTTCGTGAATTGTTGTTGTGAGTCCCATTTTGTGTGATGTTACTCTTTCTTCGAGGAAAGAAGTCAGAGCGGATTAGGCGGTACAAGTATATGCTTATCATAATATTCATGAGCATCATACAAAGGAGAAAAAACCCAGCATGATCTAGCTTGGTGTAGTTGTGGAGAATGAACCAAGTGAGGTAGAACTGGGTGAACAGCCGGAAAATTACATATGTGACGATATTGACCATTTTGTTGATGTGATAGAGGGGAGTGGACTGAGCTCCGGCCAGCTTCAACAACAGGCGCAGGTGCAGTGTGACACTGTTGACCTCCACAAAGAGAGCCACAACTGCCCCGGCTACATACAGCTGAGTGCACAGCGCATACAAGAAACAGCTCAGCACCTGCACACACAGGAAGACTTGAGTTTTATTATGACGTCATCACATACTGTACTTATGCATGAACCATAGACCGTATATATGAGTGGACTAAGCTATCCCGTTAGCCGCCGCGTGCCAAATAGGAAGTGCGCCACGAGGCTTTTCCGGCTCCTTCTCTCCCTTTTTCCCATTGACTTACATTGGGATCTGATCGCTCCTCCCTCTGTACCTGTTGTTGTGAACTTCGTCATTTTGGTCTTAAAATGTTCGTATGAACCCTGCTCTCTATGATCCTGAATTTCTTTTTCACTATTTTGTCCGTCAAAAAAACCTATTCATAACATAGGGCCTGGCTCCAGATTTGCCCCTGTTACCATTGGCATCGCGAGCCTCAGTTGAGTGGCGCTAAACGCTATGGGTGACGTCACGCTCACTTAGTCCACTTCTTTTATACAGTCTATGGCATGAACACAGGTTCACTATATAACTTTTCTGGTGAAGGTTCTGCCTCGGCTTGTCTCCATGGAGATATTTTTGCTATGGTGAATTCTGTGAATCCACAGATCTGACATGTAAATTGTCATAGTGCTGTACCTGCTTGTCTACATGGAGAAAGATGAGTTAAAGCCACTCTATTCTACACAAAGCAATGGAGACAAACAGGTGGTGGACCCTCCACCAGACAAGCATACACAATTAACATTGAGCATTAATTGTGATGTAGTAGGAGTGGACAGTGTTTGTCTTTCTCGGGACGATTCAGTGCTTTCAACGCTGCCCTCTGCTGGTCAGTAGGGATTCATACAACTGTAGTTAGATTTCTAACTTCCATTTTAAACCAGCAGCTCCCCAGTCGTTTGGCAAACAATCAGTCCACTGTGCCACATAATATGGACACATTTAAACAAACCTAAAGGTCATATAAACTGTGTTTTCTTACCAGTACATGGTGTAGGAGGAATTCCCATGACCCCCGGGCATGTCCCCTGTAAATGATGTCGCATGCATCTTGCATGAAGTATCCTGGGAACAAGGAGAGCCACAAAGTGATTCTATCACCCACATCACAGGCCAACTAAGGTATCAGAAAGGTATCACTAAATCATATTTGGAATTGACTGTTCCCAATATAAAAGTTAATGTATCTGATGGAAGATGTAACAAGGTATGTTTTCAGCCATTATTATTAGTTGAATCAAATAACAGGGGAAAAAGCTATAAAATGTGATATTTATAGACCAAATATTGCACACAAATTCACACCAAGTCCTTTGAGAAAGTGGACATGGTCATGACAATGAAACCCTGATGATCTCATCTGATTTTAAGGATCCAAATGATTGAGACTCTTGGCTGAGTGGCAGTGGCCAGAGAGATGCAGCAAGTGTCTGAGTAATAGCCTATAATGGGGATAGGCTCAGAGGGACTGGGAGCTGCCGGCTGTTGTCAAGGCAGACCTGCACAGATTTGAGTCCTCATGGTAACAAACAAATGCACAGAAGACCCACAGTGCACACAGCTCAACCAGACAAGCCAGTCATGGGGGATCTGGGTTTCCAGGGGAGACGGCTATTTGAGATCCTAAAGAAGAGCCAGGCATTTTTTTCTTACAAAGGATTTCATGTGCTCATTCAAAGTAGGGAAACACAGACCTGTTGACACACAGACGAGCAGGTAGGACAGAGGAGTGTGGTACAGATGGAGGTCCTGCAGCGTCCCAGGCCACACCACCGCACTGAAGAAGGACACAGGTTATGGGAGATGGCTCTACTCACATTTACTGGGTTCACTCCTGGAGAGAAAGTAACTACACTGAAACATTATCTTAGAGTACATGAGACTTCATATAGAACAGATTTTTTTAAACATAATTTTTAGTTGATCACCCAATTTAAAATTTTCAGAGTTAAAGGTTTATTTAGTTAGTACTTTAAAGGCTACGGGTCATTCATAGCACTTACAATCACTGTGCTCAGTCAGGCAAGCCAGTGCCACACAATACTAAGTGTTCTTCTATGGGTGGTCTCCCCACCTACAGTACAGGACTTAACTTAGGGTTAATACTAATAGTATGAGTAAAGAACAAGCAGTGCAGTGACAATGGAATAAAGTTTCAGAGATGCATATAGCATGAAAAGACCGAACAGTTTTATGTGGGAATATGTGAGGATGAATCATAGTTCCCGCCCTAAGAAATTGTTTTCTCTCAAGAGCAGGTTACAGCAGGTTTTTCCAGTTAACTCTCCTTTTTATTTGAAAGCTCATTTCCCCAGTTACCATTCAACAGAACAGGAGACATGTGCTACAGCCTAAGATTTGCTCACTTAAACTGTACATAGGTATTTCCACTCTGAGCTCCAAATGCCATTGTGTCCCTGCTCTGTCCTGTTTGAACATGCATTCTTGCTGTCTGTCCTCACTGCCACTGACTGTCACTGCCCACACGCTGCCAGAGACGCATCATGCGCGCTGTGAATAGACAATGGCCTCTGTTATACTGGGCATTTAGCTGGACACTTACCAGGTCACGGCCCATGTGCCAGTGATCAGTGAATGCACCATGGACACAGAAAGGTTCCTCCACCTCCAAGCATGAAACTTGTCCTGCTGGACCATTTTGGGCACGGGCAGCTTTTGGAGGACCTGGTCGACCGCCCTGAAGAGGAGCGCGCACACCAGCACTGAGGGGATAGGGTACCCCCTCAGAACAGGAAGCAGGGCCTCCATCCTCTGCCACCAGCCCCCCTTTTCTCTCCCTTTTTAGAAGTTCTTGGTGTTCTTATTGTCCCTTACTTCAGCTGCGTATGCCAGAGTATTCCTCTGTCAGCGCAATGACGGAGTGATACGCACGGAGTGTTTCCTAAATCCAGAAGTGAAAATGAGGGAGTTACAAGATGATGTTGTTCTCCACAGTTTCTTCCCTCAAAGTTGAGTGTCAAACTATTTCCGTTTGTGAAGCGTCCGCCGTCCCAATCAAAACTTTCGTGAAGATTTTTTAAGCGTGTCCATTGGGTGATCTGTAAATCTTGTCACTGGTGGCGCGCTACGCTCTGTGTGCACAAGGAGCAGGGGGTGTGGTATGAGACGACAGAGTAGGCGCTGCTGCCCTAACCACAAACACAGAAACAAGGTGGGGCAGATGCTGAGATCGAGTTACGCAATCAATGATGTAGGAGCTACGGTCATCAAATGTGATATGACTCGAAATAAAACATTCTGAAAACTTGTACTATAGCGTAGCTGTAAAAAAAAAAAAAAAAAAAGGTATTAGGCTAATTACTGACATTATTGTGACACATAACATATTTAGATCTCCATTTTACCTGTTATTGTGCGCTTTATTCGCCGAAAACAACGTATTAAAATGTTAAACTATTTTAATTTTTGAGCTCTGAGTCCCCCCTCTCCTTGCTCCCTGCACTAAGTCACTCCCCCTTCAGATTTCCATCACAACAAAAGCAGCACCCAGTGAAACTATTTGACAGCTCATCAAGTTTGTGAAGTTGTTGTGTAGCCTATTGTTTTTTATCCTCCTTTTGTATGTTTATGAAAAATGGCCATGCAGGAGCATGGGTGGGAGCACAGCATAGCTTTGTACAAGAGGCGTGGGCTTGTACTCCAAACTGTAAGGAGTGTTTGCATAGTGCCCGGGAGAGACCACAAGATTACTTAAACATGTATGGATGGCATATAAAACCTCTTCAAGCTTATTTTTGATGAGGAAACAATATTAACATGATAGAAAGTTCCAAAAAAAATGAGTTATAGGCCTAATTGGCTGGGCTTAAAAGACATCTAGATTTAGGCTTAAGCATTCATGCACACATAGCCTACTTGCCATACCTTGGCAAAGTTCAAACATATCACTCAATCCACAGGTTTGGATTGCATACATGTCTACATGTTAGCCTAATGCTATAGCTGCTTGCCTCTTTGCTATGAAAAATAGCGTCTGCGACACAAAACCCAGGCTGTAACCTATGGTTCAAAATATCATTATCATAATGGCCTAATCACCAAACATTACAATTATTTCAGCCTACTCCAGGGTAGTAATAGGCTACACATTCATTTTGAAAAGCAGTGAATCAACTTCACCTCTAGATGGCAGCAGTATTACATTGACTACCACAGCAGCAGCGGGTCCGTCTTG
The DNA here is from genome assembly GCA_034769755.1 of Odontamblyopus lacepedii. Taxonomy (NCBI): domain Eukaryota; kingdom Metazoa; phylum Chordata; class Actinopteri; order Gobiiformes; family Gobiidae; genus Odontamblyopus; species Odontamblyopus lacepedii. The sequence goes on along the minus strand of CM068357.1, from coordinate 22,589,188 downwards.
TGACCTCAGGAGGACCCATAGTAATAGGCTAAAGTATGCCACATGTAAACATTTAACAATAAGGCCAACGCTGTTGCCACCTGAGTGATCAGGACGAAATAGAGGCATATGTTACTCTGTAACTTTAATGGAAGGATGCGACTTAAACTTCAGTTGGTCATTATTAACCCACACCCCACATGGGGTAACCACTCCAGTAGCCACAGCTGCCATGAGGCTGACTAACACAAACATATATAGCTGCCAAATGCCAACCTGCACCAGCTGCACTTCATGGAAGGTGGGTGGAGTGTAGCGCCCAACCTCCCTGTACAAGTTTTGAAGATAAAGGCCTTTCTTCTCTCCCAAAACAATGCAAATGAGCTAGCTAATGCTGAAAGTATTCAAATTACCTCTGCATACCCTTGCATAAGTGCCTTATCAGGCTTAGACACTTTGATGATTGGTGGGTCATAGTTGGTGGTCTGCCATGCACTTATTGTCTTGTGAAAAGAATAGGCTGGGGGAGGATCCTTTTTTCCTCAAGCAGTGCCTCTCAGTTTGGGTTTGGAATCAGTTGCACTAAATTCACATATTAAATTCCTAGATATTGACTGTGGTGCCTGAAGGCAAATGTGTCTGTGATAATGACAGAAGCTGATGATAAAAGGCCAACTATGTCAGCTGATCTGACTGAGGAGTGTCTTTTGTTGCTTAGTGTGAGGGCACTACTGCAGTGACACATTATATTCATGAGAATGTCAAGTCTTACCTCAGTGTTGGAATAATACGGATTGTGTGAGTGGACAGGAATTGCCTAGTTGATTGATACTCACCAGTCAGTTTACTACAGTGGTGGCTGGTGAATAGAGGGCGCACTCCTTAACTTAACCTCGATTAAAAAAAATACAAATAAATTAATTATAAAGTTATTTTGTATTAGGCTATATGTTTAATATTTTGTTTAAAACCGAACATGTATCTGCATAGACATGTTTTTATCATGTTAAATGTGCTCATATCACTGTATTTGAGTCACGTGGTGCATTTGAGTGCGCACAGTCGGTGCGTCCCAATGGAGGTCTATGGAGGGGCCTGAAACGTTCAGAAAATTTGACGTCATTACGTTGCTTTTGCTCATTAGTTTGTATTGCAGCCCATGAAAAACGTATTAGTGCGCAAGGTGGGGGCGCACTCAAATCAACTGATTGGTCTTTAGAAACATTATCACAATTCTGACCTATGAGGATTCAGCTGCTCTGTCCCACCTCAGCCCAACTCTGCACTGGCGGCTAATGCTATACAAGCTAATGAATGGAGAACTATAGAGCTGTGTGCTATGGCCGCTAGCTACTTTCGCTTAAACCGAAACAGGAGACGAGAGACCTAAAGCACGGGACACACTGACACAGACCGGGTCTTGGGGCACTCGCCGCCGGGACCGTGGCATCCGCTACCGCCGGCAAGGCTCGCTGCCAGAGCTGGGGAAGTCGCTCGCTGCCGCCGGTGGGGCACTCTGGGTGTAAACGCATAGTGCAGAGGGCTTAAGTTCACCCGGTGCCCTGGTGCTAATATGGACTGGTGTAACTTTCAGACTGAAGTGGGAAGTGGGATTAAGACGAGTTAGAACCAGCTCGTGCACTCAGCTCCAGGACCTGACTGGACCGGGACATATTGGAGACAGAACCAACAGGACAGCAGGTAGAGGACACACTCTGCATCAGTCCCCTGGAGAAGGTAAGAGGCTTGTTTTTGTTAGTTTGGGGCAAATCTGAGGACGGAATCTCACAGGTAACAGTGTTATAGTGTTAACAGGTAAATGCGTAAATGAATGAGCAACGGAGCCACTCTATATTCTGTCTGTGCTGTAGGAGCGGTGCTGATGCCGTGGCTGGAGCATCATTTTTGCTGCATTTTCATGACGTTATGGGGGCTGGTTGTGGGGGCTGTTTGTGAGCGGTGTGTTACGTTGTGTTATGGTGTGTTACGGTGCGTTACTTACTGTAAATACTTACTGTGTGGTTTGGGTTGGATGTGAGCAGGTGCATCAGGTTGTGTTGCTGCGTAAACTTTGCGCTTGGCTGTGAGGTGTGCTCCTGATAAAGTTCAGCAAATAGTGACTAAAATGACTGTCTGTTTCTGGCATTTGTTATAATTTTATATAGTCTATACATAATGCATATATTTATAATACATATTTATAATTTTGACTTATGGGCCCCCCAAAAAATTATACCACCAGCCGCCACTGGTTTACTATGTCCATAAAACCTGTAAAACCTAGACTAAAACAGATTACTATATATTTTTATACTAAAAACAGGAGATTCATATTACAGTTGCTGCCCAAAATATTCAATAGGCTAGTTTAGATTTGTGAAAAAAATATCCATGTGTTTCACAATGATGACGAATGAGAACTGCTGCCATAGCAAGTGTTGAAAATCCACAAAATAGGCATATAGGAAAGCTATAGGGTAAAATATAGCCCGAACAGTGTAAAGAGATCTGCCTCTCCCAGGCCCGTAGCCAGACTTCCAAGGGGGGTGGGTCGTTTTTTAAGCCAAAAGTGACCTTTTTATACGGGTGCCTTTGCGACCCAGTGATTGTACTATAAGTACATGCTCTATGGCATGTGATGCAATGGGTTCAGGGGCATCCTCACCCAGAATGTTTTTAAGTAAAGAGCCTGTTTTAGCACATATAAAAGTTAAGGCTGTTGCATATGCTGAATATAAATAATTATCACTTTATCACTTAGACTTTCAGTACTAAACTTGTGTATTTTTATTTATGAAGACTCAATTATTTGTTTGTTTTGGTTAATATTCATTTACTTCACTTGTTATCTATTACATTATCTATTGTAATTATGCATATATTGTTAAATTATTATCAAAATACAACCAATTATATAAAGTTATTTGCTTATAAGGACTGGAATTTATTAAATATGAAACAAATCTTTATTAGCATTTTAGAAATGGTTTACAGTATATCGCATTTACAGCACTCGGCACTATTTTAAAAAAAATATTTTTTGGAAAAAGGTGACCCCAGTCTCGGGGGGTCGAGGGTCGGCTACGGGCCTGTCTCCGTTGTCCAATTGTACTTTTGAAGCAACGCGCTTGGCTCACACTTTTGGCCTTCATTGGAACCCGTAGTACAGCTGGACGGTTGCTTAGAGACCGCGGCGCAGATCGGGCAGCTGTAATGGAGAAGTATGAAAAAATCAAAGTTGTGGGGAGAGGCGCTTTTGGGTAAAGTTTCAGTTTTTTCCTATATATTTATTTATTCCGTGCATTCTTTATGGCTCGTAGTAATTGGGGTTCAACGATGGAAGGAACTAACGATGGAAACTATGGAAATACTGCCTGATACTGATACTGGCATCAGTAATTAACATTAGCGTGTTATTTATCTACGTTAGCTTTGTAAAACGATGTTGAAGTTATAAAGTGTTATAACTGAAGTGTTATCTGAACTTTTCTGAACGGTTTACAGCAATGGAAGTTTTGATTATATACCGTTAGACTTTACATACAAAGTGACGCAGGCAAGTCTAAAGATTTCAGGATTTTTGACTAAAATTCTTTCTAAAACAAATAACAGCACTTAGCCTTAGCTAAACATGGTTTTACTCCCAGACAGTTCCAGTTATAGACTGTATTATAATGATCCTCATGACTGCATTGAGGATGCTGCATAATAATGATACTTTCTCCTCAGGATTGTTCACCTGTGCCGCAGGCGCAGTGATGGAGCCTTTGTCATCCTCAAAGAGATCCCAGTGGAGCAAATGTCCCGAGATGAGCGTCTTGCAGCACAGAACGAGTGCCAAGTGCTGAAGCTGCTCAACCACCCAAATATCATTGAGTATTATGAGAACTTTCTCGAGGACAAAGCTCTTATGATCGCCATGGAGTATGCACCAGGTAGTATTATTGTTGTTAATGTCTAATTACATAGTCCTTGATTGTGATTTATTTTACTTGAAATGGCAATAAAGCTTTTTCTTATAATTATTGTATTGTTCTTTTTCCAATAGTCTTCCTCCTTTTACTTGGATTGAATTTACATTTTATTTACGGTAATCTTTTCATTGACTTGAGAATTATTTTATGCAGGTGGGACATTGGCAGATTACATTCAGAAGCGGTGCAACTCCTTGCTGGATGAGGACACTATTCTTCATTTCTTTGTACAAATCTTACTGGCACTATACCACGTTCACAACAAATTAATTCTGCATAGAGATCTTAAAACACAAAATATCCTCCTTGACAAGCATCAAATGATTGTCAAAATAGGTGACTTTGGGATCTCAAAAATCCTTGTCAGCAAGAGTAAGGCATACACAGTGAGTTTCCTTTTGTGTTAAAATGTTTGTTGTCTTTCTGCAAAGCATAAACTACATATTTTACTGTTTACCTGTTTTTTGTACAGGTGGTTGGAACACCATGTTATATCTCTCCTGAATTATGTGAAGGAAAGCCATACAACCAGAAGAGTGACATCTGGGCCTTAGGCTGTGTGCTCTATGAGCTCGCCAGTCTCAAGAGAGCTTTTGAGGCAGCTGTATGGACAGTGTTTATTTTATCTGTTTTATGCTATGCAAATTTTTAAGATGCAACATTTCTATGTAGACTTTTCATGTAGAACAGAGCTGTTATTACAAAATAAATACTATCTCAGAAATCACAGTTAAAATTACAACATTTGCCCTCATTAGAAAATAGTGACACAGTTTCCTCTTTCAGAATCTGCCTGCACTTGTCCTGAAGATCATGAGTGGCACCTTTGCACCTATTTCAGATCGATACAGCCCAGAACTTCGGCAGCTTATTCTCAACATGCTAAATCTGGACCCATCAAAACGCCCTCAACTCAATGAAATTATGGCTTTGCCCATCTGTATCCGACCACTTCTTAATCTGTACACTGACATAGGCAACGTCAAAATGCGAAGGTACTAAACTACTATTATACATTTTCATTGTGTTATACTTTACTACATACGTACGTACATATGTTGGTTTGGCCTTTTTTTAGAATTGAGAAGCCCTTATCTACGGTACAGACTGGTCCACAAGGAAGACCAGGAGGTAGAGTGCCCCACAGGTCAAGAGGTGAAACAGATTGTTTGGTCTGTTTGCAATAAATTAATTGAGACCATTACTAAAAATGAAAATGTTTGGCACAGATGGAGTGACTGGCATTGGCACAGGTAAAGTGCATTCCCTCCCATTATCCTCAGTGTATACCTGGGGTAGTGGCATCTCATTGCCACTCCGGCTGCCAATGCTCAACACTGAAGTGCTGCAAGTGTCTTTGGGACGCACTCAGAAGATGGGGGTCACCAAATCAGGCCGTTTAATTACATGGGAGGTATGTTATTTGTGCTTGACCTGAACTGTTTCATGTATACATCAGTGTTTTAATAGTTCCTTTCCTCAGGCTCCCTCTGTGGCCTCAGGTGAGAGCAGTCTCCCTGGGGCAGTCGAGCAGCCGCAGCCTCAGTTCATCTCTCGGTTTCTGGAGGGTCAGTCTGGAGTCACCATTAAATCTGTGGCCTGTGGTGATCTCTTCACCACCTGCATGACAGGTTTGTGACCCATCCCTCTCTGATCCAAGCACAGTCTGACAAAGAGCTGAGCTAAAGGAAGTCAATAATTAAAAATACATAGACAATTATTATGCACAAATGAAAACATTATAATATAAATCTTATTTGGGGTCTCTGTCAGGAAAACTGCAGTTTAGGAGTGTACAGTTTCAGTACCTCTGAGTTAAAGACAGTCAGTTTTTTTGTTATTTGAGTTGAAATCACTTTTTGTTTGTTTTCATTTTGCAGACAGGGGCATCATCATGACTTTTGGTAGTGGAAGTAATGGTTGTTTAGGACATGGTAACTTCAATGATGTAACACAGGTATCTATAAAACAGCTCGCACTATTTATATTGATATTCATATTGAGATCTTTGTAATAATTAACAACTCTCTTGTTTTTGTTCTTCCAGCCTAAGATTGTAGAAGCGCTTCTTGGCTATGAGCTGGTTCAGGTCTCATGTGGTGCTTCCCATGTGCTCGCTGTAACAAATGAAAGAGAAGTATTTGCTTGGGGTCGAGGAGATAATGGTAAAATATGATCCAATTTTAACATAACAAATGTTTTACTATTTCCTTAAGATAAACAAGTAATTTGGATGAGACCATGCATTATGTCCCATAGTTTGAGATAATATCCATTTTCTTGCACGGCAGAAATCACAGTTTTTATGAAGAATGACTGGGCTATACTTTAAGACTATTTCCCCTCTGTTTTAGGCCGCCTAGGCTTAGGCACCCAGGACACCCATAATTCTCCCCAGCAAGTGTGTTTACCAGTGGAATTTGAGGCCCAAAAAGTGGTGTGTGGAGTTGATTGCTCTATGATTATCAGCACCCAATACAGCATAGTGGCATGTGGAAGCAACAGGTACCGTGTTCTCAAAAAGTACTGTTTTCAAATATATTTAATGAGCATCCTTTTCTCCTTTATTCAAACAAACCACTCCCCAGTCTTAGGGATGTTTTTGCTTTAGATGGTAGATTTAGTGAATGCCATATTTCTTTTTCCTACCAGTGTGACAACATTCTGATGAACACATAACTTTGCCTGTCATTCTGTACAAAGGTTAGATACTTAAGAGCTGGTTTCTGCTTTTGCAATAAGCAAAACATACAAATGAGTCATAAAAATCTTATACTATAATTAAAGTTGCACAAACCTATTTTTTCTTATTTCACCACAGTTGAGAAAGAGGCCTGTATTGAGTACAATAATTGCTTTCTAATGTTTCACGACATTAATGATGCTTGTTGTGTTATAAGATTCAACAAACTCGGACTGGATAAGATCATAGAAGGAGAGGAACCAGGGCCGTCCAGTCAGGTGGAAGAGGTCCATTCTTACATACCGGTCCAATCAGCACCTCTGGACAGGGAGAAAATTGTTTACATCGATATTGGGACAGCCCATTCTGTTGCAGTCACAGGTAAATTATTGTCACTGTTTCACATTTTTAGTATTGTGATATTGTAATACTTTTTTATGTTCTTTACAACAGAAAATGGTCAGTGTTACACATTCGGCAGTAACCAGCATGGTCAGATGGGCTGTAGTTCACGGCGCAGCCGCCGTGTGCCATATCTTGTGCCAAATCTGCAGGGCATAACTATGGCAGCGTGTGGAGATGCTTTCACTTTAGCTATTGGGTCAGGTGAGTACCAGGACATGCATGTTGTAATATGCACATCTGCCCTTAAAACTCTGTGTACTCAAATTAGACACAAGGCTAAATTTGGACCAAATCATTACCAAAATAAGACTTATTATTTTAAATCTCACCAAATAAAAATATTGTTTGTCTGCAAAATAGAAAACAATTTCTTATCATTATAATTAGTGTCATGTGCTCTCATCTAGGAATGAAAGGGTAAAATGTTGTGCTGGCCAATGATTGCCTCCCCTGGGAAAAATCTAAGGGTGTCAGCCATGTCTGCAGCTTTTTGTCTGTAGAAAGCTTTGTTCAGCTTTGACAGCCTGCGAGACAAGACGCTGTCAGTAAAATATTTCAGTAGATAAATGCGTCAGGGAGTGCTCTGGAAAATGAAAACCATTTTTTTTGCCCCTCTCCTGTTTTCTACAGATGGGGAAGTGTACACCTGGGGTAAAGGAGCCCGTGGACGCCTGGGAAGGAAAGAAGAGGATTCTGGGATACCGAAGGCAGTGCAGCTCGATGAGGCTCACCCCTTCACGGTGACATCAGTGGCTTGTTGTCATGGAAACACACTTCTGGCTGTGAAACGTAATATTTTCATTATTACTCTTTGTTAACAAACACACAGCAGTTTTTAGTGGTGCAGTACAATTCATCAAATAGAAACAAAAAGGATGACATTATGTGAAAAACAAACTAACAAACAACAAAAATAAAAGTGAGATTATATGTTTGTCATTCACAAATCAAATCAAAAAGCAGGGCAGATTTCAAACTCATTAAACTGCATCTAAGTTTAATAAAGCACAGTCGTGTAGATAATCCTTAGCACAGGCTGTGAGGCTGTTGTCAATTTCTTTTTTGATCCACATCATGTGACAAGGACATGGAGTGCCATGACTATATTATGGGTTTGAGCTGAAATCATCCTCCAACTGCATGAAACCCCAATAATGAATGGTTGTCAACTTCGGAAATGTAGCCAATTATTGGTTTATTGGACTAAACAGAGGTGTAATTTGTGACATTTATTCTTTATTGTTTTAGCTTTGCTTGAAGAACCTGTTCCGAGATGACCTCCCACCAAAGAGATTCTTCAACTTCTGTTTCCCAAAGAACTGAGCCCGCTCCTATGAAAACCTTTGCACCACAAACTTTCTTGTATGGTGCTGGGCCCTTGAGTTTCACTTGATCTTTATTCAAATCTATTTCATCTTCAGAAAGCAAGAATGAGCCTTGAGTCAAAGGTTCACAGGAGGACAAAACCCGTTTGTTGGAGCAGGTGTCACGCACAAGGTGAAGGACTGGTGTGACACTTAAGGCTGGAGAACAGGAAGTCGTTTTGGACCTTTCATGTGGTGAGGTATTGTCTTCTTTCGCATGCACTGAGCATGATAAACCAAAGGCTATGAAAGACAAACTGGTCTGAGCTCCTAAGCCTCTGGCAAATGAGACTGTGACAATACAGACAAATCAGAAGCATGAATGCCACTTCTGTGTTTGCTTACAGACCTGTCAAATTAACTTAACATAAATCTTGATAACATTGTCATTGGTCACTTTGTGTTTTATTGGATTATCTTGTTAGTCCATTTTAGCCCCCTAGCAGTGTTTGTTACAGCTAACGATGCATTGAGGGCTGTCTAACCCCCATCATACAATATCATGCAACAGTATTTATAGTGTTTCATAATCTCTTTTTATCTACATTAATCATGCACTATAGTATGCTTTATTATTCTTTATATCTATATTATTCATATTTACAAAGTTTTACAGTTTTATCAGAAAGTCATAAAAATGTAAAAAGTGGGAGAGGAAAAAACAATATCAGTTGTGAAGTGTAAAATGTGCAGTATTCATTCTCTGCCGTATTAATTTAATGTGATTATTTTTAAAGTATTCAAATATTTGATTTTGTTTATATTTTGTTTGTAACACCTTTCCAACAATATGTTAGTGAAACCAACTTGTGTGTTTTTATGTAAAAACATAAAATCTTTAATCTAATCTTTATTTATTTATTCATTTATAAATAAATAAATAAATAAAAGCTGGTCCATTGTTTTGTTTGTGGATGATGTAATGATGATGTAATCCAGAGGCAATGCATTAAGTGAAATTGATCCTTTGTGTTGGAGAAACATTTACATTTTCAAATCACTTATTAAATATTTTATAATATAAGTAGGACTATGTCTAATTGTTTTATTCATTCGCATTTCTTGCCTGGAATGATTTGCTGTAAACACCTTTGGCAAATATAAAACATTTTAATATCAACAATTGCGTGCTTTGTAATGCATGAGTGGCCACTAGAGGGCATAGGTCCATTAGTGTTGGCATCACTACTGTCTGGGGCTCTCCATTGTGGCTTATTATAGCCCTACTATTGAACACTTTGTTCACTTTATCTCTAGGATGAAATTAAAGGTATGATGCAGATCTTATCATCTTTCACGGATACACTTTGTGGAATAGGGTAAATGGGCTACACAAAACAAATTTTCTCCCCTGCTACACCCCTCTATTGAAAAAAGCAACAAATGCATTGACCGCTGTCCTCTGCTGCCAGAAAACAGCCTTATTGTAGATCTATAGTGACAATGAGGGGGATAAAACAGAGTGAAGATGGTACTTGAGCTTCTTGACTCCTCCTGCGTGGAGGAGGAGGCGGGGCTCCCTGCACCTAAACAGACAGAGGGCCAACGCATTGTGCTCAGTCTGTGGAAGTGCTACACCTACACTGACCTGGACAAGGCCACACGGAGATACTCCTGATTCAGACACAACAGCACGACCCGGGCCGATACACAGCAGCCGGAGCTTGTGTTGCCATCAGTCGTGCGGTTGCAGGCGGCAGACGAGGGGACGAGAGCTGCGCAAAGCCCCATCTGTCGGCAGCGGACAGGACGTGATATGAAACCCTCATCCTCATCGGCTTGAAACACGGCGCAACAGCTCAGATAAATAGCCCCGTTTACGGGGAGAGCACAGCAGAGGACCCGAGAGGACATTATAACCGTCACCTCCAGCTGGCAGGCCGAGGAGCACGGCGACACTGCGTAAACATGCCCGGGTTTGATTACAAGTTTCTGGAAAAGCCAAAGAGACGCTTCCAGTGTCCGCTCTGCAGCAAGGCGATGCGGGAACCGGTCCAAGTGTCTACTTGTGGACACCGCTTTTGTGACACCTGTCTGCAAGAATTCTTGAGGTAAACAGCATGTACTAGGCTTTAGTGACAGCTTTGTGCACGCGATAGGCTCCTGCAGTTTCTCTGTAAGCATGATAAATAATGGTGTAGGTGTGTCCTCACCTTTCCACCCAAAGGGCTTTGGATCAACAGGGTTTTAGTCATTTTAATTTGCTGTCATCTGAATCTTGTATGAGACATAATGTAAACATCTCGAACCATTCATTTAATTCTGTCTCCTCTGCACGTGAAGGGTTATACACGTGAGCCGCTGTGTCAACATGAAAACACAACTGAGCAGGCTTGTGCTATAGGAGACATGCTTTGCTATTATTCTTATCACATGTTTACTACACAGTCAAATCTGTTGATTTTGCATAGCTAAATATCACAACAGTAGTAACTGTGTTTTCAAATGTAGATTTAGAATATAGATTTCAAATGATTTGAAAACACCAAAGAACATCTTAACATTTCTTTCCAGAATATTATTCTTAGGCCTGTGCTTCCATTTCTTATTTAGTGGCATTAGACAGGGTGCCCTGTGCTGTCTGTGTTTTTGCCCTGAGGTGCCCTCTCTTATTGATGGGTCAAAGGATGTGTGTGTCCAGGGCACTTCAGAGGGGACCGCTGCCTCAGGTCCTGGATTAGACAAGAGTCATTCATTTGACTCGGAGTGAGGGGCAGTGATGGGCACCAAGGGACCTTTCTCCCAGAGGTCATCTCTCAGCTCACCTCCTAATCAGCTCAGTGCTGCTGAAGTCTGTCTGAAGACTCATAGTCACAAAGTCGTATTGTTTCTCCCTCTGCACTGTCAGGGTTTGCTACAATAAGGTACTATCCCCAATAATGGCAACAATTACAGGCAAGAGCTTAATGCAAAGCAGTCTGCAGTGTCCAATACTTAACTTATGACCTTCTTCATGTAACAGTCTCAACCTCTTTGTTCTTCCACAACAATTGTCATTCATAATAAATATAAGCTATGCATTTAAGGGTGCATTTAAGTGGACAAAACTGGGACTAAACCTGGACTAGACCTGGACTAGGACCAGGACCAAACCAAGTGTTTGTGTCCTTAAAACAGACTGCTTGTTCATTTTGGAAAATTTAAATGGAGACTATATGGAGGTATAAATGAATTATGAAAAGAAAGTTGTTAATTTGACTGGACCTTTGTGTGAAGCATCAACAAACATCTGTATCCAACATGCGGGCAGTGAGAAAATAGTTATAGTAGATGTAAATGAGTGAAAGCTCTAAAACATTTTGTGTGTACAGGGGCACAGTGGCCTCAGAGTTAAACATAGAAATGAGGCTGCTCTTTTGCTGAGAGGGCAGGCCTTATTGTCACCCCTTTAATTGAGAAAGTGTGCCTCTTCAACGCTCTGGGACAGCACAGAGGCCTTTGTGAGAAAGCACTGAGAGTTTATTGAGGCTGACAGAAAGTAGTTAGCTAATGCTGCAGCACCCATTGTGCAATAGCCACTATGCATCCCTGTTATAATTGGAGGTTGTGTGCTTTCTAGTTTTGTCTTGCCAACTGAGCATTCCTACTTTCAGGCTGTCATTGCTAAGAGTATTGTTGTGTTGTAACAAGTCATATTTATTTAAGTCTGGCGTTAACTCAAGTCTATAAATTATCAGTATTTTCCTGTAATAATAGGTCTACAGTATATAAACTGTGGCAGCTGCCGAGTGCATGCCTGAGCTGGTGCCGCTTGAGCACGTGTCAGCAGTGTAAAGGTCTGTGTGTGCTGCTCTGTCCACTGCCATGTTAGCATGTGATGCTAATGGGCTGTGTTTCCGCTCCCTGAAGAATGTGTAAATACTGAGGCAGAGCTAAAGGCTGACCGAGCGCTGAAGGAAAGTCATGGCCTATAAGCGGACCAGCCCTGCAGTCACATATGAGTCACATGCTCAAACTATTGGTGGGTTTCACAGTCCAGTACACGATGTCATACTCTCAGATGGGGGGCAAGGGACAGATTTACCTCATAACAACCTTAATAACATTGTACTTTGGCATGAAATATCCAAAAAGTATTTTCTAAATTTTACTGTAATCTGTTCTATTGGTGACTAGACCCACTAACTTGCTGTGTTACGAGAAAAAACAACTTTCTTACTGTATTTATTTTAGTTGGCCTCCATGTGTATTCAATATTACTCGCCTGTAGAATATCTGTGATGTCACCAGAAACTCAGAAATTCAGTGCATCCACGTTTGGGGCAGCCTGTGCTTCCCTGACAATGAGCATGCTGCTTCCTTAATGAGCTGTAATGAGTAGAATCAGCACTTAATACTATGTAACACAATTTCCCTCATTGTGTGTGGGCTTTGTAATGCTTCTAGTAGCGCACAAATGCCAGGAACCATGGCTCATCGGGTCCTGGGTCTGAGCACAGCCATGCAAAGTGACACTGTCTGCAGGGATCATCCTCTGTACAGCAGCTCTGACAGGGTGTAATTGGTTTGTTCAGCTCTGTGCCGTCCTCCTACATCCACAGAGTCGCAGTCATCACCACAACTTCCACACAGTTAGAGCTATACTCCAGAGCGGGTTAATATAAGAATGCATTAATTCATCAAACGTTTTGTTATTTTATGTTACTGTAAGGAGGTTGTTTATCAATGGTTTGTGTTGCCATATCTACTCTAGCATTTTTTGTAATTGACATACTTAAAGGTTCACTGTGTAGCTGTAGAGTCCATCATCTGCTTGTCTCCATAGAAATATTATTGTCTCAAATGTTCCACTATATGGCATTAGACTTACCATGTTGCACGTACAGGGGTTAGTGTAAAAACACATTGAAAACATGCATTCTTGCGGTGCCCAGTGGAGTTTCCACCTTGTCTTCAGATGAGTTTAAAGCTGCACTGTGGAACGTTTTAGTAAACCAATAAGATCTCCATGGAGGAAAACAAGTAGCGAACTCCACCTGAAAAGTTACACCCTGTTGCACTTTTAAAGAGTTGCTATATAAACTCTCATGTTGACATTATAGCCTAAAATTAAATATATAGTCTAATGCCATTTCCAATGAAATAATATGAAGTATTTTGATTGGTACATCTTAAACACAAGTCTTGCTTTAAAAACACTGAATTAACATGGAACTTGTGCATGTATAGAGACTTGAGTGCTTCCTGAAAGAGAAGTTGCAGTTGCTGTCAGTCTTCCTGGGCAGCTGGGCTTTTGTCCCTTGTGCGTATCTAACTGAATGGGCCCAAAGCTGTGGCTATCATTCAGTCCTATCATGGAGACATTATAAGTCCTCTGCAGGTGTCTGAGGGTGGCACAGATGCAGGGACCCTGGCTCCAGATCCGGGCTTTTGGGAGGGAGTGTGGTTTGTCTTACTGCTGTGTCAATGGTGGTCAGTGAGCTCCGCACAGAGATGCTCTGTGTGATCTCTGCATCAAAGCCCCCAGGCCTCAGAGCTGTGTGTCAGCTGATGTACTGGAGGTGACATAGAAGAAAAAAGACTAGTAACTCTTAACACATCACTGCATAATGATCCCTCTCAATCAGGAGGATCTACCACCCACAGTCCAGTTTCAGCTCCTGTGCATTAAACGAGTTTGCATCTTCAGCCTCTGGATACACTGAAGCAGGTTACTTAATGTAGGTTAGTTGTCATACATTCAGTAATAAGGATGGAACATGATTTTGTGCCAAAGATCTTGTGAGATAAAATTGCCACATGATTGTGCACATATGTGGAAAATGATCTTGTGAGTTTTTTTTTCTTTTTCAAAATCTAATTTTGTGTCATTCTGGTGAACCCAGTCTCGAATTGTATCTAACCTCTATTCAAAACCTTTTTTTGTTAAAAGTTAGTGTCTGTAAGATCTCACAGAAATAGATTTTCTAAACTGCTGAATCAGAAAATACTACTCCTACCACTGCTGATTTATAGCACAAAAGAATGGGCAATTATCAAGCAATTGGCGTCAGCATTATTTGTGTTTAAGTAAAATGGCCACTGTAAATGGCAAATATGCAGCTATATAGTCTGTGGTTTAACAGGGCCTACAACTCAAAGTTACAACAACTTGGCAAAAGCCTAAAACTGCTTTCTAGTGTATTAGACGTTCAAAATTAGTTTGAAGGGAAGTATTTTATCTAAGCTTTTCTCCTTTCACCCCTGAGACCCTGACAGAATGAGCTGGACTGGTTTGGGATAAGGTAATTGTGGTCAGTCTTTTGGGAGGAAATAGTTTTAGAGCTGGAGATGTGATGATGACATCGCTGAAAGAAGGTGAACATTTTACACAGGGGAGCTATTATTGCACTACATGCCAAGTCACACTATTGTTATGTTTATTGTGACAGCTGAGTGTTTGAATGTAAGGAATGCAAATCGAACAGACTGGATATAACTCATACTTTACATGAAAAATACTTCCATTTTCCACCTAATTATGATACATAATTAGCTGGAAATTGCATTATAAAATCAGTCATAGTTTTGTGGAAATTGAAGTTACCATTGTAAGTGGTCTATGGTCTTTGACTAGTTATAATTTAGATTTATCTGTTTATCCAATTCTGTTTAAACTGTGTATGGTATTGATTTTTGTGTATTGTGAACCCCCAACCAAAAAGTTACATAATGCACCTTTAATATCTGATTTGAAGACTGACATGTTTGCTGAGTGTAAACAGTACTTTTCGCTTATAGTTGCTTAATTTCTGTATATTTCTAACCTATCACCATAGCAGTAAATGTCAGTCTCACCTGTAATCATTAGGCCACCACACCAGTGCTCCAGTCACTCCTGACCCTAATTATGTGGTCAACAACAATGTGAAAGTTTACACAGAGGCAATTTGTGGTCTCGGAGCAGTCTTGTACGTGTGACTCAGCTTCCACACTACACTCCGAACTCCAAAATCACAGTAATTACCTTTTCCTCCCATGTTGTAGTGGCAGTGGTGTTTTTTTTTTGTTTTTGTTTTTTTACTTTTAATATTTGATTCTGTCTTATTCAAAAGATGTGACTGACTTGCCCTGACTTGTCTCGCTTCGACTGGGGCGCCTTTAAATTAAATCTCATGGTCTCGGGGCCCAAACAAAGACCGAAAACATCCCAGGTATGCAGCGCAGCACCTTGGCTCTTACACACTGAGCATGCTGGGATATGAGACGCCAGACCCAACCCCTCTTTTTGGACCGTCGCCAGTTGGCCCATATCAGAGCAACATCATGGCTAGTTCATACACGTGCTGGAGTATGCATGCTATGTACAATAGATAACAAGTTTGTCACATTTGAAGTGCGTGTAACTGAAAATAAAATGCGCTACATTAGTACTGGCAAAGTTGGGAGGAGAATCAGGGCTCTTAATTACCTATAATGTGTGTTGTCTAATTTCCTCACATAACATAACATTACTGTCAAAATTGGTTACCACGATATGTTCAGTTCCCAATAGTTAGTGCTGTGAGATTAAGTTAAATTGAGATCTAGATCCAATCATTTCTAATCCTTAATGATATGCCGGGGTCTTTGTAATTTAGAGGTTTACTAAGCCTATTTTGCAGTCAGTGAAAGCAAGAGATTTGGAGAAAAGTTTGTAGGAGACATTTTACTTATTTTTTGTGCAATGATTAGAAGTGTATATTGTTTAGGTACAGGTAATGAATATTGAAAACTATTGTATTTGATTTAAATTAAATAAAACATCTTTAGAGAGAATGAAGATTTATGAGAATTTCTTTTTTCATATTGCCCAGCCTACCCTGTTACTGATTATTTAAGTAACCATTACTAATTGTGTGCTTGTAGTCAGTGTATTGTAGCCTAGCCTCCTCTGTGTCCTCACATCTGCTAATTGACCCTCCCCCTCTCATGTGTTTGCCTTGTGCACAGGTCAATGAATCCAGCCCAAAGCCAACAGACTGTGAGTCTATAGGTACAGCATTAGACACATGTTGACTTTCCCACACGCATCTATTCCAGCATACCCCCATTTCGCTGATTTGCATCAAACTATGTGCATCGCTTCATCTTCAAAAGCAGTGAGCTATATGTAATCACCATCACCAAAATTACCCCCGGAGGCAAAATTCAACCCAGGCAAATGTGGTGTAGACAATGGACATGCAAAATTTGGAAATCAGTTTGGTCAAAGTTGGATGGAGCAAAGAAAGTATGTGTTAATAGTGTAATAGCTCGTAAATAGAATATTAATGATTGACAGTGGTGCAGGAGGTTCAGCAGTTTACCCATAACTGACTGTTGGCATTTTGATTCTTATGATCTTATTCTTGGACACTTCAACCACATTTCCTCCATTGGCCACACTGGATGGTCATTCACAGGCTGAATGCATCAGTGCATAGTATATATGGCTACAATTCATTCTGGGAAAAAAGGGAAACTAGATCAAGGAAGAAGTACAAAATACCAACTTTTTATTACGTCTGAAATTTCTTTCTGCCATCAAATTAAAATAGCTTTTATTTACATATTTCCCTGCACTTGGGTTCATAACTTGCCCTTATAGGAGATGCTTATTTCCATCCATATGCATCTTACAATTAATTATAGTAATTTCATGCTCTTCATACTGCTGTAAATGAGTCACTCTTATTGTCACAGTCTCTCCTTGTCACATGTGTAAAGCTGAGCCTGTGGTTAGTGATGGTGACTACATTTTTAAGCCACTGCCAATGAGTTGATGGTCGGGTATGTGAAGAATCTATGTTTGGGATAGAGCGAAGAGCAGCTGGGAGCTCACAGACAGGAGGCCAGTCCGCCTCAGGACACCTGTCTGGGGTGAAAGGCGCCACTGTGGACCTAAACAGGTGCCACCAGCTTAAGCCCCTCACTCATAACAGACTCACTGCATTCAAGCCTTTTCCACAGGGCCTCATCAGTGTTAAGGTCAGTGTGCAGTTGTTCCCTTCTTTTCCGCTCTTTTCACTG
This sequence comes from Odontamblyopus lacepedii, assembly GCA_034769755.1. Lineage (NCBI taxonomy): Eukaryota > Metazoa > Chordata > Actinopteri > Gobiiformes > Gobiidae > Odontamblyopus > Odontamblyopus lacepedii. The sequence goes on along the minus strand of CM068357.1, from coordinate 22,571,813 downwards.
CGGCGCTTCCTTGCCAAGAGCCGTCCTTCCTCCTCCCTCCTCTGTTTACTGTGGTGGTCCTTTAACCAAGCAGCTCAATGCTTCACCCGTACACTTGGTCCCTTGTGTCGTGTTGTGGAGGCTTTATGCGCTGCTCGTTTTAAGATATGTCAACACAAAGTAATGCTCTGAACTCTCCGCGGCACAGAACCACTATTGATCTTGTTAAAGGGAAGTGCAGGGGAAGGTGCGCTCATGTCAGGTGCACAAGCAGATGGGTCGCTCAGTCAGACTCAGCCCAAAGACTGTGAGGGAGTGCTTGTTTTCTAGAGTGCAGTAGCCATCCTAGGGGAAATTTACATGATTAATCTTTATCTCCTATCATCATTTCTTGTAAATAACTTTTTGTTGCAGACTTGCAGATCTTTTTCGTGTTTTCCTTTAATAGGGTTAAAAGTTAAAGGTTCACTATGTTTCGTTTCTGGTGGAAAACCACCCCTTTGTTTCCATAGAGATGTTATGTCTTTGCCTAGAATGTTTCACAATATGACTTTAAACATATCTATTTCCACAAACAGAAACAGATGGCCAAGTTACTGGTACAAGCACATAGCAAACCCTCTGATCAGAAAGTTACATAGTGAACCTTTATGCCACTGTAGTCTTGATGTCAGTCCCTAAAGTAGATAAACAGAGTAAATTGCCTCTGTACTGTAATGATCATTTGATGTTTTGACATGGTTTTTAGGCTCATTATTTAAGTTCTATTTTGGTACAATCCAGGCCTATAACAAAAGAATGAACTGTCATAGAAAAACAACAAAAGCCTGCTTAACACTCTTTGAGCAAGTCTCCAATGTTGAATTAAGAGTGATGTGTGACAACTCCATCACTTGCTTTCCCTTTGTGCTCTCCCTCTGCTCTTTTATGTGGTGTAAGAAAAAATCTTGTCATTTATCTCATTGTTGCTCCCGGCAACAGGGGCAGGTTGAAGAATTACTGCTCGATGCACAATGCAGCCGAGGCGTTTTGAAACAATGGATGTGATTTGACGTCAGCTGCTCGCCCCACTGAACAACGAAATTGCATCCTCAACAGTGGACAAGTAGCTCTAGCAAACAGATCCGTCATAGCTGTGCATATACGCTGTGGGCTGTGCCTCGGATCGATAGAACAAACAGGAGCGCTGATAGGAGATGATGAGAATATGAACCGAGCGAGGAGGAGGGGGGGTTTGTGAATCAAGTCTCTGCTCTCCTTCCCAGAGACACCTTAACACCTTTTTACCCGTTCCCATGGACACAAAACCACAGGACCTAAAATTGTCACCGCCAGTCATGTGCACAATACCCAGACTTTACACAGACAGCAGTAAAAAGGATTTCATTTTCTTTGTTGAGTAATTGAATGACTCAACCGTTTGAATATTGTGAGGGTTGATGTAGAAATGCACAGTAATGATTTTGCTGATATAAGGGCAATACCAGTGTATGTAGTGTATAGAGCAGTGGTTGTCAAACAGATTTACATTCATCTAGATTATTCTGCCTTCATTCTTTGTCCTAATTAGTTAAAGGTACATTATGTAACTTTTGGGACCTGCTTATCCCTTTGGAGATGTTAAATTTGCTGAATGTTCAACAGTTTAATGCCATACTGTAGAACAGCACTGCTGCTGTTAGGCTCCTCACTGTGCTCTCAAAATGTTCATATTAACCCACTCTACATGATCCTGGTGTTCTTATTTTGCATTTTTTAAAATTTATTATTACTCCTAATATGGAACTCAGCTCCAAATTCACTCATGTAACTGCTAGGCTCGGTGAACTTCATTTGACTGGTCTCCCTTACTCCACTTTTTTATACAGTCTATGGTTTTACAGCACATAAAATCAATGTTTAAGCAGTTAATGATTCAGGGCCTCCTCATTATAACCTGCATCCTTATGGATACTGCACATATAGTTCAACATCCTGAACAAGACGTATTATCTTGCACACATTGCCATATGATTTAAAGTTTATTATTTACCATTGGAAAAAGGTCAAGCATGCATTGTTAGTACTCAAAACTGAAGGCTGACCATGTAGTACAATAAGACCCAAATTTCCCAGTCACTTGAGCTGTTTTAGCATATCAGATGTTAATACATGTGAATTCTAGGTGTGATGCAATTGCAGGGTTCTCTTATTGTGCGTTGAAGGGTAGTGTGAGGTGAACAGGTGCAGGTTAATTAAAGGAGACGTGGCTGGTGAGGGGGCTTATCACCATTGCCCACCTGCTGCTCAAAGAAGGGCAGAATTGGACAAATAGGCTACTAATCTGTGGCTTATATGTGCATACGAGTAGTGGATGGTAGTGTTCAAAATGGAGGGTGCATGTCTTCGATATAATATGATGAATAGTAATATTAGTCTACGCCTGTCACAAATTTTGAAGTGTGATATTTTGCTTAAGAAAATTTAGACAATAAACGATAATATTAATTTATGAGACTGACACAATAACCCAAGAGCATACAGCTGAATTTTTTTGGGTCAATATTTATTTATATGTATACATTTTCTTTACACAAGTGGGGAAATTTTTGTTATTTTTTGGATTTAAGATGTAAAAGTTGGATTAAAAATGTCCATGACTCATTACAGATGCAAACTAAGGACTAAAGCAGGGGTGGCCAACTAGTAGAAGACTAAGAGCCCCTTCTTTTTCTGTGTTACTGCAAAGAGCCACATTATACACTTGGGTACACATGAACATCATCCCATTCCTCAATCATGTATGCACGCACACGCACACACAGACCTATGCTCAGCCAGATTTAATGAAAATAACCACACCAACATGATAATATTGTTTAAAAGTTGGTAAAAGTTGTTTTCAACAGTTAACATTGTGTGCACTGTCTCACACACACAAACTCTCAGTTCAAGCAAGTCCACAAACAAAAATAAAATAATTTTCATTTTCAATTTTTCTCTTACTATGCTGCTTAGTGAGACTTTTGGCATTCCTTATCTTGAACAATCCTTGAATGAATGGTAACGCCAGCCAAGCATATTTGACGCATGTTATGTAAAAGCTCCTGAAGAGCCGCATGAAACTAGTTAAAGAGCCGCATGAGGCTCGAGAGCCACGGGTTGGCCATGACTGGACTAAAGTATCGTCCTATGCATTCTGCTTAGGTTTTGTGGTATAAATCTGCTCTTGGGTGATGTGTCAGTGGCATAAATTAATTTTAATGCTTATCGTCTATATATACCATACACTGAACTTCAAAATGTGTTATCCTGACAGGCCTACAAGCTTCAGTGCTTCTTTCTCCCCTCTCTGATTTCATTTGTCAATAGTTGTCACATCTTTAGTGCCATTGTCGTCGAAGTTTACCTCCAAGGGTCTCAGATTCTCCAGCTGGTAGCCAAGTGTGCTCTAAATTCTGCTTAATATGGGACTCTCCAGATGCCTTGGCGAATATGAGCCTCGTAAAATAAACCCCAACTAGAGGAGGTTGTTTGAAGAGTGATGCTAGAAGAAGCTTTTTTCCACTACTGAGACTAGAGAAATCCCTACATATTGTCTATATTCTATCAGACTTTTTATTAAAAGAAGAAAATAAAAAAGTATTAAAACTCCAATACTAGCTGATAAACACAAGCTCTTCATTTTAAGGTAATGATACCGAAAGAAAATCTCATAAACAGGACAAAATTGGACCTTTCCTGAATAGTTGTAGAAGGGTCTTAATAGAGTTAGTGTAGGACCACATGGTAACAAATGATGTTTTCATTATCATTGTGGTATCACAATTGGTATTGAGTATTGAGCCTTTTAGTATCAAAATAGTGTTTGATTGTAGTTTCATGACAGTAGCTTGCGCAGAGGCAAATTAGAAGCAGGGCAGTCCCTGTATTAACACACTGATTGACAACAAATTATATTGATTAAAGATACAATTTAGTTTCTCCCAAGCAGGCTTAATTGTGTTTCTATTTAGATAAAATCAGGATCTAGACAGTTGTCCATATTGTATATTTTGAAAAATTATTCACTTTCATAGTTCCAATACTAAAAATCCATTAATATCAATTTCCCCTGCTTTTGATTTATTGCTTGAAAATATCTCAAAGTCCTGCACATTTAACCTGTGTTCATTCTACAATTCCATGCAGTTTATTTATTTTGTTGAGCCTCCTAAATCATAGAAATCCCAGAAATATTCTTAATAGTGGCATTCCTCGACAATATGCATACAGTTGGCGGTGTCCTTTCCTTTTTGTAACAGGCCTGAAGATGTCCTGGCATGTTGGTTTTCTATCTACCCATTGGATTATTACGGCAGTGTGGCAGATTCTCCAATGATGGCTCCATTCAACACTGCAGAGCCAAAATCTGGCCTTTGCGCTAAATTTAGCCCCACCATCTGTGATTACAACAAGAAAAAAAATCACATGTGAGGGAGAGCTGCTGACTAACTACCCAACTCTTTACAAATGTAGTAAAAAGAAAAGAGAGAGAGGGAGTGGGTAATTTCACACCTATAGCCAGCTCGAAGGCACCTTGTAACACCGTTTTCACAAAGTAGTAGTATGTGAGACAAACTAAAATTCATTGATCCTCTGCGCTCCCGCCCCTCAAAGTGCCATTTAGCCACATCAAACGCTCTTCTTTAAGCCTTGCCTTTGCTTTCATGTGCTGCTCCTGTGGATGCTGGTGGTCTCATGGCTGTGGTGGACTGCGGGCAGCCCCCTTCCACCCCTCTAGCTCCCGCCCACCCACCTGCCTCACATGTGCACCAGATCAGCATCAGTTAATGAAAGTGCATTGATTTTCTCACATCTCACGCAAACACGGTATAATCCGCTAGATGAAATTGATCTAGAAAACAACAAAGATTCTGCCTTGTTCTGCAACATTTCTGCTTTGATTTATTTCATAGTTGGCTTAAAGGTGCATTCTGTAACGTTTCCATGGAGATGTTAATGATTTGGTGTTAATTTCCACAGTAAGATATTAAACCAATGTTTTGTATTTATTCCAGGTGTCATAATATTACTCAAAAATATCTTAAAAAAACATTCACTTGAGTGAGGTCACAAATCTAACCTGTAATTTTGCTTGGAAGTCTCCATGGAGCTTCTTAAGTTTATGACCACACTGGAACATTTTAGGCACATCTCCACAGAGACAAGCAAGTGATGCATCCTCCACAGGACAGTTCACCTATAAACATGTGCAAAAATGCTATGATTTTTTTTTACTGTATTTTATTAGTAGTTTTTTTCGGCAAGTATCATTTTGGTGTTCTTGTATCATTTTGAGAAATGTTATACCTAAAAGAGGCAGTTCTCTAGAAGATAATTATTATGAATGTTAAATCCAAAAATACAACTTGGGCTGCTTGATTATAAACTTGAAACAGTAATTAATGCACTGCCAAAAATTCTGACTGAAGAGGGAGAATACACTTATACACTAATTAATAATTTTCTAAATTACTGCAACAAATGCCCATATCATGAAGAACTGATTTTTTTTTTTGTCATTAAACCATTTTTTTTTATTAATTGGCTACACAGAACTACATTGCTTCTACAGAAAGAGCCTGCCCAGCCCCTGCCTAGAATTTCCCCAGCACCAGTAGAAGTGCTGAGAAATCCACATCTCTTTAACAGCATTTTTATTGACCTTATGATTCACAAATACCATAAAATAGTAGATTTTATGGGTGCTGTAAATCTATAAACTCAATCAAAACAAAGTAAGAAGTTGTTGTAGTGACCCTGGTTTGAGTGTTGCACAGTACTTCTTATTACGTTGATGTAAGGGGACAGTCCTGAGGATTATACGAGCTGCTAAGCGCCATCTCCCTCCTCGCACACTTAAGGGCAGATTAAAGAATCTTGTACAGATGGCTGCTCCTCCGCCCTCCGGTCCACCTCTGTTCATTCATCCTTTGCTTCATCTCTGCCTCCTTCCTTCCTTTCTTCGCTTGCCTCCTCCCTCTTTCTTGCTCTTCTCTGTGGCTCACTTGTCTTGTAGCAGGTGGCTTCTTCCGGCTGCCTCACCTCTGGCAGTCTGATGAGTCACCGTCTAATTGCTCACAAACACGCCCTGCTCTCTGCCCCCGCGCAATACTTTTACTGTCACGCAAGTTTGATTTCAGAAAGGCTAAACAAACTATTTAAAACCTGCTGCGGAGGCTGTTTATCCATTGTTAACCCTCTAATGACCTGGGGAATTACAAGGGTGACTTTAAGCTCTGACAATGCAGTCAGTACCCAATTATAAGTGTAATCCTATTATTATTATCCTGTATTAAAATACATTTCCTCTGTGTTCTAGTTTGTTGACAAAAATGGTTCCCTGCATGAAATGGTGATTTCAATATTTGACTTTTTGAGAGACTTAGTCACCATCACACCTGTTGTAGTTCCAACTAACTCATCTTGTTCTGGTTAGATTGGTGACTGGTGTTAAAATAAAGCTCAGATTAAAGTCTAACTTGACTAACAGAGCTTCTCACACAGTAGTTCTTTCAGTTAGCTAGCTTCACACACCCAGGGAATACTGATCATCACCTTAGCTGCAAATGATCAATATGGCTACTGATCATTTGTCCACCTCAAGCTCATAGTTGCTTCTGCCAGCCATTCATGAGACAAATGCAGATATCATTACAGTCATAGAATAATCATTAATACCCTGCCCTCTCTGCCCTGTGAGTTTCAGGACAAACATGGACTATTCACTCCCACATTAACTAATGCATTATCTCCTGACAGTCATAAAAAATAATAAAACTACTACCCAATTTCAGTTTTGTGAATCCTCTGTGAACCCTAGTCTTTGTATTGGCACAGAGCCATCACTGATACTGCTCTTTACCTGCTGCTTTAGCGAACTGACATTTAAAAAACAAACAGATATTCTGCTAACCTTTGAATATGGTTTCACAGACGGCGAGCACACACGAATATCACCACAATGAGGTGAGCTGCAGGAGGAAGAGCACAATATTACATAAGTGTTTATAACTGGGATGGCCTCAGGTGTTGATATATAGTAGTGTATGGTACATATGCCAGAGAAGAAACACTGACTATATGTTCTATTGTGTAGGTTACACAATTAAAACACAATACACAATCAAAATACAGAAACTTCACAACAAAATTAACAGATTAAAGGACCCGTGGCTGATTTTGAACTATGATACAGAGTGTTTTTATTTTAAACTGTTAGCCTCGCCCACTCAGTCCTTTCTAAGAAACCACGACACAGAAATAACTGTCTGGGATAATGCAGTTGTTACAACATAGTTTTCATCTATCTCTGCTCACTTTGCAGTTTATTATCTCTTAATAATGTGCCATGACAGGGAATCAACTGTCTGGGATAGTGTCAGGAAGTTGTTTTCCCATGACTCTTGCAAGTTATGACTTCCTGTCTCATTTTTTCCTCAGTTATTTGCATTTACAATACACTGCATAATACAAAGGGCAGTTACATTAAACTGAAAAACATACAAAACATAAAGAAATTATGTGCTATGTAATATTTCTTTACTTTGTGGGCTTGCTTTTTCCACAGATCTGACCTATAAACCCTCCATCTGCTTGTATCCATGAAGATAGATACATTTTATATTATACTGTGGAACACTTTAATCAAAGCACTACTATTTTCATGGAAACAAGCAGTGGACCCTCCACCAGAAAAGTTACACAATACACCTTTTAAATGTCACAGAAAGTTTTTGGCATAGATTCTGCATTTGTAGAATCTACTATTAGAGAGTAATAGTAAAATTATTTAATATAATATTTTTTTAGGTGCAAAATGTCTCTAGTGTTTCTTTCACACTTGTACATTATTCTGTCTCTATCCCAGTGAGTGCTACGTACATGGGGTTCTGCTGTGAGAGCCAGGGATTCGAGCCAGATACTCCCACACTTACAAACTGCTAGTACTATAGTGCCTTACTGTGGCTTCCATCATAGTAACCTGTTTTACCAAAAGACATTTTAGTTTCACTATTGAGATTTATGACTAGTTGTAGAAGCTGACTGCACTGTAAAATTTTGTTAATGGCCAAAAATATACGATTTTCCACTTCTTTCTAGACTCATCTGGTGTAATGTATTTGCCTGTTGTGGATAGCCATGACGCACAAGCTGTCAGCTATTGTTGCGTCTCGTGCTGCAGCTGCCAGTTGCTGTTAGTGACCAGCATAGGAGAGGGATAGGATTTTACAGGTGTCATATTCTTAACCAGGCATTCACCTCAGAGCCCTCAATAGAAGCTGACAAACCGGTCCCTGCCATGTTCTAACCTATAGAGGAGAAGTAACAAGTACTGATAGCTGTTTATTCTAGAGCTTTATCATATATACCATTATGCATTAGGGCTTTGTGTATATTAAGATTTCATAGTGATAGTTTATTGAAGCTCTCAAACATATATTAGGTTAGTCAGTATTATTTACTAAAGTAACGGCACAGTAACCTTGTGTACATTGCAAAACTAGCAAGCTGATATTAGAAGTTGCATTAAGACAAATCCACTTCATGTTCTTACTTTTTAATATCTATATATTTTTAAAACATATGCACAAATGTTTTAGGTATTACATGATATTTTTGGGAATTTTTCAGTAATGTCCTATATGTTAAAAAGTCTTCAGGCTCCTGTCGTCACCTCTGCATGGAGAAAATAAGAGAGCCACGAGGTGTAAGCTAACTCTATAGCCACAGCCCTGGGGTGTATTAAGTTACACAGGTGGAAAGACAAGCCATAGAAAGACAGTGGACTAGTCTGGGTCCTTGTCTGTTGGATCTAAAGTAAACGCTATTCTATTATGTTTCATTCATCAAACCATAACTAACTGACAGTATCAAAATCTATAATAAAATAATTCAGATTTATTACATGGACATGTAACATTTTACTTTTGGTATTTAATAACTTTCAAACATGCATTTATTCTGGATTTTGTTGACCAATTGACCTTAAATAAAATCAACTGCCATAGTTGACCGTTCGTCTGTTTGATTTGTTCTTAATTTCCACAATATGAAACTTTATTTATTTTTTGCTTTCAAGAACTTAAAAAAAAAAAAATACAGGATGAGTGTTCTTGAAGGAGGACGTTACACGTCGCTCTCCAAAACCAAAACAGATGCACCCAATTCTCCCTTTTCCTGCTCGGAGACCCGTGTAGCAGCTGGGATACTACACATAGGGACTCAGGGCAGTGATGGAATTTAAGGTTTTGTTTGTAAAGCTGAAAGTTAATCTGGGTCATAACTTGAAAAGGCGACAGCTTCAGCGTTTGGGGCAGATTTCAGAGGTTTGAAGTGATCCCCCTGGAGGAGATGAGTAAACACTACAGCCGCACACACAGGACTGCTTTGTTATGTTCTTGTGTGTCTGATTTGGTTGGTTTATTGACTTCAATGGCAAATACAAGGGAGGGAGTATTCTCAATTGTTTGTGAAGGGGAGAAGAAGAGGTTGTTGGGACTACAGACATGTCTCCTGCGTGTGTGGTCACTGTCGGCTGGAAAAACAGGCCCATGTGGAGCTGAGGTTAGATCTAAAGTGAGCGATTCAGGCTGCTCCCCATCAGACTGTCCTGAACAAGTGGACAGAGGTAGACACTATTATTACAACAACTGATACAACAATACAATGTACACATGCTCTATTGTTAGGCTAGGTAGGTTGAAATATAATAATAATAATAATATATAACACTTGTATAGCGCTTTTCAAGATACTCAAAGACGCTTTACATGAATAAAGAGATAAGCAATACATCCACTAAATTTTATTTAAAATCAACTCAATTTTGATGCAATGATTATAATAAGACGTTTTTGGGTTTTTTTCTTACAATAATGTAAGAAAAAAAAATGTGATTATTAACACCATGACCAAACAACGGTTAAGTCCTTAATTTTCTTTTATTTCTAATGATTCCTCAAGTATGTGACCAGCATTCTGTATATCCATCCATCCATCCATTCATCTTCTCCCGCTTAATCCGGCTGGGTCGCGGGGGCAGCTTGCTGCCCAATCCTCATAGCACCTGACCCCCCCTATGAACCCCTCTGCAGGTGGTGAGCCCACAGGAGGGTGGACAACATGGTCCTTGATGTTAGTTCATAGGGGTGCAGGCATTCTGTATAATAAAGTTAAAATTACACATCAGCCAGTTGAGCACACTTTACTTCTTTACTTCACTTCAGTATATGTTTATCTATTTGGCTCAAGGATTGAATTAATTTTGCTTCTAAAACTGATAGTTTGTTATGGTAGCTCCATATACTGACACAATCCTATAAATCATTTATCCTGGTTTGGGACTAGCATGACTAGCATGTGCCTCCTTGCAGCTGTGGGGAACTTGTATGCAAACCAGTGAACTGTAAGTGACTTCAATATCTCAGCCACACTGAAATATCTTCTCTGTTGACAACTGGCCCTTTATATTGTAGACTCTTAAATCTTTAATGAAGCACTTGTTCTATACAGTGCTGTGCCTGCTCTGCTCCCCAAAGACCTTTTGGTCCAAGACCTGTAAGTACATGTGTTTAACAACCTTTAGCCTGCAGCACTGGATCTGGGTGTGAGCTGTCAAAACTCAAACAATGTTTTTTTTTATTTGTATGACAGTAGGGGCAGGTGGTTTAGAGGATACAGGTTCTCGCACAAGAGGCTTCCACAACTTTGGGCTATGGAACAAATTTACACTTTTATAACTGCATTAGACAAATGTTAACACCCACTATCCACTACTGACAATAAAATGTAATGACAATGAGGTAATTAAGTCCATTACTGGTAAAACAAGTAAAATAGTATTGTCTGTCAACAAATTTACTAAACGAGTATTGTTAGATTTCAGTAGTGGTTGCTGCTTTTGAAAAAAAAAAAACGATGTAGCCCACGCTTGGTGCATTCTGCTACCAAGCTTGGTCAAAAAAACTGAGCCAGGAAGGAAATACGGTATTTAAATCTCATACCAATTACAGTTTTCTATTCTAAAATCATTTGTAGAAAGTTAGTGCATTGTCAATTCCAGCAAACTTTTCTTGTGATCTTGTTCCATAGACCACCTTGAAGAAACAATAAGTCACTGAAAAGGACATTGCAGAATTGGAGCAGGGTTGAATTGCACTGTCACAATGCTACATCAGTATTGTGCACTTTGGGCCCGAGGCGGAGGAGGCATGCTTTTGTAGAAAGAGGGGGCTGTGTTTGTCTCTGTGCCTCAAATATAGGCCTCTAACTGTCCACTCTGATGACTCTACAGAGGACGAGCTTGTCTCCCCGTATTTGCTGTGTGTGTTTTTGCGCTGGTGAAAAAGTGATTTCTTGATGAATGGTAAAGGTGATTTTGCAGTAATCATGAGATGCTGACTGCCGTGCTAGTGCAGCCCCAAATCGATTAACCCTGTTTTTTACGATGTGGTTTGTTAATTGGGCCCTAGCTCCCTGCTGACACAGTGACCCTAATGGAAGAGAATTACTGCTGTCGCGTCATGCATTATGCCCCCTCCCTCCTCTCTCCACACACACACACACTCACTCTTCTCCGCTCTACAGCAGCTGGCCACAAAAGCTTCGCGTACATGCACCCATCCCATCACATGTCCCACTGCCTCCGGGATGTCCTGGTCAGGTGACACATACAACCCAGTGAAAAGAAAGCACCCAAAGGCAAAGACTGTCACAGTGGTCCGCTAATGAGTTTAACTGGACTTAAAGGAGGTCTTAAATTCAAGGCAGTCTGGGCTAGGACAGCTAACTAGAAAAAGTCTGTATTATTTATTGCATTTTCTTGTGCCTAAAGTAATTTGAATCCATATATGGATTTGGTTCATATATAAAAATGAGAATTCTTCCCAAATAAAGTATGTAGAAAGTAGGACACTCAATTATGGGTTTCAGCTTCCTATATATAGGCGACATTTAGAGGACTTTTGACCATTCAAAAGAAGAATTTTTAATTGCCATGGCAGCGGTGCAGTTTTTCCATTACTGTGAAACCCATCGTCCTGTTTTTATTAGCAATTACCAAAAGTATTTGATATCTGTACATTTACAAAGTCATTAAAAAAACTTAACTAAATCTAAATCAGTACCAAATTAGATATTGTTGTTGACTTTAAGCAGTTTATTTGTTCGCTCTTATATTTGTGTGATTTGTTTACTTATTGCAGTATTCATGTTGTGCTTGCTCAGATTGTAAAATAAATTAGTGATGAACTGTACGTTGGGATTACACATGGTTTGTGTGAGTATTTCATTCATATGAGTGTGTTGGGCTGTAGCACATGTGTCCCAGAGCAGCAGGAGGCCCATAAACAGCTGTGCAGATAAGACTTCTCCTTTTTGAACATTTTGTAAAACCTCTTTCTGTTGTAAAATCTCTCTCTGTTTTCTTGCATTGCAGTTTAAATGTAGGTTATGTGTATCCACTCTAGCTCAAACTGCCTTCATTATTTACTCATGTGAATATTTCATGATGACATTATAGGGTATAGATATGCCGGCGGATCGGGAGAGCTGCTGTTCTAATTAGCAATGGCACACTGCTCATCTGGCTCCCAAGCAAACGGCATGGGGGAGCACTTGTAAAACAAACTATTATTTTGAGGCAGAGGGAAAATAAAACTTGTCTTGTATACTAGCAGCACACAACCCCAGAGGGAAAGCTACAAGCGCAAGAAAGAACTGAATTATTGTTGATTTAACTGTTAAGCAAGGTCAAATCATGTACATTATAACAGATGGTAATGCTTGAATCATAAGGCATACAGTGGCGTTTTGTATTATTGAAGTGAATCATAAGGCATACAGTGGCGTTTTGTATTATTGAAGTGGTGTTGACCCTGATGGCATAGAATAAGGAGATACAGTTTTGATTAAGATGTATATTTAATCATCATTGTCAAAGATATGCTTCGGTCTTTTTAATTGAGAGGTCTCTGTCTCTGTCTCTGTAGCGACTGTAAGTGTGTGGACTGGTGTAGAGTTCAGATTTAGGTGGAAAAAATGTCATCTTTTAGTCTGAAATGGTAGTGAAAAGTATGTGTGTCTTGTTTATGGTTAAGAAATTAATATTAAAAGGTATTTATAATCATGAAAAAATCAATATAAGGAAATAAAGAAATCTATAGTTCTCTATAAAAATGAAAATATCAGACTTTATTGCACTATATAACTGTAGTGTGCATCATCTGGTGCAGTGAGTCAGAAAACTTCTAATTTGAGCTAAACTCAGATCAATGCAGAGTTCACAAAAGCTGAAGACAGGCCTTTTGGCAGCAGTCAGTGTCAGCAGCACAGATTCACTCCAGCAGTATTTAATGTGGATTGTTGAAATGCTTTGCAGTTTTTGTCTGACTTTTATTCTTGTTTTTATCAAAATCCAGATCTTTAAGCATAATTTTCTTCTGTTTTCTTGCAGTGAGGGCGTCTTCAAGTGTCCAGAAGACCAGCTTCCATTGGATTATGCAAAGGTATGGGAATACACATCAAGCGAATAGTAACAGTCCTATTGTTTAAAGTTTAAAAATATCAAATCTTCAAAAGAAAAGAAGTGTTCAATAGTATAGTTAGTATTGCTGGGTGCGTTTATACCTGGTTCGGACCCATTTTAGTCATGATGTAGACCTGGCTTGGTCCTGTTCTAGCCAAGGTTTAGTTCTAGGTTTTAGCACTACTTGTATAGCCGTTAATAATATGGCCACTAAAACAAGTACTGAGCACATACTAAAAAAAATTACGATACTCTTTTGAATTACAATATCATATTTCTTGAGTAAAGTGTTACTGAAATGTTATCTGGATTCATAGTTCTTTTGATCTTAAAATCACATGTAATCAGTTAAACATCAACCATATATCGCTTTATTGGTGAACCATTTGACTTTCTTCTGAATACTTTCTTATTATTGAATAATAATTGGTTGTTAAATCCTTGTGTAGAAACATAGTGGTATAAGCAAGTTTGCAAGAAGAAATGAATCTTTTAATAATGCTTTATAATCCAAGTAGTTGTTACCCTAGATACCAGTGTTGCTTACTAAACTTTACACATTGCTGCTTTATTAGTGTGTTATTGCCTTTGTCCATCAAAAATACATAATAGATTCTTTGAAAAGCACAGAGCTGGATGACTGCCGCAGCCACTAAAGCATAGTATAGGGCCGTACTGGTGCTTGGGGACTGACAATAGCTGCAGCACACTTCATAAAAGCTCCAGTTAGCCCCTGAATGGCTTAACCCCCTGATCTGCCAGCGACTAAGTTATTAAAAGGTCATTATTGCTGTCCCGCTGCAGATTCCAATGCGGGAACAATGAAGGAATGTTTCACTCCACTGCAGAGGATTTTTTCTTGCTTTACCTGACCTCAAAGAATGTGATTATAGCAGCAAAGTAGCATTTACTATTGTGGTGATTACATAGTGCGGGGAGCCAAACTCTTAAATATACCGTACGGTGCAAAGTTATGGACAGAAAGGGCTTTAAGACAGTTTGGGAGAAATAAAGCGCATCTATGACTGTAAGAGGAGGGTTATTGTTTATAAGATAATATTAAATAAATCAGAATATCAAAGGTGCATTGTATAACTTTTCTGGTGGAGGGTCTGTCAAATTATTTTCTCCATGGTGTTATTACTCTGCTTCACACTCTGGTGTTTCACACTCTGCTTCACACTCTGGTGTTTCTAGGTTCATGGAGACCAAACCTGACCAAGTTGCAGGTCAGAGGCAAACCTGCTGACAGTGAGAATGCCTGTTTTTCCAGCTATAAAACCTCCAGTAATTTAATACATGTGATGTAGAGCTGTTTCATGTTATAGTGCGAAACCTTCCAAGCAGAGCAATGATAAATCCATAGAAAAAAGCAGGTGACTGACCCCCAACCAAAATGTTACACAGTGCACCTTTTAAGTATTGTGTCTTAGTCAATGAATCGATCTATTGCTTTAATTAGCCAACTGATTATTTTATTACAGTTTTATATGAACAACAGCTGAAGGATGGCATGGAGTGAGTTATCTGGGGAGTGGCTGGTCAGTTTAATCAGTTTACATTTACTAGTTATTCTGTTTGTAAGAGATCCTAATAATTTCAGAGCTCCTTTTCTTTGACTACAGCTCTAGAATCTTGCTGTCTGTAGATTTTTAATCAGATTTCTATGATACTTAAACCTAAAAAAAACATCTTATACCTGATACCTTTATGAACACCCACTGAAGATGCCTTTAAACACACACCTAGCTGTTTATGTTTTAGCTATAAATGAATATTAGACCTCATAAAGCCAGTGAAAAACAAGCTATTCAGCACTTTGCATTAAAGTGTAACTGCCGAGGGTACATTTGAATACATTTGCATGGAGAGGCACGTGAGTGGTTGGTCTTTGAATGAGCAGTTAGAGGGCTGTTGTGACATTTTGAGGAAGTGGCTTTTCTTGTTTGACCAGAGTGCGCTTGTGTGTCGGAGGGGATAAGACTCAGACAGAGCTGTAAATCCTTCTAGGACGGGACGGGGGTTTGAGCAGAAAACTCACTCATCCTCCTCCCTTAGAGACTGCACAGGGGATAAATCAGAGCACATTCTGCCCCCGTCTGGCTCTCAAAGGCCCCATAAACTTTAACAGAGATTCATTATCAGCAGTGACTGGGGATGGACTTCAATTTAATGCTATCTGATGCTTTATTCCTCATGCAGCCAAGGCCTCGGCATTTGTGTTTTAGATAAAGTGATATGCTGTAACAAGTACTTACTGTAAGAGGCCTGTTACAAAAGGGTAGACTGTGATGATTTGTGTCTATTTTTAGCATTAACAAGAAAGACACATTATTTTTGTGGCCAAAAATAAGTGCTGTTCTCAGATTTGTTTTGTTTTGTTCTTGAAATTGTTAAATACAACAACACATAATTGTGTCATTCAGCACTAACATCAGTTGTTTTGATATGAAAATAAGTAAAACAAAGGACATCTGTCCAGTTATGGACTTTACATTTAAAGTGCGCAAAACATCAAATTACTTAATTAAAGTGCTATGTATTTATGCAAGGATAACTAGAATGTATTGTTATGGGACACGTTTCTAAGATCATCTATTCATACGATATCAAACACATAAGATATATTCACTGATTTCCTGTTATAGAGAATATTTTTAGGGCTTTTCCTCATTCTAAAGATTGGATATATTGTTTTAAACTGTTAATTGCTAATTCCTAATCGAAACTTTTTAAATTTTTCACGTGTGTTATGTGCTTCTTTCAGATCTATCCAGACCCAGAGCTGGAGCAGCAGATCCTGGCCCTGCCCATCCGCTGCATCCACAGTGAGGAGGGCTGCCGCTGGACGGGGCAGATGAAGCAGCTACAGGTACAGTATTTAAGTCCTCTGTGAGGCTGCACAATATAATAGTGATCTGATTCATGTGACAATGTGCTGTTTGGTCATATTGTGATTCAGTGATTTGCTGTTTAAGATCAAACACAGCACACTGCTCCTATTGGTCAACCTCGTAAAGGCCCTATGTGACAAATGAAATGAACCAATTATAGTGAAGTATGAGGTTTCAGAACAAGAAGATGACTTTATTTACCACTTAAAGAGAGAGTGAGTATATAGAGTCTATAGGTACATTTTGAAATTGTGATCCGGCTCCAAAAAAACCTTTTTTTTCACCTTTCTGTCACTGCTGCATTCTGAGTCAGAATAAAATTTCCACTGTTTCCCTTCATCCAACTTTAGGGCCACTTCTCTACCTGTGCGTTCAACGTCATCCCATGTCCAAACCGCTGCTCTGTGAAGCTGACCCGTCGCGACCTGCCCGACCACCTGCAGCACGACTGTCCCAAACGCAAAGTCAAGTGCGAGTTTTGTGGCAGCGAGTTCACCGGAGAGGCGTACGAGGTAAACATGTTTGTACAGTGTCTTTCCCCTCCACGGGGTCTGACGTAAAATACCTGGTGACAGTACATAATTTCCATGTCTTCATAAAGAGCTTCTTTGAGCAGCACTGGAACATGTGTCATACGTGCTGGCTTTTACACTGGGAAAACTAAAGTACCTCCTCACAACACCTCAGCCAGTTTAGCTCCTCCAGTGTTTACATGGGCTCCTGTGTACACAGTGTCAGGACATAATCCTCCTTTTGGCTCTTCACAGTGGAAACACACACTCACCACTAACACAGTCCTGCATACATAGTACCAGCAAATATATGGTTAAAGAGATGTTAATGGACAAGTTTAGCCTAGCAATACGGGACACAGTATTTGTACTGCATTTTTCAGAAACACAATAATTTTCTGTGCTTTATAGAATAATAATAATTTATAAGAAATAAATCATTCTCTGGGCTGAATAATTTTAGCTATAAATGACTTGCATGTGTTTTCTTTAAAGGCACACTGTGTAACATTTGGAGAGGTTTTTTCTTTGCTTGGAATGTTCCAAATATGGCTTAAAACCTACCTGTGTTGCATGTGTTGCATGTTTGTCTCCATGGAGATCAATATGGTTAATGCAATACTGAGGAACATTCTAAACAAGGCAATAACATTTTAAGCAGGCAGAAACCCCTCCACCAGAAAAGTGACATTGTTAAATAGTTTTCCATGTTTGTTTGCAGTATCTATAGTAAAATGATATGCATTAGTACTAGTATTTCTAATATGATTTAACAAAAGTAAAGGGTATTTTGTATATAAAACTCTAATGCAGTGTTTTTGTTTTGTCCAGAACCATCAGGGCGTGTGTCCCCAGGAGAGTGTTTACTGTGAGAACAAATGTGGAGCTCGGATGATGCGGCGCCTCCTGTCCCAGCACAGCATGGCCGAGTGTCCCAAACGCACACAGCCCTGCAAATACTGCGGCAAAGAGTTCGTCTATGACACAATCCAGGTTTGTCACGCTTTAGTGCTACAAATCTATATTATTTAACTCTTTTAACTCTGGTCACTGGATGCAATGTGAAATATTAATGTGTGCCAGTTAGGGCTGGGGCATATGACAACAATCAAGATTTATTTTCCCTTAAATCGATTAATCACCATTTTCTATCAAATGATGTCTTCTTAAAAGCAGATAAAATGTCTTTCTAAATGAACATACACATTATTGGCTTTTGATTATTTAACATAATAAACAGTCACATTTCTTCTCTTCTCTGCTCCAAACCACCTATTACTGACAGTACAGGCTGTAGACTTATTGATTAAACAGACTTGAGCTGATCATTGACAAAGTCTCTATATTTTGATCAGTTGCACTTTCCTATACAGTCCCACTGAAGTACCAGTCTGAAGCTCTCATTAATTTCAAACCAGAATATGGTTTGTCAAAACTGTCTGCTATTAATAATACTTCTGATGTATTTTTAGAATAGTTATTTAAAAAGTGCTTTGTATGTGTGCAACATTTTCATTTCATTCCTGTCTTATTCATATCTGTCATATTGCCTGTCACATTAACATTATGTTTTAATGCTTGTTTCAACAGAATCACCAGTATCACTGCCCTCGGTTCCCAGTGCAATGTCCGAACCAGTGTGGCACCCCCAACATCGCCAGGGAGGATTTGGCCAATCACGTCAAAGACAACTGCGGCAGCGCACTGGTCCTATGTCCTTTTAAAGATGCTGGCTGCAAACATCGGGTAAGATAACACACTTTATGCCATTATAATACTTAACATTATAAGCAGAGGGTAGTGCATTATATAAAGACCTAACTTTGCCTAAACCAGGTCTGTAGTTATGAGTCTTATGCTACAACATTTATAACTTCTCTGCCTGTAAGCTGTGTTTTAATGAGCTTGCATGTTTGCGTTGCATTTCGGCCTATTTTTGAATCTGACGTCAATTTGAAAAAAAAAATGAGAGAGAGCAGATGAGTTTCTTACTCTGTGCTGTCGGATACACACATTTACAGATGGTCTGGCAGGAAGCAAATCTCATCTTTAGCATCAAGCTGGCACAATTAAATATAGTCATTAGAACCCGCCAGGTCCTCAAATATATGTCTTAAAAGTCGGGCACAACGTGCCTCAGTCTGAAATGGACAAATTATCAAAGTTGTAGTTACTTAGTTTTATTTTGACCTGCTTGAATCTGTCGCTGCCCCCTACATCATCTTGTCCTACATCAAGGCCTCTTCCTTTAAAATTTCACAACCAAATATTAGCAATTTTTTTTTCTAAAATGTCCCTATTATTTCGATACCTGCTGTATTTTTATACATTTTAAAGAGAACCTCCATATCTTCATCTTTACAACCACCACCTCTGCTTCCTGTACAACATTGCGGGTCTCAGGACAGACTAATTGATCTGTATAAAAACTGTACTTGCATATAATGTAGTCTGCATCAATTCACTCATTTCTCTGGTTACTTTTTGCAGTGCCCCAAACTGGCGATTGGCCGGCACCTTGAGGACACCACTAAGTCTCACCTGACCATGATGTGTAACCTGGTGGGGCGGCAGAGGCAGGAGATCCTAGAGCTGAGGAGGGAGATGGAGGAACTGTCCGTGAGCCATGACGGGGTCCTGATCTGGAAACTCAACGACTATTCCAGAAAACTCCAGGAGGCCAAGATGAGGAGCAACCACGAGTTCTTCAGTCCGCCTTTTTACACACATCGCTATGGTTACAAGCTGCAGGTTTCAGCATTCCTGAACGGGAACGGCAGCGGTGAGGGGTCCCACCTTTCTGTGTATATCCGAGTGCTACCAGGAGAGTACGACAACCTTCTGGAGTGGCCCTTCTCCTACAAAGTGACTTTCTCAATTCTGGACCAGAGCGATCCATCCCTATCCAAACCACAACACATCACCGAAACATTCAACCCCGACCCCAACTGGAAAAACTTCCAAAAGCCAAGCAGCAATCGTAATTCCATGGACGAAAGTACCCTGGGATTCGGATACCCCAAGTTCATCTCCCACGAGGAAATCAAGAAACGAAACTACATCCGGGACAACTGCATCTTCATCAAGGCTTCGATAGAGATTCCGCAAAAAATAATGGGTTAAAAATCTGCTATGTTCTGCTCATGAAGGAGACACTTGATCTTTGACCTTTCAGACTCTTTGATCCTTTAGACTGCCCTTTTTGGAAAATGGAGCAAAAGGCTGGCAAAGGACCTTGAGGTATTTGACAGGAGAGAAAGTGTTTGGTCTTTGCAAAAACCATCACACTCTACTGTTTTCTTTAGTTTTATCTTTGTTGACTTTTGTCACAGTCTACAATGAAAAACGCCTTGGAAATCAACCAGTGCCTAGAAAGTTTATCTTAAGTTATGCTATTTTATTTCTATATTCTGCAGTACTAACATTGAAAGAATTATAACAAAATGGTTTGCTGGCTTGTGCACTTAAGGACAACTCAAGCCTTTTGTTTACATGCTCATAATACTGTACTAATACTTAAAAATGAATTGGACTTTGTGTCTAGCTGTGAAACAACCCCAGCTCCTCCTTATTCATAAACAGTTTTTGGACCTGCTAATATGAAAAAAGTTGATTCTGCCATCTGGTACCATACTTTTATAGTAGAAATAACCAATAAAGGCAAAAGCACTGAGACAGTGTTTGGGTGGATTAAGGAAAAGCCATGCTTTTTTATATTGAGTATGTGAGGAAAATGAGCAGGCCATTCATTCAAAAACCTGCATGCTTCTCATGCTATCACCGGACCACATTTTGTACTGTACCCTGTATTCTTGAAATCAAAATTCACAACTGTATTTCCTCTCTTGGTTTATGTCCTAAAGAGAAACTTTTTATGTTGTTTGTTTTATATAAATGTTTAATAACCTTGAAATCAGTTTTGAGTACTTTTGACTGTTTTGATTATATGGATGGTGCAAGCAGGTAGTGCATAGGAGATGCGAGGACAATAGCCCTGTTACACCTGGACTAAAAGGACTATATTCTCTTATATGTGAATACAAATGTACAAAACAGAAGCACATTCTGTCTTTTCTTCTACATGAATCTACTCCTGATTTCTTGTCATGATACCAGCTGACATTTTACAGTGATTTAAAAAGTGCAAAGATTAAAAAAGGGTTTTGTAAGATGCTGTATTTTTAAAAATGCTTAGCTGTTTTATACCAACATGTTTTTGTTTTCTTGGAGATTCGGGTTGGGGATTTTCAAAACCCTTTAGTCTCTCGTCTGTGCGGTTCCAACCTCACATATGGTATTCTTTCTGTATTATTTCCTCTAAAAAGTATTTATTTTAAGGAGCCATCTTGTGAGATTTGAACAGATGGCAATAATGTTTTAATATGTTGATCGAGGAGTGCTTGTCAGTTTTTGAACTGAAATAAAGTACCATATATTATGTTTGATTGTTTTTGCATCTTTATTATACCTAAGTCAGTTTGAATGTAGGTAGTTAAAACACCCTTTGAGTTCCAGTGCTGCTCACCAGTTCCCTTTTCCATTTTAAAGGTGCACTATGTCACTTTTGTCACTGATTACATGTTATTGCATTTATTCAATGAATAAGATAATTTTATTGCTCTAAAATAGCTTGAAAAATATTCATACTGTGGGCTCACCTCTCCACAAATCTGATCTGTTATTTGGCCTAATGGTATCACCCACTTTTACGTCTTTGTGAAGATAGAAATGTTTAATTCCATACTATGGGACATTATAAGAACACAACGGCAAGCTGGTGGAAATAATCTTAAACACTTCATTGGCCCCTTAACCTCAAAATAGTTCAGAACTCCTCCAGCTTTCCCATGATCTGACAAATGCATTAAAGTATTTAGTGAAGTCTATCCAAGGTAATTGTGTCTGTTTTGACCGTTTTCTTTCAGGAAGGAGTCTGACAGAAGTGAAGAAGCAGAACTGTAAGAGGAAGACCACACTCTGAAGCCATGCCAACAGTTAGCTTTAGCTTGCGGTTAGCATGTTCACAAGAGCAGGATTTAGGGAGCTGGAAAAATGAGGTTTAGTAATAGAGAGTTCCCAAAGGATGACAGTCCTGTTTTCTGCTCTCAGTTTGACACGTTACATTGTTTTTCTAAAAATCTTAATACAAAAATAAGACAACTTGACCAAACCCATAACAAATAAAATAGGTTGAATAAGGACATTTGCACACACACATCAAAATTGGGGCTAATCTGAGTCTATTCCCAGAACAAAACCTTGAAAGTCTACAGCATGACTAGACTGACCTCAAACTAACAAAAGTGTGTGCACAGAAGGCCTTTTCCTTCTGCTGTCTTGCTCTATGGACAAGGGGTCAAAGGTACGCATCTGCCATGGCAATCCATCTGTCTAGTTTTATTGATTTAATATATTGATTTTGCATTGATTTTCAGGTTGTTCAGGATGCTCCTCCTTGCACTCGCTCCAGGCTTGGGACCAACACAAAGATTTTAATGGCTTGACATACCATATAGACAAAAACATCTAAAATCGTGTGAAAATTTACATAAACCAAGGTTAGTAAAAACACATAGCCTACCCCATTTAATAACTATACTATTTACAGCCTTAAAAGCATTCATTATGAATTCTCCAGCATAAAACATAGAGCATACACACACCAGCAGTAGTTATTTTTAAGAATGAGTCAGGCTTATAACTACTTAAATAAGAAGTAAGGAAATTACTAAGTCATTTACAAATAAATGATTTGTTCATTAGAAATTTTTTCAAGTTTTATTATGACAGTTAAAGTGAGTAGAGTGTTTTTAGTGTTATGAAAAATAAGTCTTGAAACATTTGAAAAATATGCACCCGTGAGCAATGCTGTGCCCTGTTTGTGACTCTAAGTGAACTGAAGTGAGTACAGCGTTGTTGGGGTTCCAGTCAATTACTTATATTGCGCATTTATATGACTGTAATCACTTTGGTATCACCCCCTGCCACATTCTATATTAACAGCCTTAAGCCAAAATCTGAGGCCTCAAAGTTTCCTGGCTCTGGGCGTATACTCAGGGCTGCTCCACTGTGGGCCGATCCAGTGAAAAATAGTAACAAGTAATTATATGTTAGTGGTTTTGCCTTTCCCATGAAGAACAGAGTCACGTGCAACTCACAGCTCTGCACTTTGGCTGGGCTCTCTTTGGTATGACCCCTGCCTCCTGGACAATGATTGACAGGGTCACACTTGTTTGAATATGCACAACTTTAAGCTACGAGCCTGGTGAAAGGACAGGCAAAGTCAGATGCCTGCTGGGTGAGACAAGAGGGGAGGTGGAGGAAGGAGAGGGGGAGGACTATAAGAGGAGTGGAGCACAGCCCAAAATACAAGGCTTTCCTCACATAAAAAATAACACATCAAAGGCTCATTGTGGTTTGTAATATGGTGCCATGCTGTCGTCCCTCATACACAAGTCAAACAATTCTGCTTCGATAGTGGAACTGAGCCAGTGTGGGGCAGCCGTGTGTCAGGCAGATGGGGAAAACTAGCAGTAAACAAGTTACAAAGTGATTTTTCTCGCTGGTTTTACCCACAAGATTGGGTGGTCCCCTGAAAAAAGATGTACTGTTTTTGTCATAATATATCAAAGGTGCAATATGTAACTTTTCTGGTGAAGGTCCCGCCACCTGCTAGTCTCCATGGGAATGTTATTGCTTTGCCAGGAATGTTCCATGTAGGCTACTGCATAATACAATATTTTTATGGCTCATACACTCATTTCTCCACAGATCTGACCTGTAACTCAGCCAACTAGCATTAGCTACTTGCTTTTATGGAGGCATACAGGTGGCTTAAAAGGTTACACTGCACCTTTAACTTTGCTGTGTTATTTGTGCATCTCTCCACTTTGTTATATTATTGCTACTATTGCTCTAATCTCTATGGAGCAATTTAGAGGCAACTGTTGTGAAGAGGTGTGTTGAATCGAATATGAGCTCATCAAACACAAATAATGACAAATGAGTTAATGTTTGACCAAGGTAAAACCTATGAGTTATTCACTTTAGGGCTACAAAAGCCCGGTCCACACCCAAACTTCATGCTGTCCCATTTATAGTCACAGGGCTTGCACAGCACAGCAAATATTGTGATATTTTCCTTTGTGCTAGTTATACAGACTCAAGTCACCGCAGCAGCTGTTAACAACACATGCAGCCTCTCTTTCTGTAGCTGATAAAATGTAAGATCATATTTGACAACTAGAACAATCCTGTGAACAGCTATTGTAGTCTTTTGTAGTCCTAGGTGAATAAGAGAATACTACTCTTTGTAGGTTTCTGAAATTACCAAAATGACAAAAGTATTGTTTTGTTTGCAGTGGCGCAAACTAGAACTGCCCAAGTCTATATCTGTAATCCTTTCTTATCTCAGCTGTTCATAATGTTGTTTATTTCTATACCTGCTCTAGTGGCCTTCATCGAGCAGTTTGCAAGACCTTCTCAAAAAGATGGTTCATTCTCCACCTCTAAACAATCACAAGTCACGATAACTCATTTTCAAGCATGATATATTGCTGGAGTAAATACAGACAATCAGCAATAATACCGAAACTAATTTATGACACTGACACAGCAAACCAAGATCAGATTTATATCACAAAAACTATTCTAAATCTACAATAGTGTCACAAAAACATGAAATGCAATAAATAAACAGCAAAATGAAACACTTTAGTACTTAGTTTGCATCTGTATTGAGTCATAGAAGTTATTCATTCAACTTCTACAGCTCAAATCTTATCATATAGCCAGAAAATAACCACACATTTCCCAAAAGTGCAAAGAAAATGCAGACTAAATACTGAGCCCAAAAATATATTGTTCCAGATTTCATATATTGAACAATATGTAGATATAATAATTATCATGACCTAAACAATACACTCTAAAACATATTTTCTAAGGCTCCAATTATGCCTTAGTGTTGCTTGACTGACAGTAGACCATAGGGTATAAGCTTCACTATAGTTGGGCTCATTTGTTGGCCTTGCACAGTTGTAGGTGAAAATAATAAGCCTGCGATAAGGATGACCTCTCTCTTCCAATACACTACCACACATGAACAACTCATTCAGTAAATACGTAGAGAGAACTTCATACATCTATTGATTTATGCACCCGCTCAGATACAGACTATGAGTGATAGTTTTAATCTCTTTTTAAAGCGGTCAACAAAGCGAGGAGCAGCAGCAGTGAAGGGGTCAAGGGTCAACTCCTTAGCTGCTCCTTGGCTGTGCATTGCAGCTGGGTTTGGATCAATGGCCGACCTGGTATGAACTGGTATGAACACAGTAGACTGATAGTAGCCCGCAAGGGGACCAGTTGGAGGTATCTACTCCCCCAAACCATGACAAATCTCTCATTGATCATAATACAGACTAGGAAGTAAATAGTGTCTGATAGGTAGCACAGACATAATCTAGCAATGCATGCACACAAACCCATAGATAGTAGCCTTATATGTATAAAATAATTAATCTAGTGAATATTGTCCATGTTTTACTTAATCCATTTATGACTAATATGAAATATTGAAACCAAGTGCAAGTGTTTGCAAGTGTCTTCTTCTATCTATTTTTAGTCATCCTTTGTATAATTTCTTTTTAGAATTGCAGTGGAAGTGATGTACATGTACTCCAATTATAGACATGGTTTAGTTCTATATTAGACCTGAAATAGCCCTGTTATAGACCTGGTTTAGATCTGGTGGTACTCAGAAAGCCAGATCTTTTCTTTAGTGGTACAAAAAGCACTAATCTAAACAGAAGTGGAAGCATTGTTCAAGAAATAGACATTCAAAATTGGCTAAAACCAAAAACATTTTGTGTTTGTGATTCTTTTATTATAGAGAATTGTTGTTATTTTTTTCTTTGTCTGTATGCATGCATGAGTAATGTTATTTAAGTAACTTACCCATGGAACTATTGAGTAATTTATCCATTTAAAGATTCACCCTCTAACCTTCACAGACAAAATACATTACTTGTGTTATCACACTAAAGACCAAAGTTGATTCAGATAAAGGATTTGCCTGGCACATTTAGTCTATTTCCTGTGTCATTATTCTCATATCTACCGGAGCTGATATTCGATTAGCATAAAACCATGTGAATTGTAGCATAAGAAGTTGAGGGGCACATAGCCTGCCCTACACCCATAGGAGTCGCACAGAACGTAAAATCAGGCCATAAACTTTTAGGACTGAAATGAGATATCTTTTAAACAATTAAAGAGAATTTTATGGGAACACATATCAAGCGCTCAAAAGGGACAATTTTATGATGTCTTACGGCATGTCTGGTGGGGACCGTTAACTCTGACATTGTTTGCATCAAATTTAATGGGTGAATTATGGGAATTTACCACAGAATTAACAGTACCACAATTAGCTAGATAAAACTATGCTACTTCAAGGTCCTTTTACAATGTGGGTTGGTGCTTGAAGATGCAACCCTCTTTGGTGGATAATCTTAACCCTTAGCCTTTAGCTTGTAAGAAATGGTTTTTCTGACACTTCTGCCCTGCTTATATAATCTGTCGTAATGTTAAGACGCTACATAGATACAGTACATGAGCACACTAAATGACTGTAAGTGGAAACTGTCTGATCTTTTGACCTATTTATTACATCAATTTCATGCGGCTCAACGTGCTTAACCTCGCTTAACGCAGAGTGTAGTTAGCAATGCGAGCAAGTTGTAATGGATAAAATGAAATTGTAGGTGCTGAAACCCATGTAGCTGAAACTCAAAATAACTTAACAAGTAATGTGATTTACAGCACAAAATGAATAAATCATAGCAAATATATGATCTTAAAGCTATAATCTGCAAGTTTATTTGGTTTTTAGATAGCAGATGTGAAACCTGTTCCCTCTAACCCCCCAAGTTCACCTGTGCTTTCTGGTCTTCTTCTATCAAGCCAAAACTGGCACAACATCAGACAATAGTAAGATAGATAGCATCTAGTGGTGATATGTGAGAATACCACAGGGGCAGGTTGGGCAGTCTAATTACAGACGGTAGCTTTAAGTGTTGGCCATTTAGCAGAGACATGGAACACTGCACTCCCTTGTTTAGTCACTGTGTTTTTATTTTAATCCAACCAATTTTGCGTAAGGTACTCTTTTAAAACATGGGAGAGGAATACATATAATCACCCATGTCTAAAGATAGCAGTGCAGTAGCTATTTCTTGTTATTGCAGTTGTGTCTTTCTTTTCTAATCCAGTTTTCTTCTCTTCTTTATTACAGTGTATGTGCAATGCTTAGTCAGCTAAACATGAACCCTTTGATCTAGGGAAATAGCATGAGATTGAAAGTACAATTTCAAAACATTTACAGGTTCTGTACAATTTATTAAGGTATACAATGTTAGGTTTACTCCAAATGTTCTACTGAGCAAAAACAAGAAGCACTATTTATGCATTTGTTTGTATTCTGTAGATATTCAGTCGTGTGAGTGCCCAATGCCCATATACTGTAATACTGTGGCACACTTGTGGAGTAATGGCCTGCAGTGGCAATGTCACAGTCCTGTCAGGCTCAGTTTAATCCTATTACAACCACTTTCATCATCACCAAGATATCTAGATTAAATTTCCCATGTCAACAGTGATTATGGTGGCAGGGCAGGGGATTGCTTAAGCATCAGGAAGGCCAGATGCAACTGGAAGTGATCAGTGATAGTTTAGTATGGATTACAGTGGCCTGGTTACAGCATAAACCATTATTGAAAATGATTGAGTTACCGTTTTACACATCATGTCTCTTGTGTCTATTCACAAAATACAGAACAAAGACAGGGGATGTTAAGCAGATAATCCCATAGGAGTCCCTCAGAGCCCCTCAGAGGAGTGACTACAGGGAGTACACAGTTGTGAGTTTGCCGTTTAAACAGCAGTGATGTAGCATGTTACAGAGGTGTGTTTGGTGTGGCGCGGTCAGAGAAGGGTTAGTCAAATAAGTGCCCCATTGCACTACACTCTTGTCTTAAGGCTGCTCCCACATTAGTGCTAAGGCTCAGATATCACTGCTCCCCCACAGTCTCTGAAGGACCTGCCTCTGCCTCATGTCTCCTGCTCGGAGATAACCTCCTCTGTATATCCAGTGTCCTGTCTGTGGAGGGACATTACCATATACACAGGACATGGACCACAAACACCCCCCACTGTTGCATTAGAGGTTACCTCATCCCGTCTGAGCGCCTGTTATTTGGCCATCTGATGGAGACAGAGAGGACGCGCTGGAGGTAGACTGAAGCCGTTGCCAGGGTGAATGTGCTCAGTTCCTCCTAGCCTCTCTCTGATTGGCTGGATCTGTGGCTGAGGGGTGGAAATTCTGCCAATTGGAAACAATTGATGTTTTGTTGCCGGGCCAAGTTGCCCTGACATAAGGCTGACATTTATTGGCAACCAGGTTACTCCTTAGACTTAGAAAAGTGCTTTAAATCACACTTACACTTATACTGTTTTTATTCCATTTAAATGCACAAGAGAAGATACATTTAATGTCAAATAACATAACACATAGTTACCATCAGAAAAGTAAACAACATAATAATAGGTTAAAATAATGACTGAATTAAAAAAAAATTGATTTGGTGTATATCATGAGATATAAAAATATTGAAATTATGGATGATGATAGCCAGAAAATAGTAGTAACTAAAATTAATATTTTTATGTAAAAATAAAATAAACAGGAAAAAGGGATTTGGATTTGTTCTCAATTCATTAAAATATAAAATTAATTTAAATGTTTAAGAAATGTACTCAATACCGCTATTAGATAATTTAGTATAATAACTACACAGAGGCTGATACTTCAATCACTCATTACTGTAGCATTAGCTACTTTGTACTCTATGATATTTGATTAATTCTGGCTCATTACAGCAGGGCAGACTGACTCTCTCAGACAAACAGTTGTATGAGGCTCTTACTGATTTCACACTGTCTGACGCTGTGGGACGTTTGTGAACTTACAACAATGAGCTCAGTCTTCTCCTCGGAGTATTCTAACATTTTATTGCCTCTTCATCATAACACAATGCAGGCCTGGAAACTTCTACCATACTTTTATTTCCTCCTCCCACTCCAAAGAGTTCAAAAAGGCCCTCTGGATGTGAACATTAGGGCACGATTTCTCATTTTGTGGATGATGATAAAAGCAGACATTATAAAACTTTCTTGCCCACATCAAAGCACTGGTGAATCTGCATATTTAATTCCCTTTTTATTGACCAAAGGGGGCGGCCTGTATCACGGTGACCGCTCAGTGACTTAAATATGTGTCCGTGTGTGAACAATGTCAGACATGCGCTAATGCAGGCTGGCAGCATGCTCCTCGTTAGCTGTGCATCTTAAACAGACAGTAATTGTCAGCAGCAAATGAGTCACTGAATGGGACGTGCGCACTTAAACAATCAAAGCTAATTGCATTAATCTTTCAGACCATGACAACCACTGACAGGGCAGCCTCAGTACAGCTAATTGCAAAGGTAAAGTAACTAAATAAATTAAAGTAATACAGTATATTGATTAAAAATGAGTATGCTTTAGGGTGTTACTATCCATCCATCCATCCATCTTCTCCCGCTTAATCCAGCTGGGTCGCGGGGGCAGCGTGCTGCCCAATACTCATAGCACCTGACCCCCCCTATGAACCCCTCTGCAGGTGGTGAGCCCACAGGAGGGTGGACAACATGGTCCTTGATGTTAGTTCATAGGGGTGCGGGCATGTTTTAGGTTGATGGGGGAAACCGGAGTACCCGGAGGAAACCCATCCAGACACGGGGAGGAACATGCAAACTCCACACAGAAAGGCCCGGGTGACCCGGGGATCGAACCCGCAACCTTCTTGCTGTGAGGCCTGAGTGTTGCCACTCAGCCACCATGCCGCCAGGGGGTGTTACTATTACAAAAAAAAAAAAAATTGTCAAAGGGCCTATATTACACAAAATGTACTCTTTTATTGTTACCTCATCAAAAACATACCTTGTGTTTTGTTTCATTCGCTCATGTTCTTTATTATTTGTCTGGCTACATCACCAAAGCTCAAAATGCTCAGTTTCACCTTATCCTGTCATGAAGAGGTAATTTTCAAGGTAACAACGACCTTTTACCTTTGGTTCAAAAGAGATAGGAAATTCTACCATTGAAATCATCCAATCATACACATTTAAGCTTAACATTTATCATCATTATAGTACCCCTCTCAAAAGACACCACATACGCCAGCACCTGCATTATTTCAAGGCCCAGTCCAGATTTAGTGAATGTAATTGACTATCTATATAAACAAAAAGCTTCCATAAAAATGTATGGGCTGAATGATGTCGCACATAGAGGGCTGTGGGGAGTAAAACGGGGTCACAAAAGGTCAGATTTCTATTCCCTGTAGTTCTCTCTCTCTCTTCCCCGCTCTCATTCTGTCTCTCTGTCATCTTTCTTCACCAGCAGAAATTGAGCACATCTGGAGCTAAACTGGTGAGGGCCATACCCGGCGCCAGCCAATCTCTGGGCCAACACCACAAATCCATGACACAAGCTTTACTCTTTATGTTTATGTAGATATTTTACCCAGAATGCCGCAGCACAGTGGCACCAGTCGACAAATGCCCCCACAGTCAACCATCAAGCTTATAGTAGATTTATATACTAGAGGTTACCAACATTCCTCTGTCATTGCAGCCAGAATTCTTGGGTTTTCCTCTCCTTCACCACAGCTTTGGCTCCTAACACAAAATTGTAATTTATTTAAAGGAATTTATATGACAAACATTTTTCACCAGATGCCCTTCTTTAACAGTTTATCCAAACTTGGGACCAACACAGACTAAACTACTGGTAGCTTTTTATATTGAACTGATTTGAATGGCTTGCCTTTTTTATTTTAGATGATTATATGTCCTTCCTGGTGCAGCCCTATCCATTGATCCAGCCCCTTAAACCTCTTGGATAGGTAACTAACTATACCACCACAGTTTGAAGCTCTACAGAAATCTTCTTAAATTAATCCAAGTAAATTAACATAAGCAAGTTACTTCCTGGTTGGAGGAATGCAGGAGTCTTGTGCATGTTAATTGTTCGCACATTTAAAATCTGGTCTTCCATGTGGGACTCCATCCAGCCTGCCTGCCCCTGATTATGTCTGTGGGATGTAGGATGCTCAGAGAGGGATCTGCGGTGTATTTTGGGGGGTTGTGAGGTTCAAAAATATTGTTGTGATTGAATTCAAAGTTCAGCTACAATTGTGATTATTGTTGATTATTATTATTATTGATTATTATTATTATCATTTGTACTAGTAAAAAATAATAAACGTGAGAAGCATTCCATTTGCTCTGCAACAAAAAAATTATCTGTCTCAATGTAGTGATTGATAAATTAGGTATATGTTTAACACCAGTTACCCACCCAAATAATACAAATCCATTTACACTTTGAACTATACAACAAAAATTCATAATATTCAAAATACGATAAAATATATAACAAAAATGTTCTGCAATAAACTGCATTCTCATTTTAATTTGAATGATGAACATAGGCACTGTTAGTGTTTTACCTCCACTTGTATAAAGGATCTAAAATAGAAATCTACTACACGTCTAAATATTTCAGAGATGGACAAAAAAAAAGGGCTTCGATCTAATAGTTGCCAGATGTTTGCCAGCTGTTTGAATAAAAACAGAAAGGACGACAGTTAAAGGGAAGGACGTCACCACAGCAGTAAAACAGCATTCTTTAAATTCAAATCTAAGCCGACCCTTTACACTTATGTAATGAGCTCCAAAAATCCTTTGAGAGCCATTTTATTTGACTCTAAGAAAAAAAAAAAATCGACGGTTATTGAACTAAAACGCATCCGCATGAAGTTTTAAGAACATTAATAAGATAGGAGAGCACCTTTATTTGTTGAACAATGGAAATTCCAGTGTTGCAATGTAAAATAAATGGTAAATGGTCACATTTTTATATAGTACTTTTCCACCTTTAAGGCACTCAAAGCAATTGACATTAAAGTATCACTCACCCATTCACACATGTAAGGACACAACGACAGCATTCATCTGTAGGAGCTGTTATCGCACTACCAGCTTGTAGTTCAGTGGATCTGACTACTTTACCAATAATGTTTATGTCAAGAGCAGGATACAAACCCCCAAACTTACACTCTACCAGCTACTGTCGCCCAGTACAAGAACACAAGAACAGTAGGAGAATATAAATATTTAAAGAATATAAAATGTGTGTACTAGCCTAAGCACAATCAGAGTTATCTGATTCTTTCAGGGCTGTTTTCTATCGCTCCGTAATGAGTGGGTGCACAATGCTGCAGGTTAGAGTTTCACTATTGATTTCTGCATCCATTGTGTTAAACGGGTAGAGACAATACAGCATCATATTTCATCTCCACAGCTTATGGAAAAGAGATATTTTAAGAAGTGAATTCAGGGCAAAGATTATAAAGTTACTATTGAAAACTATTGTTAAAGGTCCTATACGTTGACTCTTTGGGCTTGTGAGCTTGAACTCTTGTTATAATTGTTATCCTCGTTGTTATCATCTCCTCAAAAACATACCTGGAGTTGAGAGTTTTGTTTCATTCACACATGTTTGAGAAACTCTATTATCAGTCTGTCTACATCTCCAAAGCTCAACTGCTGTTTTCCACCTTGTAATCTCAAGAAGCGGTAGTTTTCAAGCTACCTTTTACTTTTTGTACAGTAGAGTTTGGCAATTCCAGGGCTGAAATTATCCAAATGATTCTAGTGAAGGTGTATGGAAAAAAATCACAGTGGAGCACTTCCTGAATGACCACATGGCATCACAAGGTGGAACAGTGTTTTTAGTTTGAGAGCTCAGACTAAATATGCAGTTTGTTTGTTAAACATGTGTGAATGAAACAAAACACAACTCCAGGTATGTTTGTGATGAGGAAACAACAGTATAACATAGATCAGAAAATAGTGTAATATGGGCCTTTAAAATATATCTATTCTGGTTAAGTAATGGCCTATGATTGCACTGAGCAGGTTTTGGGGAGGGGGTAATTAAGATGAATAATACGGTAGCAGACAGGTCCTGCAGTATGGATGGCCCACTGGGGAGTCTTTCATCAGGGTTGGGGCAGTTAGTCGCGAGGTGTCAGGTTGCACTCACATGGAGCAGATTAGCCGTATGTGGCACTTTACTGAGGCAGGGACAACCACGCCCTGAGACCAAGCGCTGGTTGGAGGTCCAGCCTTGTTTGCTCAATAAATACAAGGAACATTTTAAAGGCTTGTTGTTGCAGGATGGGGGACATTTACTGCAGATGAAGCTAAAGCAGGAATGTGGATGCTTCTTTGACCATGCACAAGAAAAGACTGGCCCAGTATGTGTGGAAATGTGCCAGAGTATGCAGTGGATAGGTTATCAAAACCAGTAAATATATAAACCCATTACTGGTAACTTTTTTGGTAACAATTTTGAAAAGTTACTTGAGTGTGACCTACCGACAATAATGGAGAGGAATATGTTATGGTTTTATTTTAAAGGACCCACATTAAGCTATTTTCTTATCTATATTATAATGTTTCCTCATCACAAACACACCCAGAGTGTTTTGTTTCATTCACATGTTTAACACACACTCTGCATATTTAGGCTGTGTTCTTCTCTCATTGTGATGTCATGTGGTAATACAGCACCCACACCTTCACTAGAATCATTTGGATCGTTTCAGCCGTGTAATTGTCAGTCTCTACTGAACTAAAGGTAAAAGTTAGCTGTCAGCTTGAACACTAAATGACATCACAGGGTGAAACAGAGCATTTTGAGCTTTGAGATATACAGACACATAATAAAGGATTACTCAAACATGTGTGAATGAAACAAAACACGACTCCATGTATGTTTTTGATGAGGTTAAAACATTCTAACATGGCGAAATGCTAAAACAATTTTGAATAATATAGGACCTTTAATAGGAAAGAAAAAAATAATAATATAAATGAATAATAGTTAAAAAACTCAACACCACAATGATAGTAAAAACACAATATTTAGATAGTAGAATAATTGTTGTTATGATATGAATTAAAACCCTACTAAAATTATATAGGAGATGTCCAATTGCTTTATGTTTACGTATTTTTTTCAGTACAATACTAGCCCAAATTAGTATGTAGTTTCGATAAGATTAGTTTTAGTATCAGTTTGATAGATTTGACAGTAGTGTTGTTATCTTTGAAAGCATTTGTGACCTCTTGGCTCACACTGTAGAGTACTTTCGCGCATTCCTTTTGTGTAGACACATCCTTCAATGAGTGAAGAATGTTAAATATTAAACTGAGTCCATGAATTTGGCAGCTCATGGATTTCTCTGTTGGCAAAGTGGACACTAGTGACACAGCACACTTACAGCGGTTAAGCGCGAGCTTTGCCCTCTCCGAAAATATTTGGCCTGTTTCCCAGAGTCTGACCACAAAGGAGCTGAAACTGCTACATGCACTCATTCATTGTCACCAGCATCTGCAATAAAATTAGATACAACAAAACTCAAGTGGAACTGCAATTAGGTCTGTGTATGTGTGTGTGTGTGTGTGTGTGTGTGTGTGTGTGTGTATGAGAGAGAGAGAGAGAGAGGGAACAGCATACTTCATGGGACAGTTCAGAATGTTCTTAGCTATAAAAGCAGCTGGAAGAAAACAGTGATCACAAAATATCTTGTCACAACACTAATATTCAAGCTCAATTTTGATATTAAGAAAATTTCAGTACCATGATGAAAAAAAAATCACACTTAAAATATAAATACACACATTTATGGTCAACTCCTGTCTCCTTTACTGAAGTCATATTTAGTTTTTTCAACAGAGAATAATATTAGTTTCTTAATTATTAATATCACTAGTGACAAAGCTATCATATTGCTTAATCTGGCCAAATTCTTTTTTTTTCAAGTACAGTGTGATTTATTAGCACTACAGTTATAGCGTCAGAGGAGAAGTAGATTCTAAATTCATGACACTACCGTCACCCCATATAAGCGTCATCAGAGATGTCTCACGCTCCTTCATGTTTGTGTCTCTGATTTAATATTACGGTACTTGTTCACACTGACAGGATGTACATGTGATGGCGTCTATAGTTACTGACAGCACAGGCCTCACACATACACAGGCTACTGATAAAGACGACAGGGAATGATTCAAAGCATATTTAGTCTGAAATGGTTACTCATTTTGCATTTCTGTGAGAGATCTGAACTATAAAATATGTTTAAGAGTTGGAATTGAGTTGAGCAATCTCTGAATAAGAGGTTACACAATTTTATTATTTACAGGAAAACTTAAGACTGCATGACTTCATTTGTGAAATGTATCATGATGCTTTTGTCTTTCAACTCTGAGATGTCACTGTAAATGTTAAATGTTATCTCCAAAAGGCACTCAAAGGACTTAGTAGGGAATGTTTCATCCATTCACTTACATACACCAGTGTACCCACACTGCAAGTTTCTTGGCCAAGGACACAATGGCAGTATACACCTGTGCGAGCTGAGATTGAAACGCCGCCAGCAAGTTGATCCAATGACTTCACTTAAGATGGTAACAGGATTTGAATGGCCAACCTTCAGATCAGTGGACAAGATCTGTCATGACACCAGCCTTGTACATAACATGGTAAAATGTCCAATTTAACACAAATATGATATTACAGAAAAAATATAGAAATATATAGAAAAAAAATTATAACAATTGATTTGCATAGGATCAGCAGTTTACATGTAAATTGTTGTGTCAAAGCCAGCCTAACACCTCACCGAGAAGGAAAATCATGTTACTGAGGCACTTATGAGGAAGAGGGCACAGGGGTCTCATTGTAAACAGTGGTGAACAATGGACAGGAATGTGAAAGAAGCTGTTTGTCTAATTACACTGTACAGATGGGTAGTACTCACACTGAAAGCTAGAGCTTGACCTTTTGACCCTGGCCACATCTTAATTCTCATTAAAGGGGCTTTCCCAAATGCTTCCTAAAGTGTTTATAACAAAAGGAAAAGGAATTCAGTTCTAGGAAATGTCCATATGTCAACAGATGCACTCCAAGATGCATTCTTGAAGCAGGACTGTATTGATTTTAGTCCGTGTGTGTTAGTGGGAGATTTAGGTGAGGAGAACCCAATGCAGGTTTATATCAGCGTCTCTCCAAATCATACCTTTATAATCTGCAGGTGAAATACTGAACAGTAGAGAGCTTTGTGAGCTAAAGTCACATGTCAATCCTAATCCTCATAGACACCATTTTTAAATCTACTTCTTTTCTAGGAATCCAGATCATTTCAAATGATTTTAATAAAGTTGTGATGTTCTGATAAAATAATACACACATACATATATACATACATTAATAAATGAAAACACTGGCATATAATAGTACTGCGTTATGTACTATTATGGCAATAAAGGGCACTTAACACTTTGGAAACAACAATTTAGACTCTAATTAACTGCCAATGGGGTAAGAAATTTTGAAATCTTTTTTAATCTAAACCATATTACGCTACTTTCTAATCTATGTTATAATGTTGTTTCCCTATCAAAAACATACCCGGAGTATGGAGTATGGAGTAGTACACATTTGACACACAAATCTTACATATTTAGGCTGAGTTCTTCTCTCAAACAGAAAACACTGATGTGATAATACAGGACGTGCTCCAACTCCATACACCTCCACTAAAATCGTTTGGATGTTTTTGGCCCTGGGATAAATAGTCTGCTGACCAAAATGTAAAAGGTAGATGCTAACTTGACATATTGTACATTTTGTTGAGACTAGGTTTAAGTATTTGACCATTAAATGGAAAAATCTTCATTTTACTGTATGATATAAAAGCAGAATTTATCTGAAGGGATTAATGGGACAGAGCGAGAAGTAAGCAACTTGGCATTAGTATTTTTAACCAGTATACCTCCTTGGGTTGTAACATGAGTTTCACTAGCAACATCAGCATTTCTTCTCATTAACTAAAACTATGTCAGCACTTTTTCTGCCACACACTAGCTTCAGATCCTGCTTTGTTCAGTGGAAGAGTCACACATGGTTGGCATTTGGAAGATGGTGGTCCTTATGTCCTTGGTGGGATCTGAGACCTTGTTTCTACATGCTCCAATGATCACTGAGAGGCCAGAGGTGACACTAAAGACACTGTCCAAACAATGAGGAGTCTGTCAACACTGAGCTAATGCGTCAGGGTCACCAGATCTGCTATCTCACATACCATGGAATAAATGGCCAAGGTACAAAAAAATTCTCCTCAGTTTGAAAATATATATAATATGCTAGGAAAAAGTCATTCAAAAATACATAAAAATGAAACTTAAACGTTAAATAAGTGTAGTACTAACATATGAATGAAATGCATTTTAAAAGTAGAAAAAAATCAGAAGATTTATACATAGTCAATTAAAGGTGCACAATGTACCTTTTGTGGTGGAGGGTCTGCCACTAGCTGGTGTCAATGGAGATGATATTGCTTTGCCTGAATGTTCCCCAGTATGGCAGTAACCTTTCCTATCTCCACGGAGACAATAAAAACACTGCAATTAAATAAATGCAAGATATATAAAGTTAAAGCCATACTGTGGAGCATTCCATGCAAAGCATTAACTTTTCCATTGGGAAGAGCAAATGAGCAGACAACCCCCCACCAGAAAAGTTATATAATGCACCTTTAAGAAAATATTTTATACTCCTTTTTACTAGACTTCAGACAGCTTGGTTGAGCAAGTGGTCCCATAGCCTGTCATTGTATGTCACTGTATGCTGTGGCAGATAAAACTGTTGATAGATCCACAGCACCCAGAAGGTTGTAAGGGAAGTTCTTTGGTCCATACAGGAAGCTTGTAAACTGAGCCACTATTCAAAACAGGAAGGGAGTGATGGAGCGCCTCGAAGAAAAGTTTGATCACTCGCGCACATGGCCGAGTCACTAGAAAGACGTTAAGATGCAGTAATACAGGAAACAGCCTTGCCTGGATTGATATAAGGTTACAGGGTCAAAACAAAACAAATCACAAGTTTGGGATTACATCTGGATTAATGCAGGGAAGATATACCAACAGAGGAAATAATGTACAACACTGTTCCTCAAACGTTACTTGAGAAAAATGATAAATGAGAGACAGGAATAGACTGAAGTTTGGACTAATCCTTGGACTAAATGTTATTATAACAGGGATTAGCATAAAAATGCAATGCTAAATAAAGTCAAAAACTGACTATTCCAGCCAAACCAAAAACTAAAACTAAACAAAATTAAACTAAATTGATAAATTCACTTCTAAATCAGTAAACATCTTCATGTATGCAAGCAGAGGATGGTCCTACGGGTCAGATCTTTGGAGAGGCAAGCCTGCTCAAAGTGAGAGTGCAATTTTTTGAGCAATAAAAAAATCCATGATAGAATAAATATAAGATAGATGAGTTTAATGCCATACCAGGGGACTTTCTAGGCAAAGCAATAACATCTCCACAGAGACAAGTAGGTAACAGACCTTCAATAAAGTTACATAATGTTCCTTTAAACATGAACCCGAGGGAGTGTTCATTATGGAAACTGTAAATTCATCATCAGATTTGCCTCACTTCTACCCAGTGTCCTTGCACATTCATATTCAAACTAGTACCCAAACTTTAGAACCTAAAGTTCTAGGCTGGACTAGACTGTGTATTTGCTTGTCTGGGTGGTCTCCAGGTCATGACTGTTTGAGCTCCAGCAGTGACAGGTGCTGCCACATTTTCTTACCTTTGTGTATCTGCTGCAAACAGTCGTCTTCAAACTGTGTCCACACCGTGTGACCGGAAATGTTCACACCCTGACGCCTTCTGAGACACAGGCTATAATTATCAGACTATATAGGCTTATTTTGGGGATATTGTAGCATTATAATGATCTGCTGCAGGTGTTATTAATCTCTAAGAGTGCTCAAAAGCTTAAAATGTTTACACTACTGCCTAAAAAACAACTAACAAATACATTTTGAAACAACTAACAAATACATATAGGTTCTCCATATTTGCAGATACATTTTGTTATTATTATCATTTATAATGTGGTCAGTGAAAAATCTTAGGCGAGCTGCTGTGCATTATTTTTGTATAAGTGCATAGATAGTCTGACAGTTACAAATATGCTACAGTTAGGAGCGATTAGCTTCAACTAAAACAGAACTAACTAAAGCTTTGAACATCCATGGACAGCCAAAAGGTTGTCAGATTTATAAATGTACTATTTTCATTTGGTGGGACCATGGTATAAGCAGACTAAACAACTTAGAGCAGAGCGTTACACAGTTTTCACCCAGTTAACACCACTAACAGACTCCACTGCTCCCTGTTGTTTAATCCCTATTTATATTATTATATTAAACATTAAATATACACTAGTAATAGTTTTAAGACTGTTTAAAAGACTTACATACCAGCTAAGATAATTTGCAGCTTATCTAGTCTCTGCTCAAACTGAATGTCAATAATCGCACACTGTACATATACTTAGGCCTCAGTAAAAATTGGCATACAGTATTGATTTATTTCAGTGCGGCGATGACAGTGTAAACAGTGTGAACAGTCAGGCCTGTAGGCGGGACACCTGTGTGCTCTGGGCTTTTTGCAGAAGTTTGTGTAGATTTTTAAATGTGTAGCACAGAGTTTAAAGGTCAAACTCATTCTTTTTCTCGCCCTGTTTTTGAAAGGTGTCATATTGCCCTGATGTAAAAATAATCAAACACAAAAGCTAAACTCACTTTCTTTTTCTACACAGCTGCAATTTAGAAATAGCATAATAATTGAGATAATAGCATTAGTCTTGATTGCCTTTGCTGACTTGCTATTGTAAAATCAATATGTCAGGGAGGTTTGTCCACTAAAACTGTCCATGGCACATTAATAAGTGCAGTGGAGGCAGATGTCCAGGAGTGAGTGTGAAAGACTAAAGACATGCCTGAACACTCACGCTACACTCAGCATCGTGGCCATGTAAGATAAGGCACAGTGGTACATTGTGAGGCTGCAGCAGTACCCCTTCACTATACTACACCACCACCACCTCTGTCAATGTGAGGACCCATTAATGCAAATATACAGTGTAAGCTACATTAGAAAAAACTTAAGTTCAATTAGTATTTTATTGCTCTGTTTCTCCTTACCACATCTTCTATATAGCTCAGATATATTTGTATTATTATATTTCTATATTCAATTTTTGCTTGTACATATACATGCATATAATTATGGCTTATTTGACATTTGTCTCTTGCTATTTTTGTTACTTGTTTTGAATGTATTATTACCATTTATATTTTTACTCAGTTATTATATATTGTGATGTGTGAGCTACTGTGTCCAAATAATTTCCCCTGCGATCAGTAAAGTTTGTCTAAGTCTCTAAAGCTTGAGATATAACATAAAAAATGTGCCAAATGTCTATAGAAATCGTAAAACCAAAAAAAAAGCTATGAAACAATACAATAAGATGTTGAATCACTACTAGTAAATACATCTACCCCACTATAGTGTCAGAATACTTGGAATGAGTGCCATGTTTAGTAATTATCATAATAAAATGACCAATGGGCTAACTGAAAATTCTCTGAGACATGACGGCTCAACGGTAGGAGCAATGCAACATATTTACCCCCTCAGATTTAATACATCTTTCGAAGGCATTTTTGTTAATTGAGCTCCTCTTTATGCTCTATGATAGACTCAGACAAATATCTATTCTTGAGAGGTTTGTCGATTTAGGTTAGCTGTCCAAAAAGCACGCTATGACCTAATTTTAGTGTGTGATTTGATCTATCTCACTAAAGTTATGTGTTTTCCTGTGCATTATTGTGGTCAGACTCTGTCAATCACCAGCAGCCTGAGGCCAAGCAGCAAAAAACCTTTCAAACCAGGTTACATCGGGCTGCAAAACTCACACTCACACAATGGTACATCACCAGTGTGCTTGAACTAAACAAAGACTTAAGGAATATAGCCTTAGATCCATTTCTGTGTTATTTTATAAATCAGGACTCAAACCCCTTAGTCAGGAGAAATACAGTGAGTCCATGTGAGTTGCATCAGCCAAGAATGGAAAAATGTCTCTAACATGCAAAGAGGCTGAGTGCACGGGCCATGGGCGTCTTTATGGGCCCACAGACACAATCTGACTGGAACATGTGGTTTAGATCTGATCACGTGCAACAACGAGGCCAGTTCAATGATCATTCACTGCACTGGAGCGATGAGAAACACATGGCAGTTCAAACTCTAGCGCCTGGTTTCAGTCAACTCCTTTCTCGTGGGAGCCCTGTTTTCAAGCCAGCAAACAATGGCACTGTATTCATTCAGCTTTTCAAACACTGGTGAGAATCCCAAACAGGTTTCAGTGCTAAATTACATAGTATGAGGGCTAATGTGGTGACAGGCATAGGAAAGTCATTTGTCTGTTGTAGACTGTGTTTTTGCAATAACCACACCTATGGATTTCACAGATATGAAGATAATGCTGCCAGACATGCAAAACATTGACTTAGAGGCACGTGCTTATTCTTTACACTCTCGGTTTAAAGGAAAGATAAACTACAGTCATGCCACAATATTGCATTTGATAAAACTAGGATAAATTACTACAGTAAAACTGTTAAGTCAGAATTAGTGTTACAACAACTTTGCAAGAAAAATATTCTTTCTTCCCCACATTATACCAGAATCTTTAAAATGACAACGCTGTACCAAGATTTCACAAACATTAACACATGAAACCGTACATGTCCTGTAGATGACACATCAACAGCCCGTCTGGCCATGGGAGTGGATCTTTCCTCCCCCTTAAGGTCTCTCTTTTTCCCATAAGGTTTTTTGGATTATTATTTATTTTTTCTGCCAAGGGACACTTATCCATTTGCATGTTTCTTGAGTCCTGTGAACTGGTCTATCTGCTTGTCATTTATTGACCAGTGACTGTTTCATTGTTTGATTTTGTGACTTTCTGAATATTAAATGCTGCTTGTGATATTGGGTTATACAAAAATACAAAAATCTAAGTTGCTTTACTCAAGGTTGGCCAGTGGGCTCACCACCTGCAGAGGGGTTCATAGGGGGGGTTCAGGTGCTATGAGAATTGGGCAGCAAGCTGCCCCCGCGACCCAGCCGGACTAAGGGGGAGAAGATGGATGGATGGATGGTCTCCACTTGATAAACTGCTT
Organism: Odontamblyopus lacepedii; assembly: GCA_034769755.1. NCBI lineage: Eukaryota > Metazoa > Chordata > Actinopteri > Gobiiformes > Gobiidae > Odontamblyopus > Odontamblyopus lacepedii. The sequence continues at coordinate 22,529,587 of CM068357.1, read as the reverse complement.
CCTAATAAGTGCTGACTCACTAGTGACCTTTCACCTTAGAGACAAACCTCTTATTCCCTGTGAACAGCTGGCTAATCCTGAGCACTGATCCGAGAGAGAAGCTGCACAGTGGACACCAGGTTGCACAGGGGGTGTAAATTTGTGCTGTGTTAGAAAGTGGCATGTCAGATTCTTGCCCTGGTGTGACTGGGAACAGCGATAGACCCTACCCATGTGGCTGTGTCCTGTTTAACTACACATTCACTTCTAAAGCAGGTGACAACTAAGAATACTTGGCTGCATACCACTGAGAAGAGAATATTGTGATGACATGACGAATTTCAGCACCTACAAGACAGTGAGAGGCCCTGTTCAATAACATCCATGAGAAATACACTTCCCACTATTGCCTAAGGGCCTAAGACCATTTATGCCCTAGATACAGAACTCAGTCTTTCACAAAAACTTTCTGCATTGTCCCACGCCTGTTATCTCTGCCCATTCTCCAAACGCCAGAGCAGATAATGGACTTGATCATTCTTGTAGGAGATTAAGCCAAGGGGAATATTGTGTTAGGGGTAGAGGAGGGCTGAATGAGAACTAGGAGACAGGCTAAAGCCATAGGCGTGTACTGGCAGCCCGGGTGATGCTGGGACAGTCATAGGGCTGATACGTCCTGACACTGTTATGAGAGTGCTGCTGGACTGTAAGAGGCAAAGAGGAAGCACACAGATATTCACACGAGATGCTTAGCATGTTCAGTCGCGGTTTGGAGGTGATGGACCGAAACAAATTTTACAACCAATAATGTTTTGTTGTCAAAGAATGTCTTGTGTTCTTTGTTTGACCATAAAGCTCTTTTCCTTCTCTTTTCTATGTTGTCTGCCTTCATGTGAGCACAGATTTGAATACAAATGTGACATAACATTAGAGGACCTTCCTGGTCTGGGTATCCCGATTTAAGTTAGGTATTACGTATTTGAAAATAGCTAATGAAAATTTTACTTCTGTCAACTGGACAAAAGTTAAAAGGTTAAAAGTTAGTCTAAAACATTTTCTATGGATCATGCCTGGACAACTGAGGGATTACACAGACATCTTATATCTTTGAATTATACACCTATAATTGGCCTATATAAAGTGATGTTGACTACAGACGATGATTTAATATCTACAAATGCATATTTTCTTTTAGCATTTCTCATTTAGCTAGGCTTGGCACAAATAAAACACTGGCTTTTAACAACCACCACAGGTTCAAGACAGTAAATCAATATCACTAAAATAAAATAATAACTCACTAAAATTATGTTATAAAAGATTGCTTAAGACTTGCTGACAGACATGAACCAAACGTGCTACTGAATCAGCACAGTGTCCCCTTAGGGTAAAAGAGAAATACAAACCTGTGGAATTCATAGTTTGCTGCTCCGAGGCCTAACACATGCTTTCTCAGAGCTGGAGAGTTGAGGTACATTGTGTGGGAAAGATTTGAGCTCCACACCCAGTTTGCGACCTCCTTGACCTGTGGGGGTTTCTTGGCTTCACCTTGGACATGGGAAGATGTCCACTGTTGTATCACTGCAAACAAAAAGGAGAGTCACATATTAAGCAAAAATAAACTGGTGATAAATTTGAATGAGTCATCTGTTTTGATTAATTTATTCACAGTGATGGTTGGCCGATGTTGAAGGAAATTAGGTCAGGTGGTGTGACTGGTGTTTATATACAACACAATGTGGCACTATCATGCTCATTTCTGGATAGTGTCAAGTGATACAAGTCTTGAGCCATTTATAACCTCACACCACGCTGTTAACAAAGTCAAGATGAGAACAAACAGAAAAAAATGAAGTCAAGCAGCTGCTCACACAATGAGAAAATGTCTCTTGTCTAGAGTTTCATCAGCTCATAATATGTTCAGTGCTTTAACAACATGGCTCTGACCTGAGTCACTTGGAACCACGTGAGACAGTGTAAAGATGGTATCACTGTAAGGTGTACACTTTTCTGTCACAGGATTTAAAGACACACAATACAGGCAGGTTTCTAGCAGAAACTATAGGAGGAGTCATAGTCAAGCATGTTCTATAGAGGATGAGCATAATGAAACCATGCTCTCACATATATTGACAACACTGTTGAGTTACTATCATGTAATCTAATTTATAACTTATTGAATGTTATGTTAACTCATTGAAAGTTATGTGCACAAATAGATACAGAAGATGAAAGTGAATGGAAAAGTAGTAAACACAATATCCAATGCATTTGTTGGCATAGAACAAGAATATTTATAAATATAAGTCAATACCTTTTTATATCATAACTTATTTCTATGAATAATTTTCAGTTTAAAAAAAAATAAAAGATCAGCTGCAATTATTATTCTGATTATTACCTGATTATAACCTATAGTGCAACCCAAAACATGTACAAGAGGTACAGTCCACCAGCAATGTTAGCTCTGACCAAGCCTAGCAGGATGGGTCAAATGCAGTAAATTTCCCTACGGGGACAATAAAGTGTACCTTAAATGTATTGGTTGCGTATTGGTGCAAAAAAATATATCATAAGATCATGCTCATTCTGCTGAAAGAAATTATGCAAAATGTTGGTGTTGTGAAACACTGAACCATGGGATCTTGTCCTGTCCAACAAGCACATAGTGTTTAGTGTGAAAGGTATCGGTAGATATAAAGTTTTCTGGTAAATGAATAAACTCTATAGCCATCACTCACTATTTTAATAGAATAGAGCCAGATCCTTCACACTAAAAGTTCACAGGTGTTTCTTAATGTTCCTTTTGTTTAGTAAAATGTGAATGTTGTTCATTTTGCTCCTTGAAATTCTTAATCCTGTTTAGGGGCATTTCCACGACAAGAGAGCTGAGATGTTTGCGCGCCTCTGAGGAGTGTGCCAGATGCCCTCCTTTTCAGAGGCCCTCATATTCAAATCACAGCAGCTGGGGAGTGCAATTGTAGGAGGGGAAGTAATGGTCCGAGTCTGTAGAGTTTTTCAAGTTGGGGGTGGGGGATATAAAGCGGCACACGTCTATTTTGAAAGCCTCTTGTGTTTGATAGGCACTAACGGGGCTTGGGGTGTCTTTCAGGCCTGATGCTGTGAAGCTGAATGTATGAATAAAGGCGGAGAGCAGGGCGGGCGGGGGTGGCATGTGGCTGGAGCGACAGCAGGTTGTCTGCCCACAGGCGCTGATGCTGCAGCAGGGGCCGTGGTAGGGAGGCACACATGTCACTTGTGAGTCTGACATTATTCTCTTTGTCTCACTGTGAATAATGTATTCTGCCCGCATTCAGTGCCAAGACGTGATTTTCTACAGTATGCTTCAACATATGCTGACCCTGGCATTTCAGATGGACATGTGATGTTACAAGGCATTGGCTTTCTAAGTGAAGAATATTTGCAAATAACTAAATGATTCAGCATTATTGGCATAATACAGACAGTAGTTTGTTTCATGTGATTCAAAAGACTAGGCACATCACCAGATAGAAAAAGAAAAACATATTTCAAACTGCAGGTAGTTTTACTTTCTTTGAAAATAAGTCAGTACTTTGACACAATATGCAATATTGAAAATGAAACTGTGTAAATGGCAAAAATGTTCAGCTAAGAAAATGTGATCAGCTTTATATTAAAATAAATTAAAGACATGTACCACGCCTTTTTGATGTGTATACAGTAGTTGTGCTCTGAGGGTTTTGTAGTTGGACATTCTCGTGGATACATTTTGTTCATGGGACCCAAGGTGGAAAAGTTCTCAGAATTCACCTGTCACACTAGTGCATGTCCTCATATGGATGACCTGCAGATCAGGGTACTGGACATCAATGTTATTTTATTTAGATCTGTATAGGCAGCTATTTCCATGGCAATTTCTGCTAAAAAAAAAAAAAAAAAAGAAAAAAATTGGGGGTGACCTATTCATTAGTGCATTAAAACTTAGAGTAGTAATATTTAAACAAATACAAATGGTGCGAGGAAGTTGTTTTGAAGGAGAAACAAAGAAAAACACTGGTAAACCCTGTGAGAAGCACTTTAGTCTAGACCAAGTGCACCACCGCCTGTCGCAATTAAACATTGCAATTGCAAATAAAACTGCATTTGCAAAAATATAAGTTATCTTTCACGTGACGAATTTATTAAAACATATATAAACTAAATGAAATAATTAAATATTATTATATAAGCATATAAATTCAGTCAGTGAAAAGCAATCGTTCGCAAGATTTGTTTGTTGTAATAAGTTGCTTTTTATTGGCTCTGTTAACTCTTTTTTTTATTACGCTTTAGACCTACAAAAGTCGTTTAAATAGAATGTTTTAAGATTTATTGATTGCATTTATTTGTAATCGATTAACTTTTGCTCAACTAGCTTTGCCTTCAAGGCAGGATAGCAGCTAACGCAGTCACCCAGATCATTTTATTTTAGTCGATTATTTCGTTACATCCTAAAATATGGACCGACTGGGACCCTTTGGGAGTAAGTGTGTACATAATAAAATGTTTAGTTGTTGCTTAAGCCTAAACCAATAATAACATTGCTCTGCTACTTGTTTGAGCATGGCACTGCCGAGCTAACTAGCTACCTAGCTAGTGTTTTTATTTTTTGCGATCCCCTCATTTAGCATGCTAACAAACAAATGTTCAGGATCAAAGCCTATTCAATTTGTAAACTTTTTATTATTTTTTTTGCATTCGTAGCAGTTTTTTCAGTGACAGTGTTGTTTTAATGTTACAGATGACCCGTTTGATAAACCCCCGTGCAAAGGCTGTTCTTCTTACCTCACTGAACCGTACATTAAATGTGCAGAGTGTGGACCCTCTCCGTTTCTGATCTGCCTCCAGGTAAAAACTATATTTGTAATTACCTGAGGGGTCACTACAACTGATATGATGCGAATAGCTAAATAATTATCTTTTTGTAGTGTTTTACACGAGGGTTTGAATACAAGAAGCACCAGAGTGATCACAAGTATGAAATTATGGTATGTTTTCATTGTTTGTCTGTGAACCTCTATTTTTGACAGATGCAACAATATTATCTATTTATAATGATGCATGGACTTGTATTGCACTTTCCTCCCTCAAAGTTATCTTTACACTTTAGTACATTATTCATTCACTCCCCATCTGTGGTGGTAGTAAGCGCCTTCTCTAGCCACAGCTACCCTGGAGTAGACTGACAAGAGTGAGGCTGCCAGTCGGTGCCATCGGTCCCTCCAACCTTATGATCAGTCACTCATACTTTACATTCAGAGATGGGCATGGAGGGCTCTTGTCTAAAGGCACGCAACAACAGTACTGGTCATAGATGGGATCAAACTGCCGAGCTAGTGCCCTTACCATCTGCCCCTTGTGTTAGTAAAGTGATGGTGGAGAATGCCTTGCTGATGCCTTGATGTATGCTCGCTGTGATTTATAACCTGCTCTTGCAGACCTCAGACTTCCCAGTGCTGGAGCCTGGGTGGACAGCCCAAGAAGAAATGGCTCTTCTGGAAGCAGTCATGGATTGTGGATTTGGAAACTGGTGAGTTAGTTGTGACATAAAAGTATTAACTTTTGTGATATGTCAAAGGTTAGCATAACTTGTTGAATGTTTGGATAATTTTCAATTTCAAAGTATATTACATGATAGTCAAAAATACAGTCAAAATATTTTACTTGTGTCTCCACAGGCAGGATGTAGCATATCAAATGCGCACAAAAGCCAAAGAAGAATGTGAAAGCCACTACATGAAGAATTTCATCAATAATCCCTTGTTCTCTTCCACTTTACTCAGCCTGCAAAAAACAAAAGACTCACATTTTGCAGATACCGCTATTCCATTTAAACGTGGGTGTCTTGATTAGCATTTCTGTAGCATTGTGTAACATCTGACCATCAAGCTGGCATGATTTCATCCAACAACAGTCATATGTTGAGTTCTATGTAAATGTTTCATTTTGTTGCTTACATTTTACATATTGTTATCATATTCTTCAGGCATGTCTTTTGAGCAGTTAATGTAGTGCATACAGTTGGTCAGAACCAGTTGTTAATAAGGAACTAGCCTGAATTTGTAGAGGGTTCCAGTTCTCCATCTGTCTGCTGTGTGAGTGCTTAACAAACATTCCCAGTTTTGTTCATAAGACAATTGGCACACCCTCACTACAGATAAGATTTGCTTCAACTTCTGGCATGCCACTAATTTTAGGATCAGATTATATATTGTAAATTAATTGACCAAATGATGCTGATGTCATGCTGAAACATTCAACAGTCAACAATTATTTGTATATTTAAAGTATTATATTCTCATAATCACTGTGTTTTTGATATTACAGCCACAGATGACCCACCTCGTCCCACGTTTGAGTCAGTGTTGTCTCGAGATATGGCTGGATACATGCCTGCAAGAGCTGACTTCATGGAGGTGAGGACTCGATATGCCATAATCCAACTAGCTCAATTAAAATTATGCAGGTTAATACAGTGTGTTTTTGTTTTTTTCTCTAGGAGTTTGACAACTATGCAGAATGGGACTTGAAGGACATCGACTTTGTAGATGATGACTCCGATGTCCTACGTGGTATGCTTCAACTGATTTTTATCATTTACAAATGTAAAGAATTTATACACTTAAAATAATCTGTTGCCTATCATAATTTATGTTGCTAATTTTCAGCACTCAAGCTTGCAGTTGTTGATATCTACCATTCAAGATTAAGGGAGAGGCAACGGAGGAAAAAGTAAGCAGTTTTGGTTAATTTAAAGGTTGATGCCTTTCACGCGTCATACTTCTTGTAATGAGCCCTATGCATCACTAGAGGGCACATGTTGTACAATATTAAAGTTACACCATTAAGTTAAACTGAAATCAGATACTGTGTTCTGAAGGCTTTCTATTAATTCATAATATATCGTATTATAGACATACTATTTGAGTTAGATATCTTGTTGCAACTGCTAGTTGGTTGTAACACCTGTCTTGAATGTACTGCTGTCCAGAGCTGTAATGAATCCTTCTCTAAATCAGCCTCATCGACTGTGAGCTCTCCAAGTATGGAGGAATGGTATGCCAGGATGGGCAGGCATGTTTTTAGCTCTACCTCTCAATAAATCTTCTCAAGTTTGTGATATAAGATCTTCAGAGGGTATGACCTTTGAAATGCCAGGCTCAGAATATTCTGATGATTGGATTCTGATTTATTGGATTCTTGAATAATTGGTTCAGTCATGTTATAAATGTTAATTAATATTCCTACAAACACATGATCTAACAATCAGTGTTTTTATTTGCATTATTTTAATAAATGTTTTCATTTCTTTTAGGATCATCCGAGACCATGGTCTCATCAACTTGAGGAAATTTCAGAGTAAGTCTTTTTGGGTTGTCCACTTTGGGCTTGGCTATGACCGCACACCCACAGCCTGTGGAGGCATTTGATATCTACCTGACAAATTGCTGAAGGCAGTTTCTCTAGACACATGCAAACAGGTCTAGGGTAATAAGCAGCATTAACCCCAGTGGCCCCTGATGTAGCTGGAGTGTGGCAGCTGACAAAAGGATGTATTTACAATCAGTCCTTGAATAGTCTGCAGAGCCTGTGCCACAGCGTAAGTGCTTTAGTGTGAGTGGAAACCATGCCATGAGTGCTGCTGTTATAATAGAAGGGAGAGGTGAGTTTCTTTTATTGATCCACCTGCCACAGGTTGCTTCTCCACAGCCAGCCTCTGGGCTCACGCTTTAGCGTTGAGACAAAGAGCGCTGTTAGCTATGAATGGATTTGTCCAATTAAAGCCTGTTGTCCGCTGCCTCAGAAACCAGACCCACACATCGCTGTGAGAATTTGTGGTTTGGGAGTTCAAGAGTTCTCCTCATGTTTTATTTATGTATCCTCCAGCCTCTCTTTCCTTCGCCTTATCTCTCTGGTCTTTCAAGACAAAAGCGGACTCACAGTCGTCGCAGAGCTGCAGACCCGTTGTCATGGAGACTGTCAAAGATTGTCTCTGCGGGCAGCGAGTGTGTTTGTGTGTTGTGTGTGTGTTGTGCGCGTCACATGCATTCCTACAACCTGGAGGCACACAGTATCATGTCTCCTTTATAGCTGGAGGCACACTGGCCCCTGTTGTGGTCTCTGGCCTGTAGTGTGAAGTTCTGAAGCAGCTTGTTATATGACATGAGTGAGCCCTCTGCTTATGCATGGGTTTGATTTAGTTCTGTGCTGGTATTCACTCAAATAACGGCCTGTGTCCACATCTCCATAGAGACATCTCTGTGTGTGTCCACTCATTTGCATGATTTCATACCTTAATTACGTTACGAGTGTGGCAACTGCTAATTAGCGCTTGAATTTAAAAGCAGTGATGGGGAAGATTGGCTTTAGCAATTCCTGCACATGCAGCCACTCCTGTCACACCCACACAACAGCTTTCTCTCCTCTTTGACCCTCTGTTACTCAGCAACACGCTGATAAACACAACTCTGCCTTGTATATAAGGTACTTATAGAGTAAAGTAAGTGCTAAGTGAAAATTATTTAGTCTGTGCTTTGAGCAAAAGGATTTAATGCGCTGCTATACAGCATCTGAATATCTGACCAGATGCAGGTAGAGAAACCAAAAATTGCACTCTGGAGTTGTTACTAATAATAATACTCAAGTAGAAGTAAAAGAAATTGCTCAACTAAGAGTGAAAAATAATTAAGGGAAATTGTAGAGTAGCCGTAGTGTAACTTTTAGGACATAATATCTGCACTTTAATTTGAAATAATGTACCTGGAGAAAAATGCATCAATACATCATAAAAATATATTAACTCATTAACGCCGACTGTCACAAATATGCAACAAACCATTTTGGATCAAGATACGAGCCGAGATAGTGGCTGCATTCCCCCAGTGCCGGTTAGTGCAGATGCAGCACCTTCCTAGGAACCTTTGATAAGCACTTGTTTCTAGTTGGACTGCATTTGCAACATACTCACATTTATTTTTTTGTGCTACAGTCAAATTAATAATCTCAAATTAGTTTATTATCTACTTTAAAGGCAAAAACAGACACAAAACAGTTTTATATACATATATATAAATTCAGGTTTTAAGGGGTTCATTACATCAGATCTGAAGGAGTGGTACAAGAAATGCTAATATTTAAATCATGTAAAATTGACAACATAAAGCTTTTGTTTGTTTTTAGACTTTTTACAGTCCCAATCCCAATGGGAAGAATAATGAAAATTTCTAATATTTGACTTCAAACTATTACCGGTACTCAGAAGTAAAAGAATGGTATGGTAATACATAAAACAATTATACAAATAATAATAGTATTAAGTGCAACTGACTACTACCTGCATTTAATAACTGTCATACAAAATGGGGAAATGGGGAAATGTAATATTGATGAGGTTAAATCTCAGAAACCAAAGAAGGAATGATCCTGATTGATGATGATTTGCTCTGTACACATTTGTCAAACATGGATGCAAAGGGGATTGTTGTTGACAAAAATGTTTACAGAAAGCATTTTGTTGAAGTGCCTCCTATTTTCCAAGTTATAAAAGCAAAAGGGAAATCTCTAAGCAGTCCTAAAAGCACATGGATTATTAAACTAATGGTATTTGATAGGCATCAAAAGAGATGGATTTTCCTTTCATATGTTTGTGTTATATTTGTCTGTTGCTGCTGCTGCCCACACACCTCTGCTGTTTCTTTTTTCTTTCTTAGTACTGGAACGTTGTTACCCAAAAGAAGTGCAAGAAATGTATGACGTGATGAGGCGATTTGCTCGAGTGATGGGACCAACTGAACATGACAAATTCATTGAAAGTAATGCGTGTAAGTTTCCCTGCTATGGAATGTCTGTGATACAAGGTTAATATGAGCTTGTCAGACATTGCACTCTGGAAGGGAGATTTAAAGACGCACTGTGCAACTCATATTGGTCCACTTGTCTCCATGGGGATACTATTGCTTTGCCTGGAATATGCCACATCTTAGAATTAACTTGTGTGTCTTGTATTTATTCAATTATAGGTGTTTTAAGTGTTTAATAATACTTTGAAAAACATGCATTGTTACTGTGAGTGGGATTGCTTTTCCACAGATCTGAACTGTAAATTGTTATTTGGCCTTTTCATGGATGAAAATAAGTTTAATGTCATACTATTGAACCATCCATGCAAAGCAATAGCATCTCCATGGAGACACAAATAATTAATCCCATAATGATCTTTGAATTTTGTTTACAGTGGAGTTTGAGTTGAGGAAGGAGATTCACCGACTACAGGAGTACAGGAAAGCTGGAATCAAGTCTTTTTGCAGTGAGTCCTAAATGTCTTTTCTACAGTCATTAACACTTTATTATGTGTTATAATCTCTTAGCCCTTTATATTTTCACTTAAATATATAATAAATATACATATTATTGCTGTCACAGTTTACTTTACTGTTCTAGGTGCAAAGGTGTACGATCGTGTGAAGCGTGTACGAGAGGAGGAGCGCAGAAAGAGGACCATGCTGTCGGACATGCTGCAGTATATCCAGGATAGCCGGGCATGCCAGCAGTGGCTTAGCAAACAAGCTGCAATGTGAGAGCTCAAATTCCTTGTTGTTAAGTTTGTGCAAAGGCGGGGCCAAGAGAAGGTGACCTGATCCTAAGGTTACCTCTGTTTCTTTGTCATCTAATCTTCTTAATCTGCTCTTTAATTCAAGTATCATGAAGTTGGTTTAGCTGAAATTGAATGAGGTTATATTTAAACCACCACCGCTTTCATTTTGGATATTTTTATTGCACTGAAATAAGTAGAAAACATGAATCCTTACTATGAGTGGGCTTTCATCTCACTAACTAGACTGCTGCTTGACCTCATCATGCTTCACTCCATGGAAATGTTCCGTCGGCTATAATATCCCACTGTATGACATAAAACCTACCTGACGAATGTTTTGAAATATGGTTCTGATTATGCATTTTCCATTAATTCATGCAGCTGACGTGCCGCTTCTACAAAGTTCTGCACTGTTACTTTAATGAAATGCTATTTTGCTGCTTGTTTATATTGATGATAATTTTTCTCATTACAGAGACGCCGGCATCACTCCACCTGTCACAACGCTCACGGTCTCAGGTAAAAGTTTGTTTTGTCAAATACATTTTCATCTTTGGACCACTATTTCAGTTGTTATTGTACTATTGTCTCTCCCATTAAGATGTTTTTAGTGTTAAGTCTTATTTAACATTCTACAGCTTCAGGTAGGCGCAGTGCCCCTCCCCTGAACCTCACAGGACTGCCGGGAACAGAGAAGCTCAATGAGCGAGAGAAAGAGGTACTTATCACTTGTCTTCGTCTAATGGCTCACAGCAGTCCCATAAAAGCAAAAGGATGCATTAAACTCTGTACAATGTGTTGTTAGTGCTTCAGTTGAATAAACACTTGAAGCTGTTAGAAAAATGAAATACAGACGTAATTTAAATAAAGGTCTGCTTGCATTTTAACGTTCCTTACAGTAACCGTGTTCTGTTTTGTGGTTGTAGCTATGCCAGGTGGTACGTCTGGTGCCAGGAGCCTACCTCGAGTATAAGCAAGCTCTCCTGAACGAATGCAGACGGCAAGGAGGGCTACGCCTCGCTCAAGCCAGGGCGCTAATCAAGATCGATGTCAACAAGACACGCAAAATATATGACTTTCTCATCAAGGAGGGGTACATTACTAAGGCCTAAAGATGGACACTAAATACTATTGATTATTTCATATATCATTGTACTGTAAAAGAATGGTTAGAAAACGTATTCAATTGCTGCTCTTTTAAAATACATTATATCTAAATGTTATGTTTTTTTGTCTTATTCTAGTCTGTTTGCTGAGAGATACAGTAACTGTATTGTTGATAGGTCAGTGTAGTGAGAGTTGTTATAATAATTATGTGGTCAGGCAGCAGGTCATTGGCCTGTGATGGTTTATCAGAGCAGAGAGCTGAACCTCTGCAACAATATGATTAGGACAAAAGATGACAGGCTTGCAAAATGTGCAATTGGGGCACTGTCTTATTGAATATAAGGTTTACATACAAAAGCAAAATAATGTGTTTTTAATTTCTTGGGGCATAGTTTAGGAAAATTCTGTCATTCACTTTTTATAATCAAAGTAGAGCTTGATGATCCTCTAGGTCTGAGTCCATCCATCATCTCCCGCTTAATCCAGCTGGGTCGCGGGGACAGCTTGCTGCCCAATCTTCATAGCACCTGACCCCCCCGATGAACCCTTCTGCAGGGGGGTCTGAGTCCCTACCCTAAAATAATACATTCAAGCCAACAGTAGGCTTCTTTGAGACCACATAAACTGTTACTGGAGTTGATTGATTTGGTGTTCTGGTTGTGCTTCAAAAGAATTTACTTTTGGTATTTTTAAGTGATACATTTAAAGTAGTGGCCTATATCGTTAAGCTTTATCTGAGTATTAGCCTTTAAGTTGCATATAGCCCTACAGACTTCAGTAAGTAGTTGTGTGTTTGTATTTTATTGGCTATTGACTACATTTTTTCATGTGAATCAAATATATAGGGGAGTAGACGGGAGGGCTTCTAGGTCCTGAACTGGATCCTCCAATTCATTTATATTAGATGGGTCTATGTGAGGTTTCTTGCCACGGGCCCCCAAATCTTGATCAACAGGCCTATGAGTAAATGGTGTCATATGGTGTGGCTGCTCCCGTCTCAGCCTGTTGTCAGTCGTAGTGTGGCCCTCGCTGTAGCATGGTGTGTTTGTGTGTGTATCTGTGTGTACCTTGGGCCGTATCTTGCTGTGTTGTGTACGTCGCAGTGGCAGAAGCGGCAGATGGAGCAGATGTTGATGTCAAGGCTCGCCGTGTTCTTGCTTCGCCCACACAGCGTCTCGTCAGACATACTGCCTCCTGCTCAATCCTCATCCCCAACACCACACCGCCTTTAACCAGAACAGAGTTTAAATTAATGTGGATCAAACACACAGAGTTGCCTAGAGTTAATATCCATAAATTAAATGTTGTTCAGAAAGATCATTCATATACCATTATAACCAGATAAAATGATGACACCAAAACACTGGCCTACATTATGTGATCGTGTAAATCTATTGTTAAAGGTCCTATATTACTAAAAAATGACTTTTGAGGGTTTTTTTTTTTGTTTGTTTCTTTCACACATGTTTGAGTAACCTTTTATTCGTCTATCTGCCTCTCCAAAACTTTAAAGTTAATAGATATATTTTACCTTTCAGTTCAGTAGAGATTGACGATTCCAGGGCTTAAATTATTTAAATGATTCCAGTGAAGGTGTATGGAGTACTGTATTAAACACAGTGGAGAAATTATAAGGTGGAACAGAAAAGAACTCTAAATATGCATGGTTTGTGAGTTAAATTAGTGTATATGAATAAAACAAAACACAACTCCAGTTCCAATTATGTTTTTGATGAGAAAAGGTTATAACATAGGTAAGAAATTAGCATAATATGGACCCATTAATATATCTTATATTAGTAAAATAATTCAAATTAATTGACCTTATTAATTATTGTATTATTTTTAAGGAACAAAATTAGTCTTATGATGTGTTTACATGAGCATCTCAAAACAGTGTGTCCTTGGGCAAGACACTTCACCCTCATTGTTTATGCAAATGTTGTATTTGGCTGTGCACCACATGGTAAGATGTTTTCATAACAGTCATTTCAGAGGAATAAAGAACAGTTTGTGCTTTTGCTGCTGTGCCTCTTTTCCAATAATTTTTGTTACATTTTTACTTTCTAATTTGCACAAACGGCATTTTTTATTATCTCACCCTCTGACCATTCAAAGCTCTTGGTACCCCCCTGCAATCTCTGTTATTTTGAAAATACTAGTCCAAACATGATCAATGTAATACCTCTTCTCTGTCAGCATCGTATTGATTTTTAACTTTGCTGCTAAAATTGGAAAACGCATCTCCTACATCTCTGCTCTTTGTTGTTATATTGCATCCACTAACACACACTGTCCCCCTGCTTGTCTCTGCCCTCATTCCCTCTAGTCATTATTATTTCTGGGCTGTGATTAGCAGAGGTGAACCCATCAACACCAGAGGTTACCGTGGCAACCAGGTCCATGGCAGTGAGAAAGGGCGAGGGGGGAAGAGGGGGGAGGAGGGGGAGGAGGGGCCTCTCTGTTCACCCTGTTGCTCACGCTCAGCTGCTGCACAAGTCGTGACTAGATATAGATCCTCCGAATTAAAGAGACTCACCCTCACCAACCTCAATCCAAAAATGCACTGGACGCAGGATTGCAAAAATATACATTGTTACTTATAGCATATCCTTGAACTTTATTGTAAATTATGGTTTATGAACAACTGACCAAGAATATTTCATTTTGCATACATTTTATTAGGACTAAATTTGGTCAGATTTATCACAATATTGTATTTGAAGAAATTAACTTTAATGGATGAATAGGCCTATTCTATTACAGTCTAGTACAAAAAACACTTTTTGTATTGACTTGAGTCAGTGTCATGACCTCTGCCAAGTCTTAGAGGTGTAGTGGTCTTTCGGTTGTATTTTCTTTCACTGAGCCATACTGCTGAACATCATCAGAAATCTAGACCACTAAAAATATCTTGTCAATGTCCAGTACGTCTGATCTCGGCAGCAAAGCAAGGTTGAGACTGGTTAGTATTTGGATGAGAAACCGCTGGAGATGTTAGTGTGACAGCAGCGGCTCTAATAGAAATTGCTGTTGTGTCCATAGGCATGACACTTCACCCACATTGCCTAGTATAGATGTGCTGTGTGTGTGCATGTTGGTCAGAGGGGCCAGTGGTGCAGATTGTCAGCCTTGCTTCCATTAGTCTACCCCAGGGTAGCTCTAGCTATAATAGTAACTTACCACCGCCAAGTGCGGAATGAAAGTTGGATCTGGATGTTTAGCTAAACTGCTAAATTCTGAATGCATTGAATCAAGTTCTTTACATACAGTACATACCTATAAGGTCTTTTCCTTCTCACATGGTGAATGGAGTGTGTCAGTACACAAATATCAGAGGTTGCACACCCATCCACTTTGTGCTTTCACGTGTTGCCAAAGCAAACACTTATATCCATGTCTATTTTCTGCAGGCCGTCACAGCTGGAGCGATGGCAGCAACTCTGTTTTAGAGCCCCATCCCCAGCAGCCTGCCGTGCTCTCGGGGCACGCAGGTTTCCAATGCTGCTGACCACAAAGCACTTTCCACTCGCTTCAGCGCAGAGCAACTGTCGACAAATCAGTGAGACTGAAATAACCATCTCTAGAGTTACTCACTGCCTTGGGATTATGGTTGGGATTTGCTCATTTATTAGCAAACAACACTGCTAATATGAGGAGCTTTTTTAAAAATTATTTGGCAATGGAAACAAAAATAACCCTAACAGGAGAGTAAAATCAAGATAAATTTTCTTGTGTGTCAATATGATAATATACAGTAAACATGATGAACAATGTTCAAAATATCTTAAAAACTAGAAGACTCAATGTTGAGCTATTATAGATCTCTTGCGTGTTTTTTGCTTCAGCCACCCCACAGGGACACAGACCATTGACTGTATATGTGTTTGGACAGCCAAAATTGAGTCATAGGCAGGGGACAAGAACGTAAGCTTATTAAACTTGGCAATATGTAATGCCTGTAGAAAAATAATGATTGTTGACAATTATTCCATGATGATGATTTAGCCTATTTATTTATTTTTAATCATGATTCATTTAGGGATCCTCACAGACCTATGTTAATGTTATGTCACATATAATTAATTATAAGGTAGGCTATTACAGACCATACCTCAGGTCAGTGTTGTCCGTTTTGAAAGATTTCACAGTGACATAACTGCAGTGGTCTGTCAGGGCTGTGGTCTTCACAGCGTCAGGGTTCATCAGTGTCACATCAGTGCAGCCCTTCTAGTCTGTGGTTGCAGGTGCTTGTTATTATTACAGTGATGGTGTCATAGTAAATTTGCAGCCAGACTGTGGTGCCATATTAAACAGCAGTGTCTTCCCAGAATGCATCTGACTCATCTGACATTTTGTAGAGGACCTGGTCTTACAGCCGGGAGCGATTTCCCTCTCTCAGCAGCAGCCCTCCATCCATCTGTGTCTTCAGCTCTAATTCAAGGTTACCACTTATGCGACATCTGTCAAACTTTTTTACCTCGAGCTCCTGTTATTCACCGCTACAGTGACATTTCCTTCTTTTAAAACATTCATAAGGTCAATCTCAATCAATTATGAGCACAGCATGTTCACTTACAGTGGTCAAATGAATGTGTCATTTCAAGAGCGGGGTCAAAAATATGAATGATAAAGAGGGGCAGTCCAAGTATAGGTCCACAGCTGCACTGGCATAATCTCTGCTTGTTGAGTACAAAGATTGTGAAGCTTTCATCAAAGAGCTAGTGGACCACTACAGAATATCTCTTAGCTATAGACTTCCTATATGGATTTGATTTCTATAAATATCCCACGTTAGTAATAAAACAGCTAAAAAACCTTAACCAGATCAGCAATAGCTTTAAAGCCGGTAAAGCACTTAATTTAGTCTTCACTATTTTAACCAGCTGTGTATTACTGTAAGGTTGTGGATGATCACAAAGACCATCCATTCATGAAAGAAAGAGGAAAATTCAACAGGTGTTTTTTTCCTCATTCATTTCACCTCACCAGCAGTGCCCTGTGGGGCCCCGTGGGGCCCCGTGAAGAGTGCCCTGTGGGGCCTTACATGCGTTATGTAAAACGCTGGTCTGGCTCCATAGTGGTAGCCATATTAACTGGATTTAACCATGTGATGGTAGGCTAATTTAGCTTTGCAAGCTCACAATGCCTAAATGCTAACTGTAGGCAACATTAAAGTGCTTATGTTATAACATAATCTTTAGCCTACATTTAAAAT
Organism: Odontamblyopus lacepedii; assembly: GCA_034769755.1. Taxonomy (NCBI): domain Eukaryota; kingdom Metazoa; phylum Chordata; class Actinopteri; order Gobiiformes; family Gobiidae; genus Odontamblyopus; species Odontamblyopus lacepedii. Next base: position 22,512,668 of record CM068357.1, on the reverse strand, counting down.
AGACCGTTTATTGAACCTAATAGTAAGAATTAGGCAGAATCAAGGCCACTGATGATATTGTGTCCTCTTTGCTGTATCTTTTCATACAGTCAGTGTGGGCACGCAGAGGCTCCGCCCCCTTCCTCCTAGTGGCATTGCTCGCTCCTCTCTCACCGAAACAGCGCTGCCTGTGCCTGCACACGCTGCTCAGCCCAGCCACAGCGCCGATGCACCGATGGCTCCTGTTTGTGGACCCTTCCTCATAATGCTTCAGACTGTTGAGCTAATTTTCTCTGCGCGAAGCCCTTTGCCCTCCTCTTGACCGCGTGGAGGCTGATAGTGTAGACTCGGACACTCCGGACACAGATGCCCAGAGTTTTAAACCGGTGGAGACGCGCACGCCGGATGGATGTTGCCGGGCTGAACTCCATCTTATTTCCTATTGAGTCCTCTGGTAAGTTGTGTTTCACTTGGAGGCTATTATTAAAGCGACATCTGAAATATAACATGATCTCTTATGTAGACTACATTATGTCTGTTCCAATGTGTAGCAGCCATAGATGGAAGCAGCATATGGTTTGAAGCCTGAAAATAATACAAAGCAGTCGTTTGCTCATAAGATTTTTCTTAAAGCCTACCTACACCTTTACCCAACTTATTAACACACGCACCTTTTGACGTCACGCGTACGAGGACGAGCAGCAGAGGCGCGCACCCAGATTCCCACTGCTCGCGTAATTCACGGTTTAAGCGTCAATTATTAAACAGGGCTTATTCACCAAAGCCTCACGTTTCTCCCAAATTACTTCAGACTTCAAAATTATATACCACAGTTAAAAGTTTATAACCACATAAAGAGAATAAAGTTTCTCCCAAAGAAAATTAATGACTATTCAGGGCGTTATGTGTCCATAAGATCCAATAATGAGCACTTGGTACAATACAATGCTGTTTGAAATTCACAGCGTGTAGCTCCAACTATACATAATAATAATGCTGTCTGATTAGATTATGAGCAGGGTATCATCTCCTCTTTTTGTGAGGCTTTCCATTTGAAGGAATAATTGCTGTTTGTCTTTTAAGAGACATAGGCCTGGGTTCAAAATGATGGTCCAGTCTTTTGTATAGTTTGTGAAAGTGTCTATTCTGCGTAGGGTCATAATAAACTACTGTTATTTCTGTCTCACATCAAGTTGGTTAAGACATTTTTATAGATGGAACTGACTGACAAAGAATGAATCACAAAGACAACTCTTCCTTTTTACCCCCTACAACTTCATGTAATTACTCATTAACTTAGTTCAATACAAATAGTTCAGTAACCAACACTGAATCATTGTTCAATTAACCCATAAAAAGCTTTGTGCTGATGTTGAAATGTGAGGTAAGATACAATTTGTAATCACAATAACCAGGCGTTCATAATACTGCTAAATCAAATAATACTTGTACATTGTTGTAGTCCCCTCTAAAGTAGTTGTATAATAGTGTCATTTTAAATACTCATAAAGAATAGATTTTGTTCCAAATGGTATTGATAGAATAAAATATTAAATCTTAGATTGACAGATTAGATTGCATTGTATGTCTGAGGCATCTTTGGAATGCTGTTTCTGTTTCGAAGTCTTCTCAACCTTACCAGATCCGGTGACCATATACTTCCACCCTCAGTGTTACAGTTTTGAGTGCTGTAGGTATCCTGTTGAGTGTGTCAGATTTCTAATTTGTAGCCGCAGTTGTTCAGCAATGCCCCACTGACCGAACTGGAGAGAATCTAAACTGTGTGGGATGTTAGATGGGACCACTAGTTGATAGAGGAGCCTTGTATAACATAGAATCAGACAAAGATTATGGATATCTTGTGTTGATAATAAACCCCTTTGTAAAAACACTTTTTAGACCAGAATCTTGACAGACAACTTGCTAAGGGGTCAAGGACACAAGTTGGCTATTCACAGTGACTCTGAGTGTTTGTGCCACAGGTAGGCATAATAAAACCCATCAAGCCTCTAGGAAATGCATGGCCTGTTGCTTAGGTAACAGCTAACTGATACGTAGGACTGTATGGAAGGAGAGATGAGGGAGCGGATGTACCACAACACTGGGCTTTGGTGAGTTATTTTTACCTTGAACTGGGCAGTAATAGTGAGGAGCTTGGATAGTGGAGGTGGCACAAATATGCACTGACAAAAAGTTAAGGAAAAATTACTGCCGTTGTAGCTCACAGTTGATTGATTCATTTTATTTTGAGTTTGTGCCAAGAAAAAAATGCATAATTTACATACTACATACATTATAGCTCATTTCTTGTGTGTCGAACTATTGTCTGCAATGGAAAGGTTACAGGTTGTTAAATGTGTTTTAACACTGAATGAAATGTAAGTTAGCACTGAAAACTAAAACTGTTATCAAAACTAGATAGTCATTTGAACAAGTATTGTCTATTGACAAAGTTGAACTCTCTTTAATAGAATGGAGTGATCTTCACCTATATCAGAGCTAATATAAAACCTTATTGTAATTATAAAGGAAATAGTAATATTTGGTATTGAATATTATGTGTTATATTACTAATACTAGGTGTTTTAGAAATTATGTACCAAGCAGTGCCCTTGGTATTGAAATCCAGTTTTAAATGATAGTATGGTGACACTAGTCCCTGGTGTAATTTAAGGCTAACAGTGTGTTTTCATCCCTCAGTCTGCTGTAATTGTTGTCTTATCTCTGCTGGTGACAGTGTGAGAAGAGGGGGATTAAGCAGCACCGTAACATGAGGATCACAGCCTATTGTAAAACAAAGCACTATCCTTGTGACACAGAATACAGTGTACTGCTGGATATGAACTGAACCTATCACTTTTCATTATGTCATGAGTAAAACAATAGGAGAAAGGTTTTTAGGAAAAGCTGTTGACCTGTAATTATTGGTGACTGTGGCTGGATGTGTAGAGGTTTCTGGTCCAAGGAGTCGTGCGGATGATGACGCAGGAGTGTAGCGGAGTATGAAGCGCCCCGAGCAGTGATAACAAACGGTATCGGCTCAGGAGGCCATTTTCATCAGCACTCCCACCAACGCAGCACACACCCCCAAACGTCATACCACCTTCATTTTATATAATGTAATATTGAACATTCACACTAGGGCTGTAGTCATTTAGTCGTTCAGGTGATTCATCGGTTGATGGTGTCTTAGTCAATCAAATTGGTATTAATTGGGAATATAACTATGCACAACAGCAGAAAGGAGAAGGCATGAATTGGTTGGAGTTTTGGGTGTGACTAGATCTGCCTTTTCATTTATGAAGATGCCAGTTATTATTAGGTCTGTCACAATAATACATTTTGAAGTGTGATGCATTGCAGAAGTATATATAGATGATAAATAGTAATACTGAAACAAAATCTTCAAGCATAATTATCATTAAAATAGTATTCTAAATGTACAATATTGTCAAAAATATACAGAATGCAAGAGTTAACCCTATAACGCCAAACGTATCATATTTGATACATGCCCTCCACATGAGCAGTGTGACATTTTTTTCCCTGAAAAACCTGATGTATACAATCAGATACATGCAGTGCACAAATAATCCAACAGTGGGTGTGATTCACTGATTAGAGGGTGCTCCAGTGACAATACAAGATTGCCATAAATAATAATATATGGAAAATGATATTTGAATTTTTTTGTTTGTTTGTTTAGAGGGACCAATAAAGGCTCCAAGTTCAAAGAATTGGAATTTTCTGCCAATTATTTAATGGTGTGGGCTTTACAGGGTTAAGTAGTTTGTGTCTATAATGAGTCCTAGAAGATGATAATTCAGCCCTCTACAGTTCAGATCATATTATAATACAGAGAAATAAACAAAATTGTCCAATTAGTATAAAGAAAAATATTGACTCCCAAAAATGATTGTTCCATCTATCATGTATTGAAAGATAACTCCATATAGTAATTATCGTGAGAGGCCTAGATACTAGTACTTCTATTTATACATAGTTGCTATTGCACAATTTAGACAATTAATCCATGAACAGGGCATGTTTTTAGTCAACTGAATTTATTTTGTCGACAACAGCCCTGTTTAACGTTCATGTTACTGCTCAAATAGACAATTACTGACACCGTGCTACCTGCTGGTTTAGTTATTTCTCCCAAGATGACAGAGGAAATTAAGTTTGAAATTGTGCAGTGTTTTATTATAGGTTGATTTGTGATAGTGTAATACGGTAATAATAATTCATATCTGGCCATTTGTCGTGATCCAGAGCAACATTAGCAGTTGTAAGAGCAAACTGACAGATGTGATGTGCCTGTGTGGACCATGGATGATAAACATGAGCTGAGGAAAGTGTATGCCTCCAGGGGTCCGGGCCACATGACTGCACACAAACATACACTACACACAGCTCCCCTATAGAGAACACTGAAAAGACCTGATGAATACTGAGTGGAAACTTTGCACAACATCAGTGAACCATTTTAAATATTCAACTGTTGAACGGAACGATTCACAGGCTCAGCTTCAGACAGCAGTTAAAAGACTTAAATTGTGTACAGTATTAACATTTAAGTATTAAAGAAGACCTATTATGCAAAATCAACTTTTCAGGGATTTTAACCATGTTATAGTTGTTCACCTTGCCCAAAGTAACATTTTAAGTTTTATGTGAAGGCTTGTATATGTTTGAGCAATCTCTAATTGTTTATGCTCAAGATGCAGATTAACTCCTGAATTCATCGTCACTGGTATACGCCCACTGCTTTGTACTCTGTAGATTATAACTAAATAGCAGACTCAAACTCAATAGGTCTTCTTTAAGTATTATTTTGTTTTTGTATCTAAAGCTTCTTAAACCCTACCAGGAATTTGACCAATTTGACCAACAATAAGGTAAAAACAAATAGTGAAAAGCTTTCATAGATAATATTTTTGTTGACAAAATAATGTATGCCATTATACAGAAGCCTGTGCCTTAGCTTGTAAATGATGTGTGTGAAATGGTGAATGAAATGAGACTTATAATTATTACTAAACATTTATGATTGATGGTGATTTTTTTATGGTATGAAGGTCAACTGGTTTTCAAAAAAATCCACAACTGACAATTGTCCACAGTAAAGAATCCACAGCACACTGTACAAAACTGTAGTAGGCCTTGAAACCCTTCCACAACTTCCCACCTGTCTCAGTATCTCTAGCTCCACTCTCCAGGCACCACCCAGTACACCCAAATAAAATACTAAAGGTGACATTTAATTGAACTGCCTACAAAATAAAAATAAAAAACATCCAGTGAAGGGCTATAAGAAAGCTTGAGTTTTCAGCTAAAGGTCTTTGTCTGCCAGGTGTGTTGGAGTTACTCTTCCTGTTATGTTTGTTAGTATACACTAGTGTTAAACACAGTGAAATGTGTTTGTGTTTCAGGAGCAGTTTGGCTGATTCAACTATGTCTGTGAAGATTGTCCTCTGAATATTTTCCACTGTTTTGGTGCTGTTCCACTCGATCCAAATGGGTTCACGCAGCCAAGGGTTCCTCCACCACCACCATCACCGCAGCTCTATGGTTCCCACCACGGTGCCCCGGCTGCTACCTGAGAGTGGCAGCCTGCTGGGGGGCATTGCCCAGATCACGCCCAACCTGTTCCTCAGTCGGGGCAATGTGGCATCTAACCGCAGCCTGCTCCTGTCCAAAGGCATCACCTGTGTGGTCAATGCCACCATTGAGCTGCCCAACTTCAACTGGCCTCACATGGAGTATGTGAAGGTGCCACTGGCTGACATGCCTCACTCGCCCATCTCTCTGTACTTCGACAGCGTGGCAGATAAGATCCACAGCGTTGGCCGTAAGAGGGGGGCCGTGCTGGTGCACTGTGCAGCTGGAGTGAGCCGCTCTGCCTCTCTGTGTTTGGCTTACCTCATGAAATACCACCGCGTGTCTCTGGCAGAAGCCCATGCCTGGGTCAAAGCCCGCCGGCCTGTTATACGACCAAATGGGGGCTTCTGGAGACAGCTCATTGAGTACGAGCGTAAACTATTCGGCAGGAACTCAGTGAAGATGGTTCAGACTCCCTATGGGGTCATCCCAGATGTGTATGAGAGGGACCGCAGGAGCTTGGCCCCCTACTGGGGCCTGTGAGTCCTGACAGTGACAAGAGATGAGAGAGATCTCTGAGAAGCTTCTGTATGAAAACAGAGCTTCAACTGAAAGGATTTCACCTGTTTGATTTTAAGCTACCATTTCCACCTGGTGGTGCACCTGATGCAGGACACTCACCACTAAAGTGAAGGTGAAACAGGTGACCCCAGAGGCTGAAGAGAGATGTTTTGTGACTGCAGTTCTGTGGCTGACGTGCGTCATGTGCTGGTATTGTACCTGTATACATGTGAAGAGCAGCTGCATGCTCTGAATCTATGGTAGCATAGTGTACAGAAAAATATAGAGAAATTATTTTATCAAAACAAGATTATAGCACAAAAAAAGTGATTCTCCTGAAGCCTTTGAAATTATGAGCGTAATCTTGCTTGTTTTTGGAGGTTCCTGTACACCACAGTGGAGGAAGGGAGGAAGCTTTCATCTTTTGACCACTATTATGGTGAGGTCTTTGATGCTGTTGTACTTACTCAAAGGCACCAGGAGTTTGTCTATTATTCACTCCTGAGATTCAGTGCAGACAGTACAGCAGAGTACTTTGCTGTACATGACATGAATACTGCTATCAGTACAATTATGTAATTGTAATTATGTACTAATATACTGCGGATCAACAAAAAGTTATATGTCAATTGATTATGTGAGTTAACTTCAACAAACTTAGTGTATGCAGTGGTCAGCTCTACAATTCAAAGTTGCTTTTTGCCAAAAAACAATCCTGTATGTTAGGATTAACTTACTGTAGCACCATATTTAATGCCCCAACAAATAAAAATAAAGCAAACTGTATCATTGTATTATTCAGTGTATCAAGGTGATATGAAGCAAATACCAGTATAAATCTCTTCTACCACAAAGACAGGAGCACCACGGATGTACAGCATTAACGGTCCCAAATTATAGACTGCACACCAATTTCCCACAGCAAACCTGCCCCCTCTCTCTGGCCCTGCCCTTCATCTGTGCTGAGTTAATGTGGGTACATAGTGGAGGCTCAGGGCATCGTGAGCACTAAATGCAAACACATCCTTCACCGGTAGCAGGATATTATCATTTGTCATTAAAGTAGTTCATGGTCCTGAACAGCAGAAATCAAGCAGAACCAATGGTGCTGATGAAGCTAGACAAGGCACAAGTGAGCATCAAATTTCTGCCCATTTTGTCTAAAAGCTTTAATGGATTGCTGTAGCACCTTTAATTTTAAGTTAGATTTTTTCACGCTCCAAAAGCTACTGGCAAACTTCATTGTAAATCTTAATCTTGTGCAAAGAAGAACATCTGCGCTGGTATTACAAACTACTAAATCACCATAGAGACATGTCCAAACCACAATATTTTGTAAGGCTGCCTGTCATTTGAATGACGATAAAGCCCAAATTGTTGTTTTAACATGGCCATATGTGCAATATGTGGTTGGTTATTAAAATAACCCATTAGAGAGAGATTGAACAAACTAATTTATCCACATGCACAGAAGCTTTAACTGTTGGATAGAATCCAAACATGCATTTTTAGAATTTTGTCTCAAGAGATATAGATGAAAACACAGTCCGTATGGTGGGGGCTGCTGTGCCAACACTAGCAGCAAGGAAAGTTTCATTGACATAAAAAATTAGGTATGTTAGATTTGGATTTTTATGTGTTCAAATTGAGATGTGCAGCTGTCAGGTGGAGAGCTGTCATTATTTGTGCCATACTAAAGTAAGTCTCAGCAGAGTGTAACAGTGAGTCATCCATAGATTTAGATGGGGAAAAGCGGCAGTGTGTTAAAATGTGGGAACCCAAGTCAAGGCCATTCATCTTAATTTCATCTGCATCAGACTGGGATTTAGAAGAAATATTAAAAAAAAAAAACATTTCATCAAAAGGAGTCTGACAACAAGACAAATTTGCCTTTTTAAATTTTTCACTCATATGACGAGAGGGAAATTTGTGTGTCTTGCCCAACCTACCTTGCAACCTCCTACACCACTGCTACAGCAGCTTGCTTTTAAAGTAAGATTTTTTTAGCAAACATTCTCTCAAAAAATGAAAATTTCTATTCCCACCAAAGGAAAACTGTTGAATTTTAGCATAAAACAGCTTTTGTTTAAAGTCAATAACATGATAAAGCCAGATAATCCAGTGCATTAGAGTCTCACCACAGTATCTCCCAGTGATGGTTTGAGCAGCGTCACAGACAATAGCCGTGAAGATAACAGGCGCAGACAGAAGAGACTCCCGGCTACATTTCAAATCACACAGCCTTATTCAGCAATTGATTGTAATTTTATGTAATCCTGTGTTCGGTATGAGAGGAGAGGAATTCATTTTCAGCAGGAAATGAATTAGTGTGGGGCGAGACATAAAATGGATGTTGGTGACTGCACGTGAACACAGGAGTTAGAGTGATAATGAGATGGTTTCACACAGCCTCTGGACGTCTCGTTTGATTGGCTGAGTTCAAAGTGCCAGTGATGGTCTAGGCGGCAGGCAGAGTGAAACAGTTTATTACATTTGATGCAAAATAATAGAGACATGACATTTTTGGTGTATGTGTGGGGTAACTGTAGAAAGATATAAAATTATATAAATAAAATTTGAAAGAAGCAAAAACAAGGGAATCCGTCCAATGTTTTTTTTTTTTTTTTTTTTTACTGCAAATGGCAAATAAACTAACCTAACTGAAAATCATGATTTATAAGAGCAGTGTAACATTTCTGGTGAAGGTTTCGCCACCTGATTATCTCCATATATATACTGTATGTATGTATGTGTATGTGTGTGTGTGTGTGTGTGTGTGCGTCTATATATACGTATATCATCTCCTGGAGACAAGAATGTCGTGCCATCCTCAACTGAAAAGTTACATAGTGCACCTTTAAAATAGATCTTTGTTCTTTTTGAAAAATTGTTTTATAAGTCACACTAATTTAAACTACGAAACATACAAAAGGAATAAACTCAACGCTCTTTAATTCACATTACGACAAATCATTTTACACGGCTACAGCATGTTAGATTAAATATATACAAAAAGTGCTGCTCCCATTATACAATCACAGTCCACACAGAAAACATTCCCTTCACCAACTTCTCAAAGCTAAAATTCCCAAACAGTGCAAAGACAATAAAAGCCAAAATTTAAACAGAATTCATAAGACAGATATCCTATATAATCCAGCAATGATGTTTTCATTTTCAAGATTGAAGGTGAAGTGAAATAACAACAGTTTCAAGTACAGTATAATAGAGTTCATATAATAATTTAACTGAATAATGAATACATGTTATTTAAACAGCAGCCAAACAACAAATGAGACAAAATCTATATTTTACAGACGTCTTGCTCTTGATACTGGCAGTTTTGTATATTGAGATGATTCAGTGATTTAAATCTGAAATCAATGAGATCACATTATTCTGGAAATGTCAGTGGCCGACCTAGAATCCTGCAGGGAAGAGTAAAGAGTAGAAGTAATACATAATACTAAATATGGTCTTACAAACATTTCTTTTTCTAATCCAATTAGCAAATCAGACTGAATGTGCCAATGATATGAGCTTGTTCAGAGAGGCACAGTTTAAATACAGAGACTTTAAATATCCAGTCAGTCCAGGGTGCAGTGCATCATTGGTATCTGATGATGTTGCAGGTTAGCTCAAAGCAGATCAGGCAGGATGAGGCCCGGAGGTTTGGGCTCCACACAGTTAATCCAGAAGTTGGCACAGCTGGCATGATACTTGTGACCTCCGTACAACAGCTTGAAGTTGTCTGTCTCTGAGTTAAAGGCCTAAAATAAAAGTGGAGACAAAGTAACACAATATAAAGAAATCATGTCTGTGGCAAAAAATGCAAAAAAATGCATGAATTGGTAGTTTCAAATAAGAGGCAAGAACCAGTTTTCCCTATTGATTTAATTGAACTTTGAACATGAAATACCTAAAATGTAAATTCACAAATGTTAAATCTGATCATTTCTATTAGTGACTAGACCCTTGCTGTTTACAACAAAAATGGCATTTTAACTATGTTAATTTTAGCTGCCCCCATCTATATTAAATATTTTTGGCCAATAGAATGTTGAAAAGATGTCATCTAAAACCCAGTAATTGATCACAATGTTAATTTTCACAATATGTAAATTAGGGTGTCCAGTTCAGGCCACATAAAAGACAACAGATAAGACTTCCCACTTTTTCCCTCTTATTGCACAGTCCTATTTACAGACCTAAGGATACAGTAAGATGTATGAAGCTTTATGTTTCTGCTGTAGATGTACACTATAGTTGCTGCTGTTGTCGACAACTTTAGGTTAAGTTTGCATTGCTGCTGAAATAGTGAAACTGCGGCTGGAAAAACATGACTAATGTGTAGTGAATCATTGGCTCCCACTCACAAGGACATGCACAAAGCAACAACTGCACGTAAAGAGCCCCACACAACATTAAGTCAGACACATCTCAGCCTGCCACAGTGGAGTCCACAGCTCAGACGCTCCTCAAGGTTTTCTCACAAAATGAATGACACCTTTCCACTTTGCAGTTGGCATTTCCCCTAAATATTTCACCAGCCAAGTCATCACATTCAGACCTGTTTTGTGCCATGGCCTAGTTCAGACTGAACCAAATAATTTGCCCTGCCAGACACAATGCAACCATTTAATCTGACACAAGAATTACACTGGTTTTGATTGAATAAAACAATATATTACTATACAACTGAGAGCTTATTGTTTCTAATTCAACAACCCTATAACAATAAAAAAAAAAAAAGCAAATAATTACCGATAACCTCTTGTCATTGTCTCTATTCAATGCCTGTAAGCAGAAAAGTAGTCAGCTTATGGCCAGAGAATCAAGCATTGCAGCAAAAGGTTAGAGGCAAAATGATGCAGCAAGCCCAGTATTTTCACCAGGAAAGTGGTGCCATCACCAAAAGAATCTGTGATATAAAGAAAAACCTCCAACCATCACCAAGTACTCACACACCACATTCATACAAGGACACAACAACAGTATCAACAGAATGGACTGGTCAGAGCCGAGCATTCTATCCAGCGAATACTTAAACATTAGGAAATGTCTAAGAACAGAACAAGATATACAGATGTGTTTAGCTGTATAATTAAACAGAGCAGACAAACAATTGGATGTTGGAGCTCCTCTGTAAATGATCAATGATTAAGATTTTATAGCGCTGTTGAAACAGAAGCCATTAGGCTTGACTCCTGTGTGCAACTGGATGAGACATCAACATTTCCCACCTTCAGTACCTTCAAGTTGAAAAACAAATCAGTTCCTTCAATAAATGACAATGCCACAATCAGTGGTGCCTGCTGTAACCATGAGCTGTTTCTGGGCTTTATAATGCTCTGAAGGATGCTATTCTCCACTTCATGCATTTTACCAGCGTAGCGCAGCCAAAAACGTAATTAAAATACGGGTTATTAATCTTGGTGCTAGTGGCTCAGGGAGAGAGCTGCCTCTATAAACAAAATGAAAGGTGAGTGGAAATGTGTACCACGTTTATTGCCAGCTGCACCCTCTGCTTATGAGTAATGGTTAAGCCACATCTGCACCAAACCAAGATACCTCTCTCTCCGCCGCCCTATCCATCTTCAAGAACAGAGCGACCTATCAATGCCACCACCTGCCCTTTCAACTACGAGGTCTAAACACACAAATTAAGAGGCCAAACACAATCACCAAAGGGACAGAAAAGCAGCGACCGTAATCAAGGGTGTTAATTGAAAATGAGCTACCGTGAGGTGAAAAAAGATGACCCTTGCCCATGACAAAGATGTAAATGCTTTGACCTTGTGAAACCAACCTCTCCAGTGCAGCACCAAAGTGACTATTCACTCGCATGCACTTGGTTTGACAAACTTTAACTGGACTTAAAACTTTCAGTAAGACTAACTTTAGTCTAGAGTCCAGATTGTGGTAGTGTGTGCAGAAGGACAACTGCTGTTCATTAGGGAAGTGCAGCAGAAGTGAATCCTGTCACTTTGGAGTCTGTGGGGGCTGGGCAGGAAGAAAATAGGCCCTAGAGGTTCACAGCGGGAAAGACTGAAATTAAATTTAGTTGACAGTTTGCCGTCTCATACTCGTTTAAACAGGCGTCCAATAGTTCTTTCCTCTTTGTTCTGTAAAATGTTTCAAAATATTTAAATGAAATTTGAGACAATATCCACTATGTATAAAATTATCAACCAATGATGCAAATGTATGAAATGTATGGATTTATATATTTAAAAATCATAACGTACCTTACTACGAGCATCAACATTTAGAAGGCACACTCCACAGGCCAACTCTTTGGCGTTCTTAATGCCAGGACGCAAAATACAAGAGGAAAAATCTAGAGAGGTCTCATCAGGCTGTGGAAAAAGACAATTGATGATAAATTTAACAAAATTATAGCCAAGATCTCAATAAAACAAATTTTATTGATTACACTCATATTTTTAACTAAAATTGCAACATAAATGGAAAAAAGAAATCCACCTGTTACATCAACACCATGTGTTTGCATTTTGCCTCCCTTAGATTTTGAGTCTGTTCACTGAAACAATATTGGCCTCCTCTGCAGCAGCGCAGAGCCCCCATCTGTTTGCTTTAGAGACAGCCACAGACAGCGGAATGAATAAATCTATACTGTCCTTGTCATTCTGCCTGATCCCAGCATCAGACCAGCACGACATACAGCAACATCCTAACTCAATCAATACGCCATTGATTTGAACCTAATGGACCCACCGTACACTCACTAACATTTCATGAAGTATTTAGTAGAACATTGTCCAGATATCTATGTATTGACATTTGCTTCTATGTTTCTACATTGATCTCTTGGCGCTATGATTCATATGTGTTCGGTTTGTCTTACCGCGAGTTTGGCCAATGACATGAAGCTTAAGAGGTTATTCCACACTCGGCTGATGTCTTTTAGCAGCTGCTGTAGTTTCTCTGAGCACACCGCTGTGGCTTTGATGCCCAGCTCCACACGGCGAGTGACGCGATACACCTCCACAACACCTGACAAAACAAATCACTGTTTCTACCTCAAAAATTTCTATTTGAAGATGGAGTGTCTTTAAAACAATAATACTGGAGTAGGTCTGACACTTGTTGATATTGGTAGAATATTAGTTATTAATTTGACGCTCTTTCATAATACTATGCCACACTGTTAAATATATTGTCATACGATATAAATGACTATTTCTTACCAAGCAGATACTCCATGCCCTGAGCAGACTGAATCACCTCAGTGCAGACAGATGAGCTGCTGATGCTGTTGAGTGTGTTGTTAGCTTTGGTGATTACCTATAAGCAAACAATAACAACAGGGAAAACTTAAAAACAGTTTAAATTCATCAAAAAGTCAACCACACAACTTTCTGGTACAAACCTCCAAAGCACTTTCTAAACATCTCTGCCACTCATATGCATAGCGTTCACTCTCCTGAGAAACAAAGTATTAATCAGAATGACCAAAAAAATCTAGTAACTACAAATACTGCAGGTTTGTCTCACCTCCACTTCCCCGGTCAGGTCCTTGTATTTGTCCCTTATAACAGGTAGGGCAGGCTTCTCATTCAAGGTGTTGGATCGATCCCTGAAGTGCTGCTCTGGAGCCGGAGATGGCGGTGAACGCCCAATTTCTTTCTCACCTAAACTGTGACTCCTCTTATGTGAACCTAGGAAGAATCAGGAATAAAACAATTATTCTATGAACACGATTTTGTTTTTGACCAACATTTAAATTTGGAAACTGCTAGACCGTATTTACAACTATGTGCTTGTTTGTTTGCAATCATTAGTCTAACAGATCCCATCTAACAGAGACAACCAAGGCAGGAACAAATGCTTTAATTGGTGACTAAGTATAATTACCTACAAGCGGAAAATGAAGGTTTAAATTATTCATGAGGGCTCACAGACAAATTCTGTCAATGAAGCAAAATCTGGCAATAAGATACTATAAGACACTGAGCCCTATCTGTTTCCTGTAAAACTAATGCATTTTTACAGTCCTATAAAGTGAGACATCATAGCATCCTGTTCCAACCACTGATTGTTCTGCAGAAAATGTAAACCTAAAAAGAAAATTAACTTGTAATTGTTTGCAAAAATGGAGAGGTTGAAGTTTGCCGTTACACAGTACATGAACTACACAGTTATCTCAACAGTGCCATCTTCTGTCTGACTGCGTTAGTGCAGTGCTGGTGAACAATATCTGAGGCTGGCTCAGAGCAATATATATTTTGCAGCAATCAGCTTGAACTTTTTTTTGTGGAAGGTGGTTGGGATGCATTTGTCAATATTTTACCATCAAGAAGAGGACAATTTATTGCTGTCACCATAAAACCTATGAGGTGGTCATATGCCTGATTGGTAATGTAAAAATAAACAAATAAATTAAATAAATAATAATAATAATAATAACAATAACAATAATAATAATTCTGATATGTTAAATGATCACAAAAAAATAATAATGTAAATGAAAGTCACAAAAATACAATCACAAACACTCACCTTGAACTGAAAGGTCAAATGTCGCCAGCTCATTTATGATCATCTCCTCATTGGACTTGACTTTAGTTTGTGTGCTTGCTTTGAGAAAGTCTGACTTCCCAAACTTGGGCTTATCCCCTTGAAAAGCTCCAAACTCATCCAGGGCCTCACTCTGGTTGCTGTCTGAGCCCATTTCTGTGGCAGCAGCTGGAGATTCAGACTTCTCAGACACAGTGCTGGCAAAGTCCCCAAAATCATCCTCCTCGTCTGCGCCAGCATGGTCCCCAATACCAAAATCTGTGAAGGCTGCAAACTTGTCTGAAGGGTTGTCCTCAGGAGGAAAAGAGGTGGTAGACTTTCCTATAAAGTTGCTAGTGATGTTTTCCGAGCTACCAAAACTCAACTCTTTTCGGCGTGTGGGATCGGAAGATGGAAGAGACAGCGTATCTAGAGCTTGTAGCTTCCTGTCAGTGGAGACACATTCTTCAGACCAGTCGTAGTTGGCCAAGGTGCTGAGTGCAGAGGTCTGGAAGTGGTCGAATTTCATGTCATCTCCTTCTGTAATGACAACACAGATATGCAACAAGTGGTTCCTAGAGAAGTGCAGATATGTAGAAGATGAATTAACTAATGTGAAGTGGTGAGGTACAGTAAGGGCTTCATGACTAATCCATTAATCCACTGTCTTTTTGAGTGTAATTGATACCATATATGATATAGCCATGTTTTAGCCATGTTATGTTGCCTAATCAAAAACATACCTGGAGTTGTGTTTTGTTTCATTCACAAATGTCTGAGTAATCCTTTATTATAAGTCTGTCTGAAGCTCAAAAATGCTCTGTTGCACCTTGTGATTGTCATGTAGAAGTTTTCAAATTAGTTTTCAAATTAACAGCTAGCTTCTACCTTTTGTTCAGTAAAGATTGACAATTCCAGGGCTGAAATTATCCAAATGATTCTTGTGAAGGTGTATGGAGTTTAAAAACACAGTGGAACACTCAGTCAAAATATGGGGACTGTGTGTTAAACATGTAAATGAAACAAAACACAACTCCCAGTATGTTTGTGACAAGGAAAGAACATTATAACATAGATCAGAAAACAGCATAATATGGGCCCTTTAAGCTAGAGTAGAGTGGTAGTAAATAACATGTCTTCAGTGGGAATATTTCAAACCTGAATTGTACTAATGATGTACTACTAATGCACTAGAATGAAGTGAACAATTTTGTCATTGTCTCAAAAGTACCTTCGCAGTAGCACACATACACCCACACATACGCGCGCACACTATCCTGCTTAGCTCGATTCAAGAGGAATTTGTGAAATTGACAAGGACCTACTTCTGCCCCCCCATTTTATTACTAAATAATTACACAAGTCAGTTTTTTAAAAAGGACAAAATAAGACGGTACATGTTGCAGCAATTCCAACAGTAATATTTATTACAACAACATGAGAGTTAGAGAGAAAAGCGTCACAAAGTAGTAAAAGAG
Organism: Odontamblyopus lacepedii; assembly: GCA_034769755.1. Lineage (NCBI taxonomy): Eukaryota > Metazoa > Chordata > Actinopteri > Gobiiformes > Gobiidae > Odontamblyopus > Odontamblyopus lacepedii. Next base: position 22,496,529 of record CM068357.1, on the reverse strand, counting down.
CTCTATCAATACAAGAGGTTTGTCAAACTAACACTTGAGAAGGTAGGCTTTAGAGTACAAGGGCATGCAGAGTCTGATCAAAGTAAGAAAACAAACTGTAAAAAGAAATCACAATTGATTTTGGAAATTAGAAGCAGAAACCAGAATGAGAAGGCACATTCACAGCAAGTCGGTTATTCTGGGAAGAAGACAGACTTAGTCTCAATTTTGATTTAAAGAAAGAAAACTGAACATTTGAAAGCCACATTGTGAAGCTCAAGCTAGAGTTTGTTAACCCTTTGAGCGCCTGTCGAATCATGTCTTATTGTACAATATTAGTGACAGTGTAAAGCTAGAGACACATGTGTTTTCTGAGGAATGATTACTTTCTGTGCTTTGATTGAATTTCATATGTTTTTCAGGCACTCAAAGGGTTACAGGAAACAAAAGAGCAACCCTTCACCAAATGCCAGAGGGCTATTTTTACATCCATGATTTAAAGGTAAAGAAAAACATTACATGAAAAAGTGGTCTATTGCTACAGAGATTGATTGTTAGCAGTCCCAAATGCACAGATGAAAGCAAAGACAAAGTTGTTTCAGATAGAGTAGATTAGACATGTAGATCCTACTTTATAATATGTGACATATCACATGTGTCAAGAAGTCTTATTCATTCCACAATAAAAGTGTATATTCCTGTAATAAAAATACTATTTCATCTTTATACATTTCTCTCTGAATAAAAACTTGCAATACTTTTATGCATAAGCTTGTAATGTTCTTGTCAATTTCACAAATTGTAAAGGCAGGCATACTGCAGCAAAAAGCAAGGCAGGAAGGGCAATACAGACTTGAACTATGTGTACTAAAGTTAAACAGTTGCAACAAGTGGTAAATCCATGCATCACTGCGAGTGATACTGCCAAAGATTAACCTTATGTGGGGGTGATAGATGTTTCACTTCAATGCTCCACTATAAAGGGGTGTGGCCCTCCTGTTTGCTGCAGCTGATGACACTATAATTTAAGCACACTCTCTGTTCTTAACACTGTTAAGTTCTGTTCAGATAATTTGCTAAACAAAGCCATTGTACTACATTGTATGAGCACAGAAATAAGGCATTGAGCTTTTGTGTTTTCTCTGATAAAACAATTTGCGTTGTTTAAAGTTACAAACATCTGCATAAAATGAATAATGCTAAAGCCTACTCTGCATGCAGATAGTGGGATGGTGACAGTTACATGATCAAGTCCTTTGTCAAACACTTGATCTGAATGAAATATGAAATCATAAGAATGTGCAGGGATGTGCAGCCTTTAGTCCCAATATGTCCTAAACGTTTCTGGTAAAACATGAGCCATGAAAAATGAGAGGTGTCATGAATAATTGACCACTGGAGAGAAGGGAGCACTGACGAGCACAAGAGAGGGACTTAAAGTGGGCTAAAACACTGCAATTAATTAAATAAAATAAATTTAGAAAGAAGACTGAACAGACATACATTTAGAGGAAGATCACAAGGTACAATCAGTTAAGTAAAATACCTGCAATACTGGAAAACTAATACTGTCATTAGAGATCAAAGCTGATCAAAATACTGCTTTCTCTACCTCAAAACAGATCTCAAGGGCGTCCAAATTGTTGTGTACACAACAAAGTGTCTGTAAACAGATTATTTCTACACTACTCTTTCAGTAAACAATAACCTTTTCTAACAGATTTGTCATGTGAATGCCAATAAGATCGCCTTTGTTCATTGGCATTCAGCCCTGCCCATGTCAGCACCAGCTGACCGGTTAATAATGAGCACACTGCACTGGCAGAGGAGACACAATGTACACCACGAGGGGACTCTGAGACAACAGCATCAACCTCCACTATGACCTACGGCTGCCACACATCCATACATTCAACAAATACATAGATCAGGATGTAATGACAGATGTAATTACAATTCAAATACGGAAGGTTTAAGTGAATTACTGACTATCTAAACTATCCAAGTAAATAGTTAAACAAATAAATAAATAAATAAACAAATCAATAAATAAATAAATGAATACAAAAATAATGTGATGAACGATAGAATGAATTGTATGGTCATGTATCTGAAAACTGATATGTTTTAAGTGTCAAAACTGTCCTGGGCTTTTTATCTTAACATTTCCTATTACCTCCAAAACTAATAGACACCAAGTCTTTAAATGTGTCAGCATGACCAAAGAGTGCCTCACCAGAGCAAGCGCACTAGCTCCTCACCTGTAGCGGGTGGCTGGTGGGAGGAGAGTCCTGGCAGGTCCAAGGAGCTGTCCGACATCACGTGCTTCAAGTCTCCACCCACGTCGTGTTTCAGGTCCAGCTGCACCGACAGTGCGTCCTCAGAGTCATCCTTTCCCACGCTGCTGCCCCCGATAGACGGGAGGTCCAAGGATTTAACAGAAGCACAGTCCTCCTTGGTGTGTTTGAATGCAGCCACTTTGTCCACCAAGGTCTTTTCTGAGGCGCCGAGGGCAGTGCAGAACTTAGATGCTTGAAAGTCTGCAAAGTCATCATTGTCACTCTTAAGAGAAGAGAAAGAGCCCCCACCACTCTCTTTTGAATCGTCGTAGGTCAGACCACCCTCTAGAGACAACTGTTTGAACACGTCATACTTGTCGGAGCCTTGCTGAGACCTAGGGGTCTCTCCCTGAGTCCCTGCACTGTTGTCTTTAGAGTCTTTACTAGAGTTACCAAATGCCATAAAGTCTGCAAAGTCATCTTGGGGCACTGTTGAGCTGCTGCCTCCTGCTGCTGCACTCGGGGCAGCCTCAGAAGAAGAACCAAACAGAGCAAAGTCACCAAAGTCATCCGATCCTCCAGACGGGGGCTTAGACCCACCTGGGAGGAGCACTAAAGAAGGAGGTACAGACACAGAGGGGAATATGCTTGGTTTGCCCTCTGAAGAGCTAGGGGCAGAAGAAGCAATAGAAGAGAACAGGTCCAGGTCGGCCATGTTGAGTGGGTTTTTGGACTGAGTGAGAGTAACAGTGGGCTGCTGCTGTGGGAGCTGCTGTAGAGACTGAGAAGTAGGAAATGTAGAGGGGAAAGAAGGCTGAAAGATCTTGGCTTGTTCGGAGGGGTCTAGTGGAGAGATGCTGTCCGCGGTTTTAAAGTCTGTGAAGCCATCATCAGCACTGACAGACTTGAAATCTGCAAACCCTTCCCCTATAAAAAGAAAAAAGCATCAGTAAATCACAGAACATGAGCATATTTACAATACCTCTAGCATAGCAAGGCACAGGAATCAACCTTTAGGTATCTTAAAAAGTGCAGTTTTGTCATTTCCAACACAAAATGTGTGTAGTGATTGCCATAAACTTTATGTATTATACAATTTCACTATAAAATGTTGATAAAATAAATGGCAGAAGACAATATTTTACAGTTTTTGTTTCCTTTGAATAACATTGAAAAAGTTGCTTGAATTTTGCTTGAATGTAGGGAGTAATGCTCGAATATGTGATCAAAAATTTGCAAAAACACATGCAAAGTTCTGAACAATGCAACTTCCGTGTAATGACATAAACACACCTTATCACACAACAAAGGTCCATTTAGTAGGAAGCGATCAAGTTTGGTTCCTATTAAAATTTATACACTGGGCAGTGCGTACCAACTGATAGAAGATATTCATGTATTGAAATAGAAAATCTGTTCACAGTGCTGACAGAAGAAACAACTAATGGGCTCATTAAGGAGATGAGCCTGACAATGTCAAAGCAAAGGGCACTGCACACACGACTTACTGGAGCTGTGAAAGCCGTCTCCATCGGAAACTGCTCTAATGAAACAGGTATGGGGAAAACACTGATATGAACACTGCAGATATAAAACTATTCACAATCTACACATGTGTGATATCCAATTCAGCATATTTTACAAAACATAAACCCTACATGATGATTGACTCATGAATGTTTGAGTAATCCCCCTCCAATGTTGTCTGCATGAGTGCTCTGTACTTACAATTTAAAAATTCAGACTTCTCATCATACATGCAGGGTTCAAAAAATCTTCACAGACATTTTTTTAACAATAAAAACACATAAGAACTAATACCCAAAAAAGCATAATATGTCTTTTTTAAAGTAAGCTTCATTTAATTTATACAAGTGCTTAGACACAAGCTGCTTACCAACTGGTTTCTTGTCAGAAGTTTGTTCCAGCTGTCGGAACACACTGTATTTGTCTCCACTGTCTGGATACATATAAACATAAGAATATTAAAACAGGCATAGAAGCAAAATGTTTTAACACAATATAATCTACAACATGCAAATCTAACCCTGTCACTGTGTTAGAAGTTTGAGAACATACAGACGAGTTACCATAGGTACCTGAAGAGGGAGGAATAGGTTCCGCAGGCTGGTCCAACGACAGCTGCTTGAAGACGGCATATTTATCAGAGGAGGAGGCCGAGCTAGAGCCAGACACAGGAGTCAGTATGGCCGGCATGCTGCAAGAACAAAATAATGTCATGCGTTATAAGCATAGACTGTATATATAAATGGACATGGCTAATGTTCTAGCCACAGTGTTCCAAATAGGAAGTGAGCATGGGTGCTCTTCTGGGTCCATCAACTCTGGCTCCAATTCACTTTGTATTGGTTTAGTTTAGTTTATTTTTTTACACAATTTATGTTAACCTTAACAATTTATGTTAACCTTAACAGGAGAGATACATTGTACCAGGTTGTAGGACTAGTGCTAATTTCCACCTGTAGCCCCTTGGCAAGCTCATGTTATTGAAAAATGTCGTCTCTCTCTCTCTCTCTCTAACTACTGCTATCAGACTCGTCACTTTGGTCTTAAAATGTTCTTAAATGAAATGAAAATGTTTTAAATGATTCTGCTATTTTTATTTAGTTATTTTGTCCATTAAATTCCTCTTCCTAATATGGAACTCTGCTCCAAATTTGCCCCTATAACTCCTAACTCCTGTGAGCGTCATTTATCTGGAGCTTTCTTATTCCGCTTTATACGGTCTATGGTTATAAAGCAAAGAAAGGTAATATATCAAATAAAAGCCTCACATTATGACAGAGCTAACAGCTAACTGTGAGCCAACTATGTCATCATGTAACTCATAGTGATTTAAATACTATATCTAGAAATATGATCAAATGTTATAAAAGATTCAAGACATATAGAAGCTAAAATAATCAATATGGTTAAACCTACATGAGGAGAATATCTTTATACAGTAAACAAAAAATGATGACCCAGACCTATTATTATTCATGCTACAATAACAGAAATTGTTTTATTATGAAATTTCTGTGAAAAAGGCAATACAGCAAACTACCGGTAACCTCACAGAAAATAACCACTAAGATGTCAAAAATGGTCAGCTATAATAGGAAAACAGATGGGAGAATATCTCAGATTAGACCGAATAAATTCTAGGAGCTTCACACACTTTCCAAGAGGAAAAGTCCCAAATTTTAGCTCCCAACTCCTTATAGTATTGTCATTAAAAAATATTTTGTCAACTACCGCCTGACCTGCTTTGAGCAGAGTTTTCAGAGGAGCCTCTTTCAGATTGCTGTATCTAAAAAAAATGTTTAAGGTAGGTCCGTCAAATTTTCAAGGGTTAAAATTTGGCAAACATACTTGTAAAATATGGATTTTTACACATGTGCTTTCTGTTTATCACAGATCGGGAGCTTGAATTTGCTCGAAAATATGCCCTCATATTTGATTGTGGAAATTGCAATTTCAAAGGCAGAGGTTTGATATTGAACATACACCTTCCCACAAAAGCTGTGTATTTTGTATTTTAAAACTGTTCCTCCGTGATGAACGGTCTAGAAGATGTTAAAGTTTAAAATTTTTAAAAATGTATTTGGTGTCACCATGTTATACCAAAAAAATGAGAGCACCCACCAACATTAAATGGACTGTTACAGAAAGATTAGATTGTCAAAACAAAAAAACATCACAAAATTTGTGATGATGTTCTGCCTTATTTTTGCAAAATTAATTTTTGAAAATGTGGTGTCTGCATACACGCATAACATTCATGGCCTATGAAGGCACTTTCAGAAGCTAAGAAAACACTCTGAATATATGACACACAGCTTAAACTGTGGCTCCTCTGAGAAAACTGCTCAAAGAGGGTCAGGCGGTAGCTGACAAAATACTTTTAATGAGAAAACTATAAGGAGTTGAGAGTTAAAATCTGGGACTTTTCCTATTGGAAAGTATGTGAACCTCCTAGAATTTATTCAGTCAAATCTGAGATGGTCGAGTGGGGGCTTTGGGAGATTTGGCGTGGAATGACCCTTATGCAAACCCAATTATTTTAAGCAAAGCTACGGTACCATTAGCCTGTACCTACCTATTTTGTGGTTGTGGTGGGATAGGGGCAAAGCTGCCACTAGACTCCCCCTGGAAATCAGTGAAAGATGAGTCTGCTGTCCCTGGTTTGGGTGCCTCTTGAAAATCTTGAAAATCATCATCATCCGTTTTTGTCGCCTGGAAGATTGTTCACAACATTTAAGAAGATGGCATCAATAAACTGACAAAATGAAATGATCGAAGAGTTACCTGAGTGGGTGGAAAACTGGCAATAAAATTTGTGTTTGTTTGGGCTTGGGAGGGTGTTGCAGGGGCCATGGGCATGACAGATGGGGCAGGTGTGGGCATGGGCATAGACACTGGAGGCTGGTTCATCAGAGGCTGCTGTGGGAGGACTGGGGCCAAGGCCATTGCTAGAGCAGGCAGGTTAGGAACAGGTGGAGACGGAAACTGATTTAGGATTTCCACATTCATTGCTGGGAGGCCACTCTGTTATAAAGAATATAAAGCAAACAGGAACATGTTTAATTATACTGGTAAGTAGAACCACTGTGTCACTTTACAGGACTGAATTTAATGGCATCCTAAATGTATACCTAAAGTATAAAATCAACATTCAAGACACCCTCTTCTGTATAAATGTCAATTGGAGTCTCTACTAGTTTCTAGCCATTCCAGAATACATTTCTTTTTGCTTTAAGCGTCTAGTTGACCACTCAAATGACAAACAGTATCTTATTATATATTATTCTTCATATTATACTTCTCACACTAACGGTATATATGAAGAGCTGCATGAAGGTGTCTGGAGTTGGTACCACATACAAAATCTCAATGTGTCAAATTAAACCAATTCATGTAATTATGCACCAATTATGTTATTGTTTTGCAGAACAGAAAATGCATGAATGGTGACAGATTCTTACTTTTACCTGTGCAACAGCTATGAGAGCAAGTACAGTGTAGAGCTCCTCTTTGGTCAACATTCCCGGTGTTGTGCGGTTGGCCGATGCCCAGATCTGCCCCAGTGCTTCCCGAGGAAGTCCTGATGACATTAGAATGGGATAGAGCTTGGCTGTATCTATCCCAGCTGGAGTCATGGTGAACTCAATAACCTTTTTGAACATTTCTATGAAAATAAAACAAAAAACATGGATACAGGCAAAAGCACTTTCGTAGGCTCATTTAATTCAATATGCTCAATATTCAAAATGTTTACCTGGAACAAGGCTGTCGTTGTAAACCCAGGCAGGAAGTATAGATGGAATTTGTTCTTGTGGTTGAAACACGCCAACACCTGTTGTGTCACATATAAAAATGAAGATTTATCAAGATATTTGGCATCGCTATCCAGGGTCACTTTCTTGATGCAGTATTGACTGAATATCTCCAATGTTCTTTTCTGTTTTGAGCAGATCAATCAAAGAAAACCATGTTCGCAGTGCAAAGTCAGACACAGAGAAAAGCTACAGAAATAAAGTAAAAAACTGTTTAAAAGTGTTGCAGAATGCCAAGCAGAGTCAAGTTTGGATGAATTGTGAATGAAATGGACCCATTGCCATGTGCCCAACAGTTAAAGCATACACTGTGTATGCATGTGAAACAAAAGCAGTCATTATGCAGAAGAGGCAGTTCTAGAGAACATAGTTTAATTTGACAGACAATATCACCGCTGTAAGAGACCTGACAAAAGAAGGAGAGGGAGCAGCCATAGAAATGACATCCTTTTCCTCTCAAAAAGTTAGGGCAGGGCAATCTTCGATATTAAGTGAGTTTGATAGGAGGAAAACAGGATACAGCCATTAATGGTGGGAGTATAGCAACAGCGAAGGGGATAGGCAGCTTGTCTAATAGAATAGGCACTTCTCTCACCACTTCTTCTACCAGTTTGAGAGGATGACTCAACAGCTGACAGGGGAACTTCAGGAGGACTTTCTGTGCTGAAGATGGAACTCAAGTCCTCATTGGCCGCAGCCCAGTTCCTTGCTTTGGTGCTTGATTGAAATTGAGCTGAAACCTTATTCTTTGGACTCATTTCGGCCAAACTCTGCTTTGACTTAAAGCTAACATGAGCCATCTTATCGCATGTGAGATCACAGGATGTGAATAGCTTCTCCTCCAAGGATGGGCCTAAAGACGTGAATGAGGAATAAACTTTTTAATACATTTAACAATGTGCATAAGATATGGACATTTTGTACAATACAAATGGTATAATTGTCCCATCAAGATGCACATAAGAAACTGAGCATCTGCAATAAAAGCAGAGATAGCCTAACAATAATAATCTATCTAAAAACATCTTTGTTGTAATTAGGTGGTTGTGAGGGGAGAGGGGTTAAGGAAGAAAAGTTACCTTGGAATGTAGCTTGGGAGCTGGTGCTGAGAGCAGAGTAAATTGAAACTGAGTTTTGGGATGGAGGGGAGGAAGAGGACACACCTGTTCTTAAAGAGGAGATTGGAGGTGGCACTTGGGAGGACAGGTTAGGGTTTAAGGAGGTAAGAGTGGCAGGTCCTTGGACAAAGTCACTAAATTCATCATCGTCATCAGAAAATGCTGTCCTAGAATTAAGGGGTGAAGGCTGCGCAAGGGCCTGAGGGGTGAAATCAGAGGTGGAGGACGTGGAAAAGCAGGGGAAGGAGGTAGGCGTCTCTACAGGACCCTGAAAGTCACTAAACTCGTCCTTCTCTTCTGACAGAGCTGAGGAGAGGGAGTGAGTGGAGACAGATGGATGTGATGATGATGAGTCTGCAAAAATGAAGAAGTGGTGATAATGGCACAACACAGCACACACTATGGAAAACAAATATGGGAATATTGTATATTCTTGTAAGGCAAGGTTGAAATTGTCAGTTATTAATTGCTCAGTATTTTTGACTTTCAACCTAAAAAACAACAACAAAAATTTGCAAATGCTATTTTGTCTGCTTACTATACTTACATATTATATTAAAGTGCTAAAGGAAATTGAACATGAGTAAATGGTGGTAATAATGTCAAGATACCTGGTTTCTTGCTTTGTACAGATGGTGTAGGATGCATTTTAGCGTCTCGGCTGAAGCCGTCCAGGTTGCCTTTTATTGCCTCCAAGGCATCATCACGGCTCTTCTCTCCTGTCTGAGACTAAAATAACACTGTAACTATCACTGAACATTTGTAGAACGATTAGGCAAAGTGGATTTTGAGAGAGTCTAACCTTGGGTTTAACACTACTCAACAGTCTAAGCTTCTGTTTCTGCTCCTCAAACTGTCGTCTTTTCCTGTCCTCTTCCAACATCTTTTGCTGCTGTTCAAGACGTTTTCTGGGGAAAAAGGCACATTTATGAAGTATGTTATTAAATTACACTATAACAATTGTGTGACAGTGTCTTACTGGTGTTCTTCAGCCATTTGCTTTTGAATATCTGCGGTATACTGTGGCCCTGCCGGTCGCATGCCCATGAACTGAGGCTGACCCATGAACTGCATTCCAGGCGCCTGCATTCCAATGGCCATCCCACCCTGTTTATTGAATGAGCATAAAATGCAGGTGATTTGTACTTAGCCTATCATATTTTATTATTTATATCTTAAACAATCCAAGATTTGAATTAATTAAATAACACCCACCTGCATTTGCATGGCACCTGGAGGCATCTGCCCTCCAAAATTTAGTCCCATCATTCCTTGCATGTTGGGCTGCATGACCTGAACCATAGGGAAACCCTGTTGTTGGGGCTGCTGCTGTTGTTGCATGGGCACCATACCTGCAAGAACAGAAGATATGTGTGTTAAGAAGTCAACATTTAGGCCAAAGTGTGGTAAATATAATTAATTCTGCAGTCAAATAAACTGGGAGAATATAACAACAATTTTTTGTGTGTTTTGATGGCTTTGGAGTCCACATGAAGTGAAATATTAAAGAGCATTAGAAGAGAGACTGACTCACCCTGTGGTGGACCTAAACCCCCTCCAACTGGAAATGCAAAGCTGAGGAGAAAAAAAGAAAGGCAGTGAGAATGAAATTATGAGGGAAAAACAGATCACTTATGAATCATCCAAGTAAAATAAAAACAAGCATTGACTTTAATGACATCCAGTTTAAAAAGTAAAATACTGACTTTACCATCACTTTAGTAAACATCATACGCATTCTGATATTTCCAAATGGGATTTTGAAATGGCCCCTGCTATGCTGAGAAACAAGTCTTTAAGAAATAGTCAGTGAGATTTGTGTAAACTTGGACAGGTTTGTGACTGACTGGGGCCAGCCCAATCAGGCCTGTGGCTATTTGCAAAGAGATGTAATCTATTCGAACTGAAACCCTATAGGCTGTGTTTCTGTTGCATGGACAAATGAGTCTGCTGGAGATGTAACCCAAGTCTATCACAAATACAATAATACATCAACTACATAATAAACACTGTTACTAAAATTCATATGTTTAAATATAGAAAATGTAGTTCATCTGTTCCTGAATCATGATCATGACTGAAGGGCTTTCAGATTATGACATCTGATGCCTATGAGACAGGCAGCTTTCAAAGCTTTTATCTTGCACAGTACTGGCCATAACTCTGTGGCAAATCACAGGATGATGAACAGATTAACAAATAAGCAGCAACAGCAGCTGAGAAAGCTTGACTGCTTTCAAGGCCTTCTGAGGGATCCATAATCATACAACTTCAAAAAATAAAATCAAAAGATGAAATCTTTGGTGAATTTATGGATTTAATCAGAGTTAACATATTTGTAAGAGCCTGTGGTATAACAATACATAGACGAAAATATAACATGCATAAAACACTGATTCACACAAGATACAGCTTACTTCAAATGTTTACCATGTCATGTGACATTCTAGGCCTAGGGGAAACACAGAACCTAATCTAATAATATGCTATCTGTATGTCTGACACAGTGTTGTCAAAGGAAAATGAAAGAAAGGTTTTTCCTTTTGCTTCCCTCACTGGCCAGTTTCCCCAGTCGTATTGGGATCTAAATCTAGTTTAGGTTTCACCTGCTGGATCAGTGTCTTCAGCAAGTCAAGGCACCAGTAACAAGAATACATTCATTATTTATAGGGCCCAAAGTCGGTCATGAATGAATTATGAGGTCTCTGTTCATCTACTGCACAGTCTAACTATAAGTGTGATGGCTGTACATTTCTCTAAAGTTTCAGATGGTCTGTGAAAAGCATATTTCATACAAAAAAGAGGCGGTCCGAAATAAATGATTAAGCAAATGCATGTAATAAAACCTATGAAAAAAGACAGTTGTCATGACAGTAGACAATCAGCTGTTTTCAGGCCTGCGCAGAGATGCTAGCTATTTATTGTGCTGTTCAAGGTAACAGATCAATTTCACGATTAAATTACAAATATGTCTAAACTGCAATAATGTCCGGCGACCGTTGCAGAAATGTAGACAGAAGACGGAAAAGCTTCTTGCTAGCTTCCAACCTAACGCTAGCTTGGACGCCTGACAACCAGCCATCTCATCACAGAAACCTCCTTCGACTTCAAATAACTGGTATCGCCACAGTAAGAACTTCCGGAAATCAAGCTGACGGCAAATACTTTATCAAACTTGTGAAATGCATAAACAATTGACAAATTAGAGAACAACGGCTTTAAATGCCCAAAATACCTGCCACCTCCCCCAGGTCCTGGTCGCAGCGCCATCTTGATAACAGGAATCTCTGAGTGACGTCAGCCGTGACACTGGCACAGGAAAGCACGGGAGCCCTGAGTTTGGTCTTTCAGGCACTAGCTTTAAAATATGGTGTTATATAATGAGAAACGTGATATTTATCTGTAATACACATCTAAAATATATCAAAGTGACGAAATACACCAATATAACAATGGAAAGGGAAAGTTAAATGTATCTTTCTCGCTTGCCTCGTAGACAAATGTATGGAGAAAATAGCTGTTGTTGTAGTACTGTTGTTATCCAGCAGAGATCAGTGTTGAACAGTTTTTGCCATGGCTTATAACCATAAATTGTATTGTAACCTTACAACTGGCTGACTGATGAGGGAAGATTTTTTGCTTGGTCGACCTACAAGAGAAGATTCCTGTGATAAGATAAGATATGTGATAAGATATGTGTGTGCCATTGGTGCAGATTGGCAGCCTCACTTCCGTCAGTCTGCCCCAGGGCAGCTGTGGCTACAATAGTGGTTTACCACCACCGGGTATGGAGTGAATGAATAATGCTCTGTAAAGCGTCTTTGAGTGTCCTGAAAAGCGCTATATAAAACCGATGCATTATTATTTTCCTAATAGCCCCAGGATTAGAATTACCAGTAGTGGTAGCAAACTAGGATAGACCTAAATGATCATCTGTACCTAGTGACCAACATCTTAAGTACTGTTTAGTGCCATTGTAGTTTTTGTGCCATTCATTTGGCTGTTTCATTGTTAGACCAATGACAAGGTGGAGCAACAAGTAAAAGGCTCTGTGGTCATTGTCTTCATAGGAGTTGCAGTGAAGGATTTACAGCTTAATTACAGTGGAAGATAACTATCCATCACCTGATCTTCCTTTATCATTCCTTGTATCCCAGCTCTTTTGTATACAAGTAATTTACGGACCAAATACATGACACAAGGAGAAATGCAACCATTTAAGAAGTGGCTAAGTTTATTCATTTAAGTCTTAGATCGGTTTAGTTAACACATTAAAATCAAAATGATTATATATTCAATCATAGACCTGTCTACATGTCTAAATGCACATCTTGTTCCAGCTAGACATTGGGAAAATATTATACAATAGCCTGCATAAATTATAAAATAGTCTAAAAAAAAATTAACAAACATAATGCTTATAAAGTAAGTTCATAATCCTTGCTACTATACTATAATTTCAAACTCTTTTTTTTTTTTTACTAAGGAAGAGAGCTCAATGCTTAATGCCAATTTCAATCATAATAAAAACAAAACTTTTCTAGTCAATAAACTCAATTATAGTACTTTAGTACCTAGTAGTACTTCAGTTATAGTATTTTCATTCATATTAGTATCTAGTCTTATACTAGTTCTGCTGTAGATCAAGGCCATTCTAAAACAATTTAGTTTTAGTACTGATTAGTAGTTGGATATCAGTACTTTGACAAACCCTAGTGCTTATATGGTATGTATTTGATAGTTTTTGCCTCAAATGATAAGAGTTTGCTCTTATTTTAGTAGCTATTAGAAAAATGCAACCTTTTTCTTTTCACAGGCATTTGAACATTGAGCTGAGGCCGCCCCCTGCTGAGTGTACCAGGTTTAGCTGGAGGACACCAGTCACTTGTCCTCTGGTCTTCTGTGGTAGTGCTATGGGCAGCTCCCCAGAGGTTTGGACACAGCTGAACATTAACCAGTGTCCCATTCTAGGTATCCCACTACTCACCATAAATCATTAACATGTCTAGCATCAACCTGACAGCATCCGCATGACAACATCAGTCTGTCAGGGTCTTTAAAGACCTGTGAGCAATGTGGACACAATTACCAAAACCAAGATTCATTCTAAATCATTAAAACTTATTGAATCTGAATTGTTGTTTTCATACATTCCCAAAAAAATGAACTAAATCAGCTACATTTTTCTAATATATATGGATATACCAATGGAAAACTAAAAGTAAAAAACAGTAAATAAAAATGAAAAGGAAATTGTGAAAAGAAAAGGTACTCAAGTTTTTTCGAGTCTAATACCTCCTGATTTCCCTGTAGGTGGGTGATGCAGGTCGAAGGCTGCTGATTGTTTCTATGGAGGCCTGACTGATCTCCATGACTGGGCAGTGCACAACAGAGGACCCCTTGATCCCTGGAGGTGATTGAAGACTCGTGTCACAGCAGCTCCATACATGTGTATGTATTTCTCCATAGAGACTCAGTGTAATTCCAGGTCAGAGTGACCAATTAGCCCTGATGCAGAGTGCCCCCCTGACCCTTGACCCCTGCTGGGTAGTTTTATCCATTAACCCTTTGGGCCTCGGCTGGAGTTGATGTAATGTCTTTTATTTTGCTACTGCAAAACGCACAGCCACATTCAGCTTCCACTTTCCACGTCTTTGTTCTTCTCTGTTCCCTGTGTGTCACCTCGCTCCTTCAATGCTATGGCTTTATTGACCTCCCTGTGTCTTATCTCTGTACTGTTACCATTTAATGTGTTCTATATGGTTCAGATACAGTGATCAATCACAAGAGGGACAGTGGCTCCATAATACCTTACAAGCTACCATTAACCAGAGGCCTAAACAGATTTATTACCGGCATGTTACAGCTACTTAAAAAGTTTAATGGTTTTATGGTGCAGGTCAGACAATAGCAACAGAGCATAATGGCTGAACCACGCAGTTCAAAAAGCAATTGTAACAACACTTGTGAAGTCAAACTGTCTTTAAAAATGAGGAGATTCAGCAATAAATTATGCTTAGTTACTTCAAAATTTTTAAATTTACTGCAAATGGGGATCTCATATAAATGGTGCCTTGTTAAGAAATAAATATTTGATAGACAGCAATGGACTGACAGGTTTATAGAATGTCAGAGGCAGATTACTTGTATAAGCCCTGCTTACACAGTCATCATAAATCAGATGCTTTAAATTACAGTGCCTGTAATTAATTCATTTCTCTAAAGCACCAATGCTTTCTATTGCTGTACTGCACAAATCATATAAAGTAAAAAAAAATAATGTCTTCAGAAAGTCTAGTGCCCTTTTAGTATAGTTTTCATATGTAGCTCTTCATACTAAAATTAATGCAATGAATGAAATAAAACAAAACATCCATGGCTTTTTTTTTTACTCTATCCATTAGGCAAAGTGTTGCTCTCAATTAAATAAAACAACACATTCTGCCCTTCTGTTGATGGCTAATAAATACAGCAAATTGTTATTAGCCAGTGGCCTTAAGAAGCTGCTAATGCAGTTTCACAGCTGACCTAAATGTGACTTTGAAAGGACTTAGGGCTGTATTTTAAGCTTTAACATACGCTAATGAAACTGACAGTTTCCTTTTTTTTTTTTTATAGAGACATGCTCAGATCTTCAGAGGCATCCTGGGTCTGAAAATCAAAGGTCTCATTGAAAACCAAATGAAGCAACAGCAGTGGATTACAAGGCCAGCCTCAGCAGGGCTCCAGTGAGGACCACAGGTCAGTCCAGGGACAGAGATGGGGGACAGAGCATAGGGCTGGAGTAGGAGAGGCACTCATAACTGTGCTTTCAGTTTAAGGACCTACAATAATTATACCCATGAAATGGTGATTACATTCCACACTCATTTTGATCTATTCATTAAATACAACTTCAGCTACAATGCAACTGCGACTCATTCTTCAGCTTTTGGGAGAGATGTCTACCAAACTGCGTATTTCACTCAATCATTGGGAGAAAATTTTACAGTCAAACATGAAACCATCTTACAGAGGAATGACAGGGCTAAACTTTATGAGACTATCAGTAAAGTTATTATACTCACATCCATATTGCAGATTTGATGAGGAAAAACATGTAAAACTATTGAAACTATTAAAATATACCAGTGTAGGGATGGAGAAAGTAATGAAACTGACAAACATTTTAGGAAAACAAACATTTACTTGAAATATTAATATTTTCTCAGAAAGTATAAATAACGATTTATGATTGATTTAAGTTTTATACAAAAATAATACAATAAGAAACAAAATCACTTCCTGTCACACAATCCCAAGTGTCTGATTACATGGCAGTCAGTGTGCCAATAACAGTCACAACAACCAGTACAATAGTAAGAGTGACCTAATGTTGAACAGATGAAGGGGTCCTAGATATGTTTGAAACATGGATGGATGTGTGTGTGAGTTCTACTCTTCCTTCACAGTGGATTCCTGTATGATTACACTAGCTGCTGTCATAACAAGGCACTCTTTGATGCCCCGTTCAATTAAACAGACAATTAAGATAATGTTTTGGTTTTAAATACTTGTCAATATTTTCATTCTACCCAAGGGGGCATAGTCTAGAGGCCTATGTGGTGTCTTTTCACATTGTAGTTGAAGTGGGAGAGGGGAGGAGTGGAGAGAGCTATTTCTAAAATGCACCTGAATGTGTGCGCAAACATGAGCCAGAGGTTTCTATGGAAGAGTACGGGACACAGTTAAGGCATGAGTCAGACCTCCCCTAAGGCAAAACCGGTTCATAAACTTTGCGGGTCAACTTTGAGAGGTGAACTCTAAAAATTATCCTTTGGCATAGCTTTTTACACAGTTGCTGGTTTTTGTGTGCTTTTGCGGGCAGCTTTTATCAACTCTGAACATTTGGTAAGGGAATGTACCCCCCTTCATCAAGTTAGACCAAGGAGTTGGTAGAAATATTGCATAGTTCATAAGATTGTCAAAGTCCTTTCAATCACAGTATAAACATTCAACAACTTAAAATGAAGCAGTCCAGTGATATAGAGAAACCAAATGTGAAAGAATAACATGGAAGACATAGTTTAGGTAAATAAAGTCAATATTTCAAATGCATAATAGGCTATTGTGATTGTCGAACATTTCCACCTGTGTGCAAGATAGAACAGCCAAGGGCATCCAGAAAACAGATGCAGTCCTTTTTAGAGTCTCTTTCTCATTTAAAATCAATGTGCTTCAAATTCTCCTTCATTTAGGTCCATATTTAATTTTTGGTGCTTGCTGTATTTGTTCCGGTGTCACAAAAGCAGGGAAAATTAAAAGGAGGAATAGAAAAAGTAATACTGTTAACAGATTGTGGTTGAAGCAAAAAATATATAAAATTTCAATGTCCGTGTTGATCATTGGTGTGCAACAGTCTTTAAGCCATCTTCTTGCTTCTAGGTGAGTCCTTCTTTGCACCATTTTCACTTTGCACACTGCAGTCCCCTCTGTGTTTGTCGACTGACTCATCTTTCAGTTCGGTGCTTGTTGGTTATTACTTGTTGCCAAGGGTTACGGCTGCGTGAGGGTGGAAAATGTGCTGCAGTTGCTGGGCACCAGGGAAGTCAGGTGGATGCGCTCACCAAGCTTGAAGTGGACACTGAAAGCAGAAGGAAGGCAAAGATGGCGGGAAAGGTTAACAATTATACAATGTAAAGAATACAGCTGATACTTGTTATAGATTATATTACAACCACACAAGCCCCCAGAAAAAATAATAGATCAATTAGTAAAATAAGATAAAAACTAAAGATGAAGTACAAATATTTATAAAATGACCACAAAATTCATATGGATAGCTTTATCTATGGATGACTATACTGATACTATGAATATGAAACACAGATACAACTATTCGAGTATCCAAAATTATTAATTTCGAATCAACAAAATACAAAAGTATTGACCACGAGGCCTCCCAGCCAGCTCCTGACAAATGAAACCTATGTCAATATAGCCCTGCACCTTCTCATGTGCCACACCTGACCAAATAAATTCCTCATCCTTCTTCTCCTGACTGTGGAAATCCTGGTTTCAATTGAAGTGCTCTTTTTTTTGTAAATTTGTTTGTGGAATTTATTTTTCTCCCTCTCCAAGAGGTGGGGGCATGTGACCCAGGTGTGACCCCACGGCCAACAAACAGTCTCACCTGATAAAGCTGACCTATGGGACTGGTACAACCTGAGTCATTACACATTGGGGTATAATAGAGGTCCCCAGGTAAATAGTGAGTGTTATAAAGCCTAAGCGTAGTGTTATGCCATACCAACAGGTTCTCCGAATTGAAGTTAAGCTCTGATAAGGAAAGCTAAGACACTACTCCAAATGCAGAAGGTGAGATCTTAGGGGGACACAGCACAGCATTTGAAATGTTTTACAGATGTCTTTGGTTAGTTAATTAGAATTCCTTTTTGTATTAATTCAGTGAATTACATTTAAAAGTGAAAAGTAAATATTTCATATTTTATCCCATATGATATAGCATAATGCTGCTCAAGCAAATCTCTAATCAATTTTTATATATTATTAGGTTGGGCAAAAATTAATTCCATTCCATTTCCTTGGACAAAAAGAAAAAAAGACTTTTAATAATTAAGTTGAGTCCAAGAGGATTGGATCTCTCAATAAAAAGACCCAAGCTGAACATTGAAGATTAGAGATGACTGAATCTTGATTTGATTTTAAAGTTCAACTTTAATTCCTCATCTGTAATGTATTTTAATAATTTAAGAAGACTTTATTATTGTGACAATGCTTTTATAATTTATAATAAAGTCTGTTGTGTGTTGTGCGCTAACCCTTCAGTTTACACTCTACCTTGCTGTGGGAAATTGAGCGTGTGAAAGCAGCATGGACATTTCAGGCTAGAGCGCTCACAGGGTGCAGGGAGAAGTTGGAAAGAGGAAGAGCAGTAATTAATTGCAAAAGGAACCCCCAATGACCCGGGCCATCTCATCTGTAGCTTCACTGTTGCATGGAGCAAAGTAGCAAGACGCAGGGTTGGATAACTTTGATTAACAGCGAGGCTCATTTCCTGATTGTGGAGTGAAAGTGAAAGTAGGGCACATTAATCAAGGACCGTTCAAGCTGAGGGAACATCTGATTGATTAGACTGCTATTCAAGAGGAAGTAAGATATGTGAGGAGTGTACTATCTGTATTTCCTGTGTATTTGTTTGAAGGAAAGGAAAACTACAAAGCAGCAATGTGAATAGTTGAAATAACATAAAATTAATGGTTTTGTGCAATCATTTCAGGTGGGCTGAACTAATAAAATGGTATTTACCCAAGAGAGGCCCCCAAGTTGGACCATCTTGTTTACAGGTATGTCCTAATATTGAACAAAACAACACACAATCAATACACACACTTCTACCTGGGCCAATTTGTGAAGTGATTTAAAAGTAGATTTCCAAAAGGTCCAGTCTCAATTTGAAAGCAGTCATATTAAACATTGTGCTGTGTACAACCCCATAGAGAAAAATATTAAAATATAAAATATTATTATATTATTTTATATTATATAAATATAAAATATTATGGTAACGTAAAGAGACTTACCGTTTTGCTAGAGGACATGGAGCTGAGTGTGCTAATGCTGTTGGCGTCCGTGACAACCATCGCTGAGGGGAACCGTGACGAGTGAGAATATTGTGGCGGTTCTTGTTTATGTGGATACACTAGAAAACATCAATAGAAATAATTTGTATTTTTTTCTTTTTTATAAACGTTTAAAGAGTTGGTTTAAGATTAATTACTTTTTACTTGGCTTGAATGATGTTATGAAGCAACTGGATGAATTCAATTCAATTCAATTTTATTTATATAGCCCAGAATCACAACAAGAGTTGCCCCAATGGGCTTCACAGTGAAAAACATGGAAACATAATCTAACATAGACATCAGCAAACACATTGTCCCATCCTCAGTCTCTCAAATGAAATTGAATTTAAATATGTATTGCCTGGTCAATAATCAGTAAGTGACTAGTCAGTAAGTCACTAATGCTACATGTTTCTAAATAAAACAAATAAACAAAATTGCAGGAAGGCAAGATTGAATGGTAGAAATGACTTACTGTGTGAATGTGTGACTGTGGCCATAAACGGCTGCTGGCTCATATGGCTTGGAGACTGCTGCATCAGACTTTGTTGGTGTGGGCTGTGGAGCGACTGAGAAAACTGAACGGGCTGAAGTGCTGCTAAACTCCCTGCCACACTGTTGATCACTGGCACTGTTTGGGACTGGGACGTATTTAAACCTGCTGACACCAGAAAGAGTTAGGCACCAACCAAAGGGTGAGAGCACTGAGGCATTACACTGTTTGTCATATGTACTGTACTGTGGACTCACTCTGTGCAATAGCCATGACTCCTGATAGCGGCATGATAAGGTTCTGCGTCTGCTGGTGACTGTGATGGGAACCGTGAATGTTGGTCAATGTGCTCACTGGAGGAAGTCCACCAGAAATCTGAAATATAAAGAAAAAATACACTATATGGTTGATGTGAAAACCCTTCTACTGCTATATCCATTGATGTCTCCCCAGCAAGATTACATTTATTTGACAAAGTAGTAAATGTTCTGACGAACAGAACAGAGCAGACAAAAAGTAACTAAAACCCTAACCTTAATGGCCACTTAGTTTGTGCTGTTTTTTGTAAATACAGAGACATACATACTAGTTTAAAATACATTGGTACACTGAACTATGTTTCCTTGTCACAGATCAAACATTGTACAAGCATATTTGATCAATAGGAACAGAATGTTTCTTTGTCAGGTTTATTGGCTGTGTGATGAACATGATTGGTGCCGCCAGTGAAGGTTGTGAGCAAGTCCAGCTATGGCCACCTCATCTGCACCTCCCAAACAGCAGCACAATGTGCTGATTGTTGGCTCTTGCCAGTGGGTCCATGGGAGGTTCAGGAACCTGCTTTGTACGCTTGTGCTAAATGTAGTCCTGCCCTTATCTAATCTAAGGCCATGAGGCCCAGGTGTGTTCACTCACCATCTTGGCGTCAGGTGACAGCAAACTGTGGCTGGGGTCCAATCCTCCCGGAGACACCTGCTGTAGCACTGACTGACTGGTCGCCATGGCGTTGGTGCTGTGGTGACTGATGCTGGACGAGGAAGTGACTTCACCCTGGCTGTACCGCACTGAAAGAGAAAGGGATGGTGAGCCTCTGGTTTATTGTGGCATTACACAGTGCAACAATAAACAAAGGATTTCTTAAAACTGAAATACTGGCTCACCTGCTCTTTGCCTCAGACAGAAGAGGGAGGAAAGAGCAAACAAGCACACTGACCTGTCCACTGCTGCTATCTACGTAGCTCAGCCAAGGCCATTCACTAAGTACACTCATTCAATCCAGCAGCTAAACTCCCAAAGTCTCTGATCAGCATGTAAGTCAGTATTACCTTTGCCTTTCCATCACAAATTATATTAATAGCAATTACAGCTCTTTGTAAATCCAAGTCTAGCTTTTGTCTTTCACTTGTGGGTCTACGGAATGCCCCACTCTCAACAACTGACAATCTAATACCTGTTTGCTGATGCAGGCCCTCTGTGATATCAACAAAGTAAACATTACACAATTACAAGCAATGTCAAACACATTCTTATCCCACACAGACACTGCCCCGCCCTGAGTGACCCACTGTTTGCCCAAAGATCTCACATCTTCTCCGGCCCTTCGTCCCTGACCCAGCTGTCCCAGCCAGCACCCCCCAAACCATACAAGACATTGGACAGAAATAAGATAGATACACTATTATAAGTGACGTGACTGATTATAAAAACACAAAAAATGTAAGATTAAACAATTTATCTAGCAATTTTAGTAGTTGCAGACAGTTGGCAAGGAGCATAGTCCAAATAGTCCAAACACCAAATTTGTAGTCATGTACTCAAAAATATGAAATTCAACATAAAGATATTTTTAATCATAAAGTTCTCTTGTTAAGTAACAGTTACAAAGCACATTTAGATTTAGATATTTTTTTTACCATATGCTATTTGCTTGAAAGAAATTAATTATGGTTTATAATATTTATAATATAAATACTTAAAGCCAAAGTGTCTGCATCGTTATCAGAACAGAAAAAGCTGGATTAGTGCATCCTTACTATGGTCCACAACATAGCTAGCCAGAAAACTCACAACACTTGACTGGGCCTTGTAAACACTGCCACAGAACAATAAAGCACTCAATTGGACTCATGACCCCCATTGCCACACAATAGAGAAAGGCCCATAAAAAGGCAGTTATCTTGAAGCTAGCTGATCTTTAAAAGGGTCCAAGGGGGAATGAAATGCTTTTCAAACTAAGGCAAATAAAATCTTGAACCATGAATTAAATTGCTGTATTTCTCAAGAAATGCTGATAATTCATCTTATAATTATTAAAAAATATAATTTTAAAACTGGAGGGAATGTCCTTTGAGGACAGGAGGAGGGCAAGAAGATTCAGAGGAGTGATAGCAAAAAGCTTCTACAGGTTTAAAAGGCCCAAGCTCCCTGTGTGTCCCATGTAATATCAAAGCATACATCCCCATCCCCAGGCACTGGTCTTTGTTGTGCTCCCGCATATTACAGACCTCCTGTGTTTCTGCAGGACGTAGCCATTGCCTTTGCGGTTCCCTGAGAGAGTGGGGACAGTGCAGAGCTAAGGGATACTTTCTGTGGGGCAGCCTTTGTTTGGGCCTAGCCTGAGGTAACTGGAAGCAGCACTGGCCACAGAACATCCCTCCTGCTACTGTAGCTGATCAGGAACTTCTGACTCGGAACTTTAGGACCTTTAGGAGCAGCTGACACAGCACGAACACACACATCCCAGATTTTACATTCTACTTTATGCTTTAAAGTTATAAATATATACAGTATGTATACACATGAAATGTATATCCAGCTCTGTTACTGAATGTAAGATTATTACAAACAAAAAGCTGCTGTTATAGTTAAATCACGCAAAATGTTCATGGCGTGTTAGGAGACCAGTTTTAGGTGTAGAGAATAGTATGATCAAAGCCACATGACATACTGTTTGACTGTCCATCCAATTGTGACCAACTAACCAATGAGGTGAAACAAAATCAATAAAAACTCCCAAAGTAAGAGGAGTTCCTGTGTTCTGACCTACCAGTGACCTCTGTCATATCACTAAGGTGTGGTGGCGGTTTAAGAAAGGGGATAGTAGTTTTCTGTATGCCCAAAGGAGAGGTCATTAGTCCTGTCTGGCCAATACCCCAGCGGACAGCTCCTGCTGCTCCAAGTCTGCTACCAGGCCCAGCACTAGACTAGGCCTGTAAAGGTGAGGGAGGAGAGGGGGCTTTTAAACAGCCCCTCATGGCCCACTAGAGATAAATGAACCTAGGCTACAGTCACTGCAGTCTTCTAATACACCATAGACAATAGGACGTCCTGCTGAGGCAGAGTATAGAGAAGAGAAGTCAGAGAAGTGCCTTATCAAAGGCCTTGGAGATGTAGTAGCAAGGGATTTTAATTGTCCATTAAGCATGCATAATACAGCCCATGCCCTAGCAACACAATGAGACCCCCTGCTGGGGGGCTATTGTCAGGCTGGCTCTGACACTGAAAAACAGCTGATACTGTCGGCAGCCTGCCAGCAGGAAACCTTGTAAGCAGCCTCACAGGACTTTGGGAAGTTATGCCTCCTACCACTGAGACTTCCCTCCTGCTCCACCAGGACCCCTGTCCTACCACCTCAGCGATGACCCCTCTGACTTTGAAACCTGAGGTCAAAGTCTGGTCAGGTGTTCTGGTCAACAAAGCTCTCAGACAAACAGACATCTACAAGTGAGACCAATTAATCCACAGGTAAAAGAGCAGGTCAAGGCAAACTGTTTGTTTTCCTTCTCGTGTTCGAACACGAGGAGACAACAATAGAACCTGATTGAGTCTCTCAAATCACAGATTTATGGAGGGTGAATGATGACACAGAGCAATGCTTTGTAAATCCTATCACCTCTCTTGTTATGTCATATACCCGGTTAGACTCAGTCAATACTAATTAAGGCAAACACAAACATTGGGTTTGTGAATTGTCTGTCATTAGCACTGGGTTCATGAACGAAATGTAGAAATGATGGTGTAAAGCGAAACTGAGGTGAATATGGCTCTGTGACCCTCCCCTGACCTCATCCTGACACACGAGGGCTGCCCTTTGTG
Organism: Odontamblyopus lacepedii; assembly: GCA_034769755.1. Classification (NCBI taxonomy): domain Eukaryota; kingdom Metazoa; phylum Chordata; class Actinopteri; order Gobiiformes; family Gobiidae; genus Odontamblyopus; species Odontamblyopus lacepedii. The sequence continues at coordinate 22,472,601 of CM068357.1, read as the reverse complement.
CCATGGTCCTTCATGCTGACTTTGGATTGAAGATTGCAGGTACAATGTGGATTGTTTTCAGTGTGTTTTCAAAGATCAGAATAACAATGGCATTTGCTCAGCTCACTCAGTCATGCTCATTGATCACTTGTCCTCTCTTTCTCTGTCTCTCTGATCTCATCAACAGGAGATCTCTTCCTTTTTCATACAATAAAATATAAACAATTTAGCTGTATATGAAATAAGAAAAGTATAATTATAATTTTAAATCCTATATATTGTTTTAGTCATTTCTAACTTTAAACTCTTTAACTCCATAACACTCTACCTGTCATCTTACTGGGAGGGGATGTGCTGGTCTGGTGATGAGGTGATCCATGGGACAGCAGTGGATTGATGCTGTGGGTTGGTGTGCTGTAGGCATCCATGGCCAGTTTCTGCCTGAAAGCTTCTTCTTTACGTCGATTTGCAAACCAGTTGTAAACTCGGACTTCAGTGACTAGGTTAGATCCTAGGCCTTGAGCTTTGGAAGGGGATACTCCTCGCTGAAGACACTCAGCTCTGCAAAAAGAAAATAATGTTTTACAATAAATAGAATACTACAATACTGTTCTGCTTTACAATTAAGTAGTGTAAATATAGTACCTGTTGCATTCTTCTACCAAAGCTTCTCTTTCCTCTTTGCTGGGGTTCTTCTGCCTCTCGTAGGCCTGGTACAGGATTTGCTGAGATGCAGGACCCCACTTGAAACGATTGCGCCTCATTTTCTTGGAGGATGGTTCACTTACATCATCACCAGACTGTCCCATTTGACCAGGGTTATATTCTGGGTAAAAATATATTGGATCTTGGTTGCCTTTGTCTGACATGTTCCCACCAGCACCTGGGGCCTGGTTGAATTCTAAAAAACAAAAATAGTTTAGTCCGAGAGAAACTTTTGTTTACCTGCTTATATTTATCAAAAAGAAGTTAGTTATGCAAATATTTTTTACTGAATTGTACATTTTTTATAAGAAGCTTTCAATCAGAGACCATAAATTTGCTGCTGTTGCATGCTCAGGAACCAACCACCCATCTAACTTCCCCATAGATTTAAATGCTAAATCAAGTGTTGTGCTTCTGTCAATAGATTACAGTCCATGGCTGAGCTGTGAGAAACTCAAATATTAACTTACGTCGGAGAATTTCCCTCTGTTTCCTGACATACCAGGTGTAGAGGGCCGCACGCTTCTGGGTTTTCATGGGTGTGCCTTTGTTGAGGTGCTGTGAGAGGTGAGACTGGTTCAGACCCGTAATGTCCACCACTTCTCTCTGGGGAATGTTGTGTTGCTGCATGTAACCTTTGATCATGCGGGCAGCACGCCATGGGTCCTCGCTATGGGACGGAAAAACAGAAAAAACACATCAGCCAAGTTTTAAAACACACAAATTTACCAAATGCAAGTATTGCTTTCATGACGTTGGACTGAATGTAATAATAAAGTTATATGTTTTTTATAGAATATAGGCTAACATATATTTTAGAAATAAAAGGCCTTAACATTTGAAAAAAGAAAGGTTTCAGTAGGCCTACTTTAAAGCCACCGCTAAATCTTCACCAGGGCTAAGCAGTTCCAAAGGTTAGTCAAGTAAAAACACACCTCATTTCTGTAAAGTATAGCCTATAAAGTGTTTGAATTGCACATTAAAGTAAATAACTTGGAAAAACTGTAAAACAGAATTGAAACTTGTCTTGAAAAATAAATGTGACCAATAAGTGTGTGTTGTGTGTTGTAGTGCATTTAAAAACAAAGCTTAAAATATTATTTTTAAATTAAAGTTTAGGGTTAACTAGTAGCATAAAACTATAACAAATTATTCATTATTTGTAAGCTTTTGAAAAGTATGTCTTTAATGCAATCCATGGGTTTCACAATAATTAATTAGGACTGATTCCATTGTGATTTGCAGTTTAAAACAAAATACTCTATTACATGATTGGGAAAGAGTCCACAAAATGCTGCAGGAAACTGGAAGCTGAGACCCACAAATAGGGCCTATTTCATTACTACATTTTCAACAAGTAAGATTTTGTGTAATAAATTCAGACTTACCAGGAATAGGCCAAGACTTGCTGCTTTAGAGACTAACATGGGTAATTAGAGCAAATCTACACACGTCTGTTTGTTTTGGACAATGTGGAGGCCTACGACTAAGTCTGTGGGTTAAGTGGGAGATGTTAGTTTATAACTTTTGACAATGAATAACCAGATCTCCATTCACTCTAATCACACGCCACTGTGTATCTTTCAGTTGATGATTTATAGAATTAAATTAATAATAACATTACTACACGTGGTTGAGTTTTGAAATATTTTCGGTAGCCAACGATATTATTATTATTATTATTATTATTATTATTATTATTATTATTATTATTATTATTATTATTATTATTATTATTATTATATTGCTATTTTATTGCCATATTTTATTTTAGAAATTGTATTCATTCTTGCTTGTTGTCTAGCTGGTTAGTAAGTTTAGCTAAAACTTTATAAAAAACAATCACTGTAGATAATTAATAGCTAAAAAGTGCAGGACGATGCGGGTTATTTTACATTAGTAAACAAAGGGTGGCGTTGGATTTGAAAGCTAATTTGGTGTTTCGATTAGCGATGCGACGTGTGATTTTGCCGTTTAACTTAACGCAGCTACGACCGAAAATATATTTATATATTTTAAAATATTTACAGAATTTTCTAATAGCCTAATAAAAAAGTTTGTTACTCACGCTAACATGCGCTCCACCTCGGCCCGCTGCTCGATGGCCTCCTCGGTGTTGAGGGACTGGAGCTCCTTCAGGATCGGCGGCGTGTCGTAGTCGTCGCCGTCCTCCGAGCCCTCGTCCCCGGACAGTTTGCCTTTACTGTGGCCGTTGGTAAGCTGGTGAAAGACGGGTTTGGAGTCCGAGTCGCCGCCGTTCATTTTGCCGCTCTGTGGAGACAGGGGCATACTCTCCAGTTTGACCCCGAAGCTCGCCGGGCTTGGGTCCATGTCGTCTAGCGCCTGGATCAGCACTTCTTTGGAAACTCCAGAGTCCAACAGCGCGCTGAGGAGCTCCTGCTGTAGGGATGTCAGCTTGGATACCATCTTAGAAAACATCAAAAACTTATCATAGGTAAGCTGTGGCTAAGTGGAGGAAAGGCACCAGGCTGAAAAGGTTAAAGAAAAGTCATAGGAATCAAATAAGTTTCTCCTTCAGGCCAGAGCTGTGGTCTTCCGCTGCTGGCACCTGCTCTGACAAGTCCGACTTCCCTTTTGAGGGGAGGATGGAGCTACTTTGCCATGATGCTTTCTGGGCGCAGGGGATATAAAACATGGTAATGAGTGGGCCGGCTGATGGGCCTTATGTAAATGCGCACAATGAGCGGCTCTGGGCTGAGGCAGACGTGTTTACACTGCTCCACTGGCGCTTTTATTGGCTCTTCTTATCAGCAAAACTTTCATGAACTTTGTACCCTGTTGAAAATGCCATAAAGGCTTTTTAGGCGAGATCCGCATTCACAATGTGGGCATTTGATCAGCAGGTTTCAGGAGAACTTGAGGGTGCTTTTAGTGTAGATTCTTTTAGATTTTATTTCACGCCGTGTATTAGGCCAGGCCATATTTAAACGCACATTTTGATATAGGCCAACTCCAATCATAGAGGTCAGCTTGTATTGAAAGCTACAAGATGAGAGTCTTCATTTAAGTAGCCTAGGACATGTTTCAGTTTAATTTAGCCTTTAGCCTTTAGTCATACATATTATTTATTTAGTTCAATTAATCACTAATAAAATACATTGTTTGCGCACTATGTATCCATCTATGCACCTTAATTACAAATAAACAGAAGGAACAGAAAGGCTGAACAAGAGTACTTAAAAAGAAGTAAAAATGTATTGCAACCTGTATTCTCCCTGCCCAGATTTAGATAGGGCTCACTGTTTTGAGGAGGTGAAAAATGTTTTGTGCCAGTATTACATTTATTGAAACACTGTCACTGTGCAAATGCAGTAATAAAGTAATTTACATGATTCAAGCTTGGATCTCAAAAAGTGAAAATTGGAAATTCTTGTCCATGCACACATGTCTGATTGTAAACACCAAAGAAAAAGTGAAAATAGAGAGCAATAACCTCTGTAAATATGTATAGAGGTTTACAACAAGAATCTTAGCCAATTATTGGTCAGAACTGTAATCTTTCAGTGTAGTATCAATGTGGTTGATCATTAGTAATAAGCTGAAATGCTCTCTAAACCCTAACATTAACCAGTCATATAGTTACATGGCTTTGTCATTGTCCAGTTACAGCACAGAAGAACCTGCAGATAAAAAAGTGTGCCATAAACACAGTAAGTGTTACCTGTTATTGATGTAGTGATATTATCGCTTTTTTCTCTTTTGACACCGCACTATCAAAGACCTTATAATAGATTTTCATGTAAAAAATTCTGGTGTTAGCTCTCATCAGACAGTTTACACCGCTCCTTTTATCTTTGGCTATTACTGTCATAGTTTTCCTGAGATGCCTTCCCTGCCTGCCCTTCGGCCCTGATGGTAAAAGCATAATGTTGTGTTGTATTGGTTAAGTTACTAACACAAAAGAAATCAGTTTCAGCCTCCACAACAAGGTTTGCAGCATTGCCTTTATTGGTATCTTAATGAGCAAATGGCTCAATTAGTTTTTCATAATAGTTACTTTACAGCTCAGTATGATATGGGAATTTGTTATTGGCACTCCAAGGTGAAATAAGATGACTATTTACTATTATTGGCCTGTATAAATTTTAAAGTCAAAATGGTTTACTTTCAATAGATGCAACAATATGCAATATAATGTAATCTTAACAATAAAGTAACCCAACAAACTGCAAAAATGCAACAAAATAATGTCATGTCAGTTGTCCCATATGAAGCCCAGGCAAAAAAAAAGCACGATCAGAGCCACACTGACGCTTTCACATTTTCCATTTTAATATCTGTCAAAGATTAACAACAAATAATAACAGCAAAAACAGAGATGGTCACGTCTGTTGTGAAAGCAGGTGTGTAGTGAAGCATGGCGCGGAACATGTCCTGTCCATTACTTTTTCACACCGACCCCTGGCACCTGGATTGGGCAAGAAAAGTCAGGAACTGTCCAGTATACACTCTGTTTGCTAACACATATGCTAATTATATCTGAAATAATGACATGAAAGTTAAGAAAGACCTACAGAATACATATTTCAAGTTTCTTAAAATCAGATATATTTCAAGTATTTTCAAGTTTTAACCAAATTTTGTCCCCTCTGTCATTTATTGCAGAGTAAAACTTGTGTATGTGTATAATAGTGATTTACATTCTTTATTCTTCTTTAACTAATTCATACAGTAAAATGCATTTATGCCAGTTAACACATTTGGAACAATATATATATATTTTTTTATGAATTTGTTTTAAGTTAAGTTTATTAAAGTGTTCATGATGTTCCCTGACTCACACCATGGTTACAGTCTTTTTGTTTTTATTTCAGATGAGCCAATGTTGGAGACACGCTGTACGTTTCCAGGCTCTGGGTGTACTTGGCCCAAACAATCTTATTCTCTGGCCTTTGGTGACCTGTCCTCACCTCACAGCCCTGATGGTGGACCGAGCGGAACAGTTGGACAGAGGCTGAAATAAAGAGGGCAGAGTTGAGGCGGTGCATGAGTCTCCAGGCTCATCGGTCCAGGCCGTTCCACAGGGTGAGCTGGACCTTACCCCCGCTCCGCCATGAACCTTCCGACCGCTTCATTGGGTTAGGGAAATTATAGTGGTAAACCTTTTTTGGATCTTAAACCTTGTTCTTCTTGTATGTTTAGTTTACGTTTATCTGCCTTATAATAAATTATAATAATATATTTGTTTTATATAGTGCTTTGTCGATTCTTTACATTGCGTTATTCAGAAATGTGCTAAAACGTGCCCGTAAAAGTGAGGTGAGGTTCCAGTTTTCAACATATCTCCCACATGGTTTGTGTTGTATTTATGTTCTCAATTTAAGGATACATTAACAGTGTAGCAAAAAAAATACTAATAACAGGTATTTATACATATAATAGTTGTGTCTATTACTTTTAATAAACCACCCAAACACATTAATCACGTTAAATCTCTTAATATGATGACTCCCTTGAACTGCTTTAAGAAATCTGCGGGCAGATTCAGGTTCTTTACCAAACTGATTGTATCACAGTTAAGTCTGATTGAAATGCTGACTTTGGTCTTTATCAGGGAAATAAGATTTGATCAGATTGCCTACAAATCTAGGATGTATCACTCAAGACCATTTCCCTGTTTTTTCTTGAGTGTTACTTGTTGAATATAAGGAAGAGGAAAGTGATGGAGAGAGCTGTTATCCATCCACTCCTCCCAATTCACAAACATGACCGGTGGATGATCCTGTGGCGGTGGAGGCGGTGGCTGGGTCCCCTTTTGGCCTGGTCCTCGGACAGTATTAGCTCTGTCAATAAGCACATGCACCAGGGCGTGTGTCTGTCTGTGCGCTTGAATCTGGGCCTGAAAAGCTTCAAGGTTCTTGTTTGCTCTTTTGACTGCATAAGGTGTGTGTGTGTAGCCAGCAACATTGCGTTTCCTCCTCTTTTCTTTTGTTAAATCATGTCAGATCAGAGTAGCTTTGAGGTTGGAGCTGTTAATCACAACCTCTGTCTCAAGTCTTGTTTGACAACGAATTAATGTCTTTTCTTGGATATCTTTTCATTCAAAAGTGAATAATACATTTGGCATTTTCCAGAATGTAAGGTGTATTTTTTGTAGAAATAACCCAGACACTGTATGTAAATACTGTAATATTTGAGTTTGGCTGTGAGGGCAGAGTGACCCTTTGAACATACCCCCTCTACTCAACAGTCAGGAGGCAAGACACATACTCCCAGGTCTTTAAAGCCAAACATTACATCAGACAAAATTAAAGATCTTATTTCGTTTTGTACTTTTTTGCTTGTTAGTTTGTTTATTTGTTTGTTTTATATTAAACATAAGTCTGTTGAAGTGTTAAAAATAATTATTATGCATTAAGTGAAGAAAATATATAATAAATAAGTGCCATAAGTTGGTAGAGCAAGTGCATATACATGGCAAGTACATCTTGACATTTATTTTGGATTATTAATTAAAAATAATATTTGATTTATTTTGTGAATACAATTCTCTGAGGAATTCCTTTGCGATTAAAATATAGTCAGCATGTGAATAGGGCCTGGATATAATACAGGTAAATGGAATAATGCATTCTATTAAAAATAGTAGGACTAGAATGTGGGCTGAACCATCAGGACTAGATCCAAAAGTGGTCATTTGCACTGAGGTAAATAAGAGTTGTTGGTGACTAGAGTTGTCATAATATATGAGCTGATGTTTCTGTGTGCAGGGGTTGTCCAGGCCAGCTGCTGCGGCTGCTCTCCTGCGAGTTGCTGGTCAATATTGACTCAGGGATCTGAGCACAGCCACTTTGTCTGAAGCACAAGGTGAGATATACCTGCTGTCTCTATGACATCACACTCAAAAACAAAACATGTGATTTTTAAAGAAGGCATATTCTGCTTTTCTCTGCTATTTCAATTTTTTATGACTCAATTAAGTTAGTATTTAGTGAAAACAACCCAGAACCCATGTTTTTAGTAATAAGCATGGGATGATATAGAAATTTTATGTCAAGCTTATCATGGCCAAAATAATTGAGATTAGTGGTAATTTCACAATAATGATCAAAGGTGCTGACAGTTTAAAACATTTATGGGTATCAATAATTACATTTTAAACAACTTTTATGTAATTCTACTTTGCTAAAAGTTTATGAACACCATTATATAAAATGTTCCATGAACGATTATTTTCTACCCTTTTTAGCACACTAAACGTTATTTTTGTTTATTGTAACATCCTTGGTTAGTACTATCCTGTGGTTGGGAAAGGGCAACAGAATATTTTGAGCATGCAAACCATTAATGAGGGAAAAACAGGGCTACACAAAAATACAGCCACCCAGTATACAACTATGAGTAATACGTTTTTATTGGATTTTTCACAGTGTTTTCCCTTAAAAATATAAAGTCCTCATTGTGGTGCTATATAATAAAATTAAGTATCAGATCACACATTACTTATAGAATCTCATCCATCATTACAGGATGTGTAGTTCATCTTTGGGGGATATCTATGCCCATGACCTGACATTTATTCTCTAGTTATTTATTATGCAGAGTTACATTTGCATGGCCCTGGTGTTCACAGTTGATCCATGCCAGCGCTTCAGTTTGCATAGTTGTGCAGTTATGGCAATAGGCACATAAGCCTGGTTTTGTTCATTTGAGAATAGTGAATGGTGAACGATAGGGTAAAAAGCAGAGAAAAGGGGGAAGGAGTTTTTTAACTTCCTGTTCATTTAACACTTTTCAGTGGAAGCTGAAGAACGAATTGAGTAAAATGTATTTGCTATTAACAGTTTTCTACTAAAATACAAGCTGTAGAAATCCTGTGGTGGAATATTGATTAAACCCAAACAGTTCATAAAACCAAGACTATGTTGTTGGGATTTCAAATAAATTATTCCTAGCCATTTCAAAACACGAGTAAATGTGTTAGTAGAATAAAAAATCAATTGTAATCACTGTTTTAATGCTCAAAGAGTATTCGCTATAGCCAGTGGTAATGCCCTAATTCTACACCCTTGGTCTAACTACCTGTTAAAGATAATAGTGTCCATATTATCCATATCATATGACCCCATTTTTCTCAGACAAACTGTGCCAGGTCTATGCAGGGTGTGTCTGATGCAGCCTCATAAATCCGCCGGGCAAAAGACAAGCCGTGTTTCTGTACAGTTCACTGCAGGGACACTCCTAAGGGGACGAGCTGGTGACGAATCATGGCATGATAACGTTCTCCCTTTAGCACTTACAGAAATGAGACTGGTGTGTCCTTATCTGATTTTTACCTCACTGAACATGGTAATGTACAATCTGAAAAGTAGTGAAGCTTATACCAAAGAAGTCAGGATAACAAGGTAGTTTTATGTCCATGCTCTAAATAGATGAAACTATAAATTCATAATATTGCAAATGTATGGACTTTTCAAGGTTATGTTTGTGGGGCAGTTTTCAGTTAAAATTATAGATGTGAATGAAAAAAAAAATCCAAAGTTATATATTATGACATCATGTTAAAAGGAAAATTATTTAGAAAACAGCCACGAGAGAAGGAGTCAAATGAAAGAAAGTTTTATCATACTTATATTTCACAGTATGGAAATAAACTTACCCATTTTGTACATTTTCAATCACAGGTTTTTAATTGCTGAAAAATACCTTGAAAAACACGACTGGTGCTACCTCTCCACACATCAGACATGTAACTTTGCTTGATGGCATCAGCTGTTTGTCTTCATAGTTAAATTCTAAATTGTAGAACAATTCAGGCAAAGTAATAACATCTCAGTGGATACAAAGCAGGTGTCAGACTCAGAAAAATTACATAGTGCGCCATTAATTAGTTTATTACAGTTGTATATTTTTTATGGGAACAAAAATACTATAAATATATATGTATTCTTATTTGTTCAGTAGTTATAGTTATAACTGATGTTTATGTTTGTATAGATGCTTCACTGCTCTGTGTTTTTCTTTTCTCCAGTCTGCACTTTTAGAGATTCAGAAGTAATTACCTGCCTGGCTTCCTCCGCAATTAAAGGCTGGTTCACAGCAGCCTGCTTAATGCACAGGCATGCACACAGGCCATTAGCCCAGGCCATGAGAGGTGCCACACTGAACACTGACCAAGAGCAAACACCACTGTCACCGCACTCATAACAGCAGCATATGTAACAGAGTGCACAAAACATGGAGAGCAAAGAAACTACACTTTTTTATATAGTGTATTGATAATTAAGTATGTTTAAAAAATAAACACATAATATTTTTTAAATAAGTACATGTATGCATTTGTATGCTTTTTCCATTTGAATTGGATGAACTTTTTGTACTGGTTGTAGTATTAGTAGTCTTGATCAGTAGTTGCTTAGGATCACTGGTGGTGGTAATAGGCAGGTATCTAAGGGTAAACTTCACATCTAATAGCTGCAGATTTGCATACACATAAATAGTTAGTTAGACTCGTTACCACAACAAATACATTTTTATTTATTAATGCTTATTACAAAAGTATCCTAACATCATACTAAGCAGTAATAAGGAGTTTATTAAAGGGAGTGTTAGTAAATGTATCATTAGCTGCAGAAGAAGGTTATGCAGAATAACTAATTAACATCTAATTAACCACTTACATGTATGCAAATTAGCAGATATTTAAATATGCAATAAGTGCACCCTATATAAAATGTTATTTATTTATTTATTTATTTTTTATATATTTCTTGACATTGAAGGTCCATTATGAAAAAAGTAGTGAAAGAAAAAAAATTTAATATTTCATCTTTCATCCCAGAGCCTTTGTCTAAAATGAGTTCAGCATTGATAAGAAATTGGAATATTTAGAAAAGCAACTACTTCTTCGAACCTTTTGTTGCTGTGGAGCTCTCCCTGCTGATCGGGGCATTGCAGAGCAAAGGTCCAAATTCATATCCATCCATCCATCCATCCATCTTCTCCCGCTTAATCCGGCTGGGTCGCACCTGACCCCCCCTATAAACCCCTCTGCAGGTGGTGAGCCCACAGGAGGGTGGACAACATGGTCCTTGATGTTAGTTCATAGGGGTGCGGGCATGTTTTTGGGTTGATGGGGGAAACCGGAGTACCCGGAGGAAACCCATCCAGACACGGGGAGGAACATGCAAACTCCACACAGAAAGGCCCGGGCGACCCGGGGATCGAACCCGCAACCTTCTTGCTGTGAGGCCTGAGTGTTGCCACTCAGCCACCGTGCCGCCCCAAATTCATATAAAAAAAGAAATTTCCTTCTTGTAAAGATGAAACAAAATTTAAATCTAGATAAAATCTGTGCATCATATTGCCATTATCTCGTTAAGTTGGTCTTAAAGTCATCACTAACACAAAAATGCTACAGTAGCAACAATGACCTTTAGTGTCAAGATTATTTTTTTTTCTGTCAGCATTTTATTTGCCTGCTCTGACAGATGCAGTAGCAGGTTATCTCCTCCTCGCATCCAGGTATATAAGCTCTTTTTATTTCTTTTTCCCCAACAGTTAATGTGTAACCCACTGTGAAAGGATTCAGCACATTTCCTTTTAGCTCATATACCGATCGATGTTGGTGTGGCTTTACTTAGAGGGAGCTAAAAAGGAGCATTGTCAAGTCAAGCATTGATCGCTGCTTGTGCTAACATTTGATTGGGTGCAATATAAAAATGATAAGACAATAAAATGATTCCTGTTTAACACATCCAGCATCGTAGTTAGTACTCCTCAGTGTTAACATTGCAACTTGATACTTCTTCAATATTTATCTTACATACACACTCTTTTAAATATGTTTTGCTTATCTTGAACAGCAAAATTCTGGCCCATTTCCACCTAATGTAAAAGCTTGGTTATCTATTATTTTGTGAGTAAAAAGAAAGACTTCACTCACTCAGTCAACCATGGCATCTGTCTTGTCCCTGTGTGATCGCCTAAAGTACCTACAGTTTCCTTCATTGTGCCTTTGTTTAACCCATCACCACAGCGGTTACAATGAGAAAAGGCCTTGCAGTATCTGGGCATTTTGTAAAGACATTCACCAATTTGTCTATTTGCAATTTGGTATGTTACATTTATATGGTTTTAGGTAGGGCTGTGCAATAAACCAAACTTTAATCTACCCAAGATCCAAATGTTTTAAATGGTCAGGGATTTTAATCAAGCGATTGCAACCAGGCATCTGTTGGTAAAATGTGCTGTTTGTGTTAAATGGCACTGAACAATGGTATCTATTAGTTTTTTTCATAAAAGGAATATTTATCTTTTTTAATAAGAAGAAAATGAAATTGATTCCATGTCACACAGCTTTAGTGGTGTGTACTCGACTAAATACAAAATAACACAAATATGCAACATTTTGGTGGAACCTTTTTTATTTTTTAATATGAGAAAAACATGTTAAAAAATTGTATCAGCTGTGACAGTAGTAGTAATTGTACAGCTTTTGTAAATTAATTTAAGTGTTTGTAGGCCTAATAGACTTAGCTACACAGTAGTAGTAGTTACACAAATAAATACTTTTTTATTTTGAGTATTTTATAAGATTCTGATAACCTACAATACGCAGAAAACATAACCATGTACCGGTAGTTTATCCATTATCAACACGTTTCCTGCATCTCTCACCAAAGCTTATTACATTTAATCTGTGAATAATTGAACACTGAGGCAGACTGTCAAAAGTCACTGTCAGTGGACTTGCACAGAGAGGCCCCCACCTGTGCTCCAGTGGACTCTGGCCCTGCACCTCCACGCTTCTCTGCTCATCCTTAAAATTAATTCATGCGCACATCTCGGTTCCTCTAACACCACATTAACCCTGACCACAGGAGGCATCCTCATGGAAAAAATGTCCCTTACTGAAACATCAGTTTGACCTTTGACACCAGGTCCTCTTCATGGCTGCTTTCCCACCATCACTGTCTGAAAAAACTTGTTATTGAAAGGAGAACTTTATCAATATACACCACATAATTTCTAGAGATTGCGATCACGCTCTAGAATTTGATAATGTTACGATTTCAGATGAAGCGCCTATATAACTCAAAGGGAGATTATTGTTTTTGAAAGAAATATCCACACTGATCCACAAATGTTGAAACTTTTCAATATTAGTTAAAGATCGGGTACACAAACTTTCCATTTTAGTTTTATGGCTTAAAACAATCACATCTTTAGGATTGACTGATGGTACCACTTTCTGAAACTATTTTGAAAAAAAAAGTTTATTTGTGGTGAAAATGAAAACATTGGACTTTTTGCTAGTTTTTGTTTAACGTGGATAGGTCCTATAATTACAGAAATATTACCCATAAACCCAGTCGACTAATCTGAAATCTGACGGTTAGATAACACCATAGAATTCTGACCTGTACTATAGGGACTGTAGAATGTTGTGGTGCCATTTTGAGGACCATTTATGACTCCATTCTCAAATCTAAATCAAAACAAATTAAGAAAACAATAGAGGTAGCCAGGTCAGGCCCAGCGGTGTAAACACCCATGATGGCCCTGAATGATTACGCTAATATGACCCCAAACTCAGGGCAATTTCAATAGGTCTAGCTACAACAGAAACTGTAAACAAAGAAGGTATTAGTTTCAGAGTGATTTCTTGGTAGCTAACTCCTCCCCTTGCAGGCAGATTTAAGGCAGTGTCCTTCAGCATTCTGTCCAGAACTGAAGAAGCAGCTTGGATGAGCTGCGAACATATTTGACTAATTAAACTTTTGCCCAGATGTCAAATTGAATTCTCTCCTTTGCCATTGAAGAGATATATTTATTTTGTTATAAATTGTTAATTACTATGGCAACAATCCTCACCTTTCATCATTTTGAAACCCATTGCCACTATGCTGCAAAATCAATGTCACTTAATGGGCACGTGTTTGTGTTCAGGCATTGCTTCGGAGGGTCACGCCACACTGACTGCTTTCTGGAGGACAGCGGGACCTCAATTGTAGGCCATTAGCTCTTGGCCGGGCTCAGTCATGCAGAGTGCGTTTGTACATGGGGGACGCAGGGGTGAGCAGCAGTATCAGTGTACCATACCTGTGTGACTGCTCCAACCAGTGACCCTCATGACCTCTCCACAACCCCTGTGAGCGCACAAACCACACACCTTACCTGAACGTTACCTCTTCAAACGAGTCATAGTCATTTACCTGTACGCACTGCTTCACCATAAAACAATACTATCACATATAAAAAGCTGTAAAAGTGAATCCAAACAAATCTGTAAAGATGGTAAAAAATTTTGTAGCTCTATTACAGTCCACTTATGTTTGAGGTGTGGACAGATTAGCTTAGTTTTGATCACATGAAGTTGACTCCATTTGCTTTCTCTTGCACAGTGTTGGTGGACATTTGTTATAGCGGACAAGTGGGAATGGCACTGGTTTCATTACAGCTTTGATATCATTAAATAGTAAAAAACCACAAATAACTATTTAACTAGTTTTTCAAAATTTATAATAAAATAAATACATTTAAAAATAAATTTCCACATCTCACATTTAAAACTAATCTAACTGAGCAGTTGACTGCCCTCACACTTACTCATTTATAATGTAACCTCACTTGCAATACTTAAAACTAGGTGAAGGAATTATTAAGCAGATAATGGTGATGTAGTAGAAACAGGTAAGGGTCAGAAAAGGTCATTTTTTAGAGCTTCCACTGCCACCTTGTGGTCAAATCTAGACTTTAAGTAAATGCTCTGAGTATTTTCCATACCCTTCTTTAAAAATTTATTTTTTCTCTTTGCCTTATGTGAAAGTATTCGCACAGGTACACGCATGACTCATGTTTAGCGGACAGTGGATATTTGTGTTGTGCAGTGAGCCAGTGCCATAGCTCCCCTGAAGCCAGTCACCGAAGTCCTTCTCATAAAGAGTTGACCTGTTTTACGGCCTTATTGCCCAACATCACATGCCTTTAGTCCCAGGATATGATCTCAGATAAGGCAAGAAAGCACCAAAATACTCTTCCTGTTCCTCACAGCTATTCAATCAAGTAGTAATGAGTGTAAGGCTCATATCAAAATCACAATGATAAGATTTCAGATTTTGAGACATGCTAAAATAAAATAATTCAATCATAAATTGAGATTTCAAACAATAATCTCTTCATTTCAAATAGCCAAATTGACCTCATTACACTGAAGTTTTATAAATCAAGTCTTTATGATAAGCTGATTACCTTATCCTTGACAGCGGCGTTCGGGCATGGCAGTAAAGGCGGAGGATTATGAGGTGATGTCCATAAAGGGTTTGGCTTAGATAAGGCGTTATGTGTGCAGATGGATTGGTGACTTCAGGGGACCATCAACCAATGCAACCAAGATGAGATTATACTTACAAATGATACTTTTTTCTTTTAGGAAGAGACATAATGCTGATAACTACAGGGAATAAATAAAACAGCATGTATGCTCTAGAAGCGCTTCAGACGGGGTCATAAACTAATGCGGTCTATGAAAGGCTGCGGTCTCGATCTTTGACCTGCTCCTCACTTAGTCATCATGACAGGTGTTTGAGTACCTGGAAGGACTTCAAATATTTCAATTGTATTTCCATTCTGAATGATAGTAGTGATTCGGGTGTATCAATTTTGCCACATGTTAAAGAAAACCAAAATAAAACTCATCACTCAAAGACTGACCTCTGCCAAGGCTTTGGCCTTAAGCTAAACTGTCTAACAACATCAGATATAAAGACCCCAAACCTACACTTGCTTACTACTACACTAGTTTAGAGCTAAATGCATTTCATAATGACAAAACACTTCCACAAACAAAATCAATCTAAATTGTTCTAAAGTGCTTTGCTGAACAAGTCTTGTTTATATCTGTTTTATTCTTAGATTCATATTTTCCACCTCAAAATTAAATATATACATAAAACATTTATGAATTGGAATAGTCACTAATGTAAAAATTTAAAGTGAGGAAATGATAAAAATGTACCCATTTGACTTAATTCACTGATATTGTTTACTTGGCTCAACCAACAGTCCTGGGGAAATGTCCCTTTCTAATGTCCACAATGGGTCATTAATGATCTTTATGGCTATGAGTGATACCACACCTGGGGTAAAACTACAGACGTCCCGCATAGCAGAGCAAAACTTCAGGCCAACCGTCAATTCGAGAGAAACCATTAGAACAAACTGCTCCTGGGTGCAGCAAAGCAAACCAGCCAAATCTTTATGCAGGGAAAGGCCTTGAGCTGCCCTATTCAAGGACAAAATGTGTATTATGCAAGCCTAATGTGGATAAAACGTCTTAGCTAAAGGATTCTGTATAAATATTGTAAGTGATAAATCCAAATAGTTTTACACCCAAAAAATGTGTCTTAAAGTGTTAAGAGTAGGATGTTTGCTCAAACCAGTTTGTTTATGCATGGTCACCGCCCTCTAGTGGTCCTTATTTGAAAGTGCCTGAAAATTTTGTGAATTAAGTTCTAACAGATGTGACATATAAAAGAGAGTCTTGAATGGCTTTGATATGTGCGATTTGAGAATTCGCTTACATAACAATTGTATTGAAATTCCCTTTCAGACAAAACTGTAAACATTCAATATAGATTCAATACTGAGATACAGTATCTGTCATGAAGGTATTAAGTCACCAGAAAAGAAACAAGATAAACAAATCAGTTTTTTATGTTTATATATTTGTAAAGGCTTCTATTTTTATATTTTCATTAAATTGAAATACAGATTATATTGAGAAAGCCTTCAGTGTACAGTGGGATGAACTGAAAAGTGTTGCTGTTTTTTCAGTGGTTAAGGGTGCTTAGTGGGAAAATGCTTTTAACCTTTTTGCCACGGTTATTAGAATGCTGTGAGTAGGCTTTAATAGCCACACCATACTGCCACAGCACAAAGTACTTCTCTTTTGTCGAGTCTTATGGAAGATATTAATATTTATATTGTCACTTTTTATTTTTGAAGGCCACATCAGCTTGCAGTGCCACTTTGGTCTATTAGGTAAGCAATGCTATTTGTAGGCTTATCATGTATATATTAAAGCACTGTCCCCTTTTTGCCAACACCTAAGCATGAGTCATCGGTCTCCTTGTTATTCTGAAGTGAGGCCTTCATTCACTGAATATTTTTAGCCCAGCCAAAATGAATATGTGCAAATGTGTTCACTAAGGCACAGTGCGATATGTTGGTGCTGTATACTCTGATCAGACACAGGCACAAATTAGGTGATTGAACATTAATGTAATTTTTCTGTATTAGAGTGATAAGCAGCCAGCTATGCGTTTGTGCTCAAATTGTGTTGGTCAGAAAATCAGCAGCACATTTCCAAAACTGTTCTAAAGCTGTTTGGGTGCCATAATCTGCTGATCTGTTGTATATTGAATCAAAATGGTTCAAAGGATGGACTAATCTGCTAATTTTCAAGAGATCAAAGGCTGGTCATATCACATATGAATTCAAGCACACTAAATACAGAAATCTTATTCTGAAAGGTGTCACTAGGTTTGTCACAATAATTACTGTATTGACTTTAATAAATTATAGATTTAACCATTTTTGTTGTACATAATGTTTGCAATAGTGAGGACTTTTAAATTTGTATTTGTTTGAGCCTGACAAAGGGTTGACAGAAGTCAATATAACAATGTATTGTACATTTAGAAGGGTTTACTGGAATTCCCCTTCCTCAGTCCCAAGAAGTTTCAATATGATTATTTAATGTGATAATTTCTGTAGCAGTAACACTTAAAATTTTGTTATAACATGCCTAGGTATCAGAACACAGATTGCTATTAGAGAATTATTGTAACAAAATTAAAAAAAAATCTATGATTCACTGGTGTATTAAGAAAGGTTCCTAAAACCAAGTACTAGGACTAACATACATTCAGTTTTAAACATAATGGCCATTCATATTGTGTCTGACTAGGACCTTGATCACACTCTGGGGAGAATAGTTAAAACCTCCAGAGATGATAATACAAGCAGAGTATATTGAGGTAAAATAAGAGATGTATAATATTTTGGCTTTTGTGTGCACTGAAAGAACAGCAGGAAGCCAATCATTTCTGATTTGCATTTCTTTTCCTAGCGTTGTGGCAGCATCAGTAACCAGACCACAGGATTTACAGTTAGTTATATAACATTTAGACTAGTGTCAGTACGAAGCACTGAACTATTTACAGATCTTGTTACTTCAACCTCAGTCTGTTGGTGTCCATAAAATATGTATTGGTTTGTAATCTTTTAATATTTCTAGTTTAGTGGTGCTCTGTAATCTTTTCCAAGGACTTTAATTCACAGACCAAGCACTAACCATACACCGTTAATAAATACAAGGCAAAGCTGAGATAAGTCAACAAGTATTCTTTTTTATTTCATTGAGTTTATGGTTTTGGTTCTGTAGCAACCTACTGGATAACTCTAATGAAGTGCAATTGTACTCAAGCCAGTTATATTTTAGAGCAATGACAGGCACACATTTTGTGCAAATTTAACAGCATTTGAACGGCTCCTACACAAACACAGCAAAAATACATGCCAGAGGAACTAAATACTAAAACATTTACAATCGACAATACTTCAGGAAGACGTCCCGCAAAAACAGATCAGTTACAGATCCACAACTAAACTTTGGGGAGAACTAGAGCCACGTTTTACCCCGTGTGGTGGTCCAACTATAACTCTAAGCTACAACACCCACAATACATTTACCAATCTCCAGAAATTGTACAGTTAACTGATATAAATATTGACATGACAAAGAATGATCCCAAAATTAGTTTACACGACATGAGGTCCACTTACAAGCAATTTGTCAATCTCGTCTCAGAAGGCCTTTGTATTTTATGTCTGGCAGTCAACATTGGCATTGCAAAAAAACATTGAGTTAATGCAACTAAGGCTATATCAGACAATAGATTGAAAGACACATTCATGAAAATATATTTTTCCATAGCAACCACTAAAAATAACAGCTAATATAAACATAATTATTACATCCATGAACTGAAATGTGAAATCAAAGGCCAAACATGCAGTTGGTTGAGACCGTTGAGCTGGGGTCTGTAGTCTATATTGTGTCTTATTACAGGCGTTGGTCTGAAGGAGCCATTTGTTTTCACAGTGAAACGTTTTAAAGGACTCTATGGATATTGGTTAGATGCGCCTGTCACACGCCTCAGGTCAGGTGTGCTTAATTGCTTTTCTAGCTTACCACTCTTCCGCCTAAACTTATCATAATGGCATGCATTGATTTTTTTATCTTTAAACTAAATATTGAAATTAACATTCTGCTCAATTAAGGAGCTTCTTTTAATGTTAACTAAAAATCCTGGCATTGGTAAGATGAATGAAATGTTCTAACTAGTTCACTCAGTATACAATTTCTTCATCTAACCCAAAACAAAGGGCTTGGGGCTTAATTTCTTTAGGAAAGCAGATGCACCTATACATTCTATGCTCTCCTTTTTATACAATCAAGGGCCATAATTTTTCCCACAACTTATAATTTAACAGCAATAACAAAAACTACTTCAGTTGCATTCAAATGGCAACTATTAAAAAGTAAACTTACTGTAACATACATATTTAATAGTGTATAGTCCATGCAACTGCGCACGGCTGGTTTGCATTGTTATGGTATGTCATTATCAGTGTATGAGAGACATCAGCCACCAGTGCATTTTGATTATGGGTACTCCATCGTCTTGCAAAAGCTCTCACCCAGATTTGAAAAGCAAAATAGCCACTTGGCCCAGGTAAAAATAAATGAAATGCTTTGTCTCGTGAGTCACATAGCTGCCGAAGTTTCTCCCGACAATGCAATGCCATGTTGGGTTATACTTCTTGTCGAATTCCTGCAACAAAATAAAAACAAAAACAAAAAACATATGGGTTCATAATCACATGACACAGTGTTCACTGGAGATCCCACTAATATGCTCAACGCTTATGAGCACATGCAGTCTGGAAAAAGACAGAATTCAACCATGTAAAGGTATAGAAACTTTATTAAACTAATTAACACCATGGACTATTCAGGATTTTTCAAGTGTGATTAAGTATCTATTGCAGTATCTATCTACTGTGGTATATAAATATCTTTTTGAAATCTCATGTCATGTTAAATTCTTATTAATGTGGCAAAATTGACCTGATGTAACCCGTCTTTTTGGATCATAATTTGAATACCGTAGTAGGCTGC
Organism: Odontamblyopus lacepedii; assembly: GCA_034769755.1. Taxonomy (NCBI): domain Eukaryota; kingdom Metazoa; phylum Chordata; class Actinopteri; order Gobiiformes; family Gobiidae; genus Odontamblyopus; species Odontamblyopus lacepedii. The sequence goes on along the minus strand of CM068357.1, from coordinate 22,452,707 downwards.
AATGTAGAAAGTTTGCCTGTTTGAGAAATAAGCAGCACTTCCCATATTTCAGAGGGAAAATGCTGTGAACATGGCGTTTCAAAACAGTTTAGCAGTCTGTCCTCACCACAGACTGATGCCAAAAATAGATAACTTTCAAAAGGAATACAAGGAAGGCGCCAGTAGAATTTGCATTTCACGGACTGCTTACGTCCAGCTGAAATAGCCAATAATATGCCTCACCTTTTTGATGTACGCTGCAATGTCCTTCTCTATGTTGTACTTCTCCATGGCCTGGGTGGCACAGTCCACCGCGTCCTGCTGCATATCTTCGGACATGTCAGCGTTTTTGATCACAGCTTTCCTGTCAGTCATGTTGAAGATGATGGTGGGAGCTGGTGATGACAAGAGAGAGCACTGAAAATTAACACTACACGTGGAGGGGATGAGGGGGTGTAGGCCGAATGGTTGACAGCGGCACTCGAGCGACCATCTGTGCGCCTGCCCTGTGTAGGCTGTGCTCCCTTTGTGCAACAATTACATCTTAAAGTCAAGGCAATTTAGGCCCCGTTGAGACTCGACTTGAGATGCACATACATTGGCAGCGTAAATTGATACAGGTGGAGTTAAATTACCTGGCAAAATCACTTTCCAATAAAAGCAGCCACTGCGTTAGAAAAACGTCTGGCGATGTCGTTTTATGAATGAGCCCCGTATTGATCCAATGACAGACGTGTTGTTCATTTAATATTAATCCGAAGCTAGGCGTGAATAGCTACAAGCTGAATGAGAGACAACAAACTAGAGTAATACAAGACAAGATGAAGTCGAAGCCAAATGTGTCAAACCATGCAAGTTGGTGTCGTCTTCTTATTAATCCGCCCACTCACCTTATTGGAACGCTGTCGTGCGCTTCAGCCAGAAATGTGCAATTTCAGCCTTGCTCGGGGAAGCTTTGATAATGCTGTGTGTAATTGCTTTTTAAAGATTTACACAATAAGCATGTAGGTTGTCTCCGCTGCGCTCAAACAGCTCCCCGCCCTCTGCTGCATGCTGCACCCTGCTATTGGCTGAGCCGCAGCCTCCTAGTGCGGTTCAAGCCTTTTCTCCTGCTCCTCTCTGCCGGCATCTTATTTCATCCCACAATGCATCATTCACGGCGTGCACCACCGACTGGGAAAAGGGGAAACTAAACCTTTGTAGATGCTGCTGCGCATATAATGTGGCTTATTCAATGTTTTGGAAATATATAGGCTACTTATGTGATGCGTATTATGCATTACAAAGACTACATTACTTTAAGTGATCAGATGTAAATGTTCATAATGATATTAAAATCAAGAATGAGACAGATGTAAATTTCATAGTTTTATTGAAAATGCTGAGAAAAGATCAAACAAAATTAAGATACAAACTAATCCCAAATAAACCAGTTCCCAACCAACCCAAATTTATTATTTTCATACCAGGCATCTACGACTCCATCCTTTGATCCAACTTCCTGGTCCTCTGTTTCGTTTTCTTCTAATATAAAGCCATTAATCTTTGAAACTTTTAGATGGGTCTAATGTTCAGGGAATCCATTATTTTGTTCTGAATCAACTGATTTGAATCCTGGAAAACTGATCCCGATCCGTGCATCCATCCTTGCCCTTCCATCCTATCCCTTTCCTAATCGATCCACTCATCCAGCTCCAAGGATTGGGATCCACTGAGCTCCTCCAATCAAAACCTTGAAATACCAGGAAGAAAATCAGAGGCATACTGTTAGAATGGTGCGAATAGAGGACCCTAACCTTCCATGTTGAGCACTCAAAAGCTAAAGCTATATAATATTTAGTGACACTGAACATTTTACATTTGAGAACAGGTCAAAAGTGGAAAGCTTTTGAACAGACTTTCAGATATTACATATTATGACATCAAAGATGTTACACTTACATCACAACACACTTGTTCTAGGACTGCTTATTCTGTCAAAGGCCAGAGTAGCAAGTATCATATTTAACAAGTACAGCACATATGGCTTCAGTAAGTATGACATGCATGATAACAAACCTAATAAAGCATTTGATTTATGAATAAAGCATACCATTGCTTTGACCTGATTGCTCCTCAATTAGATGTCCTATCCTGACCATACAAATGAAATGTGCTCCACAATGGTTTATTCCAAATCACTTTAATCCTTCTCTGCAGATGTCTAAAGGAAGACACAAGGGTAAAATACAGTTAAGCACTGGGCTTCCCAACAACATGACCCACCCCAATAATGAGGCATTCAAATAAAAAAAACTCAGTTTCAAACACTTGCAAAAACATTGAGTGCAGCTTATTTTGACTCAACATTTTCGAAGTCAAACAGCACAAATTTTCATGTTCAAAAAACTGAAAACAGAAAAAGGGGGAAAACTTGGGGGTGAAAGTAAAAAGACTGAGGGGGAAGAAAAGGTGAAAGAGGAGAGGAGATAGCTGTAGACCAAAGATTATCCACAACACTGGGACATAAAATGTAAAAAATTAAAAGGGTAAAAACAGGATGGTGCAACACCAAGGGGAAAAACAGTGGTAGGTTTAGGAACGGGAGCGAGAGCGGCTGTGGCGTGGCGAGTAGCGGGGTGATCCTCTGCCGCGGCCCCGGGAATTGCTTCGACTGCGGCTGGCGCTGCGACTGCGGCTTCTGCTGCGACTTCCACGGCTGCGAGAGCGAGACCTCCCATAACTGGGGCTGCGAGGGCCATCTAGTTTCACACGAATGTATGCAGTCTCTCCCTGGCACAACACACAAGAGAACTTGACATTGAAAAGCCAACATTCACTGCTCTTGTGGAAATGCCATCACTGAACAGGGCCAAGAGAGCAAACACGTGTTGCATTCTCCCCAAGTACTCACCAAAACAGCAAAGAAACTGTTTCCATGACAATCGATCAAATCAGTGAACATACCTCGTGTGAGCGGAATTTGGTGTTGTCCAGCTTTCGAACAGCATAGGTCATGTCTTCTTTGCGCACAAATTCTACCACTCCAGTGCCATCTCTGTAAACATCAGCATAGCACACATCTCCTGCTTCACGCATGTGGTCCTTCAGATCCTGCCAGCTGCCACTCTGTGGAAGCCCTAAAGAAATAAATAAAAAGCACTTTCTTAGAGACAGAAGATATGATCAACCACATACTTTTGGCAACATTTGAAGACCAATTTCATATCTGCAAAAGAGTCAAAGAAGCTCTTGAAAGCACATAATGCTCAGACTTTCTGGCATTAGTATTACTGAACTTGATTTATGCTTTGACAATCTTCAATGGTCTTGCTTACCAGACACGACCACCCTGTATTCAGAGCGCCGGGATGGAGGACCGTATCTGCCTCTCGGAGCGCCACCACCACCGATACCCCCAAAACCCCCACCTCCTCCACCCCCTCTGGAGCCTCTGCCGCTGCGAGGAAACTCCACACGCAGTCTGTATCCATCGTAGTCATAACCGTCGCGACCATACACCGCATCGTCCGCGTCCCTGAAACACATTGAATGCAGTACATACATTATTACACGTTATTAATAGATACAGAGTTAAGTCTGCCATGACCATGACGTATCTAGGGCCAAACTTAACAGCCAAGGCGCTCAACGGGGCAGAGCTAAAGGGAGAGGAACAAATCGATAATACAAACCAAAGAGTCTTATGTAAACTGAATACATGCGCAGAATGCTTCAAAGTGCAATAGGTAAACCTTGAAACAGGTGCAACATGTGCATAATGTGATTTAGTATCGGTGCACTTAAGATTGGGGTCAAGTTGTAGCATAGCAAACAAAGGCAATATACCCCAACAGGCCAGGGAACTAGCTAATTGCTAACTATAAACAAGCCCATTCTTATACGCGCTTACCTTGGATCCTCAAACTCAATAAAAGCAAAGGGAGGGCCTCCTCTTCGGTTTTTAAGGTCAATGTCTCGTATCGTCCCATACTTATAAAACACATCCTCCACATCTTTGGTACGAATATCAGGAGGCAGATTCCCCACGTATATTCTGCAGTCGTTGTTTCCAGCGGGCCCTCGTACAACACCAGACATTTTGGCTAAAGATTAGCTAGTGCTACTAAAGATAAACGCTCTGGCCGGCTAAATCAACAAACAACGGAAAGAAAAACTGTGCTTCTCTAAAAGCCCGATGCAATAGTCGGACAACAGAAGGACAATAACAGGATTAAGAGGCTAAATAAAAAGCTTTCGATTTGTGAAAGATTCGACGCGGTTTTCTACCGCCACCTCCGCGATGCCACCGCTGTGCACCGGAAACACTGTAGCCGCCGCTACATCCGCCAAACAAAATAGTGCCTGGCCGTCTCTATCATGTGACCATGTGCATGTGATACGTGAAGTAGTTTTATAAATTAAATAATGTAAGAGCTGGAAAATATGTTTACCTTATTAATAGTTCAAGTTATACGGCTAGAGAAAGTACTTTAAAAAATAATTCACAGAGGGATTTATCATCAATTTCATGTTATGAAAACACAACCGTCCAAATTGCAGACGTTTGCAAGTAAAAAAATTTAAACACAGTTTAAACACAAAATCATTTACGAAAATAAATAAGCCTATTTTTAGGCTATACTTTAGGCTTTAGGCTATACAGAAATCATTAAGTTAGATAGGCTTTGCTTCTTAATATAAATCATCATAATCACATTTAATAGGTCAGCACAGTAGGTGTACTGCAAATAATTCATGCACATATGTCTCAAACAACTGTTTCAAACATTGGATGATCCATACAGTTTGTGAAATGTTTTATAATGATCACATAAAAAAATAAACAAAAAATACTTTCTAACAAAAGACCCCAAAGCCTTGGACACAGGTTTGATATTTATTAATCACAGATTTTTTTTACTGATTTTCCAACTCAAAACATATTAATGTGTTTTAATTCATTGAGGCAGATTGCAAGACTTATATTTTACAATGGGAGTTGTTGCACCAAAATACACAATACAGAAAGCATGTATGAAGCACTTGCACTATTCAGTATGCATACATGGAACCATACATCTGTTGCCCAGATTCAGCGTGGCTGTCAGTGTACTTGCCATGACATGCAAGGCTGTTAATCTGTGAATAGAGATGAAGTATAAACAAAATGTACATAGCATATAAAGTAATTCTGTTTTTTTGACATTGACCTCTGCTCTTCTAACGAACTGTTCGGTGGCAGCTTTTTCATTCTCTTTGTGCCCTCTCCAGGCTCTAAGTGCTGATGCCTGAAGGGCGCGCCCAAAAGAGAAGGTCAGAATCCAGGGTTTGGGCAAAGGGCAGTTGTTGATAGCATTGAGGTGAAGTGACGCCTCCTCCTCACCCTGACCACCAGAGAGAAAAGTCACTCCTGCAGGTAAGAAAAATAAATATTTGTTAGTTTAATTTAGTTTATTATATGTCAGTATGTGTAAACGGTTTTGTAGTGTAGACTTCCCTGTGACTGCCGGGGGGACAGTGCGCCTGATTGCAGTCAGTGTAGCCATGGCGACCTCCTCTGGGCTGTACTTGGTGAGGCAGCTGTGTCCAGGGGTGACCATGTTGGGTTTAAGCAAAGTGCCCTCCAGATAAACATGGTGCTCTGACATGGCTTTGTAGACTGCCGCCAAAACCTAAACTCCACAAAGACAAAACTAACTGCTAAAACAACACACTACTCCTACAAACAAACAAATAAACCAACAAACAGGCCCACCTTTTCAGTGACAGACTGGCAACGTTTGAGATCATGATCCCCATCTGGCAAAATCTCAGGCTCAATTATGGGCACAATACCTTGCTAGTGAAAGAAAATATGTTTTTAATTTTACTAGTGTTACTTACAATAAAAACATTGAGAACATTTTCTCATTAAGTCTGACCTGCTGACAAATACTGGAATAGCGTGCAAGTACATTGGCATTCTCTGAGATAGCCAGCTGGGAAGGATTGGTGTCACTGATTTTAAGCACACAACGCCACTTTGCAAAAACAGCCCCATCTTTTTTATACTGTGCACAACGCTCCGACAACCCATCCAAACCTATTAAAAAAAATCTGTCTTATATTATCTTGAAATGATTCCGCTAAAATATTTTTAGTACTTCACCTTGGGTAGTAGTTTCCCCACAAGTTCCTGGTAAAGGAACAACACCCTTGTCAACCTACATGAGAGAGGCAATAACTTAAGAGGCACAATGTAAGTTTGTGGATGGAGAGACTGGAATGTTTCACAAAATGGCATAAAATATTTCCCCCACAGAGACAAGCAGGTGAGTCCAGCAAAGCAAGTATTTTTGGAACTAAAAACATTCAGTACACTCACCTTGACGCCAATCATGATTCCTCTATCTCTGATCATTTTGACAAAGGACACACCACTGTCTGAGTACTGATAAAGAGTCTCATGAAAAAAGATCACTCCTCCAATGCAACTGTTAATGCGATCGTCAGCACTGAACAAAATCTGCCTAAACCGCCTGCGGTTCTCCTCACTGTTCTCCACTCCAACCTGAGCCAGCCTTTTGCCCATGCTCCCTGCAGAGAATAAGGATGCAACAATTAGTCCTGCTCAGCTGTTAAACAACTGCTACATTTGAAAGTTATATTTGTAGTAGTTGATACTCACCAACTGACTCATCTGCAGCCAGGATGCCCTTCCCTGGAGAAACGATGCGTAGAGCTGTCTCATGTAGTTCCTTCTTTTGAGCTTCTGAGAGTGTTGGGGGCATCCTGACTTACTGGCTGTGAAAAGTTCTAGTTAAGCATAATATTAAACAATATTTAATATTGTTTAATACTGAAAACATAATATCAAACAATTCACCAAAATCTTCACTATAGCCTAATGACCTAATTAACCTACAAGGTTAATGTGAGAAAGGTTTTACCTGAGAAAATGAAATCAATTATAAATGTCTAGATCTGTGACAGCACTGGCAGCAGTTCTCTGTTGGCTTGAGTTTGTATTGAGCTGAAGTATGTCACCCACTGTGTGCCCACACCTCTAGGCGGGACTTTTACGCCCACTTTTGCTCCAAATAAACATAAATAATAAAATGTATATACTGATGAATGACTGTTTAATATTTGTAATTATATAGCCTATTCAAACTCCTAAATTATCACATTATCACACACATTAGCAATTATTATTAACTTTCGCATTTATATATGATAAAATACCCAAAGTTTTGGCTATTATTGTAATATTAATACTATTTCTAAGTTGTTTTAAGTTGTTTTGTGAACAACATTTAAAATTGATCCATGGCATCCAGGACCAGTAATGAATTTGTATATAAGCAACCTAGTTTAGATCTCCACCTTTATCATACTGCGCCTTATCATGAGCTATTTCTATTTTAATTAGGAAAAGCATGCCTTGAGGAAATGTTCAGTCTCTCGATAATTTGATCCTCACCCTTGAATTCTCTGGGGTCTTCACGTCTCAGAGCAATTTATGCACTTGATGACTTGTGAACTTTAATCTGTGAAGACTACAATTAGACAAGTTCAAAATAGCCCTCTCTTTTTGTGTAAATAGTCAATTGTCAAATTAAAATAAAATTAACAGATCATTGTTATGTAGTAGGCGGCACGGTGGCTGAGTGGCAACACTCAGGCCTCACAGCAAGAAGGTTGTGGGTTCGATCCCCGGGTCACCCGGGCCTTTCTGTGTGGAGTTTGCATGTTCCTCCCCGTGCCTCCCCGTGTCTGGATGGGTTTCCTCCGGTTTCCCCCATCAACCCAAAACATGCCCGCACCCCTATGAACTAACATCAAGGACCATGTTGTCCACCCTCCTGTGGGCTCACCACCTGCAGAGGGGTTCATAGGGGGGGTCAGGTGCTATGAGTATTGGGCAGCACGCTGCCCCCGCGACCCAGCCGGATTAAGCGGGAGAAGATGGATGTTATGTAGTATATGATTATGTAAAGATCTACATATTCACTATATTCCTAGGAACATTTTCCAAAGTAAGTTTTCAAAAACTGCTTGCTTTTATTGAAAGACACTTATTTGAACACAAATGAATACTATTCACAAACAGGACAGAAATCAAACCTCCCGGAATGCATTTAGAAAGGATTTAAGATAATACTGTGTTTAAAATGTTTTTGAACTATTACCATTATCACTGTAGCAATATCTTTCCTTGGCATCTAAATCAAGTTTGAGCTTTTGCTAACACTAGTCCCAACAAAGTCCCTACAAAGTCCCTGCAGCCCTGTTATAATGGTGTACATATTGTGGGGTAGCCAGCCTATACTGTAGTAAAAGCTATTAAAAGAGAAGTCTTAAGAAGACCTTTCTTGAATTGTGGGTCAGTGTGTCTGTGAATGAGATGTGGGTCAATGGACTGTCTGCCACGAGCCACAACACAGACATGGACCTATCAAAGACAAGGGCCTGAGAGGAGGTAATGTCATTTGGTAGAGGCGGGGGAGATACCATTTATAATACAGGCTACTTTAAGGAGTACAGCAATTATACGTGACTGCCTCTGCTGGGACCTTGGCAATTCCTCTGTTACCCAATTAAAATATTTAATAACACTGGTCCTCAATTTTCGGTCCCATTAAGGCCGTCCTCAATAGGAGTGTGCCTCTAAATGGGTCATATCAAGACAGTGCAGCAGAACATGTATAGCTTGAAATTTTATGTTGCATTATTATAATATTTGGAGAAAAAAGTTACATTGTAGTGAGGGGTTTGGGGAGGGTGATATAAAATAGGATTTTATTCAAATTATTTATAAGATGCCATTGGTTGATAAAATATTCAAACTATTCACAGAGACCAAACAATACAATATTAATAAAGTAATTGGCTTTACATGCTACTTTTGACATAATTTTATTTATACCCAAAGATAAGATCTAAAGGGCCACATCCTTACTGGCAAAAGATTGAGGTCTTTGAGAAAGACATGTGGGCGAGTGGACTTTGTCACAGTCAAAGTTTTTCAAATAGTCCACTGTGATGCCTCGCTTTGCTTTGGTCGCCCAGTCTGGGTGAGTCCTGAGTTTAAGGATGACCTCATTTGGAGTCTTCTGCAGAATTTCAGAGTCAAACGAAGTCCCCCTGAAGAAACCCTGCATTTGGAAACAATCCAGATTACGCAAGCGGTTCACAGGGTTTTTGGATAGAAGCTGTAAGACACAGAAGCACTATTATATTCACCACTGTTGCATGTGTAAAATGGGGAAAGTGGTAGTGGCCTGTACACACCTCAGTGAGTAGTACAGTAAGTGCAGTACTGCATGTACTGGGAATGACATAAGGGCACTGTCTGACCTTGTTCAACATGGCGATGTGGCCTGACTCTGGAGGCACTGGAAACTAACAACATAATCTAAATCAAGACTGATTTATGACATTTCATTGTCAACATAATCTACAAGTACCAAACAAGGACCCTTACCTCCCCTGCTGCCAGGCAATAAAGCGTAACACCAAGTGACCACCAGTCGGCAGCATGGCTGTACGGACCTCCTCCTAGAACTTCAGGGGCTGTGAAGGATACAAGTATAAAGTGGGCAAAGCTGCCATAACATCGTCAGCTACACTATGGTTAATATGATGAACTTTCATACCCATGTATTGGATAGTGCCACATATTGTAAATGTTCTTCCTTCGCGCCTCAAACGACGCGACAGTCCAAAATCAGACAGGCGAAGATGACCTAAATCAAAAACCATAGAAAAAAATAGAATTAAGATTAATTCTGGCAAGTGACTGAAAACAAAAAATAAAAATAAAAAATAGTAGATTGAATTAATACAAACCATGGTCACTTAAGAGGATGTTGTCCATCTGAAATATAATACAACACAATCATTAAGAGGACAAAGCCAATTCAGGAAAATGTCAGTCACAGTAAAAAATCAAACCTTTATGTCTCTGTGCATGATTCCCAAGTCATTTAAGAATCCTATCAAGACAGCAAGTTATTTTTGTCTGCAAATTGATGGAATGACTGAAACACTGGCTTACCAAGTGCATTGGCCATTTCTGCAGCAAAGAGCCGAACGTCATCCTCTTCAAACCTGCTTTGTAGTAACCAGCAGGTGTACAGGTCTCCCACACCACAGTAATCACACACTAACATGTAAGGTATAACTTAATACAAACCAGCACCATGGGGCATGAAATGAATTCTTAAATGATGTATTACATGCCAAATACATGAATAACAAAATATGTAGGCAGTAATAATCAAATTTGAATACCATGTCCAGACTTTTGAATATAAAAGTCAGGAGGATAAGGGACATAGTGGTCTACTGTTTGTATGAATGAACTCACTAATGAAGAGATGGTGCTGTGTCTGCCAGCAGTCCTGAAGGCTGTGGATGAATGGGTGTTTGAGCTGCCGCTGAAATGCACAGTTCATTCAGTGAAAAACAAAGTGCTGATGATAAAAAGATGTGAGTTTGACTTTTTGTGATTATGACTGTAAGGGTATGTCATTGGCTGAGTAATGATCACATGCAGTTTATTACAGTACAGTCCTAATATAAGTTAGAACCTTAGAACCTGTGTATTTGATCATAGACTGTAAGGTTAAATTTACTATGTATATTGTTTATGGTTCTAGTCATTTACAGTTAAGCCAGCCCTACATACCTGAATGATTACCTCCTCTTTTGACTGATCTATCGCACCATGGTTTAATATCACAGTCTTTGGTAAAACCTGGTAACAAACAGAATGAATTATAATAATAGCAAGCTCACACCATTTACACTTAAAAGTAGACCTTAATAAAAAATAAAAATAAAAAAAAGTTTTTACAAGACAGACCTTGATAGCATAGATCTTGTCTATGGAAACATCTTTTATTTTTAATATAGGGCCAAATGATCCTTTGGCAATAAATCCAAGGACCTGTGGGTACAAAAAAAGCAAAAGTTACAAAAATTTGCATTGTTGTATGTGTGAAGGTCTATGCTTATGCACTAGTACCTGGAATTGATTTTGTCCTGGGAATTTTCGAAGTGGAAACTCGGGTAGAAAGGGAGAAACGGACGACTGCGTCTTGTCGTCTTCGTGTGTGGAGGAAGACGCATTTGTGACGGGCAGCTGGACTGTCTGAGAGAATGGCCCGCTCCGGCCGAGTCTGAGCGCCACAGACGCTCCCAAGTTTGTGAAGAGTCCATGGCTAAATCTACGGTGATGCGCCGCGCCATCGGGCTGTACAAACACTTACATTGCATTTCTCCAAGCAGATGTAGCAAGTTATTTGGTTGCAATTTATAACGTTTATAAGCGCACTAACTCGTCAAAAATAGGCTACTTATAATTTAGAATAGACTAAAACTATTTCTGTAGGACATTAGAAATAATGAGCCAATACGCAGGAAGGACACACGGGCACTTAACAAATCAATATGATTCTATTTTTACTCCGTTTTGACTGAAGGCATTGCAAAAGCAAGAGAACAAATATGCAAATATGACGAATAAGGCTTGATATAGTTCATTTTAGTTAAACTCCAAATGTAGCAGCAGCATGTTTTAGTCTATTCCGTTGTACATGGTACGAAATGAACTATACTCACCTTTCGTCTTCTGCTCTCGTCGTTGCCCATCACATTTTAAAATAACATAATAAAGGGCTACAAAAGTAAGCTAAAACTTGTGAGTCTTTTCCGGTTTTAGTATTGAAAAGAGGCTGCAGATGCACGTGTCGGTGTTTACGCCGCTCGCTCCGCTCTGCGTCACACACTCAGACCGTATATGGTCCATGGTCACTCCGCGGACGGCAAGCAGAAAGGCTCGATCACGCTCCAGTTCACCCTGTCACATTAATCAATCAGACTTCTGCTGTTCAACTTTATTGGGATTCACCATAGACACTTTTATTCATCATACACTGGTATTGGACGCAATAAACAGAAAATAATTTTATTGACAGATGAACAAGGCCACAGAGACAAGTTCCTTATCTTAGACATTGTTTGTAATCTTTAAATGTCAAGTGAATTATAAGTAGCTTTAACAGGAGTTAGATTTAAGACAGAAACACATATTTTGTACAAAAATATCAAAGTACTATGCATTAAAAGTGCTCAAGTATTAAAATTACAAACACCCTCAGTCTAGAAACAGATTTAGCACATAGCTACACTATAACACAATGAAATGGTGTCTAACTAACTCTAACTTCTAACTTTATATTGCATGAGAATGAGGCACAGAAGCTTGCTGAGCAAACAAAGTGAAATGTAAAAAATACTTTTGTGCTTTTTTGGCCTATGTCAAGCATCCATTTACCCATATCCATCCATCCAACCAGTAATGTGAGATATGATAAAACATACAACAATATAATTGCCATTATTTGTTTTCAAGTTGCTGTGTTGTTCCTGAACCAGCAGGAAAAGGTGCTTTCAATTTTGCATTTGATTTAGACTAAGGCAATACTAAGCTACATAATTATTCCTCACTCCATTCAATCTTGAATGCAAAAAAGTGGTTTAAATTTAGGGTTTTGAGAGTGAAAAGCAGAGTGAACATTTAAGTGGCACATAAAGAAAAATGCATTTGGTCAAAATGGCACATACAATACTGGCTTCTTTAAATAATTGCAAAGTAAGATATGGCAGATCAATTCAAGTTTTGAAAAACTGAAATGACATTATACCCTATGAAAATCTATTCAGCAGGCTCTGACTGAGATCAGTGCTTAGATAAACACAAAGATGCATTTGAAATAATTAGACCCGTCTCCCCTTTCCCTCTTTGAGTGGCAGTCACTGTGATTCCAGGCTCAGAGTTAGTATGATTTACAGTAAGTGTAGAAATGTACAAAGGTGTGTGTTCACTTGCGTCGGCTGAAGATGCTCTTTTTACTGGAGGTCTTGTCGGCGGTGCTGAGGCCGATGAGAAGCCGAGCCTTCTCGTCCTCCTCCTGCTGCTGCAGACTGTTGTCACTCTTCACCTCCGACGTCTTCCCTCGCACATCGGAACCTGCCGCCGGCTTTAGCCTCAGCTTTTCTTTTATCATCTGTGCACAATGAGGCCATAATGTTAATGCAACATGGTAACTACATAATCCACCTTGAAGAGTGAGAAATGATAGTACCTGTGCCACAAGTGCCTTACGACTGTCTCTCTTCACGGCCATGGCAAAGTCCAGCCATGTCCAAGTGTTGTTGTGATACTCCAAACAAGGCAGCACCAAGTTTAGATCCTTCCAGTCCACACTACTCTTCTCTCCCTTTGAAAACATTATAGCAAATAAATAAACCAGAAAATGTAAATGGGAACTGTTACTTGACTGACATACCTTGTAACTGACACACAGGGGCACTTGTGGAATCTTAATGTAAATGAAAGAGTTGTTCATAGCAGCTCTTTCCTTCATTTTATCAATATCATCAACAGGGTGCTGGTGTAGAGATTATACAATGGTTTAAATTTCTGTTATACAAATGTTATGGGCAATAAAAAACACAGGACTCATTACCTCTGGAGGCTTTCTGAATGACCGTCTGACCCCTGCAGTTCGGTTCAGTCCCTGGGTCATGCTTTTGCTGGAACCAATGGGGCCAATGGTATCCTCAGACGACTGCCGAGGCTTGACAGGGATCCCTGTAACAGAGTACCTCTCATCACTGTGGCCTCTCCGTGACTCTACACCCTGAACCCTATACTCCCACTGGGCACTACACACATACACCCACACACACACAGTCTTTTAATAGCCCAGAGCTATGCCATTAATATCACAGGCACATCCCACGAAGGAAAATGAGAAGTGTTATTGATTGGACAATAATGAGTTTGGAAGCACTAACACATATCCTTGCCCCAGTTATTGTTGAAAATGCATAAAATACATACCAGTAGTGACAAGTCTAAACTTGTCTTCCTCATCAGCAACTTCCTCCTCCTCAACATTTCGACCGGGGAAAAAAAATCCCATCATTCTTTTGAAGAACTGGTACATGAGCTGGATTGTTAGGGGAACCACATTCACCTGGAAAAGAGGAAGGAAGGAAAAGAAGGAAATTATTTTTATGTAAAACATATCACTGTAAATTATTTGTTAAAAAGAATACTACATTAATACTCACTTCAAAATGCTCTTTCACAGAGATTCCTCCCACCGGGGGCCGCACTTTACTGAAGATGCGCAAGGCAAATTGACGTCCTGATTGGCAGGTACTTTGTGGCCGTAGTACCACCTATGATGTAGAAGTAAATTTTTAATTCCGCAACATTTATTATTATACACATGTAGGGAAAAGAAGCATGAGCTAGATCATAATGGAGACAATGTGGTATGAAATAAGATGCCCTTTACTTAATGAGATCTTCCAAATACATGCAACATGAACAATGCCAATTGCCACAACTGCATGAACAAGATGAGCTGCACATCACGTTCACTTTATGTACATACCCTCAATCGCTGCACAGTAGGAGACCAGGTAAAGAAAATGCATATGAAATAATAGTATTTAAGCGCTCATTGGTGTAAATTATTCACAAGCTATAGTATTAAAAATCAATCAATCAATCAATAACATTATAAAGGAATACCTTGTATGCAGCATTGGGAAGAAGATTATTCATTGTGAACCAACCAAGCTCCAAAAGATGCTCTGCTGTGTCATCTGACTTGTTCAGCTATAATATAAAAGGAATTTGTGACAATCTTCCTAACAAGATTTGAGCAAATACATTATTTAGCAAACATAGTTATTACAAAACTGTGTGTACAAACAAAGTGTAGCTTGTAGCAAATACTAGACTGGCAGTTGTACCAATATAAATGTCATGTCGGATGCTGATACTGACCTTGCTGTACATGAACCTCTGCAGCTCTAACTCTGCGATGCCGAGCTGTCCGTCCTCTTCAGTCAGACACCAACGTGCCTGAGCAAAGTAGATCTCTGTCCTCCTCGCCACACTCACATCTTCAGGGGGCTTCCTTAGCTCCAGCTTGTTGGCCCTCTGCAGCTGAAAGTCCTTGAAACACCTAAAGTTTAAGGGAAAGGATTATTTGTTTACTGTGGAAATTCAAAGTGATAAATTAATAATATAATTAGACACCTGATTAGAATGTTGAGTTCTTCACTTTTCATCTGCATGTCATTCTTCTCCTGGTTCAGCTGATTCTGGAGTCCAATGTTAATTTCTATCATTTCTTCACTGCTAATGTCTTCCGGTTGAGCCTGTTCAAAATAAAATAATTTTAATGTGATTTATTAAAACTCCCCTTTTGATTAAGCTGTTAATGTAGCAGACCCTAGTATTTGAATAGATCTGCTTCTCCAGTCGCCTGATCTGAGCCAAGTGCTGTCTGACAGCCTCTTGAAGATGCAAGATGCTGCTGCGCTGCTCCTCAGGATTACTTGAAATCTCCAACTGGAATCGCACACGCTGCTTTTTCTCACTGTGCTCCTAGACAGTGGACAAAATGAGAAAAGCACATTAATATTTAAGATTTGAAAACAGAATAATTCATAACAATGGTCTGGGTCAGTTAGCCTGCCTTCCTCCTGGGCTCCACATGTAGCAACAGGTTGTTTACAATATCCAGAATCATGGCATATTGCACAGGGTTTGTTGATATCTCAAGGTCATGGTGAATAAGGGTGAATGTGTCCACCGCTCCTGTAACACAAAACAACACCAAACCATTAAAGAATAATACTTGACAGAATACAAAATTGACTGTCAAGGAGAACCAGTTCAACAATAACGTGTACATTAATGCAGTAGTACACACCAGCTTGTTTCTTCAGCAGGTCTTCTTTCTCATGGGTATTTCTCAGCTCTGGGGGTTTAATTTGTGTTGCCAGTTCAGGGTTTATGTCATGACTGTAGCTGATGTAGTGCATCCGGCAGCTACAGCGGGAGATGATTCGCTGAACCTGTTGAGTTTCGTTGACCTGTGCAGGCTGATTCCAATCTGTACAAGCAAAGATATATGGGACTAACTTGTCAACACTGTCATAAATAACATCTTTAAAACTGTGTGTAGGGCTGAATCAAAACTGTGATTTTAGTATTGCATTTATTATTTATATATATATTTCACATAAATTCACTTCCCCATGCATATTTTACTGTATCCAAGAGCATACAAAAACATTAACCACTTGAAGAATAACACACATTTCTGAATATATAAGAGGTATAAAACTAAATTCATTAATACCTAAAAGCATGGGATGTTGCTTGCAGAGAGAATATAACCTGAAAATCTGCAGCTTTTGCAATTTTCTAGTCAGATTTTTATGTCATCATACCTGTTGTGGTGCTAACCATTCCACCCACTGCCTGGCCACTCTCCATCAGCTCCAGCACTGAGTCTAGATTTCTTTGTCTATGCTCTTCAATATTTTTAACCTGAATACAACAAAAATATTTAGTACATAAATATTGGGTGAATCCTAAATGGTAAATACTTGTACATACTTCCAGCCACAACTGTCTGTCCTCATCTTCAGATGGTTTGAGCTCCATAGTGGCAAAGTACTGCATGCCGTCGAGCAGACATGTCCATGTGGTCTTCTGCTTTAGAGTGTCATTGTACCAGGAGGGATGGTGTTCACACTGAAGGAGCTGAGCCTTGGCTGCAGACACAAGCACACAGCCGGCGGTCTCTGTCCCACGCAACATCATCTGTACAAAAATATAAGAACTCCAAAAGTTAAAATTAATAAAACTAATAGAGAGTAAGTAGTAGGCAGAAAGTAAAAATGGGGTTTGAAAAAGAAAGTGGAATGGATGGATAAATGCATATTATGCAAATCTTATTTTTCCTGATGATAGATGTGTTTTTTGGCAAAAGATTAAAGGTGAAGTAGAGGTAAACACAAACAGCAAACAAGGTAAAGGTAACATTTGTCCATTGCTATTACCTGACAGTTAACCAATTCAATGAACCAGTTTCGATTGTAGACATCATCAGTTTGACAGGCTGCAATCCCGCACAGCTGATCACTCACGCCAGAATCTTCTTCTGAGAACACCACAAACTTATCAGTTTCTTCAATCAGCTTTTGGAGCATTGAAGTTCCTATCAAGAGGAAGAACAGACATAATGAATGGTTAGAAATGTAATGATACCAAGTTCATTAATGTTGTTTATAACAAAAACTTGCCCACCTTCATGTTTTTCTGCTCGGCTGAGGGTACCACTGGTGGTAGGTGTGGTGGGGGCAGTTGTGGGGGAGTAGTTGGAGGGAGTGCGTTTCAGCTTCTTTGCCTGAACCTGAGTGTCGATCTTAAGTCCCTTCAAAGCTTCAGTGGAGAGGTTCCTCTTCAAAACAGAGGCCTTTTTGTAGCCGTCATATAGAGCAAAGGCAATGTTCCTGTTTGTGGTGGTCCACGATGCACGCAGATCCACAAGACGCAGTTTATGAGTGTAGGACGCATTAGTCTCATCTTTTGTGTTCACCTCCTGTGCAGAAAGTATGGTGACTTATTAAAAAGCCTAAAACAGGTTTATGCTATGATTGTTTTCATATTACCTCCTCCATGCGGTTGCTTTGCCGCTGGTAGCTCAGAGAGGACAAGCTGAGGAGATGGGTTTTCTTGACCTGGGCATTGAGTTGGTGGTCTGCAGTCTCGTCCCATGTGGAGGCCATCAGGTGCACAGTGACCTGGGACAGCTCACTCACCATTTGAGTCACGTTCCACTCAGAGATCAGCCTCCTCATCACAGTCCCAGCTGTTGGAGACATTTCACTCAACCCAAATCTACAAAAAATACTATAAATAAAAAAATAAAAAAATAAGGCATACCCTGTGGAATAAGCCTCTGAGCACCTCGAGTGAAGACATGTCCTTTGCTACATTCTACTTGGACTCCTCTTTGTTGAGCAAAAGATGCCCAGTACAGCACCTGAGGTGAGAGACAGGAATTTTATCCATATTTGGGGAAATATAGTAAATTGACATTTCCAAAACAGACTTAACACCAAGTTATTCTACTCACAGTTTAACACTGACCTGTAACTTAGGGAAAGCAGCTGTATATGACATCTGTTTGTAATGCTGACCCAGCTTCTTGCGAACAGGTTTGAGGCTCTGGAAGAGCTTGCCTCTGCATATTGGCCGAGAAACACTGGTCCAAGTGGCCCAAAAGTTCTGCATCCAACGCAATGTGCTGCTGTACAATAGGATTTTAGGTTGAACAAGCTCTGAAAAATAATACTTGTTAATACTTTTATTGCAGATCTACAAAAATATAATAAACCCAGAAAAACCCACCACACCTGAGCCCTGATTAAGATCCATGGTGATGGAAAGATTGAGGTTTTCTGAACGAAAAGCTCTGTAAGAGTCGTGTGGTTGTCCTGAAGTCACATCTGCGATACTGTCTGCACAGTACAGAGTCACTGCATGGTGATCATGAGGGTTTCCATGGCAAAGCCATTGAAGGTCAAGTGTCATACACAAGTTAGGTAATTGTAGAAAGCAGATATCATCATACCTATGAATACAAAACAGAACAAACTATTAATATTATTGTATGATTTTGAGTTACTTTTAAGATGCGTATGCATTTACTTTGAGGCGGTCCGAACATTCACATCCAAGTCACCCTTAAATACAAACTGCCCAGGGTTCCATTCAAAGTTGAGCTTAGACCATTCCCAGTGCAAATTTTCTGTTGTGTTGTAAGGGTCCTATAGCATAAAATAATTTTACTAAGTTATGCATCGTTTGAAAAAGCTGTTTTTCTGAGTTTTCGCTTACTTCTGTAGCAAGCTGATGGAGATTTGCTTGCTCAATATCCATGATCCAGTGGCCATGGAGAAGGAGCCGACTTTTGTCCCACCAGGCAAGGAGAGGTGAGGGGTCAGCAGTTGGTTTGGTGAGCAAATCGACAGACTGACCAATTAGAGTCCAGGCAGGGTCCCAACAAGGTCCCCAGACAATGGTGTACAGAGTGATGGTTGCTGTATAAATAAAAAGAGGCACAAACAGTGCTTTAGATTACCCAAAAATTATTCTCATGAAATGAGCAAAGTTCAACGTTTGTTCTGATTGAATGTAAATAAAAAATTGTTCGTCTAGTTACATTTAAAGTCATAGTAGAACTTGAGAGGTGGTATATTTCTGTGCACAGTCACATCTCCCCAAGGTGGACCAAGGGGGACAATCTCTTTGCGATGACCTCTTGCTAATCCATCTTGTTCTGTCCCAACAACTCGACCAGAGAGCTGCCATTCACGGATTTCAAACAAGTATCGTGGGTAGTCTCGTATTCTCACTGTAAAAGCATAGAATACAGGTATGAAGCTATAAAGTAAAACAATTACAGAGAAATGTTGTTGAAACGTACCCAAAAATGCTGTGAGTTTGAATTTGACTGCTCGACACCATTGCACCACCAGGGGGAGTCCTTCTCTTGGGAATGGGCTTATCCAGTCGATGTCCCTCAGCTGCTCCCTCACCCTCTCTGGTCCATGAAGTGACTCATCAGCCAGGACCACCAGCTCCAGGTCTGACACAGTCCAGGTGAGCAGGGACTTCCTCATTGGAGTGTTGGCATAGAGACGGCGAGAACGCTGGATGTAAATCTCAATGTGTTTTTTCTCCAGTGAACTATACAGCTCCTCTATTTTTCTAGCAGGCAGAAGTTCACCATGTTGCTTACGGAGATCAGCAACCTTCTTGTCGAGTAACTGCAGTCGCTTGGCACTTTCTTTGCTCTCATCTTTCATCAGCTCGTAGTTGTCGCGCAGCTTAATTTCAAAGACATCATCGAGGAAAACAAATGAAAACTGACTGATTTTAAACACAAGATCAGGTGGCAATCGCTGAACATTAGTAGTTTGACTTTGGGGCAGATGCAGTGTTTTTAACCATTTCTGAACACTAATGGTCATGTCGAATGTGTTGGAGAAATTATATTGGTAAGGAAATTCCACAGCCATTAAGGGACAGGTCAGGACCCAGATGCGGTTGCAAGGCGTGGTCAGGAAGGAAAAGTTGTCTCTGTGCACCTGCATTTCTGTTACATCTGAATGCGTCTTGACATCAAGGGATTTAAAAGTGACAATGTTGTTTCCGTCAAAGTTAAAAATAAGAGATGGGGACTGGAGATGCATGGTACCAGCATGCTTTGACAGTAAAATAGCTTCTGCATTTAGCATAATGTAGTTTTCTTCACTCACATGGGCTGTGACGCGGGTACTGCCAAGCTCAAGGTGCACGGTGAGACTTTTGTTTTGGCTTGAACCAGCGGCAGTTGGTTCCTCTGGACTTTCCTTTTGAGTTCTACAAAGCATAAGCCAACACACTTGTGCCTCCGTCATGTGTTGATATAAAACCATGTGCTCTGTAGGTGCCCATTCTATAGTGAGCTCCTCTTGACATTGGACCTAAATCAGATTATTGTTCAGATTAGGGACCATTTGGACATTATTATTATTTTTATAATGTGTTTGGTTACCTGAAATGTGTGGGTGGTGATATGATAACAAAAAATGACAGTGGTTAGTTTCAAAATCGGATTTGGAGTCTCAGCGGCAGAACAACACACTTCCATGTTTTCCGTCACTGTCTTGATGATTGACAGAGCAGCGCCTTGTAGTGTGATATTACAGGTATCAGCAGAGCTCATAACACTTATGGTATCCATCCGCATAGACACAGCTCCTAAGACCAGAAAAATAACCATCAATATCACAATAGCACAGTTTTAGGATCTTATTGTGTGATAAAACCTACCAGCCAGATTAGATAGTGTGAATACATTGACATCCTCCAGACAAAAGTCCAGTTTAAAGATAAAGTTAAGATGTGACGGAGTGGTGGGATGGATTGTTGACTCTTGAAGGGCAGATGCAGCAGAAACCTCTGAAAGCTGTTGGTCTTTTACAGGAGGAACAAGCAGCGACAGAAGGCGAGAGAGACACAGTGCACAGGTCTCTGATAACTCCACTTGCAGACCTTTTAGGCTACACTCCAGATTGAGACATGGCAACTGATCACAAATCTCAAAGTGGGAGTGATTCAAACTCCCCTGGACAAGAACAAGACAAAATCAGTTATTTAATCCATCATTTGGTTGTTAAATACCACAACACATTTACCTTTAGAGTTAGAGAGTCTAGTATGAGGGCTTCTCCCCACACATGTTTACCAGGCGGATGTGGAGCCTGTTGGATATGGGAGCCTTGGCCCACTCTCCACCAGAAACTGTCCAGGACCAGAGAGGCACGCCGGTGCACGTTCTGTGGCTCTGGTGACTCGTGGTCCATTTTCATGTCAGGCAGATGCTTCAATTCTGAAAGAGTGATTACAAAAAAAGGTTTTGTGGGTCATACAGGACTACATGACATGAAAACTTTGAGTTGCCTGTAGTTTCATTAATGACTTCTGCATGTCATCACATATTTATAATATAACACATGTATTAGCAATTGATACTTTGCAGCTGATGTCTAACTGCGTGGGCGCTATTGTCAGAAGCTCTATTAGACTGAGCTTTATTTGAATCTGATGAGAAACGGCTGACTTAGCTTGAACTACAGAAGATGATGATTATCATTATTAGATGATCAATGCTCTTAAACAAATATCTAACATAAAATTACAGTCACAAGCTAGCTAGCATTAGCCAGCTCTTTTCAGTTAGTCACTCTCACCTTTTTGTTAAAAATCAAACACCTTATCAGGACTGTAGCAGGACTGTACCCCCCAAAAATAAACCAATCTGTACAAGGACGATGAACACTCATATTGATCACAGGCCCTTGAAAATGAGTTGTTTAAATCCATTTTATACTTTTTCTTTAGTTTTCATAATATCTTACAACATTTTTTCTAATGTATGCACTGTGCCACCCTGGTAGCTCCTACATGTATCTCAAATGGTGGAACGAACATGAAGTCACTGCAAAGTATCAACAGAAACACTACCTCATGTTAAAATAATGCTTATATGTTGAACTGTCAAAGCTGTAGCTAAGGCGTGTTTAGTTAATAAGTAACACTCACAATTTGCAAACTACCTTATCTAACCTTGACT
Source organism: Odontamblyopus lacepedii (assembly GCA_034769755.1). Lineage (NCBI taxonomy): Eukaryota > Metazoa > Chordata > Actinopteri > Gobiiformes > Gobiidae > Odontamblyopus > Odontamblyopus lacepedii. The sequence continues at coordinate 22,430,694 of CM068357.1, read as the reverse complement.
GCCATTATGCATTAAGCTCTTCTAGATGACACAATAAATTGAAATAACGATAAGGCAAGAGTTAATACCTGCATTAACAGACAGGAATCCTAGTGCAAAAGGTGTGGTGTCTCCCAGTTGCACAGACACATTCACATTGCTAACACTAGATGTGAGCATGACAGGAGCGTCCAGGTGAGGGAAACACCTAAGGAGGAGGAGGTTGGGGAAATAAACTAGGGGACTACATAAATAATGTAATTAAAGTTAAGAAAAAAGGATAACACACAGGCACATGGGTAAGAGCAGAAATAGAAAGAGATACATATTAAATTATCTTACATTTACCCTTCTGCCAGGTTAGAAATAATACATTCCGGTAAAAGAATTAAAAGCTCCACTGTGTAACATATCAGTCAATAAATAGACTAACATGAAAGCATTTATTTAGCAAAGTCTTTGCACAGTATGGCTTTAACGTATTAATAAATACAAGCAGGTAGCATGCCCATCACCAAAAATGTTATGCAGTGGGGCTTTAAATTGAATGTCAAGTGCCACTTGCCTTTTTCTATGTGCAGATTTTCTGTGCAGTAGTTTATCCCATGAAAACAAATTAAGCCAATGGGAAAACTCTTGATGACGATAGTGTATGATACAAGTGTTGACAGTGAAAGAGCAGGAAATATCCATGGACGAAACCTTAAACAAGAAGCCAGTTAAATATTTGGTAATAATTCCGAATGTGATTGGCAAAACTACTATCTCACTTGCACTGATGTCTTTAGTGTGTTAACACAAAGAATCCTTTGTCTACTTTGGGAAAGAAGAAGTCCATCTGCCAAGGGATAAATAATCAGATCAGCACAGCCAATGATCTTTAAGCACAAACATAAATATACTTTAAACAAACCTTCCAGTAGGATATGGAGATGACTTTGGGGAAAGCTCAGCTCAGGTGTAAAGCTTTTGAGTGGATGCTGTTCGTTGTCTCGTCCATAGCAAAGTTTCAAAGACTTCAGAGTCCAGTTCAAGTGTCTGAGAATAACAAGTGGGTCAGTACAAAGAGTATTCTATTCCTGCTTTTCCTTTTTGTACTTGTACAGTAAAGTGTGCTAAAAGTAACTGTATGTTGACTGTAATGACATTTACCAAAAAGCTGATGTAACATGTAATGCAAAAAAAAAATCTTCATAATGTGTGAGATGTTATGTAACTGAATCAATGTGACCAAAATATTTATCAAATTGCACAAAATCAGTAGGAAAGTTTGACTCACCTTTTTTGACTGTGCATGGACAGAGTTACATTTGTATTATCAAATTCCACATTGACTTTCTCAGGAATGAGCTGATGAAACTGTTCCACATCCTCTGTTCTAATAAACTCGCCATCTTCGCAAACTAACATAAAAACAATAACATTCAGCATAACACTGATTTTCAGCAATAAACTTGAGTAACTGACTTACTAGAGTTGTCATTTGCTGATATGGTTGTGGTGGGGGTAGTAGGAAGCATGAGCTGACTGAGGAAAAGCCCTTCATGTAGCTCTCCTATAAGCATCCTCACACATAGAGATAAACAGCCCGGCTTCAGATCAGGCAGGCTCACATCACCTGACAACAACAGGCTCACAGCAACCTCAGCCAAACATATGTCCTACACAAGAAAAATAAAATGAAACCCAAATAGTCACACACTCATCATATTATATGTCAAAATTAAAAATGCCTTACCAACTGGCTGCTTTTCAGAACTTTACTGCTTAGTTGGCCCACAGAAAAATCCCATGACAATCTAAGACAAAACAAAAAATTTAGTCCGTTAAAAAAAAAAAAAAAAAAAAAAGATTCTTGCATAGAATTTCATCATACTTTTTGCTTTGATGGTCAAGTAGTAAAGTTATGCCTGTGATCGTCATATGCCATAGTGACTCTGACAATGCGAGATTCAGAACCATAATATTGATTGAGCTGATGTGGAATGATAGCAGCTGAAATTTAATACAAGAAAAAAAGTAAGAATTCAGGGGCTTACCCACATCGTAAAATGAATACTGATCTTACTGATGAAGCAACATACTTGTGAGAAAAAGCGAAGTAAAGTTGGGTTGACTGACAATTTTCCAGATTTCTCTCCATGGCTCTTTTTCAGCACTGGACTCACTGGGGAGTGCAAGTCAAACCTTAGCCGAGTTTCTCCAATACATAATCCCAAGTATCTCCTGCAAAAACATGTTTGTAGGTGACATATGATAGTACTGTAGAATATCAGGTTCAGCAGCATGATACTCACGGCAGTCCTGGGTTAAACAGTTTACTTGATATCCATATTCTGTCAATTTCCTGTCACATATAAAGATAATTGTTAGAACATTTAACAACATAATATGAATATGCTTTGCCTGGGTATGAGTTTGTATTAAGTGACATATTATTTGCGCTTACCAATGTATGCTGAGGGTGAAACTGGAGGACCACTCCATTTATAGAAAATAGGCCAAATGAATTGATTTTTAACTCGGCATTAAAGGCAGTTCTAAAATATTTTATAGCCAACCTGCATAGAAACCACCTGCAAAGAGATATGGGGTGTATAAATGACTTTTCAAGACTTGCAGTAAAATGTGCCAGAATGCATATCAATACCTGCACACAACCCATAAGAACAAGGATCCGAAAATAAATAAAAGAAGTAGAGTTGTTAGAAGGAGAGACATCATGCCCCGGATATGGTGAACATGCTGCGGCTGCTCCTCTATCTTCTACCAGCTGCTGTTACACAGGAGGCTGCTGTCGAGAACAAGTCCACTTTAGAATAAACTAGAACCAAGTTTATTTAAAATACTGAACATTTGTCTCTATTAGCAAGATATATATGTGGTGCTAATTATTGGATTTGAGATTAAATAACCACAGTAGCTAAAGTTAAGGCTGCATTTAATGAAGAAAACTATGAAGAAAACAAGACTGGCTAAAGTGTTAGCAATACGGAAAAGCGACATTATTGCCAAAATAATGTTAATGCAAATGTTGACAGTCAAACAAATGAACATCTATATGGACGGTAGGTCAACTCAAATAGACTCGCACATGAAATAGTTAAAACATTTGCAACCGCGTCACCCCAAAAATCAGTAGCCAATCTGTGCAGGTAACAGCGTATGCTAATGCTAAGGACCTAGCCCAGTTAGCACAACTGCATTGATAACTAACACTTCACACAATAAACGATGCATGCAAGTCATAAAAAACCCACCTGGCATGTCAAAAGTATCACCCTTCGTAAAAGAAGATACCTAAAGAGACGCAGATTTGTGTGACAGTTTGTGGAGAAGTAAACAGTGTTCTGTGGTCCGCCCTTCTGCTTTGCTGGCATCTCATCTCTCAGCTCCAGTCAGCACTGGAGAGGTTGGAACAGGGCCAAACTTCTCTGATCTCAGCAAATCTTTTTTAATTCGTTATAAACACAAAAACAATACACAATTTAAAAATCTATAATCAAATTTATTTAATTTATCACTATGGTACATTGTCATAAATGTGAAATAATAATAATAATAATTTTAATTAAGTAAAGATCTTGCTTTTCCAAGACTGCTGTTGTCAGTTTTAATGTTTTCAATACATGACTCCATATCAAAATGTAATCCAGTAATCACGAATGACTACAAAAAGGCTGTAGTGCAGTGTTTTCTCAGGCTGTTGCCTTTTGTCTGTTGTGTTTGGCAAACCACTCTTCACTTTTATCTGCAGCCATTGCCTATAAGCAAGACAAAATATTGCATGAGGAACTAGTGTGCTGTTTGTTTTACATATGGGAAAGAAAACTGTGTACATGCTCACTTGATTAAGTAATTCATTTCCTTTAGGATCCACTGAAGAAAGCTGCCTAAAAGCCTCGTCTCCAACAAAGCAAATCTCATGGCTGTCCTAGTATAAATATAGGTATTTAAGTGGTAAGTATGTATTTATTGTCATAAATTAATATTGTTATTATGTTATAACTAATATATCATATGACTTACTGGATCTGCCAAAATAACCACCTCCACAGTGGCTTTTCCAGGTGTGTCAAGACTGACCAATGGAGTTAGAATCTTTTGATTTTCTTTTTTCATCAGCGATTCGAGGTCGGGCAGCTAAATGAGTTTGCACATCATATACTTGATGAAAAGTAACATCATATACTAAATGAAAATGTTTCTACAAGGTCAAAGATGTATTCAATACCTGATCTCTTGGGCATGAGAAAGCAATTCTTCCAAATGCTGTTCCATGATCTACTGGCCCACAAACATGAAGTTCCAGCTTACACTAATAACAAACATATTATGTTATTAACAAATAATAATCAATTATTCTGAGACAAATCTTTATCCATTTACTTGTTTATCTGCATATCCCATTAAAACAGTTTTCTTCTGCTCATTTCTATCCATGACCTTCATTCCCAGGAGTGTAGTCCAATAGTGGATGGATTTCTGCAGGTCTGACACAGCCAGGCACACCTTCTGAACAGGGTCTACAGAGTAAAATTAGTAAATGAGTTTAACAGAGGCATTCACAATCATCTATATGTGCCCATTTTAATGCAGCTGTTTCTGCACTCACCACTGAGAGGCTGCTCTTGGTCTATCAGATAGAAGGGATAACCTCCAGGAGCATGGGTCAGATAAAGGCCCTCTTCCACCTTGGTCAGAGGCCAGCCCAGATGTTTGGCATTGCTGACAGCTTTACTTGACTGCAGAGTAAGGCCCTATAACATAAAGAACAAACGTGCATCCATTTCCCTGCAACAGAACTGTAACTGTAATAAGCTAGATGAAGTTAATTGTCTATTTCTTACCAGAAAGTCATTACCCAGTCGGTACTCTCCCACACCATAATTGTATGTCAGTTCAGCAACAAAATGTTCATCTTCTGGCCCAAATCCAACCATTGTCTTGCTCCACTTTCCATCATAAGGGCTACATAGGAATGCATTGTTTTCCTCAGCCCATTAATAACCCCATTACACATGGAACAAAGTTCAGATGCACTGGTGTGATATTTATATTCATACGTACCCATTACATGTAGCTTTGCAGCCTTCTTCAAATTCCTCATGCCGAAGAACCTTTAATGCGTTTTGATTAAAAATGTAGACATTAGCAAGTTAAATGGCAGCAGAGGAACGTGAGTTGAGCAGAGAATGATGCTAGCATTATGAGCAAACCTAATTTGACTTTTTACTGAGCAATACCTTCATTCCAAGAACATCTCGATAGAAAGTGGCTGTTTTGGTCCTGTCGCCAACTTTAAAAACAAAATGTAAAGCCCTCCTCAAAGCCATGACTGTTGCTGTCTGACGATACTTCAAGCTTGTATAATGTTCGATTATCAGTCCTTGCGATCGATGATTCGGCCATCAAATGGGATCATAACAATGCGACGGTTCGGATCAGATTTCGTATTAGAAGTGTAGAATAAATGAACACATCACACGTAGATTTATTTGTAACATAATATCTCGTCTTCATTCATATTTACAGCATTACCACTTTATAAATATTTTAACAACACACGGTGGCAGTGTGGGGCACGATGACGTGAACATTGCGCAGGACAACGAGGTAGAAAACAATGATGGCTGCCTACATGAGAAGCGTGTTTTATCTACTTCCATTTGAGTGTAAAGGTGTATTACTGGGAAAAAGAAGTAGTAGACCTATTGTGGAAAGCAGACGGTATGTACGCGGACTGAGGAGGAAACCGGTCAACGTGTTATTTCCAGAAGATGACACTTCAAAAGTTACCAAGCCAAAATCTGCTCCCAGACAGCAGCAACCCGAGAAGATGGCGAAACCAACAAAGGACATTAGGAACAATGCAGAAAAAGCGTTTGTCAATGACAGAAAAAGTGTTTATACTATGCCAAAAGATGCTCAGAGAAGCCTTATCACAAAAGATGAGATCGCAGGACTCCGTTTTGAGAGGGCTTTCACCGGAGACAAGAGACTATCGTGAGTTCATCACTGATTTGACGCCTCGTCTGCCATACTGTAGTGTACACCATTTGTTTTTGTTGTTCGTCGTAGTTAATTTTCTTTATGCATTTCTATTGTAGTTTACTATTATTGATTCTGCATAGTTTCTGCCTTTGACACTGAATAAATTCACCGATATACCATGATAATGAGTTCTACACCTGTGTGACTTTCTTACGCCTCACAGGAGGGTGGTGAGTGTGGCTCGGTCCAGGAGTTTTCGAGAGCGCCAGGGTAAGATCCTTTTGGAGGGCAGGAGACTGATCAGTGATGCCCTCAACGCTGGGGCCATCCCACAGATGGTGTTCTTCAGTTCAGTGGATCGCCTTTTGGAGCTCCCCGTGGACAAGCTGAAAAAGGCCACTCTGGTTAAAGTAAAGATTGAAGATATAAAAATCTGGTCTGATCTAGTGGCACCACAAGGTGTAATAGGTAGGTGTCTTCTATCAATTTTAATAAATTCTCTTAACTTCTCATTAATGATATAAACAGTGTTTATTTTGTGATTTCAGCCATATTTTCTCTCCCAGACCCCTCAAAATTAAATTATAACAGTGATTATTCAATACCCTTGTCTTTGATATGTGATAATATTCGTGACCCTGGAAATCTTGGGACGATCCTACGATGTGCTGACGCAGCAGGTTGTCACAGTGTCCTCCTCACTAAAGGTATGTTCTTCATTATGATTACAGTTTTTGTGTTAGAATACTGACGGTAGCTTGATTATTTTATGCACAGGTTGTGTTGATGCCTGGGAACCTAAAGTATTACGTGCTGCAATGGGTGCCCATTTCCGTCTTCCCCTTTATTCCAACATGCACTGGGATGATATTGAAAACCATCTGCCCAAATCTGTGACTGTCCATGTGGCAGACAACAGTGGGAATAGACAAATGGACAGCTCAGAGCCAGAACCTGCTAAAGTGAAAACCCAGAAAGCAGGAGATTACGGTTGGGTCAGAGCACAGCCTAATCACAAACAAGTGGACTATGACGACTATGATTCAGATTCGGATAATGAATGTAAGCTGTCTCTTCCCAGAGTGGACAGTAAACTGTACCATGAGCCCTGGGCTCAGAGCACCACAGCTCTTGTGATCGGGGGGGAAACACATGGTCTCAGTGTAGAGTCGGTGCAACTAGCAGAAAAAACGTCTGGCCACAGACTTTTTATTCCTGTAGTTCCTGAAGTGGACAGTTTAAATTCTGCCATGGCGGCCAGCATCCTCCTGTTTGAAGGTAGAAAACAACTAATGCAGCAGTTTCACTCCACAAAGTCAAAGTCTCAGGTCAACAGAACAAAACATGTGGTTAAATGATGGGTAAGCAAAAAAACAAAAAAGTAAACAAGGTAAATAATTTGAGGAACCGACTATCCTTAGATATAGTTATACTATTTATATTGATTCTGCAGATTCAATGACCAAAGAAGTGTTCCTATTTGTTGCTTGTGGTTTTGCCCGTTACAGCCAGCCTCCATATGCATTTTCAGGGGAGAAGTATGCGTTGCATGTTTCTTATAGTGAAATTAAACACTGAAAGAAGTAAATGAGTCACTGCATTTTATTAGTTTACATACATTTGCCTTTACGTATTGTACTATTGTGCTTACCAGTGCATTGAAATAAATGGTAAGGTCAAAAGGTTGATACCAGAAGTAACAGAATTAGAGGAATATAAATGCATTCAACACCCACCTGTGTTTTGTGCCAAACATGATTCAGGATTATCACCACCAGAAAAGTCCCATTGACTATGAATGTGAACCACCACTTCCACATAACGCAGATCATACATTCTAACTTGAACATACAAATACAAAAGGGGTGAATGCTTCAGTCATTAATTTGTAAAAAGCAAGCACATTGTGTTCTTAGGTGTTTAAAATAGCACCCTGATGCTGTACAGCTACATCCAGCTGAGGTTTAGTGAAACGGATAACAAAGTGAGCATAGGTCCATTTGGGAATCTTGATTTCTGCACAATTCAGATACATCTATTAAGTGAAAAAAATATTTTCCTCAGGCAAATCTCAAACAAAATCTCCATATATATATATTACTGTGAAGGTTATAGCCAATGCAAGGCACCACAGGAGAAAAGGACTCCATTTAAGATAATGTCTAAAAGTTAAAATGTCAGTAAAAAATAGGATGTGTCCAACAGTCTGATAATGGGGGAGAAACAAGGGAAAGAGCTTGATGATATGAGTCCCATGTTTTTCTGTATTCTAGATGGGCTCTGGTTTGAGTTTCTCAGCCAGGAAGTCATTAACAAACTGCTCCACAATAGCTGGTGTAATCTCCTCAACGTCAAGCACGTACTTGGCCCGGGCCGACATGTCTAAGATGGTGAGCAGAGGGGCAGCCTCTGGGAGGTTTGTGTAATCTCGCAAAGAGTCAGTCATGTCGTCCTGCAGAAGTAAAAGGGAGAGTCAGATTAATGATTCACAGTTAGCACATTCCTTGGAGTATTTTTGCAAACATTCAATTCAAACAATAGACAAAAGCACTGGGTTATGAAATCTTTGCATATGTTGTGTGTTGAAAATGTTTAAATTGTTTTAACAAAAGCAATTAGATTTTTTTGTTTATTTATTTGGGATACTTGGTCTCATAGGTCAGTATTGGTGCTGTATAATGATAGGCAAAAGAGAATTAGCAAAAAAAAAAATCATGTACATGTGTTTTTGTAACAATATTCTATTTTTGTTCAGTGCAGGTTTATATTCAGAGATCTATGAACATGGTCACCTCAACTTATAAAAAAAAAAGTTTTTTCTTTACTCTGAACTTGATGTATATCATCTCCATAAATGTATGCAATGGCTTCTTTTCAAATGTTTTGTTGTGTGACTAGCCAAAAACCAAACAACTTTAATACTTTCAGCTAAACCTTTGTTAACCTGAGCCTGTGGCAAAATGTCCAGTATTGAAATTTTGGGACAGAAATCAGAGAGATTTGAACAATAATTCAAGTTGTCATTTGGGAGTCAATGTGGATATCTAATTCAACTGCTTCAATCATATTTCAGATTTCATTGGCCATGTTTTAGGTTAGAACTTATCAAATGAGTAGAGCTACACTAATTTCAAGTGCCCAGTTTCACAGTTACATATTTTCCCTCAATAAAAATAATTTGAATTGAAAGACAGAACTTTAAAAGAAAAGAATCCATATGGGAGAAATTACACTGAAAATACAGAACTGACACCAAAGATCCAGGAGGTGGCGCTGCAACACGTTGAAGTCTGTAGTAAAATATGAATGTTTCATAAAAATAATATCTAACAAATACCGCAACTGGCTTTGCTGCTTCAGTATTTGGCACCTTTGTCAATGTAAGGATATGAGTGGAATAAAGTGATGCAACTATTATATCATACATACAAATACAAACACTCTAAATTAACAACTGTGACCTAAATATTTAAATAAAAATAATTTATTTTCCCAACATTGCAATCATACAAGATCCACTTTATATTACGTCCATACTGTCCATTTCATCTTGATTTTGAGAGTTAATCACCTCCCGGCATATGGCGGAAGTTATCCATAGTCTTTTGTGAGATCTGCCATTCAGTTCAGGTCAAAACAAAAAGACAAAGAGCCTCAGCTGCATCTGGCCGTGATAAAGCTCAACATGTGTGAACCGTGAGCAGCTAAAAGGGATTGCTGTGCCTACTGATGCTCAGTAACATTTCATACAGGCCTCTGATAAGGAACTATATGATAAAACTCCCTTCTAGCTGCTTCATCCATCTTACTTGGGAACTTTGAAGTGTTTGGCTGATTTTATAGAAACAAATTAAGAATATTATCGATCAACAACTGACAAAAGGGTTGTAAAAAAGTGTGGCATTGCAAAATATGTATTAACGTAATACACACTGCCCTTCTACGTTTTAATGTGAGCTAGTGGGGGAAGAGGGTGAGATCAATAATTTGACTGGCAGCACAAATAATGAGCTTGACATATGAGAAATCATGAAAATGAGCCCAAGGAAGACCAGGGGAGAGACAAAAGAATAATTTAATGTTTAGTGAACTGGAGTTGGTAAAGACACGCTGAACACACATCCAGAGCTCCATGTAATTTACAGAAAGGTTGTCTGCCACTGAAATACAACATTTATAACAATATAATTTTCATTGCTGATGTATATTTACCATCAATCTGTCTCATTGTGGAGCCATTATTCAAATGTTCCATATATCCACCAGAGGACAGTGGTGGGTTTGTGCATTCTTCATTTTATATTTTTTGTTGTTATGTTTTACATAAAAGAATGCAATGTGCTGGTCAATTCTTTCTACAGATTATTCAGTGGTGTATCTTACCTCTCCAGCGACAAAGAAAAGAAGTGGTGTCTCCTCTTCCTTGGCTTTGTACTTGGCCATAAGTTTCTCTGCTATTGGTTGGATCAGCTCCTTGGCAGGCTCCAACTCTCCCTCTTCTTCTGCATCTGAATAAAAACAAGACAGTGTCACTGGAAAAACAGGTAGTTGAATGCAGAACGAGGCCACCTGTAAGTAGTGAATAGTTCAGAAATCTGCATATCGGGAGGTTAATTTAGCTGTTCATTGATTTTCACCAATAATCCAAAGAGGTGAATGCTTATTGTCTTTAATGAAACAACTGAGCTATACTCTACAATATATTTTATTACACTTGCAACATTTAATATTAACGTAGATAATGCTTTTATACATATTCACATAGTGCAGTCAGAGACACAAGACATCTTTGTGTATTGCCTACTCACCCACAAACAGTACAAGACAGGGTCCCTCGTGAAGCTGCACTGCATTCGACTCACTGAGCTCCAAAACGGGCCGAGGGTGCCATGGGAAGAGGCGGCACTCAGGGTCATTTAACACTTCCACACGGCCCTGTCGTGTGATCATGTGACCATCTGTATCCAATAGGATCAGAGTAGGGATACCTGAAGACAGAACAAAAGATACAAATGTTGTGGGATGGGGCCAACCCAGGAGGGAAGTTAACTGGGCAAAACTGTGGATAGTGGTTGAGGTAATTTCCTGTGATTACAACAATATGACGCAGACTGCTCACTCTCCCGCTGAGACGTGGGCCGGAGTGGATGCTTTTTGCTATTTCAGACTTGTCATTCTGCAGTTCTGGGCTTCATCCCATTGTCAATAAAATTGGAATTTGTTTCACACTTAATGGCCTCACGGACTCTGATCATACTCTTCTAGCCTTATTAACAGGCTTATCACAAACAGACACCATCTGGGAGCACAGCAAAGTGCATGAGTCACTGGGTTCCTGTCTGATCATGTGTGCTGCAGCAGAGACAGGGGGATAGCATGGACAGGGCAGTCGATCTATTCTCTGTGCATTCCTTACATTCAGTGCAGGACCGGCCCAGAGCCAAGTACTGCCAGCTTCATCCAAACACTAGGTAAATGGAAAAGGGCACTGGGAAGGAGGTGTAGTACTTCTATGTCAAGCCCCACTCTGTAGTTGATTAGTGGCCTACATTCCTCCATGAGCTAAAGTTCATATATGTTCTCAAAGCACAAATTATTTTAAATGGGCTTATGAGAGCTTTTCACCATTATACTATGTTGCCTAATATGCCATCTTTAACACTGAAATGAATTACCCGTACCTTGTATTCCATAAAGTCTATTGAGCCGTGATCGCCTGGCTTCATCCGAGTATGGCACGGCTAGCCAAGGCATCTCACTGAAGTATTGCTTAAAAGACTCCTCTGACCTGAAAGAATCAAGAAATAAAAACTTGATGTGTAATCTGTAGTTATACAAATTATACAAATTACAATGTACATTAGTAAAGCCACTCACCTATCAGCGCTGACAAATACAATCTCAAATTTCTTTCCAGATTCTTTGATGATTCTGTATGATTCAACCAGGACCCGGGTCAAACTGCGACATGGTGGGCACTAGCAAGAAAAATTTGTATTATTAAAGGGCCCATATTATGATATTTTCTGATCTATGTTATAATGTTTCCTCATCAAAAATATACATGGAGTATTGTTTTGTTTCATTGAGACATGTTTAACACACAAATCCTAGGCTAGTTCTCCTCTCAAACAGAAAACACTTTGTTCCACCTTGTCATGTTATGTGGTAATACAGGAAGTGCAAAGGTAGCTGTTAATTTGAAAACTACCACTTCATGACATCACAAGATGGAACAAAGTATTTTGAGCTTTAGAGATGCTGACGACTAATAACGCAGGATTACTCAAACCTGTATGAATGAAGCAAAACACAACTCCAGATATGTTTTTGAACTGGTAAAAAAATATAACATGCCTTATAGATCACAAGAGTCAAATTATACAATCTAGTCTTATATTGTTTAAAGGGTTTCTGAAAAGCATTATTAATGTAACAAATTCCACAATAAATCAGTATTGAGTATCCGTGTTTAAATAGCAGGCATTAAGATTACATCAGGAGCAGTGGCAGAGACAGTAGTACTTAAAGCTTACAGGGGTTTTCATGCCCAGTTTGATCTGTGTATCTTTCCCACACTTCTGTGCAATTACAAAGCAATAAATAACAGCTATAACAATGGCGATAGGTGCACCTCATGTTAGATAAACAACTCAGGCACCATTTTCTTCTGGTCACTTGACACCATTTATTTGTAATGCCTTATTTGTAGGCATGTGTTTTTCTGTTAGGCGTTGATGAGATGTGTATTCAATTGATTCTGTTATGCTTACATACTTGCCATACCAAAGTGTGGGAAAGTGAAAGCAAAATAATTCATCAGTTTATTTGCATTCATGTAACTGTTGAAAAATAGAACTAGTGATTTATGATGACCTCTAGGACCACATTGTTATTTTTGTACCTTTTTGACACATAGGAAGGGTAACCTGTATTTAGATGCTCTTCTAAAACGCTTGGATCTAAATTTAGGTCATGTCTCTTTTGTTTGAGCAATTTAACTTCTCCATGACACACACTGCTGTGTACATGCATACCAATACCAGATGCTGCAACTCAACATCTGCAGCAATGACTTCAACTATAGTTTATACAAAGTTTATGCTAGTAGTACGAGTGATGGTTTACAAAATTGCAAGAACAAAATCTGTTTTAGCACAACATCATCAATTTATGCAGGTTTGAGATTAGAAAATGATATGGGTTTACAAAATGTTGTTTACCTCAGTAAAATGTGTATTTAACCCACAATAGGAAAATTCCAGCATTACGGTTAACTTTTCTCTAATTTTTACACACATTTAATCTACAGCTGTTTTTTTGCTTTTGTGTACCTGAGTTCTTTCACTTGTGTTTTTGTTTTTACATCGGTGAAGTGTTTTGGTTGTGTAAATTACACACAGAGTTACGGTGTCCTTCACCTACCCAATGAGCTGAAAAGTACACGCCCACATAGTGCCCCTCCAGAGAACTGCTGTCTGTGGTCTGCCTGTTGTTCCTGAGCAGAGGCCCGGCCACCACCTCCGCAAATGGCTTCGGTCCCCAAGGGAACTCTAAGCCTGCAGCAGAGTCACAGATACAGGGATGATGAGTAAACAAGAATGCATAGAGAGCTCGCTATTCCTAGGCCTGTCGCGATTACAAATTTTGAAGTTTGACATAGTGCTACAGAAAAATATAATGATAAACGATAATATTGAAACTACTACTGATATAATGACTCTAAAGTATGCAGGGAGTTTTATCTTATGGTTAAATGAACCACATAAAAACATGAGCTTCAGAAATTATCAGATGCACCCCAGATATAATTTATTTTTATCCTTTATAAAAACAAAACTTTTGCACATTCCGGAGGCAGTTGGAGACCCATAGCCGACACACAAAAAGTGCAAATATCAGCCAGTCGATATATCAGTCCATCTCTCGTGTATTCTTAAGTAAAAAGCATTAGTGCAGTTTCAAAATAGCCCCTTTTAGTGAACTTAGTCATCCAGAGTGTCATTATAGACCAATAACGCATTGGCTGTGAGGGAGAGCTTTGGTTTTGTTGTTGCAGATTGTAAAAATGCACTCTTATCTTTTACACTGTGGGCTAGTCCGAACACCACTCTACACAGGCTTTTCATAGAAACTGAAAAGCAAATGGTTCTGAGTGTTTCAGCTGCCCCGCTTTAGTTTTGCTATATTAAAATGTTCAATGAAGATTTTTTTTTCTTTATATAAACTGCAACTGTGGTTGTTCATGGGTCCAGTAAGAATGATTTCCAAGTCTAATGGAAATAGATGTGCAGTGAAGCTAAAGAGCTTGCTGAAGGCTTACACGATACACAACAGTAAAGACAAATATTGGATATTAGCTGAAAAAAAAATCCATAATGGATATTCCGATTTTATTTGTTATTATACATCATTATTATACATCCACAAACTACAAGTTCAGATAGGTCAAATGGATAGTGTTGCATTTTTTGTATGAAAAGTGGTCTATAAATAAATTTGATTGACTTTGATACTCCTGAGCTGTAGCAACTGTGTGCTCTGCCACTTTGGGCAAATTTTTTTGTTATGGGAAACCAGGACTCTTGCAGACACTATCCAATATGATAATTAAACCCAGGACCAACTTGCTATGGGGCCAGAGTGCTTACTACTCAGCCAACCAGCGGAATATGGTCAGGACAAAAATACAATACACTACAGTAATACAATAACTGCCTACATGTTTAGTCAGAAAATACAATTAATGCCTGAAATGTTACAGGTCTGTGAAATCTATCTCAGAGCTCCTGGAATTCACATTCGGCTCCAGTGCCACTTTATTTTAAAAAGACAGACAGAAAAGCAGGATCTTTATGTTTTATGTTGCTGCCACAAACTAGGATATCTTCAGGAACAGAAAGTCATGCAAGTCTACTCACTGCCTCCACTTCGGTTTAGAAATGATTCACTTTACACACAAGAGAGAACCACAGATGCACTGAGAGGTATGTGAGGCTATAATTATCATTGCAAGAGTACAAACAAGGATTAGGACTTTCCTTTTGATGGGTTAATAATTATAATATACAATTCATATGGCTTGAGATTTAATACATGTTGTAACTTGACTAAGTGGACACATAATACCTTTAGGGTCATCTCTGACCACTAGGAGCCCATTTCGACAAACCACCTTCCCAGTCGTGGCATCCACAAACACCAAGGATGGGATACTCGTAACTTTGTACTTATTCCAGAGCTTCATCTGAGGAGAGAAAAAGAAACAAAAATGTTGAAATAACAGCCATAAAAGATGACCCAACCCGTTTGCCTGTGGTTTAATTACATCCCAGTGGTACCATTTTCACCTGAAATATTGTAGCATTTAAACTGAATGTTTGCGTTGGGGGTTTGGCCAAAGAAGACAAACGCATGAGATATAAGGATCCTATTTTAAACCTGCACTGGGACCTTCTACTCCTGCAGCATTTGTAATGGCCAATGAGATTTGCATGGTAAAAATAATAATATTGGCAAGAATGTGTTTTATATATACTTGTATTATATATTTTGTATAATCCTGAAATGAAGTGTTGGTTTAAATGTAGAAGAAACAATTTACAATCAGAAACAATTGTAGGAAACAAATGTACTTTTGTTATTTTTGTTTATATAAAATAATTAAATTTAAACCCACAAGAGGCATTTGGGGTAACAACAAAGCTTTAATGAGTGACCAAAAAGAACATTGAGAAAGTTAAGTTTCAGAGTGAAGGTCATTAAAGGACAGCGAGTTTATAAAATTATCAAATGTATTATGGTACTTCTGGACTGAGCCAAGAACCTTAGCATTGCTGTAACTTTAATCTCTGAACACCAAATGAAGTGCAGGGAACTTTCCTCTGGTTTAGTGAAGTCTGCCAGGAGTTTAGTTACAAATGAGCTTTGGGTTGATGAAAACCTTTTGTTGCAGATTTTGTGTTAAATCCGATTCCTTGACAAAGCTTAGCCCAAAGACTTGAGTGACATCAGCTCACACATACAGAGGGGCTGCACAGTATTAGGCAAAACACACACAATACAGTAATATTATGAACCTCTAATATGAACAACTTCAAGTAAAAATAAATAGTTGTAACTTAAACCAGGTAAATTATTAACCGTACACTGAATAAACTTATTTTGATTATGTAAACCTCTTATCAGATTGCCAAGCCAAGACACATTTAAATGCTTAAACTAATGCAAAATTATACACAAATGACTGAATATATCTCAGTATGATAAAAGGCAGTGAGTTTCTTAGAGAAATTTTCATATTCCCTCTTTACCATATGCATTAGCTTCACTGCAACATCACAAATACAGTGGTTAAATATATAAACCAGAGAGCTCTAGCCTACAATACCAGTGCCCCCTTTGCATACGTACAGTGACCTTTGTGAGTCTATGTTTACTCTTCAGGGCCATGCACAGGACCTAATGACAGCTGAGGTCAGGCTCTCTTTGGACAAGACAACATGGAGCCTGCAGAAGATGTGGGTCTGGACAGTCCTCAAAAGCAATCCACCACAGTCAACGGCTTTTCCACACACGTCTCTGGAAACTCAATCACTGCTCACAAATTGATGAGGTTTAAAGCATTAACTGTGACTGCCTCCTAAATCAGGGAGCAAAAGCACCGTAATATTTGACCCAAACGGGGGATATGACACTAGGAGTAGATGGCACATGTCTGAAAATGTCAAAAACAGACAGCAGTGGCCAGATGGAAACTGGACTTGGTTTAATTCCTTTTAATAAATGAAACTTTCCAATCTTTTTATGATTCAGGCACAAGTAGCCTGCCCTTTCTTCTGAACACCTACATATGTGCTTTATGTACTAGTAAAAAAATCTTTACAAAATTGATACTGGCCAAAACCCAGTAACTTCTAATGTTACTAATAATAGCTTTTGGATATAGAATTACTAGACACACAAGTCAGCCTTCTTCTTTGTCTCGCCTACTTACAAAAAGAATCAAAAACAATCTATACAAAAATGGGAAAAGAATCCATGTAGTCAGGAAGAACCCCTTTTCAAAATAGCAAAATTATGAAGCATATTCAGTGTCTTACCATTAATGTATAGTAGTATAGTAGTCTACTAACTAGAGTCATGCTACAATGGGTTTTGCAGTGAGATCAGAGAAGAGCTAGATAATAAATCTTTCTGGGGTTTTAGTTATGCCTTTAGGATGAAAGTGCTGCTGTGATTCCCAGGCGGATGGATAACCTTGTAACTACAGCACATACATGACCTGAAGCCAGTCACAATAAAACACAATTCACCTTGAAAGACTGGAATGGCCCAGATTATTATCTCACTTTGTACTGATACAGGAAGGGTTAAGTTTCACTGCATCAGTTAAACTGCAGGTCAAGAAATTATCCTCTGCTAAGCATGAGGAATTTACAGAATTTCTGCATAGCTACTGCCCGCTTGCTCCGTCTCTGCAATGAAGGAAGGTAAATCAATGCTGCAGAGTGAGACAAGAAATATAGAAATTAAACCAAACTATCTCATACATATTCCTGGATTTCATCTTCCTGAGAACTTTTAACAATATATTTTGCCCATTCAAGATGCAATATTTTGTTAGAATTGTTAATTACTATGGCAATGTTGCCCATGGAAACAAGATGATTGATGGCTTAATCTTATGACCACTTTCCCACTTGGTGATATGATGCCAAATATAAAGCCACATATTCAATTACAGGTACATACACTATTCACTTCCTAGAATGAGCTATTTGAGCAACAGGTGTTTCATGCTACAAACAGGTCTAAAGGGAAAAGTGTATAATTTCAACAAGACAATTACACAATCAATGCAAAAAATTATTTCCAGAATGTGTCAGGGTATCGGGCTTAAACCTCATGGCCTATGATTATGTTACAGACCTCTTTAAAATATCAATAAGCCTCAGAGAAAGCTCTTTAAGTGGCAGGGCTCAAGGGAGGACTGGAAATCCATACTAACAATCCATTTACCCCGAAACATATGCAGTAGCCTGACTGTTCTTCATGCTAATAGGATAACACTCGGTCTCACAGCCATATCAAACTGCTATTGTGGTCTGGAGGGCATCAGGTTGTGAGCAGAGCTGGTCTGTTCTTATAATATTCAACTCTTAACAGTTGTAATTATTGTTATAACAACCACAAAGTAATTCATATATAGGTTATTTAATCAATACCAAAGTGAGTAAGTACTAGGGTTGGGATGAGACACAGTTTCTACAAGACATGTCACGGGATTCAGTTCATGAGTTCGAGACAAGACAAGATTTTTATATAATTTAAAATAAATAAACTGTGCCATTCAGTTCACCATTTTTACTTCACAATTTTTGCTTTATTTAATTGTACAGTTTTGCTGGCATGTAGCACTGCTTTTTGATAGTTACCAGCAAAGTTTATCCCTTTTTTATCCAAGGCATTTGTAAAAATATGAGGGAAAATCATTTTGGTTATGTGTGTGTGGAATATTGGGGCAATTTTGTCCCAAGAGATCTTGTGGCATGAGATCTTGTCCCATCCCTACCAAGTACCATTGGTTTCTATATTGAAATATCAAAACAAACAACAAACTATTATATTAAGTTATTCAACACACAAGTTGGTGCACTGTGTCAGGTGAAAACTTGGATAATGACTGATGAATCAAAATACAATTCTCTGTGCACTAGGAGAGAGAGAATTAGCTGGACCACTTCAATGAAAGGCCAAAAGAAGAGATTGTTTGAGATTGTTCAATAGGAGTACATGATTTGACTGTGCCACACGGTCGGAGAGAGAACAAAAGATGGTGAATATGGAAGCCACATTTCAGTGGTAAATGTCATGCATGACGAGACCACTTTCATGCTTCACCGCACTGTTGCACTTTATGGCAACATTTCAGAGTTAAAAGGGGGATTATCTTTGGAAGAGAAACCACGGTCCCTGCACTCCTAACCTCTGGATCCACACACATCTGCTTCAACTTTAGTTGTGTCTTTTTCAGATCTCGACAGCTCTGACCTGCTCTCAAACCCCCGTCATCAGCAAGAGGGTCCATGCTCGGAGGGGGAGAGGGGGTTTCTTCACTCAGCATGGCCAATTCAGTCATCATTGTGAGCGTAGTGTCCTCTCATAGATCTGCATTCACCAGGGCAGGGGAGAGGGAAACGGCCCGAGGCGTCTGCCAAACTCTGCTCCTTCTTTCTACAGTGCTGTCACCACAAAATAGGACAGAAGAGGCCTTTACCACCACAATGCCTCACAATGTCACAGACTGCCCTTTATCAAGAAGAGGTATACCCAGGAAATGTTGAAACTGTCTAGATGATATCTTCAAATCATAATAGGCTGCAATCATAGCTTCAAAAAGTCAAACATTTCACGATCTGTTCATATAAGTGGAGTGTTTTCAATTCTGCAAACAAAGTAGATTTGTGCAATTTAATTTGACCACTCAGGAATTCTGGCTTTAATTGTGGTCATGAGGTAAAAATATTTTCCATAGAAATCAAATGGAATTTTCTGGAAGGGTATTGAACCATTACACACAGTCACACACTATGACCCAAGATTCAATTTCAATTCACAATGGTCTATCTCCTGCCTATGAGAAAACATGGTGATCAGTATCCCCTCATAGATCACCGTGTGTAAGGCCACTGATAGGAGGCTGTCTCAGTTATAGATTAACTAGACCCTTGAAGACATGTTCAACAAAAGCATTTGTCTTTTGGTGGGACTTCTTTATTGAGTGTGTCTGCAGGTTGTGTGATCTCTGACCGTAAAGATGTAACTGCAGGGGAGGCCTGGACTGTTGTTCCTGGATATTGGCAAAACTAAAAAGAAAAACACTATTACTAGTACATCAGATATGGGGTATAAATTATAATCATCAGTGTTGCTTTTTATGTAACAAATACATATGTATTCAATACAAAAAATACAATTTGTTTGTGTAATGTGTGAACTGTCTCTTTTAAATAATTATATGCAGTTTATTTCAACTGATGCTTGAAATGTATTGTTACTAGTAGTTTAAAGGTTCATCATTTTCCCATTGTGGCACAGATAAATGCTCTCTTAGCCCTTATATAAATCATATTTTAGACAAAGTGATTAGGCAAGTGTTTTTTGCAAAGTTCTTTCCAATACAGTACAGCCCTCCTGTGTTTATCATATGTGGACCAGATTTTGAGTTCAGATTCAAAACAGACAGATGCATCTCATTGTAAGCAGCTTGAACTTGTACATCTCCCTCTTCACTCTATACTACACTACACAATCCTCTCTTTGCCTCAGTCCCTAAAGCCAGCAGCAGCAAATAGCCAGCATTGACTTGCATTCCTGTGTGCTCGATGGGCTCTCACACACGGTCTGTATTCACTTCAAAAAGCCTGTTGCTGCTCTTCTCTGCTACAAAGACCACTCTCTCCCATCTCCTGCTCTCTTCTTCTCTAACCACGAGTGTGTGTTACTTAGCATGTGGGTGTGTGTCTTCTGGCCTCACTATCACGTTACTCTTCTGACAGAGCGTGGCTGGGGAGCCCCGGTGGTGACATCTTGGCTCAGAGACAGTTGCAGTTGCCTTGCTCTCGTACGATCATCTCGAGACCCCTCTCTACTGGACGTCTCATTTGGCATATCGTTTTGCCTTACATAAACAAGACTGACACTTTCATCTGTCTATAGACCATCAATCTTGCACCAAGGGATATTAAATGCAAACTCTCCATTGTTGTGGGAGGCAAATTCAGACAAAATCAAAAGTAGAGTTTAGTTAGTTAGCCTCAGAGTAAGGATGCAATATACAATCTCAGAAAAATGTCAAAAATAAAAACAGATTTTTTTTTTTAAATTAACAGTTGTGTTAAATTTTACAGTGCACTCACTTATTGTGAACCTCCTCGTCAAAGGAAGAGAGTTAAAAGATCAGAAAAGTTGCAGTTCATAAAAAGTAATGGACACTACTGACATTACACGGCAATAAATTCATCGAGCAAGTCTACGATCTCAAAATATCACAGCTATCCCGTGCATTTGGAAAATTTTGTAACACACTCCATCCAGCCAAGCCTTTTTTTTTTGGAGCACTTCTCACTTGGAGGAGACACAGCCTAAATTGCTTTTTCGATGAAGGGCTCTTGTTACCATGGCAACCACACACCCCCGCTGCTACCCCCTCCCTTTTTCTCCGCCTCTTCCCAATGCCAAAGTCAGGACATGTCACCAAATGCCAAGCATATTGTGGGCCTCTTGTTTAAAAATTCAGTGATACATTAGAGCAGTTTTGTGAATAATAACAGGTGCCATGAAGTTAAACAGAGCTTATGGTGTATAAGACGTTAAAATGTGTAGAAAAACTGCAGTAGACCAGACAGGCCTAAACTGGAGGGGTCATGTACAGCTCCCCCAAAGTACAAAAGGCAGTATCTGAATACAGGCTCTAAATCCTAACTTGGACTCTCTATGGTGATGGTGAGAAGGTTTTTTTTTTTTCACACAGGGGGATTGTAAAAGGAGTAAAAAGCCAGGCCTCAATAGCCATCCACAGCATTGTCCCTCTATGAGCAAATAAGCTGCCCTGGAGGCCTACATTTGGTGAGGTCACAGGTCAAGACTACAGGGGGTGCATGTCTCACTCCCGGCAGTGTTAGACCTGACTATCGGCAGACAATATCTTTTTTTATTTTGGGAAAGTCTGATAATCCCAATATGGACACATGGACAAAGTTTTTATACTAGAGATTCTATTTTTGTATTAAAATTATTAGGTAAATTAGTGAATATCCTGTCAAATTCAAACTATAGCACAATGTCTGGTTGGATTTGACCACAACAGCCCCAAGGGCAATAATCAGAGAAAGACCGACATATTGGGCCAATATTTGACCCTTTTAATGAAAGGGCGATAGCCCTTAAATCTCCAGCACAGGCTGATATTTAGTTTTGGCCAACCTGCTGCCGAACGCATACACATAACACTTAATTTGAACACTTTAGTGTGGTGATGACAGCACTAAACATGACTAAACTGTTCTCTTATACATTTATGATTCAAAAATGGGCTGTGGGCGAGTTTGTAGTAAATTTTAATTAGATAATTTGGGGAAAAATAATCAAAAATTGCCATATTTATGTTCTCAAAAATATCAGCAGACCTGTTGCTCTGGATCAATCGACAATCGGTAAATCCATATCAGTCGATCTCTAGTTATCCTTCATAAATTGCAATCTAAGTTACCAATCGGCTTAGCACTGTTGGCCTAGAGATATCAATTGTTTTGACAGCTAGGTTTATCCAATTACACGAATGTATAACATTTATATTATAAGAATGTATTACATGTCGAGAGTGGTGATCACTTAATGATTTATTGCAGTTAGTCAATGTCAGGCGCTTGTTTGGCACATGTTAAGAGTGTGTTTCCCCACACTTTGGCACAGCACTTCATCGCCATATCATGTTGAGACCTGTGGTGTCTATCTCTGATAAGAGTAGTTAGGAAGCCTGTCATGCTGTGCACCAACTGGGCCTGGTCTGTCCGTTACCTTAGTCCGACCTTTAAGTCCAGTGAAAAAATCCACAGTTGGAAAGACTACAGCATTTTTGTCGTAGTTTTGGAATGAAGTAACAGTATAACAGGGCGGAATGCATTCTGGCAAGTGTAAATGTCTCCAAAGCACTTAGTTCATTAAGTGTACTGCTATGCCTGCTTTTGCACATGCAATTACATGTTAATAATAATGAAACCACACATTTGAAAAAAGCATGGCTTTTACAGTTACTGCTCAATTACCCGTAGTGACAAACCAAACCCCAAACAGAGGGAATAAAGTCCACCCAAAGGCATAAGCCATGGTTTCCTGGAGTGCCAACCAGGGGCTTAAACCTGGCTTCCTCAGAGTAACCTTTGTTTGACCTCACATTTAAGTGCTCCTCCTTCCTACTGTGACCCTGCATGAAGCCTGCCGCTCAGTCTCAGGGCTCACAACACATTAATATTTATTAGGCATTTGTATAGGACATTATCACTGTAGCCTGTGTGTAAAACGTGGTATTATACACATCTTAAAGGGGGAAAAATAGGCACAACATTTACAACAGAAAATAAAAAATACCTTGGATTAACTGTTATTGCATAAGATATTTTAAAATTGATTGTAAATAGATAAACTTGACGGATTGATGATGCCTCGAAATAAAGCAATTCTATAGTAATAGAGAGTTTGGGGCTACATGGTTTATGTTTCTTTATTAAAAAAACACCTGGTAACCAATATGTTGCTCAGTTATTTTATCAGCAAAACATACAGCTATATGTATAGGTTGAGGACATTTAAGCAGACAGGGTAGTGCTGATATATTCCGGAGCCCATTGTAAACTCCACAGGCGGTGGAGAACCTCATAAATCACAATGGCACCCTTGGTCTGCTTAGCCTCATAAAACTAGTTGGCTAGTGACAGAGGTACTGTACATTCTACAGCAGCTATAAATAGCAAGGGATATTTGACGACCACTGACTCTCCCAGGTGCTTTTCAAACATGTCCTTGAAATCCTCACTAAAGTATAGAGTTACTACTATAGCAATGCTGTGGGCAACACCACCATGAAAGCTGTCAGACCAACAATGGCTGCCGTGGCCCCAGGTAAGGGGCGTTGTACCTATTACCTGGGACTGTCTTTACGCCTCTCTGGTGAAACTTGTTTGCACGGTGCTGATTTATAAGCTGCTCAAATCAGTCGTTGCATTAACTAAAACTGACTGGGCAAATTAATCCCAATGTTTTTTCCTCTATAACCAATCTTGATTTATTATTTTATTTTGTAAAAACAATTAAAATGGCTTTCAAAATTAATTTCCCAAATATAAATAGTGAATTTTAATCAATGCAATTTAACCCAAAAATACAGTCAAAAATGATTACTCTCCACTCCGAACCATATGCTTTTACTGACAGAGGATTGGCAGTAGACATTATTGTCATTGTCATAGAAAAACAACAAAAATACACCGCATAGTTTGGATGTAAAGTGCAATATCAAGACAACTACATCTGAACACAGCTCATTTACAACAGTCTGCCTGATATGTGTGATTGCATGTGCTGATATCCCTTTACTGATTAATAGCTTGTTACCTCCTCTGGTCTTAAACTCATTAAAGTCACATCTGTTTGGAAGTGTCTGCAGACCATAGCATTTTACAGCCGAATTGTACATGTGGACTACCCCCCTCTCCGTCTCTTTTTCTCCCTCTATGTCTCTCTCTCTCTCCACTCTACACATGCTTGAGTCTTACACAAGGCTTATCCCAGCCCTTGACAGTTTTCACAGCACCAGCAGCAGACTCCCATAAGCTCCCTCTATAGCAGAAAAGCGAGCCATGACTAGATCTCAAATCAGCACACACAGGCTCTCCAGACATATGCTTATGAACTTAATTTCATACAGACTGTCTAATGAACAACAAAACAGTATAAATCAAAAACACATACTTTGTTTTGAGTTCATACTTTGCAGTGTACACATTTAAGATTCCCACAAGGTTCTGGGTCGAGAGCCACTATATAGATAGAGATAGAGAGATAGAGAGACAGAGACAGACAGACAGAGACAGAGACAGAGACAGAGACAGACACAGACAGACACAGACAGACACAGACACAGAGACAGACACAGACACAGACACAGACAGACAGACAGACACAGAGACAGACACAGACAGACACAGACAGACAGACACAGAGACAGACACAGAGACAGACACAGAGACAGACACAGAGACAGACACAGAGACAGACACAGAGACAGACAGACAGACACAGACACACAGACACACAGACACAGACACACAGACACACAGACAGACAGACACAGACACAGACAGACACAGAGACAGACACAGAGACAGACACAGAGACAGACACAGAGACAGACACAGAGACAGACACAGAGACAGACAGACAGACACACAGAGACAGACACAGAGACAGACAGACATACACAGACAGACAGACACAGACAGACACAGACACACAGACAGACACAGACACACAGACAGACACACAGAGACAGACACAGAGACAGACACAGAGACAGACAGACAGACAGATAGAAAAACTGGAGGTGGCAATTCTATATTTCAGCATCATAATTTTTAAATAATAAGTGGCATGTTTCTCCATATAAAGGAAGCATTAGGTGTATTTGAAGGGCACCCACAATTGATTGTTTAGGGTCATGTCACTCCAGTGGAGGTCAGACCGACCTCCCAGTCACAGTTCAAAGTTCAAGCCTTTAACTGCTAAACTGAATGCATAGCATAGCCTTCATGTCCACTTTTAACTCCCATTGACCCGGTAATTTCTCTATAAAAATAATAATAATATCTAAAAACATTAACCTTCTTCAATGCAATAAATGCACAGAACAGATTCATCATGACCCTCTGTCACAGAAAGAACACATATTCCACCGAGTCGTGTCCTTTAGTCTAACAGAAGCATTAGGGCAAAAGAAAGAGCTGCTTTTTTGAGTGCTAATAGTTTATGCAAATTAGCCATGCAGTTTTAAGTCGTAAGATGTAAACAAATGTGTGCAAAGCTGCATAAAACACAATCTCAAACGGGCTGATGTGGCTCTATAGTGGTTATGGTTTATATGTTGTAAAGTTGAGTTTATTCATGCAGATTAGTAATAGTAATAATAATGATGATAATTTTAATATAAAAATGTTAATGATTAATCGAAAATTAATCGTTAATTCTCCCGACAATCCATTAAGAAAATTTAATTAAATCTCCATCCAGAATAATGTTACACATTGTAATGCCTCCCCTTTATAAACTCCTTTAAAATATCAAAAGCAGTCTATAAATCCCAACAGTGCTGAGGTCTTTTCGCTGAGGTAAGGCCAATTCTTTCTTCACAAAAGTGTTTGTGATTCGGCTGCACCAGGCGGAC
The DNA here is from genome assembly GCA_034769755.1 of Odontamblyopus lacepedii. Lineage (NCBI taxonomy): Eukaryota > Metazoa > Chordata > Actinopteri > Gobiiformes > Gobiidae > Odontamblyopus > Odontamblyopus lacepedii. Next base: position 22,404,722 of record CM068357.1, on the reverse strand, counting down.
AGTTCAGATCTGAGGCCTCCTGCTGATTCTGACAGAGGTCACTGTGCTCGCCCTACATCAGCTTCCTACACGCTCCTCTCAGATCACATTTCAGACGCTCTTCTCACGGACTGAGCAATCCCCTACTCAAACACACTACTGTTAACATTTTTTGAAGGGAAAGATTGAGTGATATATGTTTGAACAGATTTATGCAGCTTGCAGGTTTATGTTAAATTTTAATTATTAGATCTAGATCAAATAGGTTTAATAGTTTGGCATTGATGAATCTTTATCTGTTTTGTCACAAAATATGTAATTCAATTTATTTGGCTACTATTACAATGACAAAAGTAAATTTGCTTTTGACTATTTTTAGAAATGAATCAAAAGCCTTTATATTGGAGGGCACAGAGCAAAGAACGCTGACTGATTTCTGAGGATATGTATCACACTTGGACTTTCTCCCACAGCTCTACAAAGACAACAGTAACCAGCACAGGAGTCAAAAGGATCACTCTTGTCTCCAATATTTTTTACACAAAATGTTCTAACAATACATTCACATGGAAGAAGCTTACAAACATGTGTATGGCATTTGTTTAACCAGCTATGAGTGTAATATTAAGTAGTATTATTAACTAATAAGAAAACTGTCCAGAGAAATCCGCAAAAATTCCACAAACTTGCAAACGAATTGTGATTTTGGCAAGGAAGGAGACCAAAAGTAATTCTTTTCATTGTAGTCAGGTCTTGTAATGGGTCACTAATAAAAGCCATCAGCCACGGAAGGCCCCTATAATGAATAACTAAAATACATATGGCTATCATAAAAATAAACAAAGAGCAAATGAATGCCAATGATGTGATGGTCTATTTTGGACTTCCACTTGGCGGAGCGCTGAATGAGCATCGTGAGACAAAGACGCCTCACATGGCAGAGGTGCAGTGCTCCTGGCAGTTAGTGCGCTGGAGGTTTTACTGGTTTAAAAATAACTGTAGTGAGCGAGTGCAGGGCAGACACAAAAGGAGCTGCTGTTCTGAGCGAGACCACTCTGCCTGGACCATTACAGTCCTGTCTCACTGTGGCTGTTAGCGCCCAGCCCACGTCTGTCCCAGAGCCTGCTGTGTCAGGGCTTCCCAGCAGAGCTTAGCTACACTGACACTCTGAGTTCTGAGTACAAAACCACCACAGTCACTTCTGTAAATGATGGGTAAGTTTTAACTGCATTCATGAGAGTTTATAAATGGGCATGTCTATTTAACTATATGCTTTCTGAACATATTAGGAGACAATGGTCATCCGAATATACTTGTCCAAGACAGCACCTTTACTCAGAACAAGATGATACTCTGCTCATTTTAATTTCAGTTTCAGTACAGGATACAGAACTCTTAAGAATGTTAAGTTTTTTTTATTCTTTTGTATTCCTAGCAAGGCAAAGGCAGCAATTAGGTTTTCTAGGCATGCATGTCTGTTAATCCCTTCACATTCCTCATTCTGTTTGAGCTGTCACTGCAAAGTGCAGCTTTTGTTTAGCCTGCTATATACAGGTATTATCTAAACTAATTTTGTCTGGGTTGTATGAGAATATGCCTTCACCAAATATGGAGACTGTGTGAACCAAAGGCATATGAACAACAGCAACACTATATGGTTGTATGGATCCAGGGCTTATAGACAATGACAGATGAGATTGTGATGAGCATCAGTCACCAGTGCCACCGGAGTCCTCATTTCCTCGGGTGAGCTGAGCCTGGAGCAGAGATATGCATCACATCAGCCTGGTCTTATCTCTGCTGCTTCTCGTCACCTTCCCCTCTCTCCTCACCCATCCTCCCCACCCCCCTCCCTCCTCTCAGTGCACCAGAGACAAGCAAAATGAGCAGAAGATGAGGTGAAGAGGTGATGACTGCACAGCTAGTCACACAGAATTTTACTGATTTTCTCCAGCTCTCACAAAATGGAGGGCGAGGTCCACTATACGAAGCCTGTTTTTAGACTGAGGAAAATTTAGGAAAATTTTCCAATGTGATCCGTCAGTGACACACAATTTTCTTTTCAAAGAATTCCCCAAAATGTAATTAATCAACCCCAACTTTGGCTGGTTTCTCTGGTTCATGTGATTTTATGGCAGTAACAGGGTCAATAATAGCCCTGGAGAATAAAAGCAAAAATCCTGTGTGCCAGGTCAATCTCACAGGGAAAAATCCACAGATCCATTTCATTTGCATTTATAAAAGTAGTGTATACAGCAGAATTCATTATTGTATGGGCATTGAGATTTGCCATTTTGGAACACATTTTTGTACAGTTTCACGTCTCTAAAATAAAACTTATGTGTAGGAAAAATAGTTAAACATATGCGTACTTATACTTGGTGTGCTATGGTGTATGTAACTTTTTGGTTGGAGGTCCGTCAACTGCTTGCTTCTATGCATATGTCATTGCTCTGTATGTTCCACAATAAGACATTAAACAGCTCTACCTTACATTTATTCAATTACAGGTGGTTTTATAGCTCAAAAATACCTAAAAAAAACAAAAACATAAAAAACAGGCATTCTGACTGTGAGCGGGGTTGCCTCACCACAAATCTGATCTGTAATTTGGTCTGGTTTGATCTCCATGAAGATAAAAAGGCTCAATAACAATAATACAGTGAAACATTCCAGACAAAGCAATAAGAAGAAATAAGTTACACAATGCATCTTTAAGCTATAGTTGGTTGTCCATGCTCCCCTCAAAAGAATGCATTACCCTTTACATTTTAACGACTTGTAAACTGCCAGTGCTCTTTGTACACACATGCAGCACAGCATAGAGCGGATCTAATTAAATGCTGTTCCACACTAACAGGATTGAGGAACATTACACATCTGTGGCTTCATCCCATTGCAGGTTGATTGGCAATTGGTGAAATGCAGAGGAGCAGTGAGCAGGCAGAGCCCCTGCAGGACACAAGCGAATCGGACATGTACACACGCAGATGGCCAGCGGACAATGTGTGAGGCATGGCCCAGTTTTACAAAGCAGCCTTCACAGTTGCTCAGACTTTTGCAAAACTACTAGAGCTGTAGTCATTTTGTCGAGTGATCGGTGTCTTGGTTGAGCTAAATTTGTAGTAGTCGATTGTCATTTTCTTTATAAACTGACTGATATAGAACAGTGAAAAGAAGTTAGTGAGGGAGTTAGTTGAAGATTTGGTATACTCAGACTTCTGCATGGCTACACTCTACACTTTGAAAAATATACAATTTCTGCAGTAGAGAAAATCAACATCTCTATGGAGAAAGCAATTCCTCTGCTAGAAAAGTTGCGCAGTGCACCTTTAATATATTTCAGCAATTACCCCTTTAATATTGTATTCATCATAAGATTTACAACTACCGGTAGTCACTGTAGTACAACATACTCTAATGCTGAGGATCAAATGTCAACTGTTTGCAGGGTCATGTTTGACACTAGCTCTTCAAGTGCTATTCCCCAACCAGAATTTAAATTTTCAGATGTCTGGAAAGATTTTGAGTGAAGATACTGTCATGATGACACTGTATCAAAGCAGAATGTGAGAATTTGGGGTGGATTTGCTGTCACTCTAATTGCAGTTTTAGCGTTATCTCACATCTGGGCTAACCATAATACACTCCATATTTGCCTGTAGTCATTTTATTGTCACTGGATTTCAGGGCTTTGAATCAAAACCTGTGTAAGCTCAAGTTCTTCTTCCCTCTGCCGCTAAAACCCAACCAGGAAACTGTGGTCTGTCTAACTCCCAGTGTATGTGGTGGCTTCATACAGAGACTGTTTGTGCAAGGCTGCATTCCCTTACATAAACCAGAATGTGAGTTTGAATATGGTTTTGTGTACAACATTGAGGAAGTGATAGTAAAAACAAGCTAAAACCTCACAAAATTAGCACTTATATAAGCTAACATCTGTCCCTCTTCCAGGCATCTCCCCATGCAGTCCCAGTGTGACATGAACACTAGTCGAACTATCGTTGCCTGCACAAACCAGACTTCATGTTATTTGTACTCAATCACAATGGTTTAGACGAGGCAACTGCTCTACATCTCATTAACTGCAGCTTCACACGACATACTAGAGCAATGCTTGTTTTCTTCAATAATATTTAATGTAGCAAGAGGAACGTATTAATGTAAGAGTTTGTGGCCCTGTGCTCTGTGCTTTATGGGCCCAGAAATATTCCTGCAATTTCATTTACTGTTTACACCATGTTCCACAGTTAAAACAGCGTGAAACCAATTCAGCTCCGAGTGTTAAGACAGCTTATATACACTTACTGCCAGTAGTCGCCAGCTATAGCCCAATGAATCACAGCATTTACACAAAACAGCAATTAAATGTAGATAGATGCATGCTGGGAAGAACCATCTAGAAATGAAAAGTCCATTGTTTACACTGGCCCAAGTACAGAAAAAACGGTGTATTGTCCAGGCTGTCAGATTTTATAATTGTTACGTCATTATCATTTTCCACTCACTGTCTTATGCTGGAGTATTGGAGCAATTGTGTTCATTAAAATGCCATCATCTGCAGCACATTTTATATGTAATAATCACAAGTATAACAAACAAAATAATAAAATATTGTAGCAACCGCATCATCTTGGTTTACTGGTTTATCTTTTCCACATAGATTTCCCCAATAAAACCATCACTGGACAGTCAGTATTTCCCATGTGTTCTGTGTGTGTCTTAATAGTTTGATTTTTGTCCAATTGGACCTTTCCCAAACCACCATTTTGGTAAACTAGCAGGGCCAGGAAGGCATCGTCACATTGTGCACATTTGTGTTGTTCATTATTACTTTTGTTTGTGAAAAATAATTTGGTAAGCAGTTCTCCTACATTGTGCTTCTCCCTCGAGTAATACAATGTGTGCCTGTGTCCATTATGCCCACCTCCTCTGTCTGGGTGGTCCGACCAAGTGTGTCGCAAATGAACTGTCCCGCATTGGTTCAGCCCACACTGGACTCTTGTATGGGACGCTTTTCTTTCAAACCCCATGCATTTTCTCTTCAGCAAAATGACAAACCTGACAATGCCGCCATTTTCCTGTTTTAATGAGCTCACAAACATCCTGAAGTGAATTGCCGTACTGTTTCAGGGAGCTCTAGTCAGCACTTTTCGAACATCACTCCCAAAGCCTAAACTGTAGCCCATATGGAGTTACTGTAGAGAGTGGAGACAAAAGCAGACATGATGCAATGCAGTTTCAATAATTGATTTTCTTGCACAGTCCGTTCTACACAAATCCAATAACCACTAATTGCTCCTCGACAACATAAGCGCTAGGCATGTAATGACTCCACGTCTTTCACACTCTACTCTTAAATCTCTCAAACTGCAGCTCACAGTGAGCCTCAGCCCTGTAATTAATTCTTACTACAGCAGCCCTCCCCTCCATTAGAGCTCAATGATGAAGTCAAGTAATTGGCTAGGATAGGTCCGCACACACCTGGGCTTTAACAACTACAATCTGCACCAATCTGCAGCCGCAAGATGTTTTCTTTGTCACCGAAAAGACAATTGCAGTTTATTTGCAAGAACCAACAGAATAGTTAGAGAATTGTACTTGGTGCTAATAATAAACATGAACATAGTATATTAGGGCTGCCTCCAAATAACATTTGCTTGTGAAAGGTCTATGAATGCATAATTTTACTACAATTCAACCTAAAGAAATCTTCTCTTCACACATGGCATATTTTGGAAACTGCAGTCCAAATAACAATGATTCAATTCCCAAATTATGCTGATTGATTGCGATTACTCCATAGTTTCAGCCATTATTATATTGCCTGTTTCGTCTGTCAGAAGAGTGATAAAATGTATATCTCCATTATAATATCCTAATTTCTTTAACATGTCTGGTTACATATTGACTGATGTTTCCTATACCACATAAAATGGAGTAGCAGCATGACCATCATACCGTTGGGAAGACATAATGTAGAAACTGCTTTTTCTTTATTTGATCCAATCCAAACAGCCTCTTAATTCCTGTAGTGCTGTGATGCAATAAGCCAAGATCAACAGCCTAACAGACTTCACAAAGGAGAAAATCTGTTCAAAGTTGTCTTTCATTAAACGAATATCAAAAAAAGAAAATACGCATGGCACACTTTTGTTAGCAAGCAAAATACATGTAACACTTAAAACACCAGGATTTTACTGCCATTTTCTACAGCAGTACTAAAATTTCCATGAGTCAATGACGACTGTACAAAATAGGAACCAAGGAAACATTTGCGACTTGGTACTCTCCTTTAAGAAATGGGAACTAACAAAAGCTCTCCTCCACCTGGTACTTTATCAGCAGTAATAGACCATAGTGAAATAAATCTCTGGAACAGGGCCTAGCATTGATGCTTAACTAGCCCTGGCGACAAGCAGCTTTGCATACATTTAACAGCATTGTTATATCTTACAAGGCAATGCAGCATTCTCTCAAATACGATTAAATTAACTTATGGTCTTAAAAAGTGCCCCACAAACAGACATAACAACCACAATCAAGCATGAATAATTTTACCATTTGTTTCCAAGGTTTTATGGAAAGTCTGCCTCTGAGACCCTCATTTGTTTCTTGTTCAACTTGAGGAAACAGGAAATGAGCTACAAATCAAAGTCTGTGGGGAAGAAGGGTTTTGGACAAGGCCAAACAGCCACAGCAGCCACTAAAGCAGGGTCGGACAAGCAGCACAGAGCCTTGATTGAGAATTAGCACGTCACTTGCTATTATACCAAAGACAAGCCACTTGACTTCATCAAGTGACTGAATAATTACAATTTATTTGCATGAAAGACAAATTGAGAGAGGAAATTCAATTATAAAAACATGTGGAATTGAAAAGGGAAAAAAGCACCTGGAATACATTGCGCTAGTATAATTTTGCAATTGAAAATATGTTGTCTGGACACATTCCAAATAGGCCAAATAATTACTATATCTACTTATTGTTCAATATATGAAAGTTAAAACAATATATTTTGGGGGTCAAAATTTATTGTGTACAATTTCTTTGCAAAAGAGGACAGATTTGGGAATTTTAGTTGTCATACGATACGATTTGAGCTGTAAACGATTGAAAAAGTAACTTGTATGTCTAATTATTGCTTCATTCTGCTGTTTAATTTGTTGCAGCTCATGCCTTTAAATGATAGCATCTATAAAAACGTATTATTGTCACTGTATCAGTGGCATCAGTAGTTTCAGTATTATCATGATATGACGGACCTAATTCCAACATCATCTAGTTCAGTTATGTTACATTCATAACTATATCATAAGTTGTTTTACTCCATCTCAATTTCCTCATAAACTCCCAGACTGGACTGACTATTTGTAATCACTTACTCAAACACAATTTAACCAAGTGGGCGTAGCTGCATCTTCAATCCAAATAGAAAGTCAAACCATATAGACTCAGAGAAATGAACCTCCATGGACTGCTCTCATTAAATAATAATATGGACAAAAATGGCATCTGCCGCACAGCACACGCATAGAATCAATAATGTACCATCCTTTGTTTTGAGGTCTAATGGACAAATCCACAGTCAAAGCATTTAACTTCCCTTTAAGAGCCTGCCATTGTTTTCCAACATTTCAGGGAGCTGCAGTTCTGTGCTGTGATTGGCTGGTGTTGACGTTGCAGCGGGAGCATGGCCCAACAGACACTGGCCACAGCAGAAGGTGGATGCACAAGGGGACCAGGGGGTGTTAGCACAGAGGATTATGAGGGGCCAGAAAGCAGGGACCTATTGTTGTACGGCCTGAGAAAGTGTGCAGGAAGACTGGCACACAGGAGGCAGGAGGTGTCCTGTGTTGGCCTCACTGAAGAGAGAAAGAAAACAGGAAATTCACAGATAGACCCTGCTCGCATAGTTTTACTACTGCTGTTCCCAGTGATGTTACACAAGAAAGTCTGTTACTTATATGCTTATATAAACTAAAACTCTGGTTTGCGATTTCAATACCAAAACAATTATATTATGTGTAGAGAGACATTTCAATATATTTCAATTTTCATATCTTTTTCTGTTACAACTTCACTTGTAACTTATATATTTTTATGAAACATCTTCAATTATATATTCATGAATTAAAAACAGCCTATAAAAACTCTGTTACAATATGTAGTTTTTGAGTCTGCAAAAACATTTCCTCAATTCTTTTTAGTAGACCCCATTAATGCGCACTCACATCATTATTCCAACATCACTTGTGTATTGCAGACAGAAGTATTTTAAGGACATATAACAACATTTTAGGGAACAAATTTTTTATCATAGTTTGGCCAGTGCATGTGGCTTCTGGAGCATCGCCATTTTATATCGGCTACATTTGGCAGGCTGGAATGACAAAGTGCTGCTCATCTGGGAAAATGGCCAGACAGGAGGATGTTTCTCACATGGAAAAATCCACCACGCCTGAAAATACAATTATCAAACTGACCCCCTGTCCGAGCCTCAACACAGTCTGTTATTAAAACATGGACATGGTAATAATCTGACACAACCATTTTGTGTTTTTTTAAGACAAATATTTAGTCATTTGCTCTATTGTAACTAGGGGTTCTCCCATCCAATTCAATCCAGTCAGTCAAGTTAGGTCAAATTATGCACACATTTATTTTATTGTAACTAAAGTGTTGCAAACTTAAACTAATGCAAGGTTTGATATTTTACAAATAGGGTTGAATGAGATGCATGTCTAATCAAATGCTTTAATCTTATTCAGCACACAAGTCTTATAAAAACATTGCATGAATAGGAAATAAATAGATTGCATAAAAACAACGAAACTTGACCCAGATCCTTTGTGAAAATGCAGTAATAATTTTGTTTTGCTAAGGTAAATGCATAAAATAACTTCAAATATGATTGCAATGCCATCACAAGAGCACCATGTCCAGGCTCCACTTACTGTATCTGACAGTGGGCATGTTTCTATGCCACAGAACAATTTCCGTGTTTTGTGTTGTTATTGCAAGAAGGAAAAACTCATTATTAGTACCTAAACGTATAAAAGCATTTACCCTTGAACTATGCGAGCAATTCAAAAGAGTCCATGACAACACTTTATCTGTGCAGCTGGGAGGTCTGTGCCTGCTCAGTGCTGGTGGTGTTAACAGTATTCATCCAATCCCAGCGTGACAGTGAGAACTTGACGTTGAAAAGCTTCCCGGAGCTACAGAACATCTTTTGAAAGTCTTTCAAATGAAACAGCTGCAGATCATTGTTGTTGCACTGGTCTTGCATATTACAGTATAATTATTTCAGTCCTCTGACATCCTCCTGCAGCTGCTCACACTTCAGAGCAACACAAAATGAGACCAGGAAAGAGCACGGTTCAGCTTTGGGGTTGTTTCCCGATCACAGAATTTACATCATGTCAAAAGCAAACACCAAACAGTATTCAGACACCTGGCACCATCAAAGCACAAAAAGCAGGTTCTGATTGACTTTTGTACAACACAAAACTTTTGCCAAAACTCGCAAGTAAAAATCAAGGGTGAGGATCAAATGTCACACCACTTCAAGGTCAGGAGAATGCATTTAATCTCTAATGATAATTTGTCATTGTATCTGTCAGTTGTTACCGTATCTGCGTATAAAAGTGTCTTTAGAAAGCAGAGGATTTTAAGTATTGTAAACATAACTGCAGCGATTCAGAGATCAAAGACAACGTTGATGAGTAATGTGGAAACACTTCTTCTATTTTATTTCTAATCAACATGAAAAACCGACTCCTTGACCTTTGGCAGGATGAGACAATAGAGAAATGCTAATTTAAACATAATCTTGCTGCAATCGATATAGCTCTCAGGGATTAATACTTCAAGTTTCTCAAAGGGAACTAATGCTAAAAGACAGAAAGACAAGACCACCTACAGAACTCAGGAAATTCTCATTGAAGGTTTATCTGCTAAACTGCACCGCCCACCTGCTCAATCCAGACAGGAAGTCAACAGTTTCCATAGGCACTTGTTTTTCCTGGAGAGGAAGAGGACAAAGGCATTTTTCCACTTAATAGATTACAGGTTTAACATGGAGTTCAAAGAGAAAGTTTAAAATGGCCACATGTATTATTGTAAGATTAACACACACTTTATGTGGGAAATAAGCAGCAGAAAAGTGGCTACAGAAATAAGCAATATCCTCCCACGTGCTAGCAAACTGTTATATTTGCAGTGGAAATGTTTAAAGCTTCGGGGCTAAACCAGATCCTTGAGTTGACTTTTTGAGAATGGACTTTGTAAATACAACTGTGCAGGCTTCTTCCACATCTTTTCCACAAGGTATTCTGTAAAATTAAACTACTCGATATGATTTGCACAAAACAGATCACAAGCATGCTCTAGCCGAGATAAATATCTCAATTATATTTAACACTAGTGATTAGACACCATAATGGCAGAATAGACAAGACTTAACCAGTATTCCTGCCGCAACAAAATTAAAGGGATAGAGTCCTACAGTGAAGAAATGCTGTTTCAGGCTATCCACAATTCATTTTTGTAGTTAAGACTAGTGCTGCCGCGATTATTCGACGTTGTCGACGTAATCGAATGTGAAAATGAGTAGAATAAAAATTTTTTGGTCGAATATTCGCCTTTATTTATTTTTGGTCTCAAACGGCTCGTCCAGAGACCTTTTGCTTGCCTGAGATCAGGTATTTCCCCTCCACACCACTAGTCGTACTACACTCGAGGCGGACACCGGCGTGGCTAACAGCGGCTACACCCGAGGCGGACACCGGTGCCGCGGGCAGCGGCTGCGCCCGAGGCGGACACCGGCGCGGCGGGCAGCGGCTGCGCCCGAGGCCGACACCGGCGCGGCTACACCCGATGCGCGGGAGCACGACCACGATGCATGAGGTATTGAGAATACCGTTGCAATATGCTGCTCGTGCATACTCGTTAAATTGTGTGTGCATATCGTTGTTCAACATTGTCGAATGAGCACACACACAACAGACATAACAGCAACAAGAGCTCCGCCAGCGGGGCAAAATACGCCCGTAATAATCAATAGGGAAATCTGGCTCTTGCAGTAGGAATATGAGTATGACATCATCACATTCTAGAATCGGAATTCCACCAATCAGATTGCAGCAACAGAACTTAAAGACACTACAAAGCTTTAATGTGTCAAAGCTCAAAGAAGCAGAGAATGTGGGTTGTTCTCGCTTTCAGCAGCAGAACATTTGAGAAGAGAGTTCAGATCTACGGCAAGAGGGAAACAATAATCCTATACATTGTAAACAACAGAAAAGCACATTGATATTTTGCCTCTTCATGAAGACAAAGCTTCAAAGACTTCAAAGCTTTGAAGTGTCCACAGACGGACGGACAGACAGACGGACGGACAGACAGACGGACGGACAGCGCCATACCATAATACGTCCCGTTTTATCACGGGCGTATAATAACCTTTGCAACTCGCACGCACAGCACACACAAGGTAACCTCCCGGGAAAGTGTGTGTGTTAGAACCTCTTTTTTTTTTTTTTTTTATTAGTCTTTTAGATTAGTCGACTAATCGAAAAATTAGTAGAGAGATTAATCGTTAGAAAATTAGTCGTTAGTGGCAGCACTAGTTAAGACGAATTTATTATCATGCGATTTTCTCATAAACGCTGCACATTTAGGCTGAGTTCCACCTTGTGATGTCATGTGGTATACAGGAAGTACTCCACTGAGTTTTTAAACTCCATACACCTTCACTAGAATCATTTGTATAATTTCAGCCCTGGAATCTCTTCTGAACTTAAGTAAAAGGCAGCTGTTAACTTGAAAATGAGCACTTGATGACATCACAAGGCGGAACAGAGCGTTTTTAGCTTTAGAGATGTAGACTAATAATGAAGGATTACTCAAACATGTGTGAATGAAACAAAGCACAGCTCCAGGTATGTTTTTGAGATGATAAGAACATTATAACATGGCTTAAAGCTCACAACAGTCAATTTGTGGAATATGTGACCTTTAATAATTGCTAAAAAAAGAAAAGAAAAACACTGAAAATCATCTTAATAATATCGAAGCAGCCATATTTGAAGAAATATGTAATGGACAGTGGCTCATTCCTGTGATTTAGGAAAAAAGTGCATACCTTCTGGCTCTTGGCGTACACTATAATCAAAGTGGGTAATAGGTATCATGCTTGGCAAACACACTTACATTCCTGACACAGAACTTTCATCTCCCCACCAGCCCCCTTCTCCGCTTCAAGAGCTCTGTAACTGCTCCATCATTGATGTTGAAGAATAACATCTATATTATTTCTTGGGGGAAAAGTGAAGGCCTAAACCTGCTGCACACCTGCCGTGGGCCCAAAGCGCTAGTGCTGTTAAATGAGCAGGTGCTGAGTGATAGTGCTGAACTATGAATGGAAGAAAGAAACGCTAAGTATTTAGTCTCTTTACATTTAACAAACTCACGAAATGAAGCGCGAGTCTGAATCCACAAGCCAAAAAAAGGGCATATCAATTATTAACCATCATCACTGTGCCAAAGAAGCAGAATATTTTCATACCCATCTCCAATCTATTTAACTGGGAAGTTAACAATGCAAGTCTTGTGCTGTAACAATAAATCTATCGAATGCCATTTTTAAAGGTTGCCTTGAGATGGAATAACAATATTGGCACGGCTCAGGGAACACACTCATTACTGTTCTAAACTGCTGTTTGTTTTGGTAGAGCGCTGTAGCACAATATTACTAATAATATTACTACTGCTACACATTGGTGTTTCTTGACCTAAATATGTATATTTTCCAAGCAATGGCCAAACTTACAAAATTCAGTGTGGCCAAGTATGAAAAATCAATTAATAATGCTATAACATATTGCAACAAAATGTGTCATTTACAACACCCAAGTTGTCAGAGAGAACGAAATGAGTGAATTTGAGGGTCCGAAAGTGAGTTAGACGAAAATGAATACAATATACAGTACTACCCGTATCTCAACAAATGCCAACTATTAAAAATCTATTGAAAAACAATTTGTTGGCATGAGATCTGAAGCCAATATTTCCCTATGGTAGTATCCATTAATGTCTTTACTGCCTTTCTGATGACCAAAGAGCTGTATTTTTTAAATGTGCATCACACGACTCACAACTCCATCCGCACTAATCTCTCTGGCCCTGCGTCTCTAATTGCCTGAACTGTAGCGTTAGACAGCTTTGCTCTCATCCCACAGTGAAAGGATGAGACCTCTGCTTGCTCATTAAACGGCTTAAACTGATAAACCCTTTGATTCAACATGGCCACGGGATTGGGCACCACTCGCAAACAGATTGAGTAAAAAGACGACTGGACGAATAATCAAAACAGCGATTAGCTCCCAACTCAGCACAGAGCTAAGCCACAGCAGGGGGTCTGCTGCCTCCCCACCGCTAAAAGTGTTAAAGAGGGGGTGTACTCAAGGATTTTCAGACACTGTAATGAAACAACATGACCAAAGATATGCCTGGTATGTGCACCACAAGATTTTATTAAAAGAGCAAAGATGAAGCAAGGAAAACTTTTAAAGTAACAACTGCAGAAGGGTCAACTGTGAAGTTGAATGAAAAATCAATGAAAAACAATGAAAAATCAGATGAGCTTTGATTACAATTCAATACAATTTTTTTTTTAATTATTATATTCCGATACCTTTTGTGAAAAAAGTGAAAGAAAATGAAGCCTTCAAACCATTCTGCGCTCCAGGGGCAGTAATGGCAGGTACTGTATATTTCTCCAACATCCATTATACAGCTGAAAGTCAATAATTATTGGCACGAAGAACAGTAAGTCCTGCATCTAACTGTTTATATTATAGACAAACCAGGAATAGCAGCGACTCATAGCCAGAAGTGTTTCATTATTATTTCTGCACAAGATTTGCTTGACCAGAGGTGACCTTAACTAATGGATAGTGGATTGATAATGAATTGTGTGATTTACGAGTGTTGGCGCTGAATGGGGACAGAAAGAGAACATTGGTAAAATATATACAATTTGCATTTTATTTAAAATGCTTAGCCGTATTCGTAACAAAAAATCTTAAAATGTTAAAATGACAATAAATCAGTGCTTTGTGTCTAGAGCTTGTGTGCCATTTGACCTTTATTTGACATATGATATATACTTAAGCTGCTCATTATTTAACTGAAGATTAGGAGTGCACTGTGAATGCAGCATCTGTCAAGTCTAAGCGAGGATCAACAGCCAGTTGGTGTTAACTAATTTGAATTATGAAGGTCAGCAAAGTCAATACAGGCAGCCAAAATCTCTATAATATGACATGTTTTGAATTAACTTATTTAATTTGTGTACATTAAAAGAGAAAATAGGAAATAAATAAATGTGTATAGTGTATGTGTTACCATTTACAACAATGGAAAATTTACATTAGGTTGAAACAGAAGGTTATATATAGAGGATCAGAGAGCTGAGCCATGTGCATGCAGAGACAGTGGCTCTATTGGTTTGACCTGAAAGCAGGACAGTGAGCATGGATGTTTGCATGCATCCAGGAAGCAGAGTGGTCACATGGTGTGTAATGGTTTATCAAAATCTCTATGCAAAACCATCACTCTATGAATAAAATTACATCAAATCAACAGTGCTATCATGTAGCAACTCCTGAGTAGAAAATACAGGATCCAAACATGCAGCGCTATACATCCATTTAATTTAGAAACACACTACACAAAGATGACAACAAAGAGGAAACTGCTACCTCAAAGGGACCAACATTCAACTGAGGAGAGATAACAAAGGCAAAACGAAAGAGGACAGGCCTTGGATGGAGAGATGCCCCGGGGGTGGCATTACTTTTATTATGTTGGCTAGGGCTACTGAGCGGTAGTGCAGGGCCATTAGAGCCACGAGGACGATGGGACAGGGGGGAGGAAAGACGAAATAAACTGTCCGTGAAAAGAAAGAGGAGCTACCCTTTTAGCTTTCACGCTTAAGTGAATATGGCAGAAGTGGATAAAACAGCAGACGATGGAGGATATATACATTGATTGGAAAAACTGTCAGTTTCCACTGAAAGAAACAGAGCCATTTTCCTGTCATCATCATGAGCATATTTCATAACTGCTGTAAAGCTACCACATGCAACATTCAAAGTTGGAACAGTTCGGATGTAGCCCACAAGTATGTGAGACTTAGCATGGTTGGGTTAAGGATAAATCTGTTGTTCTCATTTGGAGAGAAATGCAGATACTGAGCACACTCTTAATGGTTACATAATTGAAGTCAACAAAAAATATTTTCACAATTTACTAATTTACTCAGATTATTTAAGGTCTTTACCAGTGATGAGATCTCCAATGTCACTTCCAATAATGTACAAAATGTTCCAGAAAAACGACAAAAGAAAAGAGGAGATTGAGATTTAACACTGACCAAATCATCCCTGGCTTTCCTACCCCCTGATCTTAAGCGGTGTCGGTGGAGCAAATGTCTCTCCACATTCTTCATATAGTAGGCCCTTGTTAAACATAAAGCCGAAGCAAACTATAACCATGGGGGTACTGGCACAATCAGTTACTACACTCAATCATTTTTAATACATAAATAAGAGATAAACTGAAGCAAGGGGGATGTCTGCTGTTCAACTAGCCAGGCGATTCCAACCACCACAAGGTTCTGGTTTCTTTTAGTTGAGGTTGCCTGATTGAGCAAAACCAAGTAACTAATTTACCCTCAATGAATTTTGATGTATCCTTCAATTATCTGCAAAGCTTTCAATTACATACTGCATGCTCCACATCACTTAGGCCTCAAATATTTCACATTTTGTGACCCCACCAACCAAATATATACACAGATTGGCCTTGAAAGTCAAATGCACAACAGTTGTAAGAGCAGGCTACTCTGCACATTTCAGCAGGTCGGTGACATACTGCAGCCACTCACACAGCCCCTGGCACCAAGCCGAGGGAGTGAGTTGGCTGCAAAAGTCAAGGCGTGCAACAGAGAAGACGACAACAAGAACAGGAGTGTAATGTGATCCTTGAAGTTTACATTTAATGAAGTGGACTGCATTGATTTATACTGAACTGTCTCTCCCCTCCAGCAGCTCCATGTAAGGCAGTATAAGACAGCCTAGACACAAAGACAGCTGGTCAGCTACAACTGTTATATCAAGGACCCCAGATGACAGGCACTGCAGGACACAAAGTAGGTGGTTTCCGAAACAATTTAAATTTAGTATATACTAATACCTCACTCAAAATATATAGAAATAGTAAAAATGGGATGTGCACATTAATGCCTATGGTTTAAATTGTGGGCTGGTCTTCCCTCTATAATCAAGGCGTTATCCATTCTTGATTAAAAATAAACATTTCCAGCAGCAGGAAGACATGGTTAACCCTTAAGTATGACAATGTGAGCAGCGTCCACACAGGTCTGAGCAGAGGAGGAGGTTCAGTAGGAGATTTGTTAGTCGAGAAAGGATTTTGGAACAATTGCCTCATTTGCAGGATGAGCTCCGCTTGGGTGAAGCCAGATTCAGGAGAAATGACAGGACTACAACTGTCTCTGTTTCTGTGCAATAGGACATGCAGTACTACAGATAAATGGGAAGGCTAAATTAAACAATAACTGGGGTAGATCTCAGTGTTAATCAAATCCAAACAGCAGGCCTTAGCATAATGTGCAGCCACAATATTACCATAAAGTAAGAGCAGCTACAGTCAATAGAGGAAACCTATGGTGCTATATTAATGCCAATGTTATTTTGCACACAATAACGCCACGCGAAGTGGATGTGTTGTGCTCCACCCAGCCGACACAACCACCCCCCTGCTCCACTGTCATTTTTCACTTGTGCCTCTTGTGTCTTGCTTGGCCTTCATTATGGAAATCATTGCTGCATTATAGATCTAAATAAAAATGCACAAAGACAGCCTAGCGGACCAAACTGCAAAATTGTATTAAAATCCATTTTTACTCGAATACACATTTTTTATATTTTTGATTATCTTATTAGATTAATTTTATTTATTTACTAGATTACAGTTGCCTATTTTATATTATATTACTTTGATAGAGGCTTGGCTCCTACAGTATTACAGAGTACACTCGTGAAGAAATAACGCACCTTATATAAAAATTAAATACATTGCATTATACTGTAATGTTTACACATTGCTATATATAAATATATAGATAGTCTATTTCTATATAAAATCTAAAGAATTGTTAGTAGGCTAAACATATTTAATTCACATTAGGATGCATAACACAATGGGATTCTGCAAATGACTGAAAATGGGATAGCCTTGTAAACACAATTTCATAATAATTTGATAATACAGCCTACCTTTTCCTTTATATGCTAAATGTTAAAACCTCTGTGTGTAATATGCATTTTATTTTCCTAACTTAATTTAGTCTGGTGTGGCCTGCGTACCACACCTACACTGTGTGTAACTCTAATTTATGGGATTTATATGTGATGAGAGAGATGAAAGAAAAATAATAGATGAACTAAAGACCTAAACTTTAAACGGTATTATATTAAACTGAGAGTCTTAATGTTGCATTTGCATTCATTCCACACAAGCATCTTCACAATGTATAAACACAGTTTCAAGTGTTTTTCATGTTATGTTTACTTATTGGACTATATTGTCCGTTATAAAATTGTTATACATAATATGCATTCTACTCCCCCTTCATGATCCCAGGTAACAACTTCTTGACCATCACTGTCCCTCATCTTACCTTTTTGTGTCTATCCTTGAAAGGTAACGCGGGCCATGGCATCTCTTGTAAAAAGTCTTGCCAGTGTTTCTGGTCTTGATCAGATGAAACAAAGACGATTTCCAATTTATCCTTGTGTTCCGAGATCTTTTTAAACCTGGTGTAAAACTCGCACAGACTGCCATTGAACTGCTTGCACGGGGCGTTCAGGCTGCATCCAAAGAACAAGCCGACCAGGGTCAGCTTGCCGCCCAGAGACTGCACGTCCACCTCGGCTTTCTCGCTGTTGACGAGCCGCTCTCCGAGTAGATTCACCAGAAACTCCGACATGGCAGCCTGCAGTCCACGTTACCTCAGCCCAGATTTCTCCTCATATACCCGCGGTGTTGTGGATTGTTAGCCGCCACCTCCACCCGGACTGAGCGGTCAGAAGAGATCTCTCGCACCGGTCCGTACCGTGCCAAGTGCGGGGTGAGGAGTCGTGTGGAGCCGCAGCGCTTCCTCCACGATATGAGCACAGTGCAGGAATGTGCTCGGCTTAAATGGCCCTGCCTGCAACAGCACCTCAGCGTGCTAACACTTCTGAAAACGTGACATCTGCTGGTTTCACTTCAGAGGCTACATGCTAATGCTTTAAACACCATAGATTCGACTTGATTTTATAATGATCTTTAAAAAAAATTAACCATGGCGCGTAAAACAGTAAGGTGCAATTTTATGTACTTTAATGACCAATTTATAAGTAATATCTCATTTTATATTTATGAGAAAAATTAATTTGCTTTCTTAAAAAAAATCTCGAGATGGCACGGGAAGAGCCTGCCACCTAGTGTACAAAGCAGAAAAGTACAATTAGGTTTAAATCTGGGCAGTGAAAACAAATAAAATCTAAGGCACAGAATGAAAAAATATTAATTCAGCCTTCAAATTGCATACAAACTTAATAGCCATAATCTTTCATTAAACTTGTCTTTATTGCAAGTTAACAAGGGGAGAAAAATACAGGTTTTAGGCGTATAAGGCACTTTCAGTCTTCAGTGAACATCATCCGCACTAGCTCTGATTTGAAGCATTCCTCCTCCACAAGTTTTTGGGGCTGTAAACAATATTAGGACAAAAAAGAGTGTTTAATATTTTGTTGCATAAAATACATAGATCATATACATATATACCGTCTATGATCAAATACAACGTAATTTAATAGCTCTAACAGTCTATTAGGCCGAATCCACAATAATGTAGAGTTGTCACAAAATGGTATCTAATCAATATGACAGAAACACATATTATTTTGTAATTATGGTATTATGTTGAGCATTGTGCATTTTCCTTAATATCAAAATAAGAGTTTTGAATTTTAGTATCTTATCTAGACTGCTGTAAATTGTAGGATAAAAAGAAAAGGAGTTATAAGGAATAATATTTGTAAAAAGAAAAAAAATCTGCAAAAGTAACATTTGTGTGAAAAGTATAAATTGTCCAACTGAACAGAAAACACACTGCAGAAAATTGGTCTTACTGTGCCATATCGCAGAAGGGTGGGAACCCCAGTCAACTTTAATGTCTTCTTGAAGTCATTATTTGGATCCTTCCAGCTGAAAAATAAATGAAAGCTTCATTAACTATAGCTGCATAACAGATAAAGCGAACACAATCATCATCACTTTCATTATTGAGTAGTATTAAATCAAAGATAAATGGCAAAAATATATAAATGTATTTCCTCATACACATTCCGTTTTTTACTTATTTCAGACATAATATATAAATATATATCGTCTATGAGGTACATTCCGGGACATATAAATGAAACAAAACAGAAATGCATAAAATGGAAGCTAGAAAATATACTGACTAAGCTCTTTCTCCAACTTGACAGTAGATGAAAACAGAATCATCAGGAAGATGGCCCATTTCCCCTCTGACAATAGGTTCAGCTGAAAGAGAAAAATGTGCATTAAAACAGTATTACCAATTTACCAAAACCATGCAAAATACACATTTTTGGAAACATTCTGTTAACACGAAGAAGTTACCTGTTACACAGTCCGGACACCAGCTTTTCCCACTTGTATCTTTATCACCAGAAAAATATGCAAAAATATCCTTCCCTTTTCTGTCAGCCACCGCCTGACAAAATTCCTCATAGCCATGCACACTGACTTCTTCGTACTTAGACATTGTTTAAAGGAGCTATTCTCTTATTCTGTTTAGTCAGAACCCCACAAGCTACGTCTCATGCTCTGAAGTCAAATTAAATGTTTTTATACCGTCTGTGGGTAGTGCCAGAGCATGAGCAAAAGCTGACTGCGCTGTGTCCGCTTTGGTCAAGGGTTCTTAAAGGGACCGCCTTCCTAGGGTTGATTTATTCTCATCATTTGATATTATTGTGTATTAAATAGATATAAATTTATGGTCATATAATAATCTAAATTTTATAGAGATCGTTTGCCTACACAAAGACACACAAAAAAAATCACAAAGTAAGAATAACTTTCAACTAGTTTTGATCCTTTTGCTGAACCGTAGTGAAACAAATCTACTTCCGCTTGGGGCGCCTTGTTGTCATGGCGGTATTTGAAACTGGCTATCAGACACAAAAGTAACAAGAGCTCCGCCAGCGGGGCAAAATACGCTCGTACTTTGAATTATTGTATATAGAATTAAGTTAGGATTTGTCAAACCTAGTTAAAGATGAATTGTCGGTGCAGTTTGGAAGTTTGACATTCCTAGGTGAGACGGTTGTCGAGTTAGAGCGCGGACAAGAAATTGTCCACAGACAGACGGACAGACGGACAGACAGACGGACGGATAATCAATAGGGAAATCTGGCTCTTGCAGTAGGAGTATGAGTATGACATCATCACATTCTAGAATCGGAATTTGCCTCTTCATGAAGACAAAGCTTCAAAGACTTCAAAGCTTTGAAGTGTCCACAGACGGACGGACGGACGGACAGCGCCATACCATAATACGTCCCGTCTTACAACGGGCGTATAAAAAGATAATCATATTATAACAGCTATTTTATTTATTCCTTCGTTATTTCATACGTTTGCGGTAACGATACAGTTTTCCAAGATACACTATTAAACAAGAGTTTTTTGAGAAAGTCAACCTTTTTTAAAATTTGTCATTAACCATTAGCTACAAACAAGAATTTCTCGCTAGCGCAAATACGTTTCCATGTTGTGAACTCGGGAAATGAAATAATACTAATATTTTCAAATGTTTTTGCAGTCATGACGGCGCAATATTTCCAAAGTAGTCCCGTGACAAGTCAACAGAAGGGATGGGTTGTTGTTAACACAGACTGTAATGTTAATGACTCCAGAGAACTATCTTCATCAAAAACCGAATCAAAGGTAAGCGATTAAGCGAATACAATGAGTATAACCAGGTCAAGATAACACTGAATGTGATGTATTGCACGGGAAACCTTATTGGTAGATATAACAACTAGTATTATCATATGCTGTAATATAACTTTAGAAAAATCTTAAAGTAAAAGAGAACACAATTTATGAGCATCTTCAATTTTTTATCTTTCAGTTATTATTCAATGAAGCCATCCCTGCAAGTATCAGCAATCGTGCCACTTGTGTTGATCTGCCAACTTCCATTGTGATAGAGAAGCTATTGCCTTTGCCTGAAGAGTGTACATTTGAAGATAACAGCAAAAGCTCAATCAGCTTCACAGTTTTGTCTGAGGAGCAGCTAAATGCAGCTGTGAAACTCGCCAAAAGGGACTTGAGACGAAGGTGGCTTGATTCACTGAACAGATCTCCCCTTAAACACATGCAAAATTCCTCACTCCTAGAAACAAGTGATGTAGAACTGTTGCAGGTATGATTTGATGGATAATTTTAGTGAAATATTCTCTTTACCTGAGTTGCTTAAGTTGTTGTGGTTCTTCTCTTCTTTCAGGAGCTTAGAGCTACACCAAATAAGATTCAATTAAAGGCTTCTAGTACGAAAGAAACAAAACCTAGAGGTAGATTGGTAGGGCACACATCCCATAAGTCCCCTCCAACCCATAGGTCATCGCCAACCAGATCACATGGTTTACAAGAACACAATCATTCAGTCCACGAGATACACAATCTGCAACAAGAGCTTAAAGTTTACATCCAGAAAGCTGTGGAGCTTGCCAGTCAAGGTAATTGGCCTGGACTTTTCTAAATAGTATGTTACTGCATTTAAGCAAATGTTAAAATATATCAAACTTCAAACGTCTGCTTCCTTCATCTATTCTGAACAGAGCAGAAAGTGGGGGAACCACTGGAGCCAGATGAGCAAAGCAAGCTGGATATTCGCAAACAGAAGCAAGCTGCCCGTTCTACAAGTATTATCTATACTCTTCAACATCAGGTATTAGATTAATACATAGAACCTTGACCTTACTTAGTGGATTTCTGACATATATCTTTGTAAATAGGTAAAAGAAGTTCAAGAAAATTTGGAAAAGGGACATTATCAGAAAACAAAGGTATGTTTACTTCACAAATCAGTCATTTATTCATTACTAATTAATACTGTGTGCTGTTAATGCATTTTTCATCATTTAATTTAGTCATCATCTCTGAAGAGACTTGCAGCAGCACATCGTGGTGTTCTCCGAGCTCTACATGTTTTCATTCAACAGCTCTCTGATACAACTCACTGTACAAATCTGCCTAATTTTAAGGATTTAGGCCAGCTTATTCACCAACTGTGTTTGTGCTCTACTAAAGCCGAGTTGAATGAAGGATCAGGTGTGCCTCAGTCTGCTCTTGACATTCTGCAAAAGCTAGAGGTAAAACGCTCAATGTTTTGTTAATCATATTTGTATTATGAACACATACTGAGAATGTACTTTTAACAAGAATTTTAGTTTTCTATTGTCATACGTTTGTCTTTTTTAGATGTTAAATTCAGCCCTCTTTAAACAAGACATGCTCAGAAAGATGCAAGTGCAAGCATGCACTCCACCCAGGGGGTCTCACCACAGCACATCAGCCAGGGCAGCCAGAGGAGCTAATACCTTTGTTCACCACATCACCTCTAACCCTGTAAAAGCAGCAAAAATTGTAAAGGGTAAAAAGAAAACATCCATCCGTCTTCTCCCGCTTAATCCAGCTGGGTCATGGGGGCAGCTTGCTGCCCAATCCTTATAGCAGCTGGCCCCCCCTGTGAACCCCTCTGTGAGTGGTGAGCCCACAGGAGGGTGGACGTCATGTACCTTGATGTTAGTTCATAGGGGTACTGGCATGTTTTGAGTTGGAGTGCCGGAGGAAACCCATCCAGATAAGGGGAGCACATGCAAACTCCACACAGAAAGGATCGAACCTTCTTGCTGTGAGGCATGAGTGTTGCCACTCACCGTGCCACCAAAACAAGAAAACAATTTGATTCCTACTGTTAGAAAATTGCTGTGTTTATGCTGAAGACTGTAAGGCCTTACAAAGAAATGGTATAACAAGAGCAGCGTGTATCCCCCCTACTGTTTTAGTCACTTGACTCCTGCAGGTTCTTATTGAACTGGGAAGCTCCCTGTGGGAGAGATGACATAAACACATTTATTAAAGTTTCCCTAGTGTTTCCAGAGACCAATGTCCTTGTCCCAAGTGAACAGTCCCCAATATCAGGCTGTGCAATCATGTGGGAATCATTCACAGTAGTTAACACTTTTGCCTCAAGCAACACACACCCTGCTCTGTAATATTAGATGTTCGAATTTAACATGTATGATTCATTGCAAAGAAGAAAAAAGTAAAGGTGTTTTGTTCATACTGACAGGTAAGAAAAAGGCTGCAAGAAAACCCAAAGCTGTGTCACATGTTCTGACACACAGAAGAGATGTGCTACGAGCTGGTGTAGAAAAACTTGCCCAGCAGAGGGAGCAAGAGAACAAAGCTGACGGAAATTTTATTAAGACAACTCGGTATAAAGTTGGAGCTAATTCAAGAAATGTTTCTAATTTCAATAAGGTTATTATCTTAGCATTTGTACAGTTCAATTTGACATTTATTATTTATATTGTATAAACACGTATTCTTTTCCTGGCATAATCAGGAGCACAATACAAATTTCCTTCAGCCTACAGTTTCATCTCGGCTCAGAGAGAACCAGCTTCCCCAGAAAGAGCAGGCTGTACCCTGGAAACCTACATCGCCTCATTCTCCTCGACAGCGGTGAGTTTTTTGTCTTTGTTCAAGTTGATTAAACTTTGACACTGTTTAACCTTTCCTATTTGTGGTTCTTGTTTGACTACACACTTTACAACATACATTCATTATACATTTTATTCAGATTCCTTCAACCTAAAACAAGACCAGAGCCCCGTTGTCTTTTTACACCTGAAAAGAATACTCAGCGCCCAGCCAAAATCAGGAGCAGGTTCAAAGCGGAGCCATCTTTAAACTTAGAAAAGAAACAACAGGCCCAAGAAGAGGCAATGAGGTATCAAGCTCTGTTTGGTACCTAAAAACTAATATGAATTTCAAAAAGAAAAGAAAAGGAAATGCTCCTTGTTGGGTCACTCTTGAAAGGAGCATTATCCTCTTACTCATCTTTAAATCATAATAATTGTGTGTATTTGGAAGGTTAAATGTATTCACCTAACTCTTTCTGGTGCAGCAAAGCGTGGCTGGATAAAATGACAATGCAGAGACTCAAAGAACTTCAACAGCTCAGTGAAGAAGAAACGCAGCGCCTCCAGTTATTAAGGTAATGTAATTATGTTTTAGGCTATTAATTATGATCACTGTAGAATTTAGAACAATTGTTAACTTGACATAATATCATTTAACATATGCTTCATGAGCATACGTTTTCTATCTTTGTATTAGATGTATAAGACTATCTGTGACACAGATGCATTGTGGGTGTTCTTTGGTTTAAAGGTCTAAAGTGATCTCGCCAACTTGTTGGGCTGAGGGAGAACAGAAGGCCACTGAACATCTACAGCCCCTTCTAGATCAACCACAGGTTTGAGCGTTGTTTTTGTTACATTTCATAACATTTGTATAAAAACTTTCAAGGATGTAAATGTTTGCTTTTGTCTTTATAGCAATTTAGTGATTCTAGTAGGAGAATTGATCTCTCGCTACACAACAGACTAAGTGAACATGTTGCACAAGGGGTAAGATTGTGTAGATGACTTTCCAATCAATAAACTTGCATTTACAGAACAAGACCTATTTTGATTTATGGTTGTAAATATATATTTTTATCTTTCAGTCTGCAGAAAGTGCAGAGCAGCTGAGTGAGGCTCTCTTAGAGGACCTGCTGGAGGACACCGCTCATGTGGCGTGGGCAGTAAAGACAGATAGACAGTTGGAGGGCAGGGCCCAGCGGAGGATGCAATCCAGCACCTTGGAGAATATGCTTATTCGAATGGAGGAAATCCAGGTGAAGCTCCTGTCTGAAGCACCCACCAGAGAAAGGTCATAGTGACCAGGAGAAGCCATGCTCAGGCTCTATTTATTTATAGCATCTGTTATGAGTTCCTGACAAAGAGGCTAGCCATTGTTTTGATCTCTGTTGATGTTTTATGTATTTTGATGTGTTTGAGCAGAGGGACCAGGAAGAAGTGAGGAGGCGAGTTACATCTATTATATATTCAGATCCTCTTAACTGGGACAAACCACAAGACACAGGTACCACATTATACACAATAGTTAAAGTGATAATCTTGTGACACTAGTTGGGTTTTCACATTGCTGTCGTCACGCTCCACTCTTTCATGCTCTTTGCTCTCTCAGGCAAAGGCTCTGGCCCAAGGCCATCCTCTCCTCAACCAATTAAACTCCCACAACCAGAGCTGAGGCAGAGGCCCACTGCGGATATAATCCTAGAGAAACCTTTGGAGACAGGGTATGTACTACATACACTTATTCTGCTTATATTTTATTATTTCCCTGTCTTCACTTCACTTGCAATTATTTTTTAACATATAAACAGGGAATATACGCAGAATAGCATTGTCTCTTTTGTTTGTGTACCATTTCATCCATTTCATGGACCAGTATTGTTTTGTTTTCTTTTTTCTTTTCTTTTTTTCTTTTTTTTTTTTTTTACATAGCATTGCATGCTCTCTCATCAGGGGTTGTACTCATCACATAGGCCACATTGAGAGTACTAAACCTGGGGCAGAGCTGGTTCAGCTGGTGACACTCCCTTCTATAGAACCCTCTAGTGTTTACAACTTTGGGTACAGCTGCTCCACTGAATCATTTAATGAGAGTTTAGAGGGAAATAGACCTGGAGGTTGTCTATAAAAGATGGGGCATCTTATGTAATGTAGAATTATAATTAAAACTTATCTTAATTACTGTTTTATTGCATGCATATGAAAGTACTACATACTTACAAATAAGTATTAGCTTTAATCAACCTGAATTAATTGCTCTAGTTTAATTAAACTTTTGCAATATTTAATTGAATTACTAAATAATATTGTCTGTTGATATTGTTGATTTTCATGCTAAAAAATCTAAAATCCCAAGTCAATGGTTTGATATTTTGTATGATTTAACTTGCTTGCTTATGCTTTGTAACTTGCAACAAAAACATAACTGCATTATTTTTTGTTACTATATCGAGGCACTTCATGCAGTACTGAATGAAGATCATTAGCCTGTCACTTGCCATCTGTTGTTCAGTACAGAGCAAGGGTGGAGCTATTGTTCCTCCACACTGGCTAACAGAATTCTATTACAGAGTATTTTTTTTTATGTGTGTGAGAAAATTTGGCCATGGGTGAAACATGTCTGAATGGTTTGGCACTGAGCAGGAGAGATGTCATAGCTGTGAAAGGGAAAATATAACAATTTGTTTTGTTAATTATACTTAAACTGTATGTGGGCCTACAAGCACTTACATTTTAAAAATGTTATTTTTTTTTTACCTGTAAAATAGTTGAAACCTATAGTCCTGCCTGTATACAGTATACAATTAAAAAGAATACTGTAATTAATTCTGAGATGTAAGTCTATATAACATGCATTGACATTACACTTATTGAATGAAGGCGCTAAAATGCACCTTCTCCCATGCTAATATATATCCATTTGCGCCTGTACAATCAATCTGACATCAGAGCAAATGATTGAAGAGCTTTTGTCACTGAAAGATGTGGATGTGTGCTGTTTTATTCATGGCAGCAGAACACAGAGGCCTGGAATAAAAGAATGTTATTTCAGCTGCAGCAGTGTGTGGCGTCTCCTCACATGTGCTGACTGCTTGTTTATAATGGCCATCTCTCATCACACACGCAAACACACCGGATGCGGCAACAACACAAGCCAATAAAGAAAAGCATAACAATTATGCAAAGGAAATGTATGCTAGCTTTGCAATTTGTGGATGCTGCTTTCTAAAAGCAAACACAACAGTTAGGAAAGAATGGCTTCTGCGTCTCATTGTAATATTTTTAAGACAGATGTTGTCAGATGCTTATTACCTCAGAATAAAAACATAGTAAAAGGCATTGTAGCTTCATAAAATGACATGCATAAAGCATAGGAGATTACTGTGAAGCCTGGCTGTGTTTGTGGTAATAAATTACCTCTTTGACAATACAATGAGAGATTGTATCTTTCCAAACATGGGCAAAGCAGCAGATAAGATGTATGTCTCCATGGTGAGGAGATGAGCCTTTTGATTGTTCACTGACCCACTGCGGCTCTCGCAGCACATCAAATAAATTGATTAATAGATGAAAGTTCTGCCTAGCTATATTGTAAATATTTTATATATTTGTTGTTTTGCTCTAATATCCATCAATCCACCAATAGAGCTAATTCACCATTTTACTGACTAAAAAAAGGAAGATTTCAGAGTTTGCCATTTTTTATTTTCCTTATGAGCTATGCTGCATCTAAATCTCCTGTACTGTATATTAAGCTAATCATGAAACAATATGCCGTATCAAGTCACACACCGTGTCTCAGTCTGTATTAAAAGAAGGCAGGGTATTTTAATAAAACCATTGTCTACTTTATCATTCATGGAACAGGTAATGCTATAATCTATTTTGTAGGGTCTTGGTATGTGCAAGTAAGACATCTGAACTGATAAAGCTCTGAAGGGGGCCCACTGAAACACATAAAAAATCTAAATTGAATTTGCGCTGGGCCATATTGTGCTCCTGGACACATCCGTCCTCAGATAGCCACTCGACTGTAAATTGACCTATTTTGCAGTCGCAGCATAGTCGCCTGTGCTGGCACTTTAAAATTTATGGCAGCCCCGTGCTGTGTAGCCTTTACAATCAAAACAGAGGGAAGTTCAGTTGAGGCCCAGGAGCACAATGGAGCAGCACTTTGCTTTGGGAAACTGCAGCGGCACTAAATATAGCCCTGAGAATGGCGTCGCCCGGGCAGACTGATTTGTCCAAACAGAGAGGATTATAAAACCAGACCATGGCAATGCCCAGCTGAGCCCCTTCTCTGTGCGTGCACTCTGACACCTCTCCTAAATTCATCGTCCTGGGTTTTGTATTGAGCACAGCAAGTGTCTCTGCTTCATCACAGCACTGCACTCCATTCTTGTTGCCATCTCAATAAATGAATTTGTTTCATCTCCCCAGCTTCTGCTCTGAACAGACAATTCAAGCAGGGAGGATGGAGTAGATCCAGATAATGAAAAAAATCTGTTTCTTAATGTGCATTTTTCTTTTTTTTGACTCAGAGCCTTCATAGAGACCAGGTCACCAGAGGAAGAGGGGTCCCAGGTCAGGAAAAGTGCTATGTTCCCAGTCGCAGTGCAAAGAGGGAGAGGTGCTATTCTGTCTGTGCCAAGTCACACACTGAGAAACATACGGCAATATCGGGAAGACTACGAGGCTTACCGGAGCACAGGGGCTCAAAGAAGCATTGGGGGTGTCACTCCTTGGGCTATTGCAGACAGGTAATCACAGAATACAAACAAGGTTGTATTTGCTAAGCCTCTTTATTTTTACACTTTATTTAATCAACATAGAATTTTGCTCTTATTGAATTGCTGTCATGCTAGCTGCAACAATCCAATATCAATATACTAACGTCCTTTCAGAGCCACTGCAATTACCAACTCATTACAACACTCTCAGAGGTGCCATACTGAGTTTATGGTTTGTATAATTTCTCCCCCTGGTTTTCGCTGTTGTTCATCTGGCTCGCCCACTGCATTTGATTTGCATAACTAAGGGAATTCTTAAGTTACTGCAATGCACAATTCAGAGGGTTTTGAACTTCACCATAGTGCAAAAACATTGGAGTTAATCCAAAATGTATGCTTTACCTGTACAGTAAAATGACCACTACCTGGACAGACTGGCCAGATTTGGCTACTGCTGTACAAGAATTATAATTATTTAGATATTTGAAATTGAAAAAGAATCTGATCCTATCCATCCATACTTGGGCAGTATTTCATTTTATGTCTAATAGATATAACAACCATAACCGGCACTTTCTAATGTGGCTGGATGTATCAGGTAGGGCATCCAGCATAAAAAAACACTGTACAACTGGTTCACTGTAGCCACATTTGATGAAAGAGAGATTATTCAAATGTAATAAATCTGCATAATAGATGGATTGCCTTGATATTTTACCCCCAGGGATAAATCTTGCCTGACAGCACTGTCACAATCGACTGCCTACTTGCATGGTAATCGTCTAATTGATGGATTCGCACTAAACATGAATCTTCCCCAGTGTGTAGCTTTAACCCTCTGTCCTTGTAAAACTAGTCTGTCAGTTTGGTCTGATCTTGCCTCTTGTCCCTCAGTCTGGCAGAGGAGCTGTTGGCGGAGGCGGTGACCGAAGTTGCGGCTGAGTTCCAGGACGTCGTGGAGGAGTATGCTGAGGCCGTCTTCACATCAGAGTTCCTTCAGCCTGTCCAATCACCTACTCCTCCCCAGGCAATAACATGATAATAAGGACATTAACTTTTGATTTTTGATTCAGGGTTTTGCATAGACCATTTTAGACACTTTAATTTTCTACAGTATTATGAGTCTTTTAATGGTTTTGTATGTACTTATCTCAGTATTTAATTTTTTGGTTTGATTTTAGATGTTTTGCTGGGGTCAATGTCACACGGGAAGCATTAGTCACATCAGGTGTCTGTCTCTACCTGCATCTGTGATGTAATGGGTTTTTTGTGAGCTGTGAGGGCCCATTAAAACATTATTGAGGATTATAAGATTATTGCTTTCCTTTTCCATTTTATATGAATATTTCTGGGGATTACTCTGCTTCCATTTTTCGTGCTATTTGAAAATAAATTACTAACATCTGTCTCGACATTAAATAGGAATGGCTAAAACCATAACTCCATTTTAATGTTGGAATTTCAAAATAAATTTGCATCTGTCCCTAGATTATAAGCGTGAACAAAATCATAATATATTTAATGTTTTGTTTATCTCCACTTGGTGTGTGAAGAATGCTTAAAGTGTATTATCTCCACCTCACTGGCTTTCACATATTGGTTGGTATTATGGAACAAATACGAACAGAAAAATAACATTTACCATTTACCAATTGACTATGAATTAATATGCATACAGAAGACTAGACATGGACTAGTTGTGCCAACAGCATGTCTCTTGGGCGTCAGATGAAAGCAGTAGAGCGGTGGAGAGAACCCAGTAGCTGTGATTGTCTGTGGGGACTACGCGCTTACAGGGGACGTTCACTGACTGCATGAATTAGCTCACTTTGACTCAGCCTCCCATATTTTTTCCCAGGCAGATTGTGTGGGCGGCTGGATATGTGCAGACTCTCACACTCAAAACACAATCTTTTTTTTCTAGGACAATTAAATGAGAACACACAAAGCAGGGGGGGATATTGCTATGCGATGTGCAGGATTTAGGTTGTGGATAAGGCTGGGCAAAAACAGATGTGCTCATTTCCTGATTTACAGTGCTTTGTTAGATTTTGTTGCTTTGTGAAATAGATAGATAGGTCAGTAGATAGATACAAGAGATATTCAAGTTTATCTGCGATCTGTGATTCAGTCAAAGGGTCAGCATATCAGAAGGAGTGGTCAGGTAGGGTCAGCAGATTATGGACATTTATTGTAAAAAGCCTATATTACCTCAAAGGTCCATAGCTAGCTCCAATCCAGTAGCCCCTTACTTGTGTACTTTGAACTGCACATGCTGCATTTTTTAGCTGATCAAAACCCCATGTTTGTTAAAAACTGATCTTAAAAAACTAAAGTTTCAAAACCTGCTCAGTGCGTCAGCCAGGTAGCCAAGGAGCAGCCAGCCACTCTGTTGCCATGGGAGTGAATTATGATGACAAAGTTTTTACACAATCTGACAAGTATTGCACCAAACCAGTCTATACATGCCAGGGCAGAACAACTATGAGGCACCATCACATATAGTTACTGAGAAATTACAGTTTTATCTTTAACTAAAGTCTGTAGCATACTCACTAATATCACAAACCCAAAAGTATTTCATTAATAGTTTAAAATTAATTTGTTATCATATCAATACAGTTTATTTCACCAAATGTAATGGACTAGTATTTACAAATCCAACTATCTTTCCACAGGCTCAGACTGTGAACAGTAGACTAAATGTGTTTTTATATTTGGACACTATGCTAGCCTAATATCACACCTTATGTAACACCACTGAGTAGGCTGAAGTGTATTTGTTAGAGCTCATTATATTTTTAAATGTGCTATTAATATGGAGCTTTGTTTGTTATCACTGACTCAAGTTGCTTTTGCACCTACAGGCCGGATCATTTCCTCAGACACATAATCAAAAGAAATCCTCAGTTTAGGTGCTATATTGAGCCTGCTGATGCCAACTTTGTGACTCATTAATGGCTCCTATAAAACCTTAGGCAGCAGAACAATGGTTGCATTCATTTTTTAACCTTTTTCTACAAGTGTCTGACAAAGCGTTAAAGCTTATTTTGTTAAAACTGAAAATAGACTGTTTTATTATTGGATATGCAAGTATATTTCTGAACACAATTAGACCTGTCACCTGAACCTGTTGCTCTTTAATGCTCTTTTTCTAAACCATATCATAGTCTGCAGTTTGTTAGTAGCCCACTCATTATTTTGTATTTCTTATTCCAAACAAGAGTGTGTACGCCTTCATCTCCCTCTAACATAACTTCATCTTCTTATAAGCAGAGTAGGGACTAGGCAGGGGTACAACTGTAATGTGAAGGTTGACTGTAATGTTTCTGTTTGATGGACCAAGGTGACACCTGCTGCTTCCTCTATTGGCAGGGAGCTGAGTCAGTCCCTACTATTCTAAAGTGGTTTGATAATGATGCCTTGGTCCTGTAACCAAACTACTGAATGTAATCACGTATTTACAATGTCATTAGGGTCAACTTTTGCCTGTCTCTGCAAAGTGTTCCTACGTCGACACTCGGCTCAGGGGCGCACGGCTGGAGGCAGTGGCGCTGCAGTGGAGTCTTTTTTGTTAAAACTCTGGCTGATAATCGCGACGGACGTAGGAAAGAGGCAGAGGTGGGTGGGCTGGGCATGCCATGTGAGCCAAGTCTGCGCAGAGACAACACATGCACAACTATGTCTGCGGCACGGCAGGTACGGTACTCTGCTCTGCGAGATTAGGTATAAGTCAATGAAACATCAGCATATTTAGATTTTTCTCTTTTTCCCGCGTTTCATCTTCCCGCGGTAGAAGAGGAGACCGACGTGTCGACTCTAGCTCCGCTGCCATCCAGGTCCATCCCGCAGCAGAGCGCTTCAGTCCGGTAGACGACAAGGTGCAAGGGGCGGGAAAGAGGGCACATGAAGCCTGTCTCTTTTTAATTCAATGTCCGACATAATAGAGCTGCGCTGAGAAACGTGACGGCTTTTTTAAGTGAGCCCAGAGACATACCCACAGCGGAACCACTATGTCCAAGGAGACAAGAGGCAAAGGTAAGAGGACTCACGCTGCATTCACGTTTACGACATGCTAACAGGTAGATCTGCAGGAATGTGCCGCGGTCAAAGCGGCTTTAAATCCAGGCTGCAGTGCTGTCATTTCTCTCACTGGTCCTAAACTAGCCATGTGCCCGTGCCCTGTCCGGGAACCTGTGGCGGTGTCGCAACGAGATGCTCCTGATGCTTTTAAGCGCACCACTTATTATTTTGGAGCACATTAACTCGATCAATATTTGCGGATTTTTTTTTTTAGCCCGAGACACATCCTCTTTGCCTTTTCTCTACAAACCCTGTTATAATTGAAATATGCTATTTTTAGAAACATTCAGGCTGCAGTGTGTAACTTAAGCACTAAAGAATAAAGCCCATTTTCCACATTAGTGTATTATTTAATAACTTGAAGGTCATACTAATCAAGAATAAAGTTCACTGTAATGCTATTAATAGCATCACCTGAATCTAGGGCTGTATAACCTACAAGCTATGCCACAAGTCCGTTTTTATTGGCTACAGCTTCTGTGGTTTGGGGAATTAAAAGTCTAAATCATTTATTCAGACTATTTTTTTAAATTTTTTTTTATTTTGTGGTGCCTGTCACATAACAGGTCTGTTTTAAGTGCTTTAAGGGCACTGTTGTGTGTTTGAGGTCTGAGGTTTGGTCGAAACCCTGCTCTCATGTGGTCTACAATCTTCTGTAATCAAAGTGATGCAATGATAAACATTACCTTAACATTTCCCTGAATTCATATGTGAGTCACAGGCCCCCCAAGGTTTTGTTTATATAAGAATCCCCATTTGTCTCTACAAACGCTACTATTATATTATGTATATAGCCTATACATGTAGTTGACAAAGAGTCAAGGTTTAGTGCTTCAGCTTTGTTAAATGAAAGGATTGCAATGATTTTTGACAGTTATAGCAGTCCAATAAAACCCATTGGCAGTAGAAAGATGGATAAGATTGACGTCTGCTTGTGTCTGTGGTTTGCCCCTGTTTCATTTGGTATTTAGTACAAGAGTGTCTGAACTCATCTCAGTGTGTCAAATGTGTCACTGGTGTGACGTGGCCCAAATAGCCACAAGTTACTGTAAAGTTGACAAAAAAATTAGCAAACCAAAAGCTCGATTTGTTTACTTTGCGTGAGTCTCCAGTGCCACAACCCTTTCATGGTAAATACTGGATCAAAGTGTGACTGCAGAAAGGACATCTTTGGCAGATAATGCATACAGACAGTCAAATTAACTAGAAAAAAGTGGGTGCCATTTCCAGATCTAGAGCAATAGGCTTGGTCAGGTCCTTAGCCAAAGGATTTGGCTAATACTATTCATAGGTTGATGGGAGAAACCCATCTCCACGTGCCATTGCACATGTTTTTATGAACCCCTCTGATATAATGTCATTGTTTGACAATATTAAAGTCTGCTTAAGTTTGACCTGTAATAGTTTATTGTGTGGACTGGGGGCTTGGGATGAGTGTTCCCCTATATATGTTTATGGCGTAAGCATTTACCTATGATGAATAGTCCTTTCTACTGAACTCAAGAAGCATTTGGATAATAATGCATGTTCTGCAATGCCTTTGTGCTGTGCCCTTTTCAGTGAGACAAGAGTTGAAGAGATTTTTATCCTGCTGAGATCAATAAAAGGCTAGACTGTTGTTACTTGAAGCCCCGACGAAGTGTCAAACTGGCAAAGGCCTGT
Source organism: Odontamblyopus lacepedii (assembly GCA_034769755.1). Taxonomy (NCBI): domain Eukaryota; kingdom Metazoa; phylum Chordata; class Actinopteri; order Gobiiformes; family Gobiidae; genus Odontamblyopus; species Odontamblyopus lacepedii. Next base: position 22,370,385 of record CM068357.1, on the reverse strand, counting down.
GTGTTTTTCCTCCAAAGAGTCTAGTTAAATTCACGCCCCCTCAGCATTTGTTAGCTTAAATCTTTTTTCAGGTAATTACATATTTTTTATGAATAGAGTATCATCAAAAGTTACATACGAATACATCAATTAATTAAATTGGGACTGTAATCCAAATAGTGCATTTTATAATTCACCTCACTGCTTTGAATAATATTTCTGCAGAAGATTAGATGTACATGTTGTATACTCTGTCTACATACTCTAGTTAATCTTAATTATGGAAGAGAAAGCATAAAAAGGCCCACTTGAATCTTTTGTCACCTTTTGGCTATAAAGTTGTGTCACCATTGGTGAGTACTAAGCGCAGGACAACTGATTCATGCAACAGTACATTTGTGAGGTCACTGTAATTTCATATAAATGATTTGTTTTCATTGGGTCCATGAGCTCACCCGGCAATAAAATGCAGTTCAATGCTCTGCTAGCCTCTCTGTAGTATTGTAGTCTATATCACAGTCTTTTTCACATTATTCAGTGTCTGGGTTTTTATGACTCGTAAACTAAACAGAAGACATGAGTTTCTCCAGCTACTGAAGAGACCTGGCTGTATGCCCATGCCCACTGTACTCACTGTGTCTCAACAACTGCATACAGCTGCTTTAAATGACACTAAACAGAAGTGGAATATTTGAAGCCTTTCTAGGTTTGTCAGTAATCTTGGCGCAGGGATTTTCATATGTTGTATTTTTCAAGTTGGGTTGAGTTAGAAATATGGCGCCTACTATATCAAAGAAAGAAGCAAATCTTTTCCCCACTCTGGGAGGAACATGGTTTGGGAATCATAGGCAGAAAAAAGAAAAGGAAAATAAGAAGACTTTTCTAAGTATGATCTGTGTTTGCTGAATTTCAGTTGGAGTCAGAAATAACCCCAGAGGCTACTTCTATAATGTGTGTTTGTTTCAGTCTCTGTGTGTATTGGTGAAGGTGCTAAACATGCCATGTTGGGCTTGGGGATATGCCAAAAAATTAATTGACATTATCTTAACCCTAACCCAAAAGAGAGACTATTAAAATTCTTATTTAGATCACCATCAGGGAGGAGAGTGCGAAAAGGCGAAGAGCGGTGCGCTGACATGAGGCAGATGGACAGGTAGGATGTTTTAAGAAGTTTAACCTGCCCTACGGCACAGAGTAGGCTATATGTGAGCTGAAGTTTGCCTAATAAAATGCCAAATAAATGTTTGTCACAATGTGCGTTTGGTTTGGTAAATGTGCAGAGGCTAAATACCACTTTAAAACCAGTAAGAGAATATAACTCCAGTTTGGAATTTGAAATGACAGATTTACAAATCCTACACACTTTTTACACTTTGAAGCAGTTTTATGTAAAGTGTCAGTGGAAGTTCTCTTGAAGGAGAAGTTCTCAAACTGTGGGTGAGGGTCCAAAAAGGGGCACGGTGTTTAAGTGCAGTACAGTTTATGTGGCTTATTTTAAGTCTAAATTAATATTAATTAAATGAAATTGAGACAGATTTATAAAAAACATTGAGATCATACAGGAAAAGTGGAGTCATATATATATATTTTTTTGTATAAAATTAATTCAAGTTCTGCACTGTAATAAATGTTCACGATTAAACGCTCCGGAAAAAAACTGCCCGTGATACACGCTGGTACGCGAGTCGACATGCTGTTGCGGACATAGTTGCGGACAAGCCATGTCTGCGGGCACCAGTGCACAGGCTGCAGTGGGTCCCGCACACCGGTACAAATTTATTGCAGACAGCAGCGGCCGTAATGAAATATGATTGCACACAATGAAAGTCAGACCTCAAGTCTGAGACGAGACCAAGACTGGTTTTGAGTACTACGACACTACTAATCATTTCAACTCGATTATATGAGTTTGGAGATCGTTTGACACACAAATCGAAATCGTGATCAAAATTTGATTAATAGCACAGCGTACCATACAAATGGTTTGAATAGTCCCCAGGAGAGATTGCAAGAATACTCATATAAACATGCATGAATAACAAATAAAAGGCATATTTTTGGTGTGGGAAAGTTATCACATGGTAGAAAGCTTCAAAAAGTCGATTTTCTCTTTTTAAAACAAAAATGAAAATGTATTTCATTATAAAAAAAAATTATCATATTTCCTCCTCAAAAATATGAATTATGCTTTTACTGAGGATTGGCTGTAGACCTCTCCATGATAAAGGCCCAAGCTGATTATTGATGATTAAAAATAACTGAATCTGCATGTTGATTCAAATTAATTAATTGTTTGCTGCTAAGCTTTTCACTTGTTTTAGAGCATAATACACACGTTATGCTCAGTGTGATGACAGAAGGAGGACATGTTCCTGAGATAGAAACTGCAAAGCTACATTCATTAATTCAGCCTGTGACCTCTGTAATTGTATTTGATGATAAAACTATGTAAATTCAAATGTAATAGGAGTTTGTTATGTGTGCGCACACCTGGCCTGTCCCCTCTGTTTTTCGCCACAGCAGTGGACTGGTCAGACAGAAGATGTTCACAGGGGACCAGCTCTCCGCCTCTTGTTTGTCTGTTGGTCAGTTTGACGTCACACTGGGTAGAGGACAGAGGCAGGGCCATATTTGGCATTTTGTCTTGACTCTTTGGTGAGTCACATAATGTTCTGCCAAAAACATTGTTAGAGGAATAAGTTTTGAACGATGAATATACACTGAGTTATATATTTACGACTCAGGCACTTTCTGTTTTGTATTACTGTTGCAATCATGGGCACAGCTGACGAAATGATTGGATAACTGTAAAGTGAACAGTATTTGTGTTTTTCCAACAAGGATCTGTCTAGCATTCATGTCTTTCCTAGTGCAACTTTATTTATTCTGATGCAAAAAGACCTGATTAAAAATTAAAATGTAACAAAATGATGTTGGAATCTTTCAAACAAGGGTATATAGTAGAGATATAGTAGAGGCCAATATGGCTGATATTTGCACTTTTTAACGATTTGGCTATCAGCCATAAATCATCGGCATAGGACAATATTTTGTTTTGGCTGACCTTCTCCCTATACACAAAGCTAAATTTGAACACAAAAATGCAAAAACGCTCAAAATATGACTACACAGATCTCTTAGAGGTTTGTGGAAAAATGAGACTGTAGGTGAGTTTAATGTAATAGAAATGACATAAATTGGAGAAAAAAAGGCCCTAAATATCATCTTAAAAATATTAGCAGATCTTTTTGGCTATCATTTGCTCTGGATTCTGAATCAGCATTGGCTATGGGAAAAAAAATATATATAGTTTGATCACTAGTAAAAAGTAATATTTCGCCACTTTTTTGGGTATTATATATAAGTCTTTTCAAACTGTAGAACCTCAACTGTTCTCTTCTTTACATTTCTGCAAATGTAGGGATGGGAATTAGATTAAATTTTCTTAATCGATCATCGGGAGAATTAATGATTGATTATTGATTAATCATTAGTGTTTTTATTATTACTATTACTAAGCTGCATGAATAAACTCAACTTTACATGTAAACCATAACAGAAACAAAACTTAAAACCGTATGGCTAATTTGCATAAACTGTAAATGCTGGAAAAAAGCAGCTCTTTCCTTGTGCGCTGATGTGGTCAGCTTCTGTCGCACTAAAGGACACAACTCAGTAGATTATAAGTGTTCTTTCTGTGACGGATTAGGGCTGCAGCTATCGATTATTACAGTAATCGATTATTCTGTTCGAATAATCAAGTAATTGTTTGTTAATGTCACGTCTACTTTGCACATGTTAAGTACACACCACGTGCATTGATAGATACACGTGTTTTGGACATGAAAAACGTAATTATCGCTAGGCTAAGGCTGATTTACCTCGCGGTTTCTTTTCCACTTGATGTAATGTACGGGTGCTTTCTGTTTACATGTTGTAGCATCAGTGTTGAGAAGGTGACTTTTAAAATGTAATCCCCTACAGATTACAGATCACATACCCCAAAATGTAGTTTGTAACCTAATCCATTAAATTACTTAAAGTAACGTAATCTGAATACTTTGGATTACTTGATATTGTCATGATTTTTAAAACTACATGAATGTAGCAACCAACTCCTGCAAATTCTTGTTTGGTTTTAGTCCTGGTGTTAGTTCTGGTTTAGAGGCGCACAGGAGGAAGCGTACGCGACACGCAGCGTACGCGACAAGACACGATCCACGCACGGTGTGCGGGGCGTGGGGAGGAGATGAGGAGTGCGCGGCGTAACGGAGGAGATGAGGTGTACACTCTTATTATACATCCATGGGCGCCGCGCTACTTTGTGTACAGTGAAGTGCAGTGGTCGTGCAGAAACTTTACCTCTACCGCAGAAGGTTCCGGCCATCGCCGAGCGTATGGAAATAAATGAAGCATCGAGGCAAAAAAAAATAATCGATGCATTTTTCTAATCGATTAACTCGATGAATCGTTTCAGCCCTAACAAGGATGTTCTGCTGATGGTAAGTCTGTTCTGTGCGTATATCGTGTTGGAGATGTTCATGTTTTCAGAGATCACACGTATGCAGGTCATACATGTGTGCAGATTGTGCCGGATTAGCGCAGCAGCTCTTTATTTAACAGTCATTTCACTCATTTTATTTATGTTGGTCATTTTTTATTTATTTTGGCTACTGTTGTGAAGAAAAGACTAAAAAGTGTTTTGCACTCATGCGCACTCAACTGTTGTAATAACCGGGATACTACGTATACTTGCACCATGACGAAACCAGGATACTCATAATAATCATAACTGGGATACTGATGGGCATGTAAACGCGCTCATTGAAGGATATAGTGATCTCCAATGAGATGTGCCATAACCAAGACGTGGGACTGTGAGGCCATAACTCCAGTGTTTGCGTCAGACACAGCCTTGTCTTCTTATGCTACGCTACGCACAGCAACCTACATTCAGTTTGTCGATTAAAAATGATCAAAACACAACAAAATTCTTAACGATCAATTATTGATTAGTCGACTAATCATGCCCATCCCTATCACCTACCATAATCAACAATGTACTTCGACTTACCCCACTCCCGTACAAGTCTGAGTGGCACTTGTGAGAGCACGTATCTGGCCAGATCAACACCTCTCTACCAGTCCTTTATACACAAGATTGATATTGACACATAACACTCCCATGAGGCTTTGCAGTGGTGTAGTGCAGGCAGCGTCCTTCAGAGAGAGCAAGTGAACATTTTATTGACACCATAGTTCACTAGTGGAGGTCCTCTGTGTATAAAAATAACAAATTAATCATATGATTTAATACTTTGTACTAGGGCTGGGCGATATGGACCAAAAAATATATCTCGATATATTTTGCTATATCTCGATATACGATATATATCTCGATATCTTTACAGGAAAAATACAGCCCCCCCAAACTACAGCAAAAAAAAAATAAAAAAATAAAAAAAATCTGATTAATATTAATTTTGTACTGCACTTAAACACTCTGCACCCCTTTTTGGACCCTCACCCACAGTTTAAGAACCTCTTCTTTAAGAGAACTACCACTGGCACTTTACACAAAACTGCTTCAAAGTGAATAAAGTGTGTAGGATTTTAAACCTGTATTTTCAAATTCCAAACTGGAGTTACATTCTCTTGTTTTAAAGTGGTATTTAGCCTCTGCACATTTACCAAATCAAACGCACATTGTGACAAACAGATTTATTTTGCATTTCGCACAGGCTGCAGAGAGAACCTTGCACTCTTGCTCTTGCACACTGGTATGAGTTTATTGGCGACAGCAGCGGCTTTAATAAAAAATGACCGCACTCAGTATTCAGACCTTGAGTCCGAGACAAGACCGAGTCCAAATGCGCTCGAGTCCGCGACAAGACCAAGACAAAGCTCTCGCTTTGGCGGAGAAGGAAGTCCAGTGACGTGGGGGTGTCTACTGAGTGTGGGACAGGTGTGGGTCCTGCTGCGGGGTGCGGGGTTTTGAAGCGGAGTTTGTTCGTATGAGTTTGTTCGCACACGCGGAGCTCGTACGCTGGAGTCGTGCGCGGTCGGAGGTGTCATGTGGTTGCGCTCGCGCTGGGCAGGTGCATTTAGAAAGTTTAATTCGTCACGTTACGTCTGTGCGCAGCTCCTTATTGTGGCTGCAGAAGCACTCGCACAGATGCGCCTGTTTTGTTTTCCACGTTTGCACACCGAAATATTTGCTCGCAAATGCAAGTGAAATGGGCGCACTGTAGAGCCCTGGTCCTAGTCTTGGTTTAGTCCGCGACAGAGCCCCGGGCTCTGCGGCCGCGTTTAGTCCTGGTTTAGTCCTAGTCCTGGTTTAGTCCTAGTCTTGGTTTTGTCCGCGGCTGAGCTCCGGGCTCCGTGGAGGAGCTCGGGGGACAAAAGCGAGGAGGCGAGCGCAGCACAGAGAAGGCAAAACAAGCGAAGCGGCGAAACCAGGAGTAAACGTAAGCATTATAGCGATATATTGATATGTCAGAATTCATATCGAATTTCAAAAATATCTCGATATATTTTAAATATTGAGATATCGCCCACCCCTACTTTGTACTATATTTGTATCTTATTTCTTACAAGAATAAATTATTTGAATAGTTATTGTACTGCTTGTGGCATTTCCTTTCAGTATAAAATAATTCATTTGGTGCGTTGGGAGATGCTGAACTCTGTGTACAAGCACTTATACAATGAATAATGCATCACATGGGATTATGTTTGAATAACTATCACCAGAGAGAATTAGTCCACACAGTCGATTTAATTAAGCAGGTAACATCCACACAATAAGTAAACAAAATGCATGAAAATATTTGCTGTCCCTTTCAGATTCACAAGCTCTTATAACAAAGGGTGGACAATATTTTTGTCAGTATCTTTTTGTTCTTTATTTTCTAATATATATTTTAACAATTAGGAATGTTCTAAATGTACCTGTAAAAGTCTTGATTGAGGTTCAAGAATCGCATGAAACATGAAAAATACAGCAGTGCTGTTTTTTTTTGCACCTGTCTGTTATGCACTGATAATGACCTGCACTGTTATATTCTTGTAAATTTGTAAATTTTTGTGTTACATTATAGAGTTTATTGTTTTATACTTTATTTTATTTTATTTTAGTTCTTGCATGATTAGTAGTGTTTATCTATGTTTCGCATATGGCAATAAAACCATTCTGATTCTGATTCTGGTTCCGAATGGACCACAAAACGACCCACAAAAGTGCAGAAGTATCCCTTTAGACCCTTGTTTGAAACAATTGCTTTATTATCAATTTTTTGATAAGTCCCACCTCTCCTTGTAATACCTGTGTGTCTTTGAACAATAGAAGGAAGCCTGAAACTACCAGAATGGGGCCAATTTCATTCCAAAAGAAGCTCCAATGTCTTTTTCACAATAAACGACTCATTTAGTCCCACCAAACTGCGCTTTATGAACTGCAATTTCCTACTTTTGACTCTTCGTTTTCAAAGCACCTGATGGCGATATATCTAAATGGTTTGTTGAATCACATGAGCAGACTATTTATTATGACCCAGATCCTCCCTAACCATTTGGCACAAACTCTGTTTTGTTAAAGAACAGCCGGGACGGGGACATTTCATAAATCTCATTTTAAATACGATTGTAGATAAGTAATTGCCTGTTCATGTGTGATTTAAAGTGAAAGAGTGGACTAAATGCCCTCCCTTACAGGCAAGCGTTGGTATTAATGTGCTGTCTTGCATTTGCAGTGGCAGACAGACAGAAGTGGGGCCGTGCTCTTTGTGGTGATTATCAGATAGAGGATGCACAGCAGTCCATTAATAGGAGATGTCTTTGTGATGTGCAAAGCTATAAATAGCATCCAGGAAAAATGTCTGTATAGTGAAAGCGACCCATTTAACTGTAACAGAGGTTCAGATCCATCACAACTCTCATCTGCTTTAACAGTTTTAATTAAGTTTAAAGGTACATTATGTTACTTTTCTTGTGGAGGGACTGTCACCTGCTTGTATTCATTTAGCTGTTATTGCTTTGCCTGGAATGTTCCAGAGAAGCGTTAAACTCATCTACCTCCATGAAGATAAGCAGAAATTAAAATAAGCCTAGATACAGGTCAGATCGATGGAGAGGTGTCTCAGTGTATATGAGAACACCAGTACTATGGTATTCTTAAGCAATAAAAACACCTGTAATAGAATAAATCCAAAATGGACAAGTTTAATACCATACTATGGAACAATTCAGGCAATACAATCACATTCCCATGGAGACGAGCAGGTGGTAGACCATCTACCAAAAAGCTACACAATGCACCTTTAAGGTGAGATGTTTTCCACAAAATCAATGACCAATGAAGTAGTCTGCATAATTATTAATTATTATTAATAATTACTTTATTATTAATAATTACGGTGGCTGAGTGGCAACACTCAGGCCTCATAGCAAGAAGGTTGCGGGTTCGAACCCCGGGTCGCCCGGGCCTTTCTGTGTGGAGTTTGCATGTTCCTCTCTGTGTCTGGATGGGTTTCCTCCGGGTACTCCGGTTTTCCCCATCAACCTAAAACACGCCCGCACCCCTATGAACTAACATCAAGGACCATAATGTCCACCCTCCTGTGGGCTCACCACCTGCAGAGGGGTTCATAGGGGGGGGTCAGGTGCTATGAGTATTGGGCAGCAAAACTGCCCCCGCGACCCAGCCGGATTAAGCGGGAGAAGATGGATGGATGGATGGAAAAAAGACACCACTCACTGAAACAGCTAATAATGCATTTTCTTAGATTCATAATTACTATAGTTTTGTGGCTCATGATTTTGTAGAATGTTTATGCATCTAGCATTTGTCAAAGAGATCGTTTTGCTATGTCTTTTTGCACATTATCTCTGTATAATAGATTTAAAAATGTGGGGTTGAAAAACATATTGACATATCCTCTGTTTTCTGTATATTCTTCACCATCTCTGCCCTCCCTGTGTAGCTTTCATCTTTATCAGGGACGCATTGCTTGTTGAAATTAGGACTGTGGATTTTCTCATTTCCTCCTCTTTGTCCACTCTGTAAAGAAAAACATTACTGGATTTCTCTCTCTCGACATGTTAAATATCACAGCGTTTTGGGGCTTTGGGTCCAGTTTTCTGCAGCAGCTTGCTTCATCCTCCTGTCCGTGTCCTCCGTGTGGCAGAAGCAGTTGCTCTCACAGGCTTCCCAGGGAGCTCTTTTGGTTGTCGTTAATTGAGCAAGTTCATTGGATATTAAATAGTGCTGATTACAAATTAAAGAGATTCATCTGTGGTAGTGGCAACCCAGGACCATCTGTGTTAGAGTTACGACTGGCAAAGCAAATCAGAGGCAAGTGGAATAATGTCTTAATGTTGGATTGAACTGATAAACAGTGCATTAAATGAGATTGGCAAACTCAACCATACTATTATCAGTGGAGCTTTCTCATTGGCAGCAAATCCCTCTGTGATATATAGAATTGTGTCTTTTAATCAGTTCTACAGTGCTTCCCAAACATAATATATTAAAGGTTCTTCCCCTCTGATAACTAGTTTTAGATTGGCAGGACACAACAATAAATGAGATTCAGCCACACCTTTGAGTTATAGTATATAGGCCTATTACGATAACCATATTGACTTATCATTCAGTAGATGAAAGCTGGAATGATATTTTTTGGGGTTCAAAATTTATCACGTGCAAAATATATTTATGAAATGTAGTGGTATTTTTGTAGTAATACTGTAACATTTGTAACAGCTGTAAAAGGTTGAATAAGTGGCTAATTATAGCTTCACCCTGCTATTTATTTGTTGCAGCTCATATCTTTTAAATGATACTGTCTATTCAAAGATGGCATTATTATCCTAACAGGTCTAATGTGTGGGGTTGGGTACTCCATAAGAAACAGTTAAGAAACAAGCAAAGCTGCAGTGGTCAACTTATGAACTTGAAGTACGTTTTATCAGTGTTGCTTTACTGGATATCTGTTTATGTTGTAGTCCTGCAAGACAGTTGCATTTTTTTAAATGAAGATGCCAGAAAAGGTCACTCAGTCAAGGTACAAAATGTGCCCACATAAGGTCAGAGAAGAGCTTCTTTTTGAATGTTCTTCACCACTTTGAGTCATTAGAGCTTCATCACTCCCCTGAATGTTGATGGTCCAGTTTTGTGTTCCAGCCCATTCATTCTGTTTATACTGTTTCAAGATAGGGTCACCTCAGATGTATGGATTATAGTTATTTCCCACATAGGTCCAGTATGGCCTTCTGGGTGCAAACAGGCATTCAGGTGTGTGAAACCACTTTTATAGTGAGGGCCCTAAACAACCCCACCTCTAGTACACACATTATATATAAATATGTGCATATAAATGAGGGTGAATATATATGCATCTTAATTGAATAAAATACATGTTTGTATTTTTATTGATATTTGTTTTTCTTTCCTAAAATTACAATGTGCATTTGATTTTTGTCTTTGGATATATTTAACACTTTTTAAAAATTATTATTATTTACACATTTTTACACAAAAGGCATAGTTGTTTCCTCTTTTAAATCTGAAATTTGTTGCGACATCCCTATTTTCATTTTTACAAGATAACATGGACAAATGATCAAATAAAACATATTTGAGAACTAAATCAGATTGGAAAATTCTGTTTCTTAGAAAAACCATGTCATGTAATTGCGGTCACAATTCAATCGATAGCATTTCTTATTAGGGCACAGCTTCAAATCAATGTGGCTGCTGTATTGCCGGTCACTCAGCTCACTGTAATTTGCATGTGCTATCGTCCTCGTTATATGGTCATTTCTGTTAATAAATCAACCCCAACTAAGCTTGACTATTTTAGTGCTTTTTCATTTTACGGTGTTTTTCTTTTATTGTTCAGAGCCACCCGTGAAAGGCCGCTTTTGATGGAGAGGTTTTTAGATGATTTGTGATGGTTGCACAAAAACAATAATCTTCAATTGGAGCCATCTGCCCTGAGACATTCACAGCAATTATTACCACACACACTGACAATCTGTCTAATATTTCAGCATGGACAGTCCCCCCGGGAAATACAGAGGGGTTAATAAAACACATATCTAATATCCAGAAACTGTTGGATTGCTATTGCATCTTATATCTGCTACACTTAATTAGAACTCATGGGATTTCTATTCTTCAATGAAATATCTTCTAATAAGTTTCCCATGTTCCTTTGTTTTTGCCCTTGTGTGCCTGCTTTATACCACCACAGCTGTACACATTTCAAGACTTATCTCTTCTTGCACACTGCTGCAGGCACTATCCAAGGTTAGACTCTTATCTCTGTTCTCTAAAGGAGTTGCACACTCCACTTTAGAAAGATGAATGATTTTAATTATACCTTTCAGAATTGCCTCGCAGATATTTCATAATGCTGTCTCATCCTCATCTATCACCTATCTTCAAGTAAAGATGGAGGCTCTAGTCAAGTTCCTGTTCTAATTTGGGATTCTTGAATTTACAAATCCAATATTATGCTACATTGACATTTTCATATACATATTTGGGCATCTCCAGAGTTCAAACATTTTTAAGGAAACTTCCCCATAATGAGTTCATGGTCAGGAGGAGTACATACATTGAATATTTAATTGAATATTACAGAGATATATATTTTATGTTTATATTTTATGCATGTTTGCAACTGTTTGCTTAGTTTTAAATAACAAATAAGTGTAGTTACCTCAAGCTAATGCACAAAGTGACCCAGAAGAGCGATGAGTAAGATGATAAATAAACAATGATGTGGTTTGTTCCAGGTGAAATTATTCAGATGGAAAGATTGTATGTAGTAGTTCCATAAAAATCATGAGGAGAAAGAAAGGATGTCTTTAATTATTTATAGTGCTATTTGATCAGACATACCTGTTATTTCTAATGTAGCCAGAAATACCTGTATACTAGGCTACATAGAAGGTAATAAGATAAAGATTTTGTTGAACTTGATCTAGTTAGGAGGTAATACTGGTTGACAGAAGCCTTATAAAATCCCATTGTGCTAGTGGGCACAGAGCAGCTGATGGAGAAGTGACAGATGCAGCCCAATAAGTCTGTAGAAAGTGTGTGTAATTGTGTTTCCCTGCAGAAAGGTGGTAATCTGCTTAAGGCATTATACCACACCAGGGACTTCCTCTGGCTTTCTCAGATAAACTGTCTTTGGATGTGGTCCTTTGACAAACTTTGAGGGAGGGATCTGAGAACCCAGCTGTAATCTTTCAGTTGACCCATCAGCTGCTGGATATAATACTAAAAGTATATTCATTTTATATAAGGCTTTTGCCACACTTAGCATGGCAGCATGCTTACCGCTGCAATTGATAAATAAAGTAACATCAAAGTCTATTTATAAGCTTTTCAAGTATTGGCTGTTTTATGCCCTAATTCTATAGTCTTCCTCTAGGAATAAGGGAGTGCCCCACATTGCTCACTTTCAAAACTCAACTCAAACTGTGGCTAAAATCAAACCAGTCATGTGATCATTAGTCAAAATGATCTTTTATTTTTCTTAACCTTTTTCTTGTATTACTAATGTTCTATTGTGTGCTGTATTTGTTACCTGCCTAGGGACTGCGGATGTAAATTAGCTTTGTAGCTATAATCCGGCATATTTACATTTGTTTATAACATATGTTCATTAATGTGCATTGTCCCTATCAAATAAATAAATAGATAAAATAAATAAATAGTCTGCTAAAGACAACTTGCCAAAAGTCAAAGCTGCTCAAACAATAAAATTGATAAATAAGATAAAAACAGGTTCTATATTACACAAAACTGCCTCTTGTGAGCTTTAAGCAATATTATAATGTTGTTACCTCCTCAAAAACATACCTACACTTGTGTTTTGTTTCAGCTGCACATGTTTGAGTAACTCTTAATTATTAGTCTGTCTGCATCTTCGAAGCTCAAAATGCTCTGTTCTTGTAAATTCATGAAGCGGTAGTTTTCAAGTGATCAGCTACTTTTTACCTTTTGTTTAGTAGAGATTGGCAGGGCTGAAATCATGCAAAGGTGAAAACACAGTGGGACACCTTCTGTATTACCACATTGACATCACACAATGATGTTTGAGAGAAGTATATGCAGGATTTGTATGTTAAACATGTAGGAATAAAAGAAAAAAATGAATCCGGGTGTGTTTGTGATGAGGAAACATTATTGCATAGATCAAAAAATAGAGTAGAATGTGAGCGACACAAAAATTGAATTTCTTAAGATTATCTTACTATGACATAGTTGTTACTAGTCTTTATAGCAGTCTTCACTTATCTTGCTTCACTGTCTGGTTACCATCTGTATTTCCTATACAGAAATTTGTGTAATATATATAGTAGACAAAACGTTCCACACAATATAGCATGGGAGTGTTTTAAAGACATTATTTTGAATCCCCAACAACCTTTGCTATAGCTAAAGGGTCAAGTGGAGCCTATAGTAGCTCTCTATTTAGGCCCAGAAAGACAATTTAGTCATCTGCCATTTTCCTTCTGAAAGTCAACACTTTTCCTTGTCTTTCTGACCAAGCCTAGTATTACCCCTGCCCATATCGATCTGAGTGTGCAATAATGCAGCAGACATGTACCAGTGACAGATAGAGGGGCACTAACCTGTGATTGTTTTGGAGCTGTTGTCGTAATGAGTGCTGTCGGAGCGGCATTTTGAGTGTCTGCTGGCCTCTGTGTAAATGCTGCTGGAACTGGGTAATAGACAGAGAGAGATGAAAGACAGGAGATGAATCACAAGTATATAAGCGTGTTGTCTTGGATGCTTTTCTGATATCACTAACCTTTTTTTGAACCAATTTGTGTGAAGTGCCAGACTGCATTTGCTGTAGCTCTCGATAAGTTCATTTGAAAGAAGAAAAAAGGGTTTTGTTTGAATATCACACCAAAGAGATTAAGAGATTTTTTGTGTATATTTATAAACCAATTTAGAATGACTCATAAATAAATATGTCAAAAAGTTGCACAAAGTTGATGTAGTGTAAGAATAAATTATTACACTTTAAGATTAGAAGGCAATATTTTGAACTGAAAAATGTGCCTGAGATTTACATGCACATTTAAGCACATTTTTGGTGGATTGCAAAACTATAGTAATTAGATGACTTCCAAAAATATTATTTTTGTTTTTGTCACTATTTCAACTACTATTAAGGCTAAGGTATTTTCTTTTTATTCTTTTCTTTTTTCTTTATTTAGAAAACACTTTTTGGAAACCACTAAGGCAAAATCAATGTAAGTGGGGCAAACTCCCGGGCGACTTGAGCCTTTTCTAAAAGCTTTATAGGTGGCCTCACCAGACCACTCAGGACCTCTTGTGGAGAGAGCAGTTTGACAGCAGTTTGGAGTATCAAGTGGTTTGTTGAGGCCAAGTGTTTTTTTTGTCAAAGTATTGCCTGATACAGGGCTGGTCACCACAGGGGCATCGGGCCGCCTCAGGAAGCCTTCAAATCCTCCATCAGGCAGAGCCCCAGACTGAGGGCAAAATGTGTGTGAGTGCTAGAAGTTTCTGGACTGCCCATAATGCCCTGTCTGCAAGTTTTTCTCTCTGTGGTGCTATAGTCCTCTAAAGACATTCATGGTGGACTGAAGACATGTTCTGTGCATCAATTAATAATCAACTAAAAGGGGCGGTGGCATGGGACTTGCAAAAACTCTCAAAATGATCAGCATCTTGCCCAAAAACACCATCTCTGTATTAGAAAAGTATTAAAAGTAATTGAAAAATAGCATCAAAACTAGATACTCATTTGAGCAGGTATTGATACTAAAAAAGTCAGTTAACAGGAAAGAAATTAACCTCCTCTGAATAGCTTTAGAATGATTTTGAGCTTTATAAAACCTATAAAACCATATACACCTGGATGACCACATGGTACATGGAAATAAAAAAGAAAGTTTCTATTAATGCTGAAAATCATTCTACTGTCTAGATAAAGTGTTATTTTTTTATTATCATTGAGGATACTGAATTGTTTTTTGTATCATGACCAGGGCTCTACAGTGCGCCCATTTCACTCGCATTTGCGAGTAAATATTTCGTCATGCGAACGAGGAAAATAAAACAGTCGCACCAGTGCGAGTGCTTCTGCAGCCACAGTAAGGAGAGCTGCGCACAGACGTAACGTGACAAGTTAAACATTCTAAATGTATCAAACATTAGGGGCGCACTCACACTAGGACTTTAGAATCGTGCCCAAGCCTGGATCACCCCTAAAGCGCCGCACTCTTGCCCAGCGCGAGCGCTGACCGCAGCGTACGAGCTCCGCGTGTGCGCCGATATCACTCATACGAACAAACTCCGCTTCAAAACACACCCACGCCCCCTTAAACGAGGAGCAGGACCCACACCTGTCGCACCACTCAGTAAACACCCCCACGCCGCTTGGCTTCCTTCTCCGCCAAAGCGAGAGCTTTGTCTTGGTCTTGTCACGGACTCGAGCGCATTTGGACTCGGTCTTATCACGGACTCAAGGTCTGAATACTGAGTGTGATCATATTTCATTACGGCCGCTGCAATAAACTTGTACCGGTGTGCGTGACCACGCGGGACGTCTCTCTGCGGCCTGTGCACTGGAGCCCGCAGACACTGTGCGGCCCGTCAGCACAGACTCCGCAGCGCGCGGCTTGTCCACAGCGCGCACCCTTGTGTACCAACGTGTGTCACAGGGCAGGTTAAGCATCCCACCTATCCTTCCGCCTCACGTCAAATACGCCAATACTAATTTTCTGTCAGTGTCCGCACAGAGCAGACCCACAGCACAGAGCAGGCGATATGTGGGCTGAAGTTTGCCTAAGAAAATGCCAAATAAATCTGTCACAATGTGCGTTTAGTTTGGTAAATGTGCAGAAGCTAAAAACCACTGTAAAACCAGTAAGAGAATGTAACTTCACCTAGGAATTTGAAAATACAGGTTTAAAAATCTTACCTGTTTTTCACTTTGAAGCAGTTTTGTGTAAAGTGCCAGTGGAAGTTCTCTTAAAGAAGAGGTTCTTAAACTGTGGGTGAAGGTCCAAAAAGGGCCACAGAGTGTTTTAGTGCAGTAGTTTGTTTGGCTTATTTTAAATCTAAATATTAATCAGATAAAATGAAGATATATTTATAAAAACACTGCGATCATGCAGGAAAAGTAGTCATAATTCTTTTGTTTTTTGTATTAAACTCATTCAAATAAGTTGGTGTGCGCAAGTTCTGCACTGTAATAATCGTTCGAAATGAAAACCTACTTGTGCCCCCATTTTTTTTTCTGTGCTCCTAAAATTTTTAACTTAGGGGCACGTGTGCTCCTGAAAAAAAAAGTTAGCGTAGAGCCCTGATCATGACAACAGCATACATATAACACTGTACAGGAGAGTAACAGTAAAACCATGTTAATGTGAGAAGTCAGATTAAACTGTGACCCCAAACTCAAATTACGGGTTCATGGATCAGGTCTGTACTTACTAAGATTGGCTATTTACTTCACTATATACTGTACACTATAACACTATATATTTCTGATTGCAAGAAGCCTGAGTTGTCATTTCCTTTTATGACAGGTGTAAATAACTGTTATTTATATTACTTTATTACGGCGGGGAATTTTGGATAAAAAATGAGAATTGCTCTAAAACCTCTTCAGACATCTTGTTTTAAAGGTTATAAAAATATTGCCTTTCTTCCAACAACACTAGTGTGGTTTGCCTTGCGTTAAGAAGTCCCTAGTCGAGAGGACATCCTTTTTTAGCTACAAACAGAACTGAAAAGTATTGACTGACTGCCCGTATTTTGATTGGCACTAAGTTCAGTATTCTCTTTTGCAGGTATTCGAAAGCACAGCAGCCCACATTGGTGTCTGCAGAATATAGCACAAGAATCTGTAGACAGCTCTGATGAGGAGTTTTTCGATGCTAGAGGTAAGTCTAGACTTATGTTACTATAGCATACTGTATAACAAAGTTGTGAAGGTTGAGCCAGGAAGGGTATCTGGCCTATCCAAAATGTATATGAAGCTGATGACTTGCTATGGCCGTATAGAAAAGAAAACCAATGAGAATTTAGTGAGAATAGACAGGCTAAAACAATATTATTCTCAGGCTCAAATAGAATTAGAAAAAGAATCCTGTTAAATTGAAAATACATCTTTAGAAATACAAAAATTGTATTCTTTCTTTTATGGGTAATAAAGCCAGAAAGTCCGCAATTGACTCATTTAGCAGTGTAAAATATTTTTGCTAGTTCACTGTCCACTTCTTGGCAAGAGATTTTTTCCTATTTTTTATGTTGTCAGAGTCCAGAAATAGCCCCACTTGAGAACAGTTTCCACTGCGGCCCATTCACAGCCCCAGAGGGAGTTCATCTGGAAATAAGTGGAATACTTATCCCACCAATTATCCACTTGGAGCGCTTGTTCTCCAGAGATAAATGTGGACATACCAACCTATGTCGTTATATTTGTTAGGTCACCGTCCATAACAAGCAGTGGACTCTCAACATACACTAAAGAGGGCTATTAAGTGTGTTTACATGCACTTAAGAAAGTCCAGTTACTGGATTTATGCAAGATTAAATTATTGCACCTTTGCCACTTGCCCTGAACACTATGTACCATTTAATAAACCACTGCTATGTTATAATATAAGTAAACTTTATATGACTTTATCAGGGAGATACAGGGAAACTTTTACTCATGGGCTGAGTCACTAACTCTCTTCATACACACGTCACAGTTGGAGGAAGGAAGTCAGATTACTACAGCTGGGGGTGGGATCAGACACAATTCCTACAAATTAAACATGAGATGATCTCTATGAGAACAAGACAAGAGTTTGACATAATCACATTCCTACTAACAACTCTTCCACGCCATTAGATTACTCATTCACTGTTCATGGACAAAAATGATATACGCTCTATTTAAAAAGCATTTTATGAATACTTTGTGCACTAGTGAAGAAACATTAAAGTCAGGATTACAGGAAGTCACTACACCAATGAAAAAAATGTGTCTGAATCAGCAGCAAAGAGTCACTGTGGACTAGATAACATGTTGTGCTGAATGTTAAATATACTGTATCTAATGTCTTTAACATTTGTGGGTGAGGTATTTCCATCCAGACGTAGCAGATGTCTTTTAATTACAGAGCACCAGTTGAGTTTATTGCTTGAAAATGTGGAGGCAATTTGGTATTTGTCATGTCCACATGGCCACAGGATGGACTCTGCTTAGGCACTATTGGCACCTAATCTCATCAGTGCAAGAGCAGCACTCTGATCTGATAAATCTGTGATGGATGTGTAACAATAACCTGCACTTACTTGTGTATGAAATACTGCTTTAAAGTGCTTCAAAATAAATTAAAAAAAATAGACAAAGTTGAAGGCCTTTTTAAATTCTGATGGAAATATTTGAAATTTTCTTGAGATTCTGAGAGAGAAAGTTTGTTCTAAGTACCCAGAAGCAGACAATGTAGTAAGTGTCATTTTTATAATGTTGGTGATTTAAATCGTTTTGCTACAAATGTTGTACTTGATATTTTATATGTTTGACATGTTCAGAGTATGAATACATTGCACATTGCTGTATCTTGCAGTAGATATGACACTGTTACCATGGCACTCCAGGGACACACTACATATAAATGAATGTTTGCTGGGTTGTTCTACCCTGTTCTTTGGCTGTTTGCTTTGGTCCTGAGGGATTTGTTCACTATCAGGAAACATATTTCTTCTCTTTTCACCTGTAGGTTTTTGAAAAGTTGCTGCTTTGGACTATGATTTCATAGTCAGGTCCATAAGTCTTCACCCGAAAATGCATACACAAATAAAAAAGGGCTACATGCAAAAGGCCTGTTTCAGACAAACACAGGATGGTTGTAAAAACTGATGTATGAATTGGTGTTATGGGGCTAGTTAAAGGGGCGCTGTGTAACTTTTCTGGTACACACTAAACATTAGACGTCTTATGGACATGCAGATCATGTCTATATTGCGTCCGTTGGTCCAAGACCAATTCTGGACTACTAAATGACATGCAAATTACATCCAGTATTTGAACGTCTAGTTTTGGACGTTCAGTTCTGGTGACACAGAGGCCCAGAATGGTGTCACTGGGGCCCCAGGCCTGGGGTGGGCACTCTAAGGTGAGTGACTGGTGCCAGGCCTTCCCCCACGGGACCCGGCCGGGTACAGCCCGAAAGAGTGACGTGGGGCCACCTTCCTGTGGGCCCACCACCCGCAGGAGGATCCACAATGGGCTGGTGCAAGGAGATCTCAGCGGCAGTCGAAGGCGGGGGCCTCGATGACCATATCTCCGGACATGGAGACTAGCTCTAGGGACATGAAATGTCACCTCGCTGGGGGGAAAGGAGCCGGAGCTTGTGCGGGACGTTGAGTGTCAACAAATACATATAGTCAGCCTCACCTCCACGCACAGCTTGGGCTCTGGAACCCAACTCCTTAAGAGGGGCCCTTTGTGTCCCTTTTCCTTCGGGCCAGGGACAGGTTGTTCTCGGCCTCCATTGTTGATGTGTCTGCTCATAGCTGTGGTCGTAAGGTCTGTGGTGCCTGTCACAGCAGCAATCCCTGAACCCGGTGGTGGACACTGGAAGTAAGGGATGCCGTCAGGCTGAAGAAGGAGTCCTATCGGGCCATGCTGCAAGCAAGCAAGCAAAGTTTATTTATATAGCACCTTTCACAGACAAGGACGTCACAAAGTGCTTCACAAGAATAAAAACACAGACAAATTACAGTTATACACAGGAAAAATATACATCACAACAATATAGAATCATATCAGTCCCTGAAGAAGTTGCTGTAATTTAAAATGCTTGACCAAACAAAAAAGTTTTCAGCTGGCTTTTAAAAGTATTAATGCAGTCTAGTGAAAAGGGGTGGGAGATCATTCCAGAGTCTGGGAACAACAGTCTGGAAGGATCGGTCTCTGGTCCGAAAACGAGTACGAGGAACCATCAGCAGACTCTGATCCACAGACCTCAGTGTGCGAGAGGGTCTGTAAGGTTGGATCAGAGCTCTGATATAAGGAGGAGCTTGACCATGCAGGGCTCTAAAAGTCAACACTAAAATTTTAAACTGTATCCTGTAGGAAACTGGAACCCAGTGGAGAGCTTTAAGAACAGGTGAAATGTGAGCTCTTCTATTTGTGCGGGTCAAAATTCTTGCTGCAGAGTTTTGGATCAACTGCAGTCGAGAAAGCTCCTTCTTGTTTAGACAAGAAAACAAACTATTGCAATAGTCTAAGCGCGAAGACACAAAAGCATTCTGGCTCGGGGGACTCTTGAGGCAGCTGACAGATATTGGTAGGTCAAGCATGCTGCAGCCCGGGCGGTCACAGAGGCAAAAACTTTGGTTTGGGTGAGGCTCCAGGGGTGGATAAGATCCGTCTTTAGTATCTTAAGTCGTTGGATGTTGTCGGGCTGTCTTGGCTGACACGTCTCTGCAACATCGTGTGGCGGTTGGGAACAGTGCCTCTGGACTGGCCGACCGGGTGGTGGTCCCTCTGAGGGACCAACTACAGGGGAATCAGCCTCAGCCTCCCTGGTAAGGTCTATTCCAGGGTTTTGGAGACGAGAATCCGACCGATAGTTGAACCTCGGATCCAGGAGGAACAGTGTGGTTTTCGTCCTGGTCGTGGAATGCTGGACCAGCTCTACACTCTCCATCGGATGCTCAAGGGTTCAGTTTGCCCAACTAGTCCACATGTGCTTTGTGAATCTGGAGAAGGCATTCAACCGTGTCCCTCGTGTCCTGTGGGGGGTGCTCCGAGAGTATGAGATCCGGGGCCCCTTGCTAGGGCTGTCCGGTCCCTGTATGACAGGAGCAGGAGACGCGTTCACATTGGCGGCAGTAAGTCAGACCTGTTCCCGGTGCATCTTGGACTCTGCCAGGGCTGCCCTTTGTCACTGGTTCTGTTCATTGTATTTATGGACAGAATTTCTAGGCGCAGCAGTGTGCACTGGGGCGGTTTGCAGCCAAGTGTGAAGCGGCTGGGATGAGGATCAGCTGTTCCAAATCCAAGGCCATGGTTCTTGATTGGAAGGGACCCTCTGCAGGTGGGTGGAGAGTCCCTGCCTCAAGGGGAGGAGTTCAAGTATCTCGGGGTCTTGTTCATGAGTGAGGGGAGGATGGAGCATGAGATTGACAGGCGGATCCGTGCAGCCAGTGTTGGCAGTGATGTGATCGCTGTATCAAACTGTTGTGGTGAAGAGGGAGCTGAGCCGAAAGACAAAGCTCTCGATTTACCGGTCAATCTACGTTCCTATCCTCACCTATGGTCATGAGCTTTGGGTAATGATCAAAAGGACAAGATCGCAGATACAAGCGGTCGAAATGAGTTTCCTCCGCAGAGTGGCTGGGTGCTCCTTTACAGATAGGGTAAGGAGCTCGGTCGCACAGGAGGAGCTTGACATAGAGTCACTGCTCCTCCACATTCTTGGCTGGCCTGGGACCGCCTCAGGGTCAAGAACCGGAGGAAGTGTCTGGGGTGAAGGCAGTCTGGAAGTCCCTGCTTAGGGTAGAAAAAGAATATAATTTGATAATATTTGATAAGCAAAATTATTTTTTACTAAT
Organism: Odontamblyopus lacepedii; assembly: GCA_034769755.1. Classification (NCBI taxonomy): domain Eukaryota; kingdom Metazoa; phylum Chordata; class Actinopteri; order Gobiiformes; family Gobiidae; genus Odontamblyopus; species Odontamblyopus lacepedii. The sequence goes on along the minus strand of CM068357.1, from coordinate 22,348,793 downwards.
ATTATTAGTAATGATTTTCACAGTTTGTTTACTATTTACTATTTACCTGAGCATTCAATATTGTGGAGTATTGTAGCATACACAAGGTGAGGGGGCCTTTTGGGGGGAAAGAAGTGCTGCATTTTATTATTCAAACATGTGACATTTTTGCATTTTGTTCCCATACTGTACCGAAAATGAACCGAACTGTGATTTTTGTGTACTGTTACACCCCTACTCCATAAGACAGCTACACATCCATCCATCCATCCATTGTCTCTCACTTTTATCCGGCTGGGTCACGGGGGCGGCTTGCTGCCCAATCCTCATAGCACCTGACCCCCCCGTGAACCCCTCTGTGAGTGGTGAGCCCACAGGAACTGCTACACACAGGAGGGATTTTTCGGTCTTAAACAATTTTTAAATGTGCAACAAAATGCGCACACCACAGACATGAGGAGAAACTTATGAGACTCTGATCGCAAAGACTGCAGCAGGATATATCTACGGAAAACAGGCTGCAAAGCTGTGAGCACGATCACGTCAGCTGTTTCCTGTCTACAGTAAAACGACTCACATTGAGAGTCTTAAGTGTTCAAAAGATCAGAGCTCTGCACTTCTAGTTTAGATACAAGTCAAAACTGTGTTATTATTATTTGTGAAATGTGGGGCAATACTTAAGATACAGTATTTATAAAGCCTAAAAAATTGGAGATAAAATCCACAGGAAGTAGAGTCAGTATCGCTAATCTGCAGCTTTATGCGCTGCGCTCTGTAAACTAACGCATGTGAGGAACAACTTTCGCCTTTTTACTTTCAAAGAACGCTTCAAAATGGATTAATAGCCTGGTTTTGTGGACTGGATGCGATTATTTGCGAAGGACAATTTCTATGGATAATGTGGATCAGATGCTGCACTTTTAATTTACCACTTTATGGGAGGTGAGTAATAAAGTCTATTTTCGCTATATCCCGAGTTTGTATCTTGTGTCTCTGTGCCCGTCACTCCTCTGCCCCTGGTGCTCTGTTTTATTGGCTGGTATCGTAGCGTTATTGATGTTTGGTGGTTACGATCTGACTCTGACACCACACACGTGAGGAGCTCAGCGGCTTCAAAATCGCACACAAAGACAAAAATTTGAGTCACGCCTCCCCGAACTTGGGAAGAAGAAATTGCAGCCAAAATCGGGCTAATTCTCCTGTAGTGTGTGGCGGCCTTAAGAATGCATGTTTTTCAAGGTACTTTTGAGCAAATAGAAAGCCTGTGATTGAAACAGATTCGTTTAATGCCATACTGTGTAACATTGTTGGCAAATTAATCATCTACATAGAGAAAAGCAGGTGTTGGACCCCCTACTGTGGTACACCTGATAACAATTAGTATTGAAACCATTTGAACGACATCCTCTCCTTCCTAGGGCTGGGCGATATGGACCAAAAAATATATCTCGATATATTTAGCTATATCTCGATATACGATATATATCTCGATATCTTTACAGGAAAAATAACCCCCTCCCAAACTACTGCAAAAACAACAGACAAATTGTATCTGATTAATATTCATTTAGGTCTGCACTTAAACACTCTGCACCCCTTTTTGGACCCTCACCCACAGTTTAAAAACCTCTTCTTTAAGAGAACTACCATTGGTACTTTAAAGAAAACTGCTTCAAAGTGAATAAAGTGTGCAGGATTTTTAAACCTGTATTTTGACATTCCTAACTGGAGTTACATTCTCTTGTTTTAAAGTGATGTTTAGTCTCTGTTCGTTTACCAAACCAAACGCACATTGTGACAAATATGATCGCACTCAGTATTCAGACCTTGAGTCCGTGACAAGACCAAGACAAAGCTATCGCTTTAGAGAGGGATGCCCAGCAGCATGGGGCTGTCTAATGAGTGGGACAGGTGTGTGTCCTGCTGCGGGGCGCTCCTCGTTTAAAGGGGCGTGGGTGTGTTTTGAAGCGGAGTTTGTTCGTATCAGTGATATCGGCCACACGCGGAGCTCATATGCTGGAGTCGTGCGCGGTCGGAGGTGTCATGTGGTTGCGCTCGCGCTGGGCAGGTGCATTTAGAAAGTTTAACTCGTCACGTTACGTCTGTGCGCAGTTCTGCTTATTGTGCTGCAGAAACACTCGCACAGATGCGCCTGTTTGTTTTCCCCGTTCGCACGACGAAATATTTGCTCGCAAATGCGAGTGAAATGGGCGCACTGTAGAGCCCTGGTCCTAGTCTTGGTTTAGTCCGCGACCGAGCCCCGGGCTCTGCGGCCGCCTTTAGTCCTGGTTTAGTCCTAGTCTTGGTTTAGTCCGCGGCCAGCTCCGGGCTCCGGGGATGAGCACAGGGGGACATAAGCGAGGCGGAGGCGAGCGCGGCACAAAGAAGGCGAGACAAGCGAAGCGGCGAAACCAGAAGTAAACGTAAGCATTATAGCGATATATCGATATGTCAGAATTCATATCGAGTTTCAAAAATATCTCGATATATTTTAAATATCGAGATATCGCCCACCCCTACTCCTTCCCATCTTTTATGTTCCCTTCATCCTCATTATTATAGTGAAAATAACCCCGATCAAATTCAGAAGGTTTGCACCACAGCTGCAGTGCTTTAGACAGAGAAGACAAATGATACAAGAGGCACAAATAGATGATTAGAATGGAGCTGTCATATGGCAGACCTTCCTCTCAATACTGGTGGGAGTTTTATTTGTGTCATGATTTGATAAATGTTCTCATAAACTCTGTGACTCCAAGGACCACACACAGGCTCTAAATATAGCAGGAATGTCTGAAATCTACATTGAAATTACATGAATGTGGTTTATAGGGCTTGTATTATTATGCAAACAGTTTATATCAAAGCCTGTGCATCGAAGGGTCGTGACATGTATCTCTGAAATGTTGTAGTGGAAGTGGAGATGTAACCCAATATAATAACCCAGTGTGTAACAGCAATCACCAACACCAAATACAGTAATCATCTAGACTTTAATAAAACATAACATGATTAAGCCTGATTAGCACTGGCACATAAAAAATGGCTGCTTATACTTGGCCATCGGTTATCAACGCTAATCGAGGAAAAAGTGCTGGATTGGATTTTATTTGCAAGATATTGATTCAGGGTTTGGACAGTTACATAGACTACTTATTGTTTTGCCAATATGTCTCATAATGTTTGATCTTTCATTGATTTAGTCCTCAGTTACTTAAAGAATAAATAAAAGCTCAGATACAGATTATGATACATTGGCTTTAAATATCTGTCAATACCCAATATCACCTAATACCATTATTTCCTTAAAATAAAAATATAATAAGACAAAATTAATCTAAATGTGTTCTGTAGCTATTTGTCTCTCAAGTCACTACAGAACAGCTTTGTATAAATAAAATTTCAAACATTATGAGACTTCCTGGGCCAACTACAAACAGTGAATAGTCTTATTACATCAACATCTGGTATTGGCAGATTCTTTGGCAGAAACCAAAGTATTCATCGGTATTGGAACTGGAAAAGGTGAATTGGTGGATCACTTATATACGAGGGGGTAGAGAAAATTATTATCTTTGCCCATTGATTTTGAATGTGCTGATTGGATCCAGCATTAAAATAAATTGTTATAGTTTAGAAATGGTCTTAAGTTAAGGTGACAGTAATTCTTTGTAAGCAGCGCATGATGTAGTCTGTAAGTAAAGTTCAATTATGAGTGCTTTATTTTTTTCCTTTAAAATTGTTCCACATATTGTATTGATTTCTGGCCTATAAGCTTTTAAACGTTGCTGGCTTGGTTTTCTCTTAGGGCCTTTCTGTATTGCTGAAACTGACGGGTTGTTAAGCTCCTGAAATACAAGAAACTTTCGTATTTCTGTCGTGATTTATTTTACTTTCCACGTTCGCAATTAATGCTGATTTTTCACTGTTCAAAAAGCAGTGTAGACATGTCACACATTAAAATTAAGAAAGTGGTAGTTTTATAATGCAAATCTACATATCCACAGTGTTCACAGTATTATTCTCCAAAAAGTATGGCAGCTCTCTGAAGTTTTCTCTGAGCTCCTTGTCATGATTTGTACATGACACTTGAAGTTCTTGCAGTAGAGGACCCCTGATGCTCAGAGCCTGGGGGAGAAGAGGCAGTGCATGAGGCCAACACAAAATACTCTGTGAGAAGCGAATTCATGACAGAATTACAAGGTGAGCTCAGTTGAAGTTTGAGGTTATGGCACTTGAATGTAAATGGATTTTTTTTTTCATGTACATTATTCCCATGTTTACATTTAAAGGTGCACTATGTAACTTTTTGGCTGGGGGTCCGTCACCTGCTTGTTTCTATGGATATGTCATTCTTCTACCTGGAATGTTCCACAGTATGCAACTCTAAATTACATTTATTCAATTGCAGGTTGTTTTATAGCTCAAAATACATTAAAAAACAGACCCAGGGTTGCCTCGCCACAGATTTGACCAGTCTGGTTTGATCTCTTTGAAGAGAGAAGGCTTAATTGCCATAGTGTGAAACATTCCAGACACATTTCTCCAGGGAGAAAGCATTTAATGGACCCTCCGCCAGAGAAGTTACCTTTACCTTTAAAAGCTTAAAAAAAAACTAACATATTAACTGTATACCAGTAAGTCAAGGCAGAAATTAATGCTGGATTCACTAACAAGAGTTAGGTCATACCCGGTCAGAATTTTTAAGTACTCAAATATAAATTTTTAACTTAGATCTGCTGTCAGACATAAAATCTACTACTTAACAACTGGTGTAAAAAATAATATCACTTGAGGCTAGGTAACTAAAGCAGTTTGAATTTTATTTGAGGTCACTGTTCACTGTGTTAAATCCTCCTGCTACACACTAGGACGACAACGGTAAACCAATAGCAGGACTGGTCGGATAAAAACATGCAGTATGTCTGTCACAATAACAAATTTCGAAGTGCGTTATTGTTGACCTAAATATATATGATAATTGATAATATTGAAACCAAACCATAAAGGAGAATTATCCCTCAAAAAGTATTCTAAATGTACAATACATTGTGAAAAAACATGAGCTGTAATAAATAAATTAAAGAAAGCAACATTTTAGCAGTTAGTTTGTATCTAAAATGAGTCATAGAAGTTATTTATTCAAACTTTTACAGCACCAATCTTATCATAATACAGAAAAATCACAAAAACGTTACGACTAGTACAAAGAAAAAGTGCCCAGGATAAATAGTGAACCATAAAAATTAAGTCGATATAGTTTTATCATGACAGGCCTGGCAGTATGTGTCTGTATTGAGCACCGAGCTGTATTTAACAGAAAGGCACTGAACACTCTTTCCAGACACAATCTCATTATATTGTTATATCATCCTCCACTACTCTCACAGTTGGTTCTTATGATATTGTGTTAGACCCTGTTATCGTGGGTCCAGGTGGAAATCTTTGGGCCAGATGATTCAGTGTCTCAGTTTTTGTTGATAGACTTGTCTTATTTGAGCACAGCTGTTCGTGAGCCAAGCATCCGCCAAACACATGCAAGCACTTTGTGAGAGGGCCCAAAGGTGCTGCTGCGGTTGTGATGGTAACAGACGCCAGAGCATAGAGTGGAGAAGATGATACTGAGGTGGGCTTGTAATGCACATGAGATACTATAAGATAGCCTACCCGTGAAAAAGGTCAAGTTTTTTCATTGCTATCTGCCTGCAGATTAAGAGGCTAAACAATTTTGGGCAACTTTGAAGACTTTATCCCATTCAAAAGATTCAATATTTAAAGCATATTCATTTTCAGTAACAACTAAATTAATACCCTAACTCCTAACCCTTTAAGTCATTAATTAAGCCTAAATCATACTTAAAGAGCCCATATTACTCTGTTATATCTTATAATGTTGTTTCCTCATCAAAACATACCTAGAGTTGTGTTTTGTTTCATTTACACATATTTAGTATACAAACCCTGCATCTTTAGGAGTTTTTCTCAAATTGAGAACATTCTGTTTGCATCTTGTGACATAATGTGGTAATGCAGGAAATGCTCCACTGTGTTTTTAAACTCCATATACCTTCACTGTAATCATTACAGTAATTTCAGCCATAGAATTGCTTTGGTTAAAATTAGCTGTTAACTTAAAAACTACTACTTCATGACATCAGCTTTAAAAAAAAAAGTAGACAGACTAATAATAAAGGGTTACTCAATTATGTGGGAAAGAAACAAAACAATTCCAGGTATGTTTTGAGGACAATAACACCATTCTAACATGACTAAGATATTGCAGGAGGCAAGTTTGTGTAATTAGGACCTTTAATAACTATTTCTTTATTCATTTTTGTTTGTGCTTAATTAAGGCTAATTAAGGTGTAGTCATCCATTTTTGAAACAAATCCTTCTATCTTCAAATTATTTAGTTGATTCTTGGAGACAGTTCAAATAAGGTGAATATACTAGTTTGTATTCATCATGGCGTACCTTGCATTCAGTAGCCATTATAGCGCTCTTCACATCAATACTCGCAGAGAACGAAGTTAACCCATACTCACATTTTTACACGGAAACTACATTGATCTTGAAAGGTGATGCAAGTTGAGTGCTTTCTTCAGCTAACAATCATGAACTATTGACTTGTGAAAGCTGTGTTTTCTCCAGACACATTTCATACACATGCATTTAATACATTATAAAGCAAGGCTGATCGCACATTTGCATATTTGTGTACAGTACATTGGTCAACTGCAGGTCTGGATTGCCATTGTGCATATCTGAGTAATCCACCTGTTGCCCTTTTGACAGCTTGTAGCTCTACCTCCATGAAGCCCCTCTAGGTTTTTAAAGTCTATATTCAAAGGCCTTATACACATATATACATATACAGATATATATAAACACAAATAAACATCTATATATACATATACATAATACAATTCTTATAATAAATAATAAAGTGTGGTACGCTCGAAAGGGAGTGGGAAGAAGTAAAACTTATTGACTCCCACCCCTAATTTCTTTCTTTATGCAAGCCATAAGGTTGCCTTCCTTAATTCAATCAATATGGTTGTATATTCATTACATATTCATATGTTCCATAATTAACCACTATAGATGACATTACTATCACTGTCGAATTCATACCCTATAATCATCACTATAATACTGCTGTATTATTATTATTATTATTATTATTATTATCATTATTATTATCGTCATCCTCATTATTTTCATCATCATTATCACTATCACATCACCATTACAACCACCATTGTTGTCATCATTGTCATCATCATCATCGTCATCGTCATTATAACTACAAACAATGTTCTGTTTTTGGTGAAGATGGTGGATCTTTCAGGAGATGTGTGTTGTGCATTAAAAGAGGCAGGATGTTCTGTGGAGCTGCTGCCGGAGAGGGGCCGCCCTCCAACAACAGGACCACCCTTTGCCAAGTGTCCTGATCTGTGCATTAGAAAAGCAAGTATTTGTTTCGCTCTGCTGCGCGAAGGGGATCATCTCCCCGCCACAGAGTCACAACTTGCCAAAGCCCTGTTCTATTGAATGTGTTGTACATTGAGAATAATTTTATTTTAAGATAATTTGTATAGTACCATGTACTGTCAGGACTTAAATAATAATAATAACAATAATAACAATTATTTATTTATTAGTTATTATTATTATTTATTGATTTATTATTATTATTATTATTTTTTTATTTTTATATATATATATTGTCATATTAATCACTATTTCCTATTACTGAGGTTGATTTGTTCTATATTCATCATATGAAAGATATTGATATAATGATAACAATGATGACAACAATAGTAACATACATGATAATTACGGTGTATGGTTAGTACATAATATACTATGAGTATAAACATTAATAATATTTATGAAATATTTATATTTATCACCCATCCTCCCTATATAATGTGACCATATGATTTCTTTGAATTTACATTTAAATTGATGAGTATTTGAGCATTGCTTTAGTTGATCCTCAAGACCGTTCCACAGTTTGACTCCACACACAGATATACACAAACTTTTCCTTGTGGTTCTTACTGCTGGTAATATAAAGTTACCACATCCCCTCAGATTGTAGGATCTTTCACGAACAGTGAAGAGCTTTTGAAGATTGTCAGGTAAATTATTATAATATGCTTTGAACAAGAATAATAAAGTATACAGATTTATTAAATCAGACATTTTTAACAATTTTGACTTCAGAAATAACGTATTTGTGTGGTCCCTATAAGCTGCATTGTGAATAACTCTCACAGCACGTTTTTGCAGAATAATGAGGGGATGTAGTGAACTTTGTAAGTATTGCCCCACACCTCTACACAATAAGTTAAATATGGTAGAACTAATGAACAGTACAGTGTGTGCAATGATTTGTGGTCAAGAACAAATTTAGCTTTGTTTATTATGGCAATATTTTTAGAAACTTTAGATTGAGTATATCTGATGTGTGGTTTCCATGTGAGTTGTTCATCTATAATTACACCTAAGAATTTATTTTCTGGCACCACTTCTATATTTACACTATTAATGTTAATTTGCAGGTCAGACTCAACTTTATGTTTCCCAAAAAACATAACTTTTGTTTTATTTAAATTCAGAGATAGTTTGTTATTATTCATCCAATTATTTAATTTAATTAGTTCTTCATTAATATTGTTAATGAGATTATTATAATTGTCATTAGAGTAAAATATGTTGGTATCATCAGCAAATAGAATCATTTTAATATATTGGATATATTAAATATATCGATTATATATAAATTAAATAATTTGGGACCCAATATTGAGCCCTGGGGGACCCCACAAGCAATGCCCAAACACTCAGATGTAAACTCACCCATTCTCACAAATTGTTTTCTTTCAGTCAAATAGCTTTTGAGCCATCTTAAAGCCACTCCCCTGATTCCATACTGTTCAAGTTTATTAAGTAATATAGAATGATTAATGGTGTCAAAAGCTTTCTTTAAATCTATAAAAATACCTACAGCATATTTTTTGTAATCCAAAGCATTAGTGATTTCTTCTACCGCCTCTATAATGGCCATTGATGTTGTTCTTTTTGTTCTAAATCCATACTGACATTGATTAATTATATTGAAATTTTCTAAAAACATGTCTAATCTTTTACTGAATAGTTTTCAAGGATCTTGGAAAAATTGAGGAGCAGAGAGATGGGTCTGTAATTTGTGAAAATGTGTGCGTCACCATTTTTAAATAGTGGTATTACTTTTGCGATTTTCATTTTTTCAGGAAATAATCCAGTTTCAAGTGATAAATTACATATATAAGTTAAGGGCTTAATTATATTATTGATTACCTTTTTTATCACTACCATATCTATTTCATAACAATCATTGGAGGTTTTATTTTTAAATGTGTTTACTATATTTAAAATCTCTTGTTCAGTAGTAGCTGAGAGAAATATTGTGTTTGGATTTCTATTGATGAATAGATTATTTTGCCCATTATCTATATTTATTGGAATATTTGCTGCCAAGTCTGGCCCCACATTAACAAAAACTCATTAAACCTGTTAACAACATTACTCATATTATAATTTTCAATATTATTTTCAATGAAATAATCCGGATAAAATTCTTTTGTACCATCTTTTATTATACTATTTAAAATACCCCAAATTTTTAATACTGTTTTTATTGTTATCTAGCACATTTTTAAAGTATGACTTTTTGCTTTGTCTTAGGATTTCAGTCAGTTTATTTTTATACACTTTATATCTCTTTTCAGATTCCTTTGTTCTTAGTTTAATGAACTGTCTATAAAGATTATTCTTCTTCTTGCAAGCATTTTGTAAACCTTTTGTTATCCAAGGACATTTTTTAACTGACTTATTATTATTATTAAATTTTTTGATAGGACAGTGTTTATTATAGAGGTTTATAAATAAATCTAGAAAATTATTATAAGCTTTATCCACATCAGTTTCTGTGTAGACTGTGTTCCAGTCCTGTTTTCTTAATTCATCATTCAGTGATTTTATGGTTTCATTTGTTCTTTGCCGTTTATAAAGACATTTACCCTGATTATTGTTTTTCTTACAGTTAATATCAAATATAGCAAATACAGGTAGATGGTCAGTGATGTCACTAATCATAAGACCACTGATGTTCACGTTTTCAATATTGTTTGTAAAAATATTATCAATAAGTGTGGCGCTATTTGCGGTGATTCTGCTCGGTCTTGTGATAACAGGAAACAGGCTCATACTATACATAATGTTTAAGAACTCATCAGTGGTTTTATGATTAGATGGGTTCAAAAGATCAATATTATAATCCCCACAAATAAAAATTGTTTTGTTTTTAACAGTAGAAAACATTTTCTCCATCCATTCGTTAAAGAGTTCAACACTCGTACCTGGCGACCTATAAATACAGCTAATGATAGTGTTTTTTTTCTTTTCATTACAAATTTCAATTGTTATACTTTCAACTACATCATTGATTGCATATGACATATTATCTATTACTTTAAATTTCAGATTTTTGTTGACATATAGAGCTACTCCTCCACCTGCTTTGTTTACTCTGTTTACATAATGAAGTTCATATCCCTCAATCTCAAAGTTGATTCCTTTGTTCACATTAAACCATGTTTCAGATATTGCTATAACACTAAAGAAACATTTGAATGACTGCACATATTCTTTGATTGAATTATAATTTGCATACATGCTTCTACTGTTAAAATGCATAATTGAAAATTTCTCATCTGATTTGATGGTCCTGTTGTATTCCTCTTGGGTGTAATAATTGCAGTTAATGTTTGTGGTTGAAAAGAAACGATTATCCGGGTCAATATCATTGTCCAAGTCTTGTATGCTATGCTGGGTGTGAGAAAATAGTTTCAATTCCATATGATTATAATCTTGAATGTTTAACTGTGTCCCTGTATGATGATCCATTAGTGTTGATGCTGAAATGCTCATTTAATCAGATGTCGAGTATATGATATGCATTTTTTTTACCTGATAATCCACTCAGTTGAACTTATTCAGGTCATCCAGGCTTCTGACCACCATCACCTTGGCCTCCTCAGGTGATCCGTTAAGTTTGATGAATACTTTGCAGTTATTAGTCCAAGTGCTCTGAATTTTATTTGCTTTTTTCAGTTGTCTGGCTTTTCTGGCGATTTCAGCATTTTTACGGGTTAGGTGTTCGTTCATATAGACATTTGTTCCTTTCAGTTTCCGTCCTTGTTTAAGCAGTTCAATCTTGTGTTTTCTGTTTACAAACCGTATAATGATCCTCGGTGCGTCCTCGTTTCTCCTCTTCAGGAGCGGGTGGCAAGCCTCTATGTTGTTCATGTCCAGGTCCACACCTCTGGACTGGAGGAAGGCCGCTGAGCTGCTGCTCCGTGGAGCTCATCTCCAGATCACCCAGTTCGGCCCCCGTCACCTGCTGCATGTCCGCGGTCACAGCATGCGCGTATGACCGCGGCTTAATCCTTAGCCCCGTAACCACCAAGTCGTTTATCCTCGTGTACTGCTCCAGGTCGTCCACTCTTTGCTCCAATTCACTTATTTTTTTGTCCTTTTCAGTATTTTGTAGCCTTAGGGTTTTAACCTCCTCAAACAGCTCGAGCAATTGTCTTTGATCCCTCCGGATCGCTGTAATCTCCTCTGATAAAAAGTCCAGAGATCTTTTGAGGTCGTCAACCTCCTCCACCGCTGCTGCTTTCTTTGGTGGCATTTTTTGTGAAAGTTTATTTTGTGTTCAGTAAGATCGTCCAGCTGCGACCCCGAAAATCACGGGTCCGGGCAGAGCAGCGACACCGGCCCCAACGCAGCACAGCGCACCCGACACAAAGCAAAACTCCAAAAAAAAAAAAAAAAAAAAAAAAAAAATTCATAAATCAAATTTCATAAATCAAATTACCTACATATCAAAGGCAACAAACTTCAATGCTACCTGGTAACAGCTATTGTTTTAGACTGTTTACAGACTCCTTGCGCCTCCTGCAAATATATATATTTTTTTATAAATGATGTAAATTTTTTCTAACACATACAATATTTATTGTTGACATTTTAAGGCTCAAGTGGACAAAATTGGTTAAAAAAGTCTGAATTATGCATCAAAGAACCTTTAATTGGCAACGTTGTGAATACGTACTTTAGTTTAGTATAGTTTAGTTTAGTTTAGTTTAATTGTTTATTTATCAGGGACAATGCACATAAAAAAACAATGTACACCTACATAAAGAGGTAATGTGTTTGTGCCATGTTATAGTAAGAGTGCTAATTTCCACCTTCAGTCCCGTGATACACTGATGTCATAAATGGCGTACATGTCAATAAAATACAAGGTATATTAATGCAGTCATTCATCCATTCAATCAATAAGTAAAACTGTAGCCCCATTCAATATCAGTCACCACATCCATATATGATTTACATATTTACATGAGAAGAGCAAAGTGGGGGTTGTCAGGTATCCATACTGGAAGAATTACATAAGCAATTTTTGACTTCCTAGATATCTGTATGGACCACATGGTAATACTAAAGACACTATTATTTTTGAGTTATACATTCCATTGAATTATGAGATAAGAGTCTTTTAGGTATCAACATCTGTACAGGGTATGCAGTTTTTGTACATAGTAACAAAATCAAGTTAAAGAGAGAAATTTTAGTATTGTGATAACAAGGTCATGAAAGAAGCGAATAGAGAATAGAAAGCTTTAGTGAGATCTTGTACCACCATTTGGAAATAGCCTTAGTTCTGTCGTACTGTTTGTGCATGCCTGGGCGATGGGACTGTCAGACGTTTACCCATGATACCTTGTGTGAAATGTGCCTTTTCAGTGTTTGTCTTCAGGGATAGGATAGAACTGCTCAGGCATGAATCTGCTATTGTTTGTGTATGTCGATGCGATGTGTCATGCTTTCACATCCTCTGTTTGGTCTCCCTAATGTAATTTTTTTCCTCATCATTAAATTGTCCCACCTATCAGTGTCAATATGCTAAATCAAGTTTTCAGAAGTAATTACAGGCTATTTCTATTTAACATATTTCTGTTTCTCAGGTTCAGATATGAGGACAGGTTATTCTTTTTAGCAGTGTTTTATCCACAGTTAGATCTATCAGCTCAATAAAATGAAAAATTATACAATCCCTGTTAGGGCGACCTGCTGATATCCCCCACGGTTTCTCCTCCCTTACCAAACCAGCATGACTCCGCCCTTGCCTGTCAATTATATGTAGACCCACACAGTTATAGGAACCAGCTCTCAATCTTTATTAGGGGTGCACATTTTCTCCTGTGGCAACCCAATCCCACTTTGTTTATTGATATGAGCTTTTGACAAATTTATCATGCTAAAACTGACTTTGCCTGAGGCTGTTGTTTATGTTAATAATAAATGACTTTATAAACATAAGCCTATTTATTATGCTTCTACATTGCCACTGCCTTGTTTTCAAATTTATTCATGGGAATAGTCTGATTGATGACTCTTTGTATTAATAAAATGTGGAAATATACTGTGTCATAGCTCAGTGAGTAGGGCACAGGATATAGCAGGCAGTGTTATCTCAGATTGCTTTGGTCATGTCATGTCTCTTGGCCAAAAAACAACATCAAAAAAATTATTTTAAAAGACCAATTTTCAATCAGTCTGATTGTGTCCTTCATCTTGGCATAACTAATCATTTCTGCAGCGCCAGAGTTGCTTTTTTTTTTAATTATAGAGATGAAAATGTGCTAATTCTGTTTTGTTTAATTAGGTTTATTAAAAACAATGTGTTGGCATTGGAAGCTACATATCAATACCGGGGGGACAGAGCCTTCCTCCCACAACCAAACAGCCTGCACAGTGAAATGTTTTAAGTTTCGACTTAAGAACCACTTTTATTCTCTGGGTTTTCACACTGTGTTAGTTGTGGGGTCCCTGTTGTCTTTTATTGTCCTGTTTTATTGATTTTATTTACTAGTATTTATTATCATGGGTCCATTTATCTGTTTTTACCCCATTTTTCTTTTGTTTTTATTATATACAATTTTCAATTTTTTTTATTTCTCTATGTGCAGCACTTTGGAAAGACTCTTTGTTTATGAAATGTGCTATAGAAATAAAATGGATTAGATTGGAATACTATATTACTGAAATTAGCTACCTGGTTTTGTACACATGCCAGGAGTTGAATGCCACTAACTTTTCGCCATTTTCCTTTTTTGCACATCATATTTCAGACTCACTTTTGTAAGATTTAGCATCATCATTTAGCATCTACTCTTGGAAGCGTTTGACCAGTTGCTTTATTTTTGGCATGTGTTTGATTGGAGCCTCCAAATTAGCTGTGGCAGGAAGTTGCCAAAGTTGCATACAATTAGTCATTTTAGACATTTCAAGAGGAATCAGCTGTGATTATATGTTCATTATCTGCTCTTAGGACAAAGTCTTTGCAATCCAGTATCCTCCATCTTCGGGGCTTAGAACTGACAGTCCTATTATATTAATGCTATTTTAGAGGATTATCTACAAAGAAATCATTTACATTCTGTGTCTCGGTTGAATAAGCTTTGAAAGAAAAAAACACACCTGAAAAACTGTAATAATAGATAAAAAATAGAAGCATTTGGGTAATTTCTCATCTAATGCATGGTGATGAGACAAGGCCAGTAAGATTTGTCAGTGAACTGATGTAGAGGTCATTCGAGGCTGCTCCCTGACGCTTAAGAGGCAGCCTCTCCTCTTTTCCCCCTCCCTCTCCTTTTAGTTTTATCTCCCTCACTCTCACTCCTTCTCTCTCCTTCTCTCTCCCTCTTTCCCTTCCCTCAGTTTTCTCTCTCTCTCATTCTCTTCCCTCTCTATTTGTCTCTCTCTTTTATTATGTGTCCCTCTTTCCTTCTTCCTTCCATATCTCTTTCTCCATCACACTTGCCTCTCTTCTTGCCTCTCTCTCTCCTTCATTCTCTCCCTCACACACTCTTGAAGACCGGGTAATGCTGACAGGTTGAAGGATGTCTTTAAATCTCTTATGTGCCCCTGGGGGCTGTGTGCTGTGGACATGTCTCTCACTTTCCTTCTTTTCGTTCACACACTGGTATAATCCTAAGTAGGGATAGGCGTTGCTTTATTCTGTCATATTATCTGGCTTTTTATGAGTTTGGGTTTCATGCTTGCATTTTGGAGCAGGTTGGTTTTTGTGTGAAGTAGGGGTGGGCGATATCTCGATATTTAAAATATATCGAGATATTTTTGAAACTCGATATTAATTCTGACATATCGATATATCGCTATAATGCTTACGTTTACTTCTGGTTTCGCCGCTTCGCTTGTTTCGCCTTCTCTGTGCTGCGCTCGCCTCCGCCTCCTGCTTATATCCCTGTTAGAATAAAATGCTTATAATGAAGTTATTTAAAAAATGTACATCAAACAATCTCATGGTACAAGGCAGGCTCAGAGGATGAAAGGGCCGGTGTTAACACTATCTCTGCTAAAACCAGATGTGTGACCTCTTGTGACCTCTTGCTTCGCACTGAGCTAAGTTCCCATCGTAAATCTGATCCAATGTAAAACAAAGTCATGATATACTTCACTATGTTATCTGTGGTAAACTTAACGAGATTATGTATACGTTGATCAGGTTGCCTTTGTACTGACATGATGGATTGTTGGAAATGAATAAAGGTGTGCTGGAATCGGAGGGGCTTTGGGAGAGGAGCGTGGACGAGCCTAGAGAGAGCTGCACGCATCTGGCCAAGCTCTCCCCCGTGCAAGGCACGTGAAAAAGAACTGACTCAGTGGTCTGATTTAATCTCAATTGGTAGGAGACTGGAGTTTAAATGTCAGAAATACTGTCACTGGTTTGTGATTGTATAAAAATTATGACAATCCCCCTAAGCTCCTCCGCGGAGCCCGGAGCTGGCCGCGGACTAAACCAGGACTAAACGCGGCCGCGGAGCCCGGGGCTCGGTCGCGGACTAAACCAAGACTAGGACCAGGGCTCTACTGTGCGCCCATTTCACTTGCATTTGCGAGCAAATATTTCGTCGTGCGAACGTGGAAAACAAAACAGGCGCATCTGTGCGAGTGCTTCTGCAGATACAATAAGGAGCTGCACAGACGTAACAAGACGAGTTAAACTTTCTAAATGCACCTGCCCAGCGCGAGCGCAACCACATGACACCTCCGACCGCGCACGAGCCCAGCATACGAGCTCCGCATGTGGCCGATATCACTCATACGAACAAACTCCGCTTCAAAACCCCGCGCCCCGCAGCAGGACCCACACCTGTCCCACCGCTTATTACACCCCCACGCCTGGACTTCCTCCTCCGCTAAAGCGAGAGCTTTATCTTGGTCTTGTCTCGGACTCAAGCGCATTTGGACTCGGTCTTGTCATGGACTCAAGGTCTGAATACTGAGTGCAGTCATTTTTCATTAAGGCCGCTGCTGTCGCCAATAAACTCATTCTGGTGTGCGGGAGCGTGCGGGGCTTCTCTCTGCAGCCTGTGCCAAATGCCAAATAAAT
Source organism: Odontamblyopus lacepedii (assembly GCA_034769755.1). Classification (NCBI taxonomy): domain Eukaryota; kingdom Metazoa; phylum Chordata; class Actinopteri; order Gobiiformes; family Gobiidae; genus Odontamblyopus; species Odontamblyopus lacepedii. The sequence goes on along the minus strand of CM068357.1, from coordinate 22,332,277 downwards.
CTGTTTGTCACATTGTGTGTTTGATATGGTAAATGTGCAGAGACTAAATACCACTTTAAAACAAGAGAATGTAGCTCCAGTTTGGAATTTGAAAATACAGGTTTAAAAATCCTACACACTTTATTCACTTTGAAGCAGTTCTGTGTAAAGTGCCAGTGGAAGTTCTCTTAAAAAAGAGGTTCTTAAACTGTGGGTGAGGGTCCAAAAAGGGGTGCGTGTGAGTGTTTAAGTGCTGTACTAAATTAATATTAATCAGATACATTTTTTATTTATTTTTGCAGTAGTTTGGGGGGGCTATATTTTTCCTGTAAAGATATCGAGATATATATCGTATATCGAGATATACCAAAATATATCGAGATATATTTTTTGGTCCATATCGCCCAGCCCTAGTGTGAAGGTTTGGGATCATTCCTCCAGGAGATGATTCAGTAATCTGGCTTTTCAGCATTTGCCGCTGATCCTACTTCACATTCTCCCCCTGTCTTTCCATGGGCTTTCTAACTTCCGCTCTCTTTGTTCAAATCCAATATGCATCTTGCTGAGACGTGTTTTTTTTCATAAACACATTTCTGGGTGTGCATAAATTCCGAGTGCCTTTTTATCCCTTCACAGATGTTGCTTTTAACCAGAAGAAATAGCAATGCTGTTTAGTATAGATATACATATACATATTCATTGTAAATGCGAAATTGAGAAATCAGCAATATGCAAAATAAATATAATATTACAGTTTTCTAGGAGCAAATCATGAATCAATTCAATTTTATCATCATTCATGTACAGTTAGTATCTTATGGCCTTTATGTGGTGGATATAGTTATCTGCTTGTTTTGAGAGCTCATACTTCACTATGGTTGGTTAATTCTGACCCTCATTCATATTTCCCAGTCCTAGCTATATTGGAAAACTAAATATTCTTTAAAAACATCTAAAATCATCTTAAACATCCCAATCTAAAAATCATATTCTGAAGAAGGGTTATCTTTTGTGCTGCAGGTAATGACTGCTCTGCTAGCCTTACAGAATGGTTCAAATTCAAGGGACACATAAATTAACGTCTACCTTAACCTTATTACAATCTAATTTTGCACAATGATAAAGAAACAACTAGATTGGTCCCAGGCAGTTGCCAACAATGTGCCTAAATGAACACACTTGGATACTATTTTATGGTTCTCATCCAATAAAATGTTCTTAAAAATGCATAGGGGATATCACTCAATTGCTTTTTTATTTATTTTTTTATATTTAAAACTGGACTACTTAAATTCACTGTTTCGCCTTTATTTAGCTCTGGTTTATCATGGTCTGTTTAGTTTTGCAGTATCATTTAACATGGATATTGTGGGCTTTATTTGCATTTTTTCTATGTTACTGTTAGATACGATTGTGATGAGCGAAAGTTGGTGACAGACTTAGACTGACCACTGAAGCGACCCTTCTGTGATCCAGATGGAGAGCGTGTGTGAGCTCTGGTTTGGTCTTGGAGGCAGCGACTGTGAGAGAAAAAAGACAGAAGATTCTTGGATGCAGTGAGCTCCTTCCGGTGTGAGTCAGTCTGTCTCTGAGGATGATGAGGGTCAGTGGCGTGACAACTAATGTGCCAAATTTCACAAGGCCTTTCCTGCTTTCTTAAGTACAACACTAAGTTATGCATCACAGACTGAGTCCCTAAATATTTGGATTTGCTTTGATGATCTTATTCTAAGAGATCAGTTTAAGTCTTTTTTGCAATAGCTTTCTGGTGCAGTTGCCTTGTTGCTAGATCGGTGCAAAAAGTGCAAACAGGATGACAGACTGAAGCACTTACTACGGTTTGTGTGGGCATAATGCATCATTTTGAAAAGTGTTTGGTTATGGGATTTGAATTAAATGGAACTGAAATGTTAATGCTTCTTGTTGTTCAGTCTTGTTTAAAGATCCTATATTGTGTTTTGTTTCATATATGTGTTTGAGTAACTCTTTATTATTAGTCTGTCTACAATCTCCAAAACTCAAAATGCTCTGTTCCATCTTATGATGTCATGAAGTGACATTGTAAGATGCAACTTGACTTAGGCAATTTCAGGGCTGAAATTATCCAAATGGTTCTAGTGAAGGTGTATGGTTCTTAAAAACATGGGGGAGGACTTCCTCTATTACCACATGACATCACAAAGTGGAACAGTGTTTTTTGTTTGAGAGAAGAACCCGGCCTAAATAGGCAGGGTTTATGTTTAAACTTGTGTGAATGAAACAGCTCCGGGGATGTTTTTAGATCAGAAAATGGCTTAATATGGGCCCACATGTTTTCATGAGTGAACAATAAGAAAAAACAAATTAGTAAAAATAGTAAAATTCTAAATTAACTAAATCATGCAATGAATCTGACCATCAGCATGACTACCTCATAGTGTGTGATGTGTTGACAAGAATCTCTAGGGCTCCCACCAGAGCAGCTTTTAACAAGTGTGTCCTTATCATCTTATCAGCACTGTGGTTGTGGCTGCAGGCAAGGGCAGATCACTGCATTTATACATTTTAAAACATAGATTTTGAGGTGTATATTGTTGCCCATATATAGCACTGGGTACTTTGGGCACCAGGGCACCCACCAATATTTTTGGGTACTAGTGCTTGAATGATACCTGTTTTGTAACAATGAAAGGATAAACTGTAGTTTTCTTCAGTGATTTTGGTCTCACTTCCCAATAACTTTCTTTAATACTCTCCCAGCACCAACCAGGCATCAAAGCCTGTCATTAAAAGAACCCATATAAGGTCTTATTCACATAATCTACTGCTGTCCCTAACGTCTAAAAACAGGGAGGACAAAAACAAGTATAACAGATCCATTAGCTTCTTTAATTCTTTGCATACAAATCAAATGTCATTGAAATCAAACTGCTTAATGGTGCACTGCGTAATATTTCTAGTGGAGGGTCCACTACATGTCTCAGTGGAAATGTTGTTTTGTCTAGAATATTTCACAGTATAGGTAATCAAACACTATATTGCAATTCAGATCTATGGACAGTCAGGCAGTAGAAACACCCATAATGTATAGATGGATAATGTATGCTAGATGTATCTGTTTAAAGCAGGGGTGGGCAAACTGCGGCCCGGGGTCCACATGCGGCCCGTTAACCTTTTTAATTCGGCCCGCCGAACTTGAATAAACTGTAATAAAAGTTATTAGTTTTATTTTCCCTGCAATTCCGGCATTTCCCAATAGATGGCGCACTCTAGATACATTGATACATGGATTGATACACAATTATCTTTATAGGGTTGTGGCACAGTGCCCAGGGGTAGAACTATATCCTGAACACGTCTTCCTCACTCATGGTCCGAAAACCTTCCCATAAAGCATTGCAGCCAAGTTTAGACCTGGGTCACTTGTTTTAATTTTGTCAAGAATGATTAAAAATGGTCAATGACCACATTTTTATAGCACTTTTCTACCTTTGAAGTCACTCACAGCGCTTTACAACAAGGAACCACTCACCCATTCACACATACATTAATACACACATTCATACACCAGTGTATGCAGACACTGGGGGCGAAGTGGGTTAAGTGTCTTGACCAAGGACATAACGACAGCATTCATCTGTGGGAGCTGCAATCACACCAGCGACCTGTGGGTCAGTGGATCTGACCGCTCACCAATGATGTTTATGTCGAGGGCGGGATTCGAACCGCCAACCTTCGGATCAGTGGACAAACGCTCTTACCAACTGACCTGCTGTCAGTTATTGAGAATTTTAAATTGAGACATTTGAATATAATATGGTGCACATTTTGAATTGAGTCATTTGAATATGCCTACATGCATATCGTGGGATGCTGCAAGTTATTTTCAGCTTATTTGCTGGGCTGATGTCGTCATACCAGAACACTTCATCCATCCATCTGCTCCTGGTCCGGCCCTTCCATCACATTTTAGAACCCTTTGTGGCCCTCGAGCCAAAAAGTTTACCCAGCCCTGGTTTAAAGTGATACCATGGAACATTTCAGGCAAAGCAATACGATGGAGACAATCTGGTGGCAGGCTCTCTACCAGAAAAGTTGCACAGTGCACCTTTAAGATTTTATTCAAAAGCATTAATTGAAAGAACTACTACTCCACTGTCATAGGCTCAGCATAAGTATGGGAAATTGTCACATGATGCATTGAAATGATTCAGTTGTGGCTCACTTGTGTGTCCGTGTGCCAGCAGATGTTATGGAGGGGAAGAACGCCATCCTGCTCGGCATGAGCCAGTGGAACTCCAATGATCTGGTGGAGCAGATCGAAACCCTGGGACACATGGAGGACCAGACACATGGTTTGTACTTTACAAATTGCACACACTCGTATGGCAACATGCTTCAGCCTTCAAACTGCCTGAAGCTAACCTTTATTCAGCAGTTCCACTCAAATGCCACATGGATAAACATTTTGTGGCACATGCATATAGCAATGATATACTGTTATTAAGTAAGTAAATACACTTTTTTATATAGTACATTTCAGAGACACAGAGAGCAGGTACACCATAAAACAGCAATAAGTAAATTGGGTCATAGGACACAGTCAGGCTAAAAAAGGAGTGTCTTCAGCCAGGGCTCTACAGTGCGCCCATTTCACTCGCATTTGCAAGTAAATATTTCGTCGTGCGAACGAGGAAATCAAAACAGTCGCACCTGTGCGAGTGCTTCTGCAGCCACAATAAGGAGCTGCGCACAGACGTAACGTGACGAGTTAAACGTTCTAAATGTGTCAAACATTAGGGGCAAACTCACACTAGGACTTCAGAATCGTACACAAGCCTGGATCGCCCCTAAAGCGCCTCACGCTTGCCCAGTGCGAGCGCAACTGAACAGTGCCCGGGCACGACACCTCCGTCCGCGCACGACCCCAGCATACGAGCTCCGCGTGTGCGCCGATATCACTCAGACGAACAAACTCCGCTTCAAAACACACCCACGCCCCCTTAAACGAGGAGCGGCACCGCAGCAGGACCCACACCTGTCCCACCACTCAGTAGACACCCCCGTGCCGCTGGACTTCCTTTTCCGCTAAAGCGAGAGTTTTGTCTTGGTCTTGTCTCGGACTCGAGCGCATTTGGACTCGGTCTCGTCACGGATTCAAGGTCTGAATACTGAGTGCGGTCATATTTCATTACGGCCGCTGCTGTCGGCAATAAACTTGTACCGGTGTGCGGGACCTGTGCGCTGGAGCCCGCGCACCCTCGTGTACCAGTGTGTATCACAGGGCAGGTTAAACATCCCACCTGTCCATCCGCCTCACATCAAATACGCCAATATTAATTTTATGTCCGTGTCCGCACAGAGCAGAGCTACGGCACAGAGCAGGTGATATGTGGGCTGAAGTTTGCCTAAGAAAATGCCAAATAAATCTGTTTGTCACAATGTGCGTTTGGTTTGGTAAATGTGCAGAGACTAAATACCACTGTAAAACCACTAAGAGAATGTAACTCCAGTTAGGAATTTGAAAATACAAGTTTAAAAATCCTGCACACTTTTTACACTTTGAAGCAGTTTTGTGTAAAGTGCCAGTGGAAGTTCTTAAACTGTGGGTGAAGGTCCAAAAAGGGCCACAGAGTGTTTCAGTGCAGAACAGTTTGTTTGGCTTATTTTAAGTCTTAATATTAATCAGATAAAATGAAGATATATTTTTTAAAACATTGCGATCATGCAGGAAAAGTACAGTCATAATTATTTTTTTTATATTAAATTTATTCAGTGTTAGTGTTGGTGTGCGCAAGTAATCATTGAAAACGAAAACCTACTTGTGCCCCCATTTTTTTTTCTGTGCCCCTAAAATTTTTAACTTAGGGGCACATGTGCTCCTGAAAAAAAAAGTTAGTGTAGAGCCCTGTCTTCAGCGGCATTTTAATAGAATCCACAGAGTCGGCCATATGGAAAGAAAGGGACAGCATTCCATAATTTTGGGTCCACAGCCTGCCACAGGACAGGTCTCCCTGAGTTTACCATTCTGACCTATTTTTCAATAAAAAGGTCTGACTAAAATGACTCTCCATTCAAACTGAATCTGTTTCTGAATTATTTGGAGCACAGACAAATGGTGGGACTCTTTGTGAAGCTAAGGCGCCGTAGTTTTGGCCTCTGATGTCTGATCTGTCTGTTTGATATTAAGTGGGAAGTCAGATTTCAAATTCTGCCTGGATTATTTGGGGTAAATATAAAAATAGGTATAGCTAGGGTCCCTAAGGATGATCTGATAGACAGCAGATTGAGAATTTTTGGGTCTTGACAATTCCCATGTCATAGCATATCTCACTAAAATTAAATGTAGAGACTTGTAATTAGGCAACAAAGTACAGGTGACAATAATATAAAAGTCCTATAATTTTTTAGTGATTTTTTGGGTTATTTTTATTTGTGGGTTTGGAGTACAGACTGGTCCAGATTCTTCTCCAAATGGTTGATTTCCCAGAAGGTGGAAGTTGGGTAAGAAAAAGAACAAGGGCCCATCCATGGTGCTTCGGAATGGTAATATCGAGTCAAACTTTTTAATATGGTGACAGCACTAACATCAATTCAGGAGCAAAGTACAAACTCCTTGGTAAACATCTGTACTCCACCAGTAGAGATGGGCACAGAACCCCGGCATCATAACTGGTGCCATGTTTTAACATCCCACTGGATCAGTAAGCTCCAGCCTTATCTATGCTCTTAGTGGTGGCAGTGGTAGTAGAGTCTGATGAAATTTCTCTTCTCTTATAAGTCAGCCATGCTTTGATTACTTGGCTTGTATGGTATCTGCATCCCTCCACCCTTGTCTGCGTGTGTGTTACATCTCTGCTCCGAGCAGTACACACAGATGCTCAGACACAGATAAAGAGAAGCAGAGCTCTGAAATGGTCCAACACCATTCACTGCATAATCAAAGGAGATTTAAACACCAAGAGAGCACATAATCAAAATGTGTTGGCCATCTATTTAGCCTATACGAAATAAAGCTAGCTATTGCAAGGACCTAAATTGTAAGTTATTTATTTTTTAGTAGAGATTGACTGATGACTGTTTTTTTCATGGCTGATGCCAATTGTTTAGAAGGCCATTTTTGATTTTTCCACCTAATTAAAAAATGTAAATTTACTAAAAACTCATCCCCAGCCCTTTTTTCACCACAAACCCATAAGAGAGCAGTATATTCACATTTTCAGCAGTTATCTCTGTGCTCTGAAGTGTTGAAATAAAGCTTCATGGGTATTTTTCATGGGTCAACCAAAACACAATATCGGCCTGTGCTGGAGATTTGAGACCGATACACTAAAAGACCAAATACCAGCCCCATATATCGGCCAACTGATGTAGTTACAATTAGTAACTACCAGTTAGTAAAAGAACATACTTTTATTTATTTGAAAAATAAATCAAACATTCATGTTTCAGTGTAGAGTAATTAATTTACTGTAAATCATATATATATATATATATATATATATATATATATAGATATAGATATAGATATAGATATAGATAGATATAGATATAGATATATAGATATATAGATATATAGATATATATAATTTTTGCTGTAAAAGTACAAATTAGAGTGCCTTTAAAATAGTGTATGGATAAGCAGTACCAGGTTAACTTCACCAAAATGTTCCAGTTGCCATTTTGATGAGCCTCCCTTGTATGTCACCGAAGAATTGCACTTTGAAGAGCACTATTATATGGCTATGTTACTTTGCTTGATGCTCTTGAGTTCTGTCCTTGTCAGTAAAATATGGACAAACCCAAGGTTTATTGCCTCCATGTCTTTGAAGTGGCTCATTTGAAATAAGAATTAAGCTGCTGTATATGTGCAAGAGGAGAGCAGTGGATTATTTGAGATGTTAAAATTCATGTTGGTGGCATAAGATAAACAGCGTAGATAAAACAAGTTTGTGTGATCAAACATGGCACCGTGCACTGCATTTCGATCACTAGTTTTCTCAGCGAGGAGTCAAGCGTCGGGAGGAACATTTCTTTGTGTGTGTCTGCTCTGACTGACCCCTGTTTATTTATGCGCATCTAAAACATCAGTTAAGGCAGAATTTATGTTTCTGCAAGACCCATAATCCTGTTGTGGTTTTATCAGAGAATGAAATAAAACCACATGGAAACCCAATTTAACCTAAACATGGAGTTGCTAGGCACCATTTGTTCAGTATTTATGTGTGGTGGATTCAAATGAAAAAAGAAGAAAAGCATTAATGGCATGCTTATGAAGGAAGGGTTTGCTGTTGGTTGAGGCTGTTGGAGCAAAGTAGCTCGCATAGTAGAGAATGGCAATTGCAGATCTGAAATCCTTCAAATGATTCTAGTGAAGTGGTGGTGAGTTTTAAAACAGAGTGGAGCACTTCCTGTATTTCCACATGACATGACACACTGCACAATGTGGTTTCTGTTTGAAAGAAGAACTCAGCCTAAATTTACAGAGTTTGTGTGTTAAACAAAACATGTGTGAATGAAAGAAAATACAAGTCAACACAAGGTATGTTTGTGATGAGGAAACAACATTATGTTGCCTCTGGTCTGTGGGCGAGCGCAAGCCTGGAGCGTGGAGCTCTAAAGAAGAGGTGTGCTGTGCCTGAATATCAGGTGGAGTAGTGCAGACTGAGGGCGTGGTGTGGCGTGTTCAGTGAACTGCTAGAATCGTAAAAATAAATATCAAACTAATTAACTGAAAAATATTATGTGTAAGATATTCAAGGCAGTAAAGCCTTATTTTATTTTTAAATATATGATAAATGCATTACCGTACATTAACATGTTTGTGTGCCATCCAGATGCCCTCCCGCAGTAGAGCACAGCCCTGTGGATGCTCCCTGTGGCTCAGCGTTGCTCTACAGTTAGGTTTGATCACGATCAGTACAAAAGCTGCTCATTCACATGAGGCCGTTTACAGCACTATCCTAAAGTGTGTTTTCTTACCCTGTCTGCAGGGTACTGCTCATGGCGCAGCACCTCCTACAAACGTAGATCGTGCATTCCCCCTCCCCGCGTGCTAATGGTTTGATCCATGTCTGAGTGCAAAGCGGTAAAATCAGAAACATTTATATAACAATAAACATATTCCATAATTAGTGGACCTGTTTGTAACCAAATGCAGTGGACACTTGCAGTCAGCAGTAGCAGCAGTGAAAACTTGTACCTTCAGTAAGACACACAAGAGAGGCGGGAGCGGGTAGTACCAGAGGGAGAGAGGACATCAGCGGGTCTGATGTGGGATGGGGAGGGCACAAGAAAGACACTGGTCGCTGCATAATGGGAGGCAAAAGAACAGAGGAATGCAGAGAAAACTATGGCTGACATGAGTGTGCGTGCAAGGGCCTAAGGGGGTGTACATGAAAGGGGTACACGTGCGCACAGAACTAGGGCTGCAGCTATCGATTATTACAGTAATCGATTATTCTGTCATGACCATAGGTGAGGGTAGGAACGTAGATCGTAGAACGTCGAGAGGAGCCAGCTGAGGTGGTTCGGGCATCTGGTCCGGATGCCTCCTGGACGCCTCCCTCGGGAGGTGTTCCGGGCATGTCCCACCGGTAGGAGGCCCCGGGGAAGACCCAGGACACGCTGGAGGGACTATGTCTCTCGGCTGGCCTGGGAACGCCTCGGGGTCCATCCGGAGGAGCTGGAGGAAGTGGCTGGGGAGAAGGAAGCTTGGGAGCCCCTGCTTAGACTGCTGCCCCCGCGACCCGGCCCCGGATAAGCGGAAGAAGATGGATGGATGGATTATTCTGTTGATTATTTTGTTAGAATAATCGAGTAATCGTTTGTTATTGTCGCGTCTACTTTGCACATGTTAAGTACACACCACGTGTATTGACAGATCCACGTGTTTTGGACATGAAAAACGTAATTATCGCTGGGCTAAGGTTGACTCACCTCGCGGTTTCTTTTCCACTTGATGTAATGTACGGTTCTGTTTAGATGTTGTAGCATCAGTGTGGAGAAGGTGACTTTTAAAATGTAATCCCCTACAGATTACAGATTACATACCCCAAAATGTAGTTTGTGACGTAATCAATTAAATTACTTAAAGTGAGTAACGTAATCTGAATACTTTGGATTACTTGATATTGTCATGATTTTTAAAACTACATAAATGTAGCAACCAACTCCTGCAAATTCTTGTTTGGTTTTAGACCTGGATTAGTCCTGGTTTTAGATCTGGTTTAGACCTGGTTTAGACCTGGCTTAGTCCTGGTGTGAGTTCTTGTTTAGAGGCACAGGAGGAAGCGCGGTCCACGGAGTGTACGCGACAAGACACAATCCACGCGCAGAGTGCGCGCCGTACGGGAGATGCGGGGGGCACGGCGTACCGTAGCGTACCGCGCACTCCTGGTTCTGGCAGATGGTATACTGCGTACCGGAGATGCGGCGTGAGCATACCGCGCACTTGATGAGGAGTGTTCCCTATTACTATTGCAACAACACAGTATGGTAAAACTAACCTGTCTCACGACGGTCTAAACCCAGCTCACGTTCCCTCTTAAATGAGGAGGTTATGCTCTTATTATACATCCATGGGCGCCGCGCTGTTGTGTGTACAGTGAAGTGCAGTGGTCGTGCGGAAACTTTACCTGTACCACAAAAGGTTCCGGCCATCGCCGAGTGTATGAAAATAAAACGAAGCATCGAGGCAAAAAAAAAAAAAATCGATGCATTTTTCTAATCGATTTAATCGATTAACTCGATGAATCGTTTCAGCCCTACACAGAACACAAGCCCAGCCAGTTCTGTGAACGCCCATCCAAAAATCTGTAATCCTGGCACCTCTTCTGGTGCGTACTTACATTGTCAAGCTTTTTATTTTATTTTGCTCCTATTTTTCACCACACCCCTCTTTGCTACCTTGTAATGAGGCAAAGATTGCAGACCTTACACATGCTGGCAGTGATTTGCCATTACCATATATGTACCTGTACCGTCCCACTCCAGTCCCCAACGACCAAGTACAGCCCGACCTGGACACGTCCCCTCATTAACACCTGCACTCCCGCAAAGACTGGTGGCAAGATAGGCCCCTATAACATAGATCAGAAAATAGCGTAATATGGGCCCTTTAAGATGTTAGCACTTGAATTTCCTATTGTTTGGGTTTCATGTTCCTTACCTGATTTACTGTACTGTCTGTGAGATTTTCAGCTTCTTACATTCACGTCTCTATATCTTGTGAGAATATAGCAGCCTAACAGGATATGTCCAAGCCCACATAGAAAGGCCACTCTTGAGTTTAATGAAATAATAACTGCCAGTGTAAGTGGTGCTCTTTGCCTTGACCTCATTTTTAATAGAAACATTTCTAATGATCCTTTCTCAGAGATCAAATGTCCATAATCTTGTAAAAGCAGGATTGGCTATAAGCACAGGAAGTGAAAAAAAGGACTCAAGCCTAATTTGAAAACACTTTAACAACATAATTTATGATGTGATTTTTCTTTTGACTCTTTCCCATGAGAAATTAATTGAACTCAGACTCATCAGGGTCCCAATTATGAGTGGCTTTGAGCAGTAACTTGCACTTTGTCAAGAGTGTCATAAAAGGCCCACACATAAACATATGTGGCATAATAATTGTCTCATTCCAACACTCTCAAACTGAATCAGAAAGAGTTTTTGTCAGCCATTTATTCTGTTGATACAAGACCGTCTCCATCATAACATTTCCTGCCTCGTTGTATCAGTGGGACGTCTTGGAAGTTTTGATCTCAGTAAAATTTCATCTCTGCTTGCGAGCTTGGAATAAACCATCCAGACAAGTGAGCAAGACGTTACCCAGGCAATATAAAGATACATAATTAATCACATTTCTCTGATGAGAAAAATACTTCTTTATAGTATTAAATAATGATCTTGGGCCAATTAGCTTGTCTGTTGAAGTGTGATATTTAGCAACAAAACATGTCTCACTGCAGATAATCAAATATGATTGTAATGTCTAGGAACTGGGAATTTGACAGAGAAGCCAGGCAAGATCACAGAGAACTCATGTTGGCTTGAACCTCTCCCCAAACAGGCATCTCAGTGTTTGCTTTAGATGTTATTTACTCATAGAAAGAGCTACTGTAAAGGTCAGCTTTGAGTTTTGACAAACTGGAGTGGAAGCTTTTAACCTCTGCCTCTGCAGACTGTACCTGCAGAGATGATAGGGATCTTCCCACCTCCAAAAAGAGGCCAGAATGTTACTAAATTAGGCCTATCCACAGAGCCATTACTAAACCAGTGATGCCCTGAGAAATGCAGCTTTATTTCATTAAGACTGGTTCATTTATTCCTTCAGAGGTTAGATTCTTGAACTTGAGGTTTTTCATTAGACTTACCTTTATTTTTTGCATTTCTTATGTTCCCTGAATTCTTGATGGCATATACTTGTATACTTGTTATGTATTTAACTAATTGTCATCCAGAGTGTTCTTATTTTGAGTCAGTAAGGTGGGAGGTGCCATATCCATCCAATAATATCCACTAACCTGCTATTACCTGCCACATCTCCCACTCCAAACCTCTTCCAACTGTGTTCATTTCAGTTTCTGGTCCCAAAGACTAAGGAAATAGATTATATATTCAAGAAAAAAATTTGAACATTCTATACCACTCATACATTAATCTTTTAAATGAGAGTCTTGTGAGCAATAGATATCCTGTAATAGGAAATGTTATCTCTCTGCATGGGTGTACAAGACTCCGTATAAAACTGTGTAAAAGGGATTTGTGAAGTCACTAAAGCAACATTGGACTTCCTGTTTAACTGGCTCTTTGTCTGTTATTTACTGGTAGTAATTTGCACAATAGGTGACAGCCGAAAGGTCTGGTGTGTGCAGGTAAGCAGATTAGACCTGTGCATTCTGTGGAGCCACTATCTACAATTAAAATCTGAGAATAATGAGGAAACCTTGAAGCTGGTTCTCTCCTGTCACCGAGAGATTTATCAGGGCTCAGCTGAACATCGGTCTCTCTTTGATCTGCATTTGTCGGTTTCTCAAAAGACCCTCTCCATCAACTCTCTCCTCTCCCTCTACCATTCACCTCTGCTTCTCAGATTATATCAGACGACCTACCTCAAATGGGTACTTAATAAATAAATAAAATGCTACTACTTTTACTAGTGTTATATGACTGTACAGTATGTATGCACTAACATGTAACAAATGATTTTATATCTCAGCTAAGCAATTTTTAATAATATATATATATATATATTTTACAAATGTACAAAAGTTCATTTGTGATCTTTACTCCAACTTAAGGTAAATTTGTGGGCCTTGCTATGCATTAAAAGTTAAATATTGGTATCTGCAAATATCGGTTCTTGGCCACAGGAGCAGGCATAAATCCAAATCGGCCCATATCTAGTTTATAGTGACACAATGAGTACAGGCTTATGTCACTACTACTTTATTGTTACTGCTTACGGCATACTTCATTGTTTTTTAGTTTATTATCTTTTTAAAATATTTATGGTCCCATGTACTTGATATTAAACTTTCCGTGTATGTAGTTTTGATTTAGGTTATAGTAATAGAATCTGGGTTTCAAATATTTTGACAACCCTATACAGATGTGTTTTTCACAAGTAAGATTTTCAAGTAAGATTAGAAAAGGCTCTTAGGTATTGTACTAGATTAGTAAAGTAGAGACTCTCTTTATGTCTGAAACCCATCACATCTCCTTTTCATCTTTGTAAACCCTTGTACACTGATGACTATAAACACTTCATTCCCAGCACAAGTGTTTTAGTCTGAAAATAAGTTTGCGTCTGGATTGCAAAAGGTCCTCGTCTCTCCTCATCTCTCCTCTTAGCTCCTCTTCTTCTGTTCCACATCCATCCCATTTTATGTGACCTATATCTCCACCAGCTCTCATGCTCCCCATCTGTTTTTACTGCAAACAGACTTGTGTGCCATTCTCATTAGCATCTGTCTCCTCTCCACTCATTGAGTAATGGTGTAGAATAGACTACCATGTCATCAGACTTGAAATAGCTATGTTACGTAACTATAATCTGTGATACATAAAAGCTATGGTCTCTAGACTGTCATGAGTTGCCAACTTGATGTAATGTTATTTAAAGGGGAACCTTTTGTTTGAGTGTCTGTCACCTGCTGTTTTTTATGTATATGTGATTGGTCTTCACAGTATGGCATTAAACTCTGCCTTACATTTACTCAATTACATGTGGTTTTATAGCTCAAAAATACCTAGAAAAACAGGTATATGAGCCTGATTGCCTCTCCGCAGATCTAACCTGAAACTTGGTCTCATTTGGTCTCCATGAATATAGAAATGTTCGTGAAACATTCCAGACAAAGCAATAACATCTCCATGGAGAAAAGCATTTGATGGACTATCAACCAGAAAGTTACACAGTGCACCTTTAAAGGGACAACTTTATTAATGTAAACTTGACATTTTATAGGAGTAACTGAAAAGGAGCTAGACAATCTGACATGAACCATTTAGTAAGAACATGATACACTATGTGAACATGACCCAAACAAAGTGACCCATAGACATATGTATTGAATTTCATTTTGGTGCCCGCTGCCAGGCAGCATCCTTTTCCGAAACACATGCCGTACTAAGAACAGCTCCCATAAATTACAAGCCTCTTTTTTGTGCCTATCTTTCACAGTGTGCACAGGCTCTGCTTCCTTCTGCCCCAATTTCTTTTAAATTAATGTTTTCATGCATACCCATCTGCTATGGACAAACGGCCTATGCTTTCTTGCTGAAAAGACAAAACCAGTTTCAGTAAGGAATGGGAATTAAAAATGGCAGAGTAACAGGAGGAAGGGGCCTTATAATCAGTGTCAGCAGTCAACAGTCAATCTTATTCTCTTCTTTTGCTCTCTTTGATTTATAAAATTCAAAAATATCAAATATGTTATGGCTTAAAATAAACTGTATCATCTAAATAGGAAAATAGGTAAAAGTAAGCAAGTGACATGTATTTATAGAGCGCCTTTCACAGAGATCAGCTCACAGTGCGTTACAGATAAAAAATATTAATAGTAATAAAAAAACTATAAAATGCAGTTCATTGCATTCAAAAATACAATACATTCAGAAAAAAACTATATTTCAAAAACAAGGTGAGTCTTAAAATTTTTGTTAAATAGCTCAACAGGTCTTGCTGTTCTAGGATCAAGGGGAATGCATTTCTTGTTTTTAACCTAGTGAAAAAAAAAATCCTGTTTTTGAATTTCACACTCTAGAAGGTGATCCCAACCT
Source organism: Odontamblyopus lacepedii (assembly GCA_034769755.1). Classification (NCBI taxonomy): domain Eukaryota; kingdom Metazoa; phylum Chordata; class Actinopteri; order Gobiiformes; family Gobiidae; genus Odontamblyopus; species Odontamblyopus lacepedii. Next base: position 22,317,031 of record CM068357.1, on the reverse strand, counting down.
TTTTTTGTCGTGAGTACCCCCTTAGCTTTGTCTCACACTCCTAGAGAGTACCCCCTACTTATGTTAGTCAACTGCCTGTTATATACTAAAATGCAATTTATGTGACCTTTCTAAATCTGAAATCATGTCAAGTACCACCTTGTAAATGCTTATAAACCCCAGGTTATAACACAACACAGCTCTAGAGAGCACTCTAGAGAGCTATTAATTTCATTAACACAAAATGACTGTAACTATCCACCCCCTCAGTATGACATTAAACATATAATTTTCCATGGAGACAAGGTGTATTTATTAGCTGTAAAACACCTATAATTAAAAAAAAGATCTCCATGGAAGCAAGCAGGTGGCGGATCCTCCTTCAGAAAAGTTGCATACTGCACCTTTAAATGATATTACCAGTATTACGGAAGTTTAACTGATTTATCTGGTGCTAGTGTTCCTTCAGATCTTTTGAGAAATAGTCCTATTGTGGCCAAAACAATGCTACTATTTTATCTTTAGGAGAACCATTCAGCATTTTAATTGTACAAAGAAATATATCATGTGTAGTTCTCATGTGTAGTTTCTCATGTGGAAATATATTTTTTGATTCTCATATTTTCTGTAACATACACCTGCTGTTGGTGTTGCTTTTGTCTGACAGGATATGAAGTCGAAGAAATGGCAAGATCTCACATCAGGGAAAGATAATGGCACTCAAACAACACTGTCGCAGCCCAGAGGTGCAAAGCAGCTGACAGTTTGAAGGGGAGAGGAACGAACTGAAATAGAAATGGATTCATGTCATTTTGCCTCCCAGCCCCACACAGATATTCTCCTGTCACTAGTTTACACTGTATTGGCTTTTGACTGGAGCAATGCTGAAGGACCTAACGTGTATGGCTATTTCTGCTGGTCAATACGAAATGGAGCTTCCAGTGCATTCTTGGACAAGTTTTTTGATTGCTTTGAATTTTTTTGTGGATAGCAATTTAGCACTTAATTACACAGATCATCAGCTCTGATAATTATGCATTCATTCTCAAGACATCAGTCGCGTGTTTGGCTGTTATACTCATGTTTCAGTAGCATGTTTGAATAGTTGTCGCTGTCTGTTTTTATTGGAGTACTTGTTTACTTCAGGACTGGCAGGACCAGGACTGGACACAGGCATGCTTGTTAGTGTATCAGTCTATAATGAGCTGTATGCCTCCTGGTTTGTGCGTGGGTGTACATACAGTGTTGTCAGGCAGTGGAGGATGGGGGTCTCCTGGGTTTGCTACACAGGGGGATAAGGGCAACTTGTAGGCGAACAGAATAGAGCAGATGGCTTACATGTCACTCGGTTGTTGTTCTTGTGCCAGGAGAAAACGCCTGTTGACTGTCTCTCAGGATGATTCGCATTATACTTGCCAGACACATTCCCAATAGCGGACACTATTGGGCAGTGACTCAGTGTAGCATGTAAGCCTGTCACGATAACAAATTTCGAAGCATGAAATATTGCTACAGAGATATACTACGATAAATGATAATTCTGAAACTTGACATATTGAAATATTGATACTTTATGCAGGGTTCTACAGTGCGCCCATTTCACTCGAATTTGCGAGTAAATATCGCGTGCGAAATTCGGCGTGCGAACGAGGAAAATAAAACAGTCGCACCAGTGCGAGTGCTTCTGCAGCACAATAAGGAGCTGCGCACTGACACAACGTGACGAGTTAAACGTTCTACATGTATCAAACATTAGGGGCGCAGTCACACTAGGACTTCAGAATCGTGCCCAAGCCTGGAACGCCCCTAAAGCGCGACACGCTCAGCGCGAGCGCAACCGAACACCTCCGACCGCGCACGACCCCAGCATACGAGCTCCGCGTGTGCGGCGATATCACTCATAGAACAATCTCTGCTTCAAAACACACCCATGCCCCCTTAACCGAGGAACGGCCCCGCAGCAGGACCCACGCCTGTCCCACCACAGTAGACACCCCTGTGCCGCTGGACTTCCCTCTCTAAAGCGAGAGCTTTGTCTCGGTCTTGTTTCGGACTCGAGCGCATTTGGACTCGGTCACATCACGGACTCGATGTCTGAATACTGAGTGCATCATATTTCATTACGGCCGCTGCTGTCGCCAATAAACTTGTACCAGTGTGCGGGACCTGTGTGCTGGAGCCCGTGGACACTGCACCGCCAGCGCGTGACTTGTCCACAGCGCCACCCTAAGCATGCGTCACAGGGCAGGTTAAACATCTGCCCTGTGAAAAAAACGAATTTTATGTCAGTGTCCGCACAGAGCAGAGCTACGGCACAGAGCAGGCGATATGTAGGCTGAAGTTTGCCAAAGAAAATGCCAAATTAATCTGTCACAACTCCAGGAATTTGAAAATACAGGTTTAAAAATTCTACCCACTTTATTCACATCGAAGCAGTTTTGTGTAAAGTGCCAGTGGAAGTTCTCTTAAAGAAGAGGTTCTCAAACTGTGGGTAGTGTTATGTTTTAGTTTTAGTTTTTCCTCGAGTGATGCAGAAAAGAGGGAGCCACTGTCTGTGTGAATGTTCTTGTATGTTAGTTTAGGTCCAAAAAGGGGCACAGAGTGTTTCAGTGCAGTACAGTCTGTTTGGCTTATTTTAAGTCTAAATGAATATTAATCAGATAAAATGGAGATAGACTGATTAAAAACACAGTGATTGTGCAGGAAAAGTACAGTCATAATTATTTTGTGTTTTTGTATAAAATTCATTCAAATAAGTTGGTGTGCGCAAGTTCTGCACTGTAATAAACGGTCAAAACTAAAACCTATTTGTGCCCCCATTTGTTTTTCTGTGCTCCTAAAATTTTTGACTTAGGGGCACATGTGCTCCTGAAAAAAAAAGTTAGTGTAGAGCCCTGCTTTATGCCACTTTATGACACAAAGCAGGATAATCCCTGTAAACCATTTTTAAATTGACTGTATCATTAGAAGGTCTGAGCTGCAACAAATAAATAGCAGAATGAACCAATAATTATAGCCATAGAAGTTTGTTATTCAACCCTCTACTCTCAAATCTTATCATATTACAACAAAAACAACAAAAATCTCGTCACTAATGCAAAAAAAAATGTACACATGATAAATTCTGAGCTACAAAATATATTCCATTCCATATATACCAATATTTCATCTGCCATGCATTTGTAAGGGAGGACTTGATAATTCTGAGCTAAGCAGCACCACGTGGCCGTTGTGATTCTGGTTTTACTAGAATTAAGAGTTTTGGGACACCATCTCAACTAATGTTGAGAAATATTACCAATACATTATAATCAATGACCTATGTTAATGAATTCATTATTAATTGAACATTTGATCTGAAGGTTCTTGAATTATTTCCATAACAGTGACTCATGTGGAATAGCACATCACATGATCAAGCAAACTTATGGTTTATGAATATTTATTGACCAAATTAAACAGCATTTAAATATGAAAATATGCAAATGAGAGTAGGTTATCCTAGACTGGTGTGAACGAAGGATTGTAAAGAAATCTGAGATAGTAGTACACTTAAACTCTTAAAGTACACTTTAAGAGTTTCTAAAGTTATGTGTTATTGATTGATTTTAAGCCGTCTGTGACATTTTGTGCATATACAATCAGAGAGAGATGCGTTGTAATGATGGAGTCCGATCTGGGTCCTTCAACGTGCCTGACGTCTTCAGAGAGACAGATGGCAGCTGCGTGATCTAACAGTATCTCCAAGCTTTTGGTCTCGAGAAGAACAGGAGGCAAACTTCTGAGCATCCATGCAGTCTGAGGAGCACTGGTCACTAAGGCTAATTAATCAAAAAGATTATTTGTCTACAAAAATGTAAATATATTCAAATTTGGAAAAATATGGAAGCTTTGCTTCCGGTCAGATTAAGCTGCCAAAAATTAAATCACGTCCAGAGACGGGTACAGGCCTCGTACGGCTGCGTTGTCCGACCTTGATCCAACTGCATGTTGGGGCCAACTGATAAGAGTCTATAGTTATGTGTCCACTTCCCACCCACCTGAGTTTCAGCGGGAAAGGCTTAGCCAGTGAGAAGGGGTTGTGTGGGGGGTTGGGGCAAGGCAATGTCTGCAAAATTCAACTCACACTACGTTAAAACAAAATCATTAACAGTTTTACACAGATAATGTGTTCACATAACAATTACATTATTTTACAAATCAACATTAAACACACTGGCAATGATTCACAGAGTAATAGTTCTTTTTTTTTTTTTTTTCTGAAGGGTCTATGTAGAATTTGTTCAATTAAAATCCAAGTGTCTTTTTAATTGTCTGTGTTGTTTATTTAATATATACTATTTGAATCTTCAGTCAGTATAGTTTCTTTATAAGGGAGACACCTATAGATATGCAGATCTTTTGTAAAATCCTTGTAGAAGAGTCTCTGTGAGTCTTTATAAGGAAAGTCTAAAGTCTCTTGCTCCTGTCTTGTCTCTTGCTTGCAAACCACAAGTCTATTAATCTCAATATAAGTGACTAGTCGGCAGGCAGTGGGGGAAGGTGAGGTTAGCAGGGCCAATAGCCACTGCGAGGAGGGGTACAGGGCTTTCATAGTTAAACCACAGTCAGAGTACTTGTTCAAACTTTAGTAGATATTCCTTCGTCAAAGTTAGATATCATGGCCAGAGTTGAGATACTGAAGAATACAGCGTCACAGCCAAAACTTTAGTCTTACAAATTGAACATTAAGTTGATATAGTAATTATCATGACAGGCCCAGTAGCAGATAAAGATAGGCATAGATTTTTTAAGGATTTTTACTGGCACATACCCTTTATCATCAATATCCTGATTGACTCATTTAATACCTTATTATAAATTCTGATTTATACAGTACAAAGCAGCCACAATCTCTCATTTGCATATTAATTTGACATTTTTAATTTGACAGCCTGTCTTAACTCAGACTTGTCTTGAGACAATACATACTTAAGGTATGCATGTGATTATAAAACGGTGAATTCTAGATAGTAACCTTCAGAGAGACGGTCTGTATGATTGGTCATTGAAAGTGAACAAGTTTAGGAACAGGGTTATTGGAAACACACAGAAACTGACTATGGTTAAGGCAACAGCAGCTTAAAAACAGAAGGAAATTTGTCATCTGTTAGCTTTATTTCAAATTACACTATAAAATAAAACATAATAAACATGTTGGTTTACATTAGCTAGTTAGTGTTACATTGGTAATTAATTAAGTAGTAGTAGTGTCAGATTTTTCTTGCACAGATTTTCTTGCTCTTATGATCATGGGAATTACTAAGTCTGTAAATGTAGTAATGTATAGTGAAAGAACTCAAATGTGTAAGAAAAGAGCAGAGCAGGTGTCGTCTGGGGCGTCTGATTTGTTTTTCCGAATTATGTTAGCGTTCGTGTGCATTTTTCAACTCGAAAAAATACATGAATACAGCATATCCATCACTAACCTTATGAAATATATAAACTGACTGCCTTAAACAACAATAAATACAATGTCACACAAAATATCTAGTGAGCCTTTTCACACGCATAATCTCTGAAATATTTTGTTTTAACAGTACATCAACAGTACATCTACTGTGAAACTCTGCCTTTCTTCTGCGTATATTTGCCTGCATATAAATCCTTCATAATACTCAGTGAGTCAGTTCACGCTCCAGCAGACAAGAAACTTAAGGCCATCGCACGGATTTCCACTCTCAACTCTTCAGCTCCAGGAAATCAAACTATGACTGTGGCGGCAGGGAGCCAGTTTACTCCAGGGAGCGGGGAGATGATTTTGTCAGTTTGCCCCTGTATCAGACCAATGATGCACACACCGTTTAAACTAAAGGGCAGCCTAGTGTGATGGCTGCTCTCAGAGGTGATGAGATGAGCATAGCGCTGATGATTTCCTGTAGACTGATGAATCTGCTAACGGGGCTTGTTGTGGACTTGCAAAAAGTGGCATTCTGCTGTAGGTTGTTGGCATAGTTGAAATGCCTTTGTGCAAAAAAGGACAACTTTGCTGCTGTAATGCGTTTTGTTTGGGAATCTGTCCAGGCTGTTTTTACTGTCTGATGTGGTAAAGGGACATGTTAAAGGTCCTATGTTCTGCAAAATTGATTCTTGTGATTTTTAAGACATGTAATAATCTTGTTACCTCATCAAAAACATACTTGGAGTTGTGTTTTGTTTCAATCACACATGTTTGGGTAATCCTGCATTATTAGTCTGGCTACAGCTCCAAAGCTCAAAATGCTCTTTTCCACATTGTGATGTAATGAAGTAGTACTTTTCAAGTTAACAGCTATTTTTTACCTTTTGTACCTTTGATTGGCAATTGCAGGGCTGAAATTATCTCAATGATTCTAGTGAAAATGTATGGAGTTTAAAAATACAGTGGAGCACTTTCCCAGTCATGTATTACCACATGACATCACAAGGTGGAGTGTTTTCCATCAAGCTTAACATGCAGGGTTTATGTATTAAACATGTGTGTGAAACAAAACACAACTCCATGTATGTTTGTGATGAGGAGACAACATTATAACATAGATTGGATTTCTTCAATGTGCAACTATACTGGATATTGTTTAATGTTTTGCTTTTGAGTTTTGAATTGAGCTCACGTAATTCAATTAAGACTTCTTAGGGAACTATTGAAGTGTTCAAATTGCTGATGGATGGTACAAGCAGGAGAAACTGCTTGTACCATCCATCAACAAAACCCGTCTTATTTAAATATTTTTATAGCTCTATTGTGGTATTGAGGCATTGATTGTGCCAAAAAAGGATATTTGCTTTTGAGCCTCAGAGTGTCCTAATCTGTGTATTTGTTTATATAATTTTAGTTAATTATTGTCCTTTTTTCACCTTTCATTCATACACAGAATGGTGACTATGCTAAGGATACGGGATAGCAATAGCATAATAGATGAACAAGAGCAATACCAGTAATGACATCACCAACATATATGAAAGGACATCAATCATGTTTGGCTGTCGATACTACTGATGCACTGATGTACATTTAAAAATCACTGCATTGACATTCAGGCTATTGTGATAGTACAGTATATGGAGAAATGTCAGCATTGCTTTATACTATGTACTGAAATATAGTATATTATTAGCAGATAAATGCATTCCTTCTTCTTGAAAGGTTAGGTACTGGATTATATGTCCTGCAAAATACTTTTTTATTTTGCTCTTTTATACACAGTAGGACTTCATGGAGTTTCTTGAAGAACTTTGCCTGCCTCTCCTTTTCAGCTAAAGAAAAGCTCCTCTCCAATGATTTCCTGTTACTTTTGCACCCAAAATAGTTGGCTGTGTGCTGTGTCCCTTGTGTGCGCAGATCTGTTTGAGGCGAGTGAGGCAGGCGGGCAGTGTGCAGAGAGTGGAGCTGACAGAGAGAGCCCCATGACAGCGAGTCCCAGACCAGGAAGCAGAGTAAACAACAACGTGTGCACAAGAGGAGCACAGCCGTGTCTCCAGCGCAGACAGGAAAATAGAAAGAGATAGGACAGATAGGATGACACAGCGTCTGAAAGTTTCTGGAGAGGCTAATGAGTTTAGCAAGGCTCCCTGGGTGTTTGCGGTAATGCTGAAAGAAAACATGCATCTACACATAATCCGGAAATGTAATTGTGTCTAGTGAATTTCATGATAATTAACAGTGAATGTTTTGGTTGCACGTCCGGCAAATAATTATTGAAGCTGACCTATTATGCAGAATTGACCTTTCAGAGCTTTTAACCATGTTATAGTTGTTCGCCCTTCTCATTTACCCTCTTGAAGTTGTATTTGGTGTAATTCATGCATGTTTGATCTTTAATCACTTATTTTCTAGACACCATATTACCAGTCAACTGGCATACACCCACTGCTCTGTTCTAACATTGTTCTACAATGGATAGATTATAACTATATAGCAAACTCAAGCACAATATGTGACCTTTAAGGATTAGGACATTACTGTAATTTATGCAGTAAGTGAGCATCTTGTCCACATAGGCTTAGTTTTAGCAACAAACTAAATAAATCCAACAAGCAAGAATCTGAGTTGACAAATTGTTTGATGATCATTAGGCCTGATCGGTACATAACAGATGGGACAATACGTTTTGGGATTTGTTAGTTATCATAGTTACTTTTTTCTTACACTATAAGGAAAATGCTGGTTATTTTTCAGATTTATGATAAGATATGATAATGTAGAGGATTGAATTATGAACTTCTATGACTCGTTATACAAACAAATTATGTAAGTGTTGTGCTATTTATTTTATTGTGAGTTTTTAACATTTAGAATACTTTTTGAGGGATAATTCTGCTTTCTGCTCTGGTTTCAATATTATCATTTGTCATCTATATTTACTTCAGCAACATTCACTTCAAAATTTGTTATTGCAACAGGGCTAGTGATCATATTATAATTTTACCAATGTTTGCCTATATTTTTTTTCATCCTTTTGTTTAGCACAGGGACCACAAATGATTCCATGTGGCCAGTGCAAAGCAAACATTTTATTATTTTCTCATTTTAACTTTTCTCTGCCATTAACTTATGTTTTACACCATACAACGCCTTACCCACAAGCTAAATCCATTTATCTGGGTATAGAACCTGCACAAAATGTACTATGGCTTATGAGTGTGGTTGAGTGGTTAAGGATGCAGCAAAAAATCTAATTTTTACTGCTGAATATAGAGGCATAGAAAGAGACCAGACACTGTTTGTATTGACCTGTGAATACTATATTATGGTTTTGCCATTAGAGCCTAAAAGTACTAGAGGGATGAAGAGGCATTAGGGATATTGACGATTTGCTCAGATCAATATTCATTTATGTTTTTGCAAATGGATGCATTGGCTCTTACAGTGACCTTTTCTTTCTATTCATTTCAGAAAACTTGTACCAGCTGAGAGGTCCACACTGCGCCCCTCAGAGCAGCATCGAGGGTCAAGAGGACATGGAGGTGGGGCCATTATTTACCCTTGCACAGAAATATGGTCTTTCTTGTTCAGTGATAGTTCAACTTAACACAAATATTCAGCTTTCAAAGCACTTTTATCTTTTTCAATGGTATAAAATGTGACTAGATTTAGATCCTGGTCAAAATTGAGTACAAAATCTAGTAATTAACCAAAAATAATAATTAACCTCAATAATTCTGTAAAGGCTGCAACCAGACCTGCATTGGAACCAAAAGTTATATTTATCATATGAGTAAATAAAGCCCTGAAAACTCTTTAAAATCAGCGTCAGCGCTATACAAGTGTTATGTATTGTTTTATGTATTATTATTATAAATCCAAAACTTAACCATGAGTCAGCCAGATAATTTAAAAACAAAACTTGCCAAGACAAGACATGATTATAACTAGCTCTAAATCAGAGGATACAACCATTTACACATACTGGTACCTCAGTAAGTACATTTTTACTCATCTACTTATTCATCTGTGCCTTTCAACTCTTTTACAGAACAAATGTAAGACGCATGTTCTGCTGCTGGTGGTCCATGGTGGGAACATCCTGGACACAGCAGGTGGAGACCCCAACACGAAGGCGGGTGATGTGGCCACTCTGTCGTCTGTGCTGGAGAAGGTGACGTGGGCGCACTTCCAGGCCACAGTCGAACACGTGATGATCAAACTGGTGCCATGTCCAGCTGTGTGTGCTGAAGCCTTCTCCCTGGTCTCCAAGTGAGTGACACACAAACTAATTAGGCGTCTGTTGGGCTTATTCTGATGACGTGGGGTTTGCTAATTTATTTTAATTTTAAAATATTTATAATAATAATTTATAAAAGTCATTATGAATGTGATGTAGTGGGTGAAGAAAATTTCATTCTACCAAGGATGGTCTGTTATTTTTTTTCAAAAAATAGTCAGTATTTCTTTTTCTCTAGATTTGTGGTTGATTTTGGCAAATGGTGATATCAGCCTTTTATATTCTTCACTCACAGTAAAAGTAACTGTAGCTGGATGTTATTTTCACACCAATTATGTAACTGTGTTGCATACTGAACAATATTTGCATATTTGCATATTTGTTATATTTTAATAAATCTGCATCCAGCAGCAGATTAAAATTCTGCAATTTTTAGTTTACACATATTAGTGCCATTATATCGTCCATGCAATGTACTGAGGTTTGAAAAAATCCAAACATTTTATTTGTGTAAATAACATAAGAGTTCTAAGAAATGAAATTCTAGCCAGTCATCAAACTCGAGGATCTAAAGTGGTTCTTGGATTTGTGCAGAGGGAGAAACAGATGCCATATTTGGAATAGGAAAGTTAGGCTTGATTGAAATGAACCTCAGTGAGAGATGGTTCATCTCTTACATTTTTAACTCAAAAAAGAAATAAATCCACTCACAGGAGCACATTAGTTGGAGTGCAAATGTGAATGTTGTATGTGAAAATTCTGTTGATAAAACACAGTGGTGAGTAAAGAATCAAGTGGATTAGCAAACTGTGAATTGCTTCTATTCATTTTTACAATTACAAAATGCATGCATAATAGTAACAGCATCCAGACAAAAGTTAAAATCTAGTATACTTTATGCTGGTCCCAGAAAGAGAAAAAACAGCTAAAAGAGATGAGAAATTCATAATCATTTCATGAAAGGTATAATGATATTATAATGTAACAGAAATAGTAAATTGCTCTAGCAACCACTTGGCACATTTTTATCTTAATGATCCAAATCCAGGCAAATTTGGGTAAATGCTCATTAAATAATTAAACTTGCTTTATGGGAAAGACATTAGGATAAAATAACCCACACTTGTCAGATAAGGCAGTTAAACTCAATATTATCTCAAACATATAAGCACATCCCTGCCTCCCTGTTATATTTATTTTGTTTTGACACAGTAAACAGCCTCAGTGTCACATGACTGGTTAACCTGGGTCACTGTACAGTTCCCTTTGTTATGACAGAAAACCCCTCTGTTGCTGCCCTGTCCCTTCAATGCAATGTGAAGAAAGATTTCTCTGCTGTCAGATGACATCTCCTCCAGCTCCTGTTCACTCTGCTCATGGTGGACGAGCATAGGCGGGCATATTTACAGCCCCTCGCACCTGTCCATTCACTTATGGACACATTACTGGAGTTAATGGACCATTCCAACCCATCTGCATAACAACACCTGTGGACCAGACAAAAAAATGATATAATGCAATCAAACGGAAAATACATAGATGCATATTATTGAGATTGTTGAAGTGAGATAAAGATTCAAAGTGGCAATAAATGTGAATTATTATAGTCATTTCTATAATCATGTTTGATTGTACTTTTCTTGCTTTCTTTTTTTGCATTTTACAAACTGACAATAAGTTAACTATCCTGTAGACTTTGTCTGACTGGATTATGAGTATAAACTGCCATAAACATAATGAGCTATTGGTCTAATTAAACAGAAACATCAAGAGCAAATGGAAGTGTATTAATTGAGCAATGACACATCTCGCCTCATGTGTGACTCAGATGTATTCAGAGGCACTTGAAAAGCCTGCGTCACCTGTCACCCTGCCTTCTTCAGTCCAATCTGGGACAACTTATTGAGCGGTTAGTCATCTGCTTCAGTCCAGTCTGATAAGCAATTCTTACAGGGAAAAGGCATGTGGTAACAATCAAATGATCTGTTACCACTCAGATATCAAAGGAAGACAGGATGCTTTATCATTATCAGTGAGGCATTTCAGTCATTTCAATAGAGGGGACATAACAGTAATAGGCAGCGACTTTTCTCACATAATGTAATATTTTATTTTATGCACTATGCAATTCTTTGGTTGTGGGTCTTTCACATGCTTGTTTCTGTGTTATTGCTCTGCCTGGAATGTTCCACAGTGTGACATTAATCAGTTATACGTTATATTTATTACATGTGATTTTGCTGTTCAAATATACCTAGAAAACCAGGCATTCTGACTGTGAGCAGGATTGCCTTTCCACAGATCTAACCTGTAACTTCTGGTCTGGTTTGGTCTGCATGAAGATAGAAAGATTTAATGCCATACTATGAAACATTCCAGACAAAGCACCCGTGACAGACCCTCCACCAGCAAAATTACACACCTTTAACTTATGTAGGTAAAATATCCACAATAACCCCATACGAATGACTGTATGTGACAAGGCAACAGCAGCCGAGTCACGCCGAGTGGAGAATGAACCACCAAACAACCCCGCTCTCCAAGGCAGCCGTACAGTAGTAAATGGAGAGGGCATTCTGTCTGGCAGCCTCAGACTATGTATGCTTTCCTCTCCTCTTACTGCTCAGTGTCACACAGGAGTAACCACACATAGTGAAGCGTATCTACAATCTCAAACCCAGACCTCTTCACCTGTTCATGTAGAGCAAAAAATGAGCAAAAAAATGTGTTTAAGCAACAATGTTTTGTAACATAATGCAAAGGAACTAATTAATCAGATAGAGTAATTAGTGACTGACTATTCATTGTTTCCTCCTTAAATCCTGTTCAATATCTCTATTCTTCTCTCCTTACTGCTATTGTAGTGGTAGCTTAAATAGCTTTAGAAACACAATGAGAAAGGTGCATAGGCCGTTGCTGATTGGAAAGCCCTTTTGAAATATGCCGGTCTACTGGAATTGACATGATGGGCAAAATGCTTGGTTCAAGGATAGAAAAGGTTAATTAGAAAAAAAATATTGACAAAAGCCCAGAGAGCAGACAGTGCACTGCTAATTAGTATGCTTTTGACATTTTTCATTCCCAGGCAGCATTTAACCATGAGGAATATTTTATGCGTAACCTTTTTAATTGTTTTGCTGAATGACTTAGCCCCAAAGGCCATCACATCACTCTCTATCTGAAATTCTAAGAGATATTATGCCGTTCTCTTTTGATCAAGGCTCGTCTGGTCTCTTTGATCTGGAGGGGTTTGGGGGCATGGTTATTATGTCACGCATGTCTAGCCGCGGTTAGGTTTTTTTGCACATTATTAACAAAATCAGATGTCAAAGGTGCATTGAGTAACTTTTCCGGAGGGCGGTCTCCTTGGTAATTGTATTGCTTTGGCTAGAATGTTCTTTAGAATGGCATGAAATTGACCTTTTATTTTCTAAATGTGTTTTATTTGTTCAAAAATATGTATTCTTACAGTGAGCAGTGTCACCTCTCCAAAGCTATTACCTGTAACTCAGCCTGGTGGTGTCACCTACTTGTTTCCACGGAGATGGAAAAGTTGAATGCCATACTATGGAACATCCCAGGCAAGAGAAGCAATAACATCTTCATAGATACGAGCAGGTGGCAGTTTATTATTTTTATTATTTTATTATTCTTTATTCTTTATTTCAGATGCAAATATTATTCAGTCCATAGTTAAAAAGAAACAGAGAAACAGAATTTAAAAAATATATAAGGCAACCAAATTAGTCCATAAAGTTCATTAAAAAGTAGGGAGTATTTGTTCCCAGTGCTTTCTCAGAGCAAAGTTACATAGTGTACCTTTAAACATAACCTTCGTTAACAGGTCAGTTTCTGCTGTTTCACTGTTGGCAGCTGCCTCTTATTTGAGTCGCTTCAGTGTAACTATAATGTATTTCACGTTTACTGTCACCCTTCTAGCCGGTCAGTGGTTTTATCTGCGACAGCTTGACATTCTCATTCTTTAATTTCTGTGTTGAGAGCTGTTAATAAGCGTAGCAGAGGGATGTGGCTGGCAGCCGGGTAGAGACCTGTGTCTGTAATTGACGTTACAGAGAGTGGCACAGACTGAAGCGTGAACAAGAGGAGAGCACTGTGTGTGTGTGTGCTCCACTTGGCTTCCTCACATTAATTCACATGAAAAATACAAGACATTCATTCCATATTCCACAATACATTCCACAGCAGTCAGCCACAGTTAATACCCCTGTGCTATGTGCTGCTAATGGCCACATACATTATACATTCATACTAAGAATTTTAGATTTGTTTTTAATCTGTGGAACAGTCTACACTTAATCATGCTCACATAATTGGTGAGTAAAGTAGACAATTATAGTATTAACCAATCAAAACATTTTAATAATTGCTTCATACCTACATATTTAAAGTATTGGATCAAAAATGTATCAAATAAATTATGTTGTTATTAGGGCTGTAGTCAGTTTAAGAAATTCCTGGTCAACTAAAGACATGTCCTGTCAATTGATTAGTCGATTAAAAAAGGGGGCGTGACAAAAGCTCTCAAAACTTTTATGTTTCTTTATATATCTCAACCAAAACGGCTCACACAAGGCTACACCTGCAAGGGGGTTCATGAAAAAATAGAAATTTATGCAAAAAACAAAAAAAAACATATAACTTATATAAAGACAGAATAAACTAATGAATCATTAGTTTAATGTGCCTTTTTACATATAAATACCAAATCTTCAGCTAACTCACTCACTAACTTCTCCTTTCTGCAGTTGTCCCATATGAAACCTTATACGGTAATCTAAATAAACTACGTTGTCAACCAATACAAACAATGGTTGACTGAGAAAGCATTGACCAATTAATCGACTACTCAACTAAAGGCCTACAGCAGTAGAAGTATATATTTTTCCTGATAGCAAACTGAGCCAACTCCTTTTTTGAAATTGTAGTCAGTATTGCTTTACCTTACTGTTCAAGATACACTCATCTTTATATGTGTTCTTTCTATAGCTTTTTAGCTCTTACTTATAAAAGCAAGAATAGATTTTTGTTGATCTTAGTTAGAGTTTTCTCTTTCCATTTTTGAGGTTATATTCACTTTATTTCCTCCAGTAAGGTTTTGCCATCAGCTTTTGTTTTTGTTTTTCCCACAGTACACTGGTCACTTTCCCACGGGGCTACTGTCTACAGAAGGAAAATAACGAATGATGAAAAACATTTGTTCAGTGTCACAGCTAAACAAATAATTACATAAAAATAAAGTGATGTGTAACAGTACTACTCTTTGGATGTTAATGATGATAAACAGAAAGCCAAACACGTACTTCTCAAGCCAAGAAACTGAGTAATTAGCTGAGTGAAACTGAAAGACATCAAAAGCAATAGAAATAAAATGTTTTATTTTTAAAGATGGTAATGTGTGATAATCTCCATAAATGAATCCATTCTGTAAACAGGCTTGTAGATTGGCCGTGTCTGTCTGTCAGTGTCTATAATTTTGGCTTTTATTAGCAAATTGCGAGGCTGCTATTTTCGAGGTACCCTTGTTTCCTCCAAAATACTTTATACAGTATTCATGAAAACTGCACACCCTGGACAACTGTAAAAATGTGCTTCTTGTATTTGTTTGTCAATTCATACTTCAGTATTCTTGTCAATTGTCAACTCTTTAGAGCTTTTAACCATGTTATAGTTTTACCCTCTCAAAGTTGTATTTGGAGTGATTCTTGCACTTATTTTGAAGACGCCATATTGCCAATCAATCCTCATTTTCACCGCCACTGCCACAATGCATGCCTACTGCTCTGTACTTCTTCAATTTTATCTTTTTAATCTGTGATACTGTAGGATTTGGCAGCGTTGCATGGTCATTTGGTAAAAATTCAAAAAAGATCTTCTAGCTACGAGAGTGATGTGCAGCTATCCATAGGAGGGGCACACATAGATATTTTTCCCAAATCATTCAGCCCTACTACTGAGTTAAACTGCAATGCATGCCTTTCTTGCTTTAACAAAAAACTAAAACCTGCTTTAATCCAGATTGCTCCAGGGTTTTCAGCATGCTCTCACAATATGCACAGTCAGTTGGCTCTGAGTGCGCCCACACATCTCACAATGCTACACTTTTTCCACTCCTCTTTCAGTGGTTAACACTGTTTGCGCTAATGACAGTGTTGGACCCGTGGGTGTGCAAAGTCTCATTACTTGCGTGCCAACATAAACACACTAGAGACAGGACTCTACAGCTGCGCGAGGAACCAAATACTGCTATGTGCCTAATTTACTCTCATTGTAGCTAGCAACTTTGACTAAATAAAAAAATAACACTACAGAGCTGAAAGTGATGAAGTCTCTTAGCACATTTGAAATAAAAAACAAAAAAAATCAAATAAACAATGCACTCTGGACTAAGTCTGTCATAATTCCTGGGGCAATGGAAGAAGTCTCTGTGGAGAAGATTTTCCAGTCCGTGTCGTGTTTGTTTCCATGTGCATTACGAGGGATCACTTCTCTCCAAGGGGCTCTCAGAGTTCATTATTATCCCAGCTTGATAATGAAGCCACTGTGCTGGGTGTCAAGACAATACACACCAGCTGTATTGGACATGCTATACACAGGAAGTCGAAAAGTATCTAGTGTTGTCATCACACCCTCTACCGCTGTGCACCCAATTAACAGCAAGTGAGAAAAAAATGACTTCCCTCCTCTGGGGATATAGGAAAATCAATTATTAAACAGTAGTTGTATGTCAATATTTAGAGAAAAAGTTCCAGTAGGTTCAGTGTATTTATTTTTATGAAAGGTAACTTGTTTTTAAAGTACATTGCTATATTCACTATTTTTGTTGTTAAAGTAATGAATAATAAATAATAAATATTAACTATTGTTAATATTTCTGAATTGCAGGGGTGCAACTTATTCAACATAAGGTCTGTCACGATAATTATTATATTGAGTTATCATTCTGTATATATTGATGGAACAATCATTTTTGGTGGTCAGTATGTGTCTTTATACTTGCAGGGAATTTTTGATTCTTCTATTAGATTTAAGCTGTAGAGGGTTGAATAAATAACTTGTATGACTCATGATAGATACAAACTAACCACTTAAGTGTTTCATTCTGCTATTTATTTAGTGCAGTTCATGTTTTCTAACCATAATAGTCTTGGGGATAATACTGCTTTAGAGTTATTGTGTCAGTGGCATAATTTGTTTAGTTTTAATATTATCGTTTATTGCCTATATTGTCTTCAGCAAATCTATATTGTATGTCAAAATGTGTTATCATGACAGGACTAATTCAATAATATTATAAGAAAAAGGCTACTGTAATTCTAATACAGTCTGTTTTTGCAGGATAATGTATTCATGACACTTTCACACCCACCATAACATCTTGTACCCAATTAACGGCAACAGGAAAGGCTGTCTCTACCTTACAAAAGTAACACAACACTAACAAGAACGTTCAGCTTCAAAACAAGTTTGTGAAACTGTTTTGCTCTTGAGACTTCTGAAAGGTTACATTGAATTAGCTCTGGCATTTTCTCTTTGTGGAGAGACTCTGACGATGTTAACTTGGCTCTGTCCTCCACTGGGGAGACTTTCATTATTGAGGCTATAGATGCTCTCCTCCCATTCCTGCTCCTCTTCCTCATTAAGAGGAGGCTACAAAGGATTGCTGTTATACTCACTAATTGCACAAATGCAGTGCCAAGCCATCCATTAAACAGGAGTGGGTGCAGTTCAGTTCTAATCTGTCGGACCTTAGATTATACGTAAGAGCCTCAATATCAGAGACCACCTCAAGGTTAGATGAGATGAAACTCATTTGATTTTTAATCTTCTCGCATGGTCTCTCTCCCTAACTGTTTCTGTTAAAAGATCATTACATCATGGTAATGCTGCTCCCTGGAGACTATAGAGTTCAGGAATTTTTTGCTAAAACCTATTGCTTAAGTGTTCATTTGTTCTGTGGCATAGTCATCCTACACTCAAAGATCTATTGTGTAAATAAGATGAAAAAGAAAAAAATACTAAAATATATTTAGATATATTTATATTTTTTAGGTATACAATTTAAGTATTACATTTTCCCCATTCCCAATTTTTTCATACACATAAAAATAATTACTTTGACAGTGACTTCAGTAAAATATTTTAAACATCTCTTGAACTCTGCTTCTCCTCTCACACATCCAAAATGGAGGTACTTTTATCCTTGCGATAGGTAATTGTTTTCGTAAGTCAATGGCTGCATCCAGTAATACTCACAAAAATTTGTTTTTGTGCTTAAGTGCTCTCTACAGCTGTGGAACACTTTTACAACATCTATTTTTCTTACCCTACGAGCATATTGTACGGAAATGATGTTCAAGAGTAATTACAGTCATAAAAGTAGATGGATATGAAATGGGTTATTAAATTCACAAAGCCAAATTATAATTCTCTTATCCTAAACATAACGTCAGAAATGCAAAGATGTTAATCTTTTAACTAAACTCAGTGGGTTGTAAATCAGGATGTGAATCATGTTAATAAAGCTAACAAGTGTTTGCATAATCAGCTAATTATGCCCCGTAATAGGGAGAGCCTCACCTGGTATTTGTGGAGCACTGTGCCAGGTGTACGACTTATTTTCTCATGGATCGTGAACCCACCGCTGTCTTAGAAGGAGCTTTGAATATTAATGTGACTTTTCTACTGTTCAATTCAGTGACATGTTATGACAGTTGTTTACAAAACTTTAACACATGTGGAATAATTAAGCCGAATGCAATATGGATTCTTTGGTAAGCTCAGACAGGTGTTAAAATGAATGGTTTTGCTCCAAGCTGGAGCTGTACTAGAGTCAAGAGATCTGGGAATCACATGTTCCCTCATTATTCAAAACAATTCGCAATACATGGCTCACTATATAATTTTCCAATATGCTGATACGGCAATAATCTATATGCTGCACAGATACTACGATTTAAATAAACAAATGCATGCATACTTTGTACTATTAACATACTGTTGTTATATTAGTAATTACCACCATAAATACTTTGCATAAACCCTGTATTGGGATATTGGGAAAAATCACATAGATGCAGAAATGTCAGTGCCAAATTTCACCGTGTTATTCCTCATCATCTTAAAATCTGCACACATCTCCAGGTCTGACCTAAAGATGACACCTTTTACACATTTTCTTCTTGCTAGATTTCTTTGGTATTATGACTAGAAATTATTGGCTGCACATGTTGGACAGTTCAGGTGTGAGAGAGTGAGAAAATTACCTGCTTGTTTCTTGTGACTTCAACTTCTTTGTACTTGAGATAGTAGTAGAAAAAGCGTTGGTATCACTGTATCCATCCTAGCAGTTGGTATATAATGCTCCTATCACCTGGCCAAATGCAAGAAATGGCTGCTTGCAGCTATGGAAAGGGCAAACATAAAATGGCAGGATAATGTAGTAATCTTCCAGTACTGTGGATCTTGATAGGTTTCTGCAGACTTCCCTAATGTTAGGACCAGGCTGTGCCCTTCTGTGTCACCAGGCGATGGGTTTGCTGATATTTTTCAACCTTGGGTCTAAATTCTTGCTATATTCTGTAATCAGAGAAATGACGGACGGGGATAGACAGGACACAGCTCAAGGAGAGTTCAGGGTAGCGCCAATCTGAAGTAATAAAAAACACAAGGAGAAGTCAAGGCAGTTTGGTCATTTCATAAGACTGCTGCAAATAAATCATACATACGAGCTTGATTGTATTAAGTTTTATGCTTTACAGTCTCAAATATGACAAACTGTAATGTTAACTTTAAAATAATATGATTATTTAACCAACAGTCACATTTTTCTTAATACTGAAACTAATATCTCAATAGTTTTTGTGGTATCTCTCAATGTCTCCAATTAGAAGTTGCAGAAATGTCACTATGATTTTTCAGTTATTATTTCTACTTTGATAAATTGTCCATTTCTATATGTAAAATGTTCTGAAAAAGTTGTCTTGCTGCCAGTTGTATTTTATTTATATTTCACTTTTATCCAGAAAATGCTGAAACTCAATAATAATAAGAGACTCGATTTACACGTTTAATACTCTCACAGGTTCCACAGTGCTGTAATCTTTCAATCGTCATGGATATTGTGCTTAAATTACATATTTTCTGTTCTCTTGTCAGCCTAAACCCGTACAGCTACGATGAGAGCTGTGTGTCTAGCAGTGTGGACCACCTCCCTCTTGCAGCCCTCCCTCTCCTCGCCATCGTCTCACCTCGATACCAGGACGCCGTGGCAACCGTGATCGCCAGGGCCAACCAGGTGTACCGCAGCTTCCTGCAGTCTGAGGACGGACAGGGCTTCACTGGGCAGGTGTGTGAGTGCGTCAGCATACACTCCAAGATGTCTGCAAAAACATGAATTGTGTCTTTATATCTAAAAACTCATTGACTATGAACTCTAGAAATTTCATAAGACTACTCTTGGCTCTTGGTATCCTTTTGATTTAAACAGAATTTGAGTATTGGGATGTTGGCTCAGAATCTAACCCAGGCCTTGACTCCGAACTGGCATATGGCAGTTCATTGGCAATAGTCCTTTAGTATATTTGGAGTTTTAGTAAATTTGCAAATTTGAGTATATTTAAATCATAGTTGTTTAATCAGTTTAATTTAGTTTCCATTCCCCAGTGGTGTGGTGATATTTTTTGCAAAGAGTACTTTTCAATATTTTTTAAATATACCTTGTTTCAAGCTAGAAAAATGCCTATTTGGATTCAGTGCTGTTGACCTTACTGCATGAAAATGGACCTTGAAGGCAGGCCCTGACATTTTCTTTACATACAGAACATAGGGTCAAGGTCCACAAGGGTCCATAAGTCTCTTATATTTACATTTATTTTTGCAGTGTAGTCATCGGTTTTTAAGTTATTATCTCAGAGGCATTCATTGCTTTATTGGATTACCTGACAGGATTTCATTAAAAACCACAATTAATTATAAATCAGAAAAAATAAATGTTTGGTTGTTTTATAAGTGGGTATGACTTGGACATTTGTTGGACATTCTTCATACTTCAACAACTACTCATAATTACACCCTGATTCATCTGACTTGTTTGTATTATGAATGCACAGTGTAAATGCCACATGCAGATATGAAAGCCCGTAAGTTACTCACTGTACATAAATTTCTGTATTTATTATTGTTATGCCTATCTATTGTCTGAGCCAGGCTCTCTGACATTTTGAAATGATATGTTTTCACTAATCACATTCATTCATCTGTGCGCATGTGGCTTTCTGGCCACTCTGGTTCTGTTCTGATGCATTGTGTTGGATTGTGTGTGTATTTTGTGCAGGTCTGCCTTATGGGAGACTGTGTGGGTGGTGTGCTGTGCTTTGACGCCCTGTGCTTCAGTAACCATCACAGGACTGGAAGCCCAAACAACAGCAGCAGAAATAACAGCACCGAGAGCCTAAAGGTACAGCTCAGCTCTGGTAATGTGTGAGGGTTTTATGAAGACATCTCTGTAAAATTATGATTATGGTTACATGCCTGTCATACCTTATCCTTTCTGAGAAGTTAATTAAACTACGCAAACATTGTGGAAACACAACCTTGGCACTTTTCCCAGAAAAGAAAAGTTTCTGATTGTTACATTAAATGTGATTTAGCTTGTACAACAAAGTGATGGCAATAAACTTTTATTTACCACAATTTTAATTTCTTAATCCCTCTCTTTCTATCCACTTTACTCAAGCATTTACACTCCTCAGCCTGAAATTTTTTAAATATTAAACGTAATGTGGATTTCCTCCTTATTCCCTATCTTTTGGGCTTGCGCCACCAAATTTCTACCTGTGATTTGCATATGCATTTGAATTTGAAAGATATACAATATGAATTGGGTTGTAGTATTATAAAGTGAAGTGAGACACTTGTGAAAGAAATGAAAGGTCAAGGCCAAATTAAACCTGCCTAAATTCTTACATATTTTCCTTCCACTAGACTTTATATTAATAGCAATATCTATACAGTATAACACCCTCTTACTAGTGACCAGATAACCAGTGTTATTCGCTTCTTAGTTATTAGTATTTTTGTGATATTGGTTAAAATGATCTTATAATAACACAATTTTTAATCTGCTCTCCACACAGGACAGTTCATCAGGGCTCCAGAGAGAGTCCAGTCTTGGGTTGAGTTCCAGTAAAAGATTGAGTAAAAGCAATATTGACATTTCGGCTCCAAACAATGGCCAAGGAGGACCCTCCCTGAGCCGCAAACAGAGCGACTCCTATGATGGAGACTCATCCTCTGCAGGTCAACGTGGCTTTTTCTCCAGGTAGCACCAAACAGACTATACTCTAGTGTATTGGTATTGCTCCATAGATTAGTTTAATAACATTGCAGTATATATTTTCAGTATCATAAATTATATTATGTCCAAAAATAGTTGCTGAAATCCTTAAAGAAGACACTTTTTCTGAGTTCACATTATTTCACATTTTGTTCGCTTAAACCCCAATATTGATCTATAACAAATTAATAATTGATATGGATCCACTGGCTTCCTGTCCAAACCTGCAGAACTGATTCTTTGCTGCTGGCCCTGCCTCTTTATACTAGTATTTTACTCCAGCAAGACATTTGTGCTCTTACTTGAAAAATGGCTGTGGTTTGAATTCAGCATTATGGTCCGGAGTCTGACTCTTATTCACACAAAAGCTGGGCACAGGGTTATTCATGTATCCATCAAAATACCACTTTGAGTAAATTAATGCTTAAAAGCAAATTTTGTTAAAGGTGCACTGTGTAACTTGTCTGGTGGAGGGCCTGCTCCTTGCTTGTCTCCATGGAAATGTTAATGTTTTGTCTAGAATGTTCCAGAATATAGATTAAACCTATATATCATGAGCGAGACAAGCAGGTTACAATGCTACATTACAGCACTGTGGAGAGTCGCCCCATTCACAGAAGGAATTATTATCTTTTTGAACTACTATAGAAAAACCCATCTTGAATAAATGCTCGATGTATATGTTAAATGTCATACCATGGAACATTCCAGGTAATAACATCTCCATGGAGACAAGCAGATAGCAGCCCCCCCATCAGAAAAGTTATGCAGTGAACCTTTTATATAATAATACTAGTACAATCGCCATGCCAACAACACATGCAAGAAACGAGTTTATTATAGGGAGATGAGGCGGGGTGGCTGAGTTGAGACTCTAGGGTGGGGGTTCAGTCTCAATCTTCACATGGCCCAGCAGGGATGGGACCCCCCTCGTAGGCGTCTGGAAGACAAACAGATATGGGTTGGGAGGATGGAGTCAAGTTATTCAGGACAAACCGGGTTGCTGTGATAGGCTGCTACAAATAGGCCTCTGGTAAATTCAGGCGTGGTAGAAGTGAGCTGTGATTCGCTGGAGAGGAAGCGAGGGCAGTTGAGGCGTGGTCCTGCTCCTGACGTTAATCATATTAGCTACATATGTCCCCATTCAAAACTCATGTTAGCTATTAATGTATACAGTAACAACAAATACTGTTGATTTATTTAAAAATGGCTCGCTCTCGACACCAAAAAAGGGTCTGTTTCAAATCAGTTTGTTTTTTGATGTGCACTGATAATATTATGTAGGATGATCTTCTTGTTAAAGTTGCATTGTGTAACTTTTCTGGTGGAGGGTCCGTGAAATGCTTTTCTCCATGGAGATGTTATTGCTTTGTCTGGAATGTTTCAAAGTATGGTATTATGGTATGGTATTATGGTATTTTATCTTCATAGACACCAAACCAGACCAAGTTACAGGTCAGATCTGTGGAGAGGCACCCCTGCTCACAGTCAGAATGAGTTTTTCTGGGTATTTTTGAGCTATAAAATTATACAATTATAAATGTAATACATGTAAGGTAATGAATTATTTAATGTCATAGTGTGGAACATTCTAAGCAGAGCAATGACACTGTATATCAGAAGAAACAAGCAGGTGATGGACCCTCCACCAGAAAAGTTACAAATGGACTTTTAAAGTAAACATTTGAATTGCACCATATAGTAATAATAAATGATGAATAAGCTCCCACGCACAATAACAAAATCGGTGTGTTATAAATAATACTTTTCTGCTATCCATCTCTCTGTCCCTCTGTGACAGGATCTGATGTGTGTTACGGGTTCATCCACAGCCAGATGCTTGAAAGCACCTCTCATTTCACAATATGTCATTCTGCTTGGCTCTGCTTCTTTATCAATATTTGCAGCTTGTCTGTTCCTCCCTTTCCTGCCTACGCTATAAATAGCATCTGTACCTGTGCCAGGCTGTTAAACTGTGTGCAGGTGTATTAGCTGACTCAAGCTAGGTTTAATGGATACAACTATTCTGGATGGGGCTTACAACCTTGCTGTTGAGGCCAGAATAGAAGCAAATGTCTTCAATTTTAGCACTTACTGTTCATGGAGGAGCAGTGTACTTTCCAATGGATCCAACTTGATTAAGCCCTTAGTGTGGCTCTGCTGTGGGTAACCTCTGCTCCACATAGCTCTCTCCGCCTTTATTAGCCCTGGTAGAAAAGCCCTGCACCAAGAGGCCTTATTAAATCTGCTTTCCAAGACATTATTCCTCATTTCACACCAGTGGCTTCCCGGATTAGTGTATATTGTGTGTAATGCGAATTCTTACACACACACACACACCTTGTTGAGGCTCATTGTGTTGTCACGATTCTAAAATTTCAAACTCAATTTGGATAATAAGAAAAAGCCCTTAACATGAATACCAATTCTAATACCACAATCATAATAATAA
Source organism: Odontamblyopus lacepedii (assembly GCA_034769755.1). Lineage (NCBI taxonomy): Eukaryota > Metazoa > Chordata > Actinopteri > Gobiiformes > Gobiidae > Odontamblyopus > Odontamblyopus lacepedii. Next base: position 22,292,562 of record CM068357.1, on the reverse strand, counting down.
ACTCTCATTGTTGTTGTTTTATACAAAAAAAGAATTTCACAATCACAAAATGAGTTGTTTAGTTGTCCAGTAGAGATGGGCAATTCCAGGTCTGAAATGTTTAAAATGATTCTAGTGAAGGTGTAGGGAGATTAAAACTCAGTGGAGGACTTCCTGTATTACCACATGACATCGCAAGGTGGACCAGAGTACAAAGAACAAAGGTTTAAAAGTCTTAACCATATATTAATGTAAAACAAATGGAGTAGGACTCGATAAGGTTCTTAAACTTTAACCTACTCCTTTTGAGCACCACCAATACCAACACATGTACATATACTGTATCTTTGAGTTTGTAATGTATCTTATATAGGCATGTTGTTTAAATAAATGAAATAAAAGAGTGGCTTTCTGTTTAAGAAAATACTCTTACACTAATGCATCTAATTATGCAGGGTTTGTGTGTTAAACATGTGTGAATCAAACAAAACACACATCCAGATATGAGAGGGAGATCTCTGTTCTGATCTAGCAGTCAGAATCTGTTAAAAAGTGATTACTATAACATAATTTCAATACACATTCATCTAAAAGTGTTTTACATTGAGTAACGAAACATACTTGCCTCCCCTCTTGACTACAGCAGAGTCCTGGTAGCCTTTAATGAAACGCTAACCTTTTCTCACTGCGTGTTGGTTAGATAACACAAGACATTTACAGTAGTGGACATGAGGGTAAACAACAGGCTGATGATTACACAACCATAGAATGAACTCAGAATGAAGGGGTGAACTTGAGAGGGAGAGAGCAGCATAAGAAAACAAAGGCAGTATTGATCTTGGCTTTTAAAGGAGACAGGAGAGAGGTGGATAATCCCTCTCCCAGTGCACACTTTAATGGCCTCACTGCGGGGAATTTTGTTGTGTATTGCATCAAGTAATCACTGTAGAGGATAAAATCTACAAACATTACACGCTGCTGTAAAACATTTATATTGGTTTCAATTTACTTTGGGGTTATTTGGAGTCCCAGCTCACTCCTTCATTTCCCTAGTATTTAGAAAAGGTCTAGAGTGGATTTGAAAGGTAAACATGTCAATGATCTTGCAAATTAGATAGGATGTTTTTCTAAATCGTCATAGAATGCATTCTCCAGTTCTTCAGTAATGTATTTTTTTCTTTTGCAGTTTGATGAAGGAGGGAGTAGAGGTGCGTGGTGGCAGTAACCCCAGTTTGGTGTTGAATCCAGGCTGTTTTGACTTTGAGGTGTCTGATTGTTTCTTACTGGGCTGTCCACTGGGCTTGGTGCTGGCCATGAGGAGGACTGTGCTGCCCAATGTCCAAGGTAAAATATGTGTTAGCACAAGTGCCAAGACTAGGCTAATTCTGCAACTAAGTTCTTTTGACAAATTTTACGTTAGATCTGAAAGAGGGTCCCCACTCCCCAGGCTTTGTACTGGAATAGCCCTCTGCTCCTGAGAGTTTACCCCACTGCCACTGGTTGAAGGATGGGATGTTATTTTTTTTCTCTTCTGTAACAACAGAATGTAGATGGATAAAGAGAATTTATCTAAAATGAATTGAAAGTTTTATAACTAGTTGTTAGTGTTCAAAACAAACCAAAAGAAAAAGGTAGTGAATAAGTAAATATCCATCCATCCCTCTTCTTCCACTTTATCCGGCTGGGTCGTGGGTCCTCTGCACACCTGACCCCTATGAACCCATCTGCGGGTGGTGAGCCCATAGGAGGGTAGACCCACGTCGTCCTTTCGGACTGAGCCCGGCCGGGCACCAGGCGACATCATGGTCCTTGATTTCAGTTCATAGAGGTACAAACATGTTTTGGGTTGATGGGGGAAACTGGAGTGCCCGGAGGAAACCCATCCAGACATGAGGAGAACATGCAAACTCCACACAGAAAGACCTAAGCAACCTGGAGATTGAACCCGGAGCCTACTTGCTGTGAGGCATGAGTGCTAGCAACTCAGCCACCGTGCCGGCATATATTATATTGTAACAACAAAAAATAAAACAAATTTTTTACTTTTTACGTAAGTATTTTTGTTTTTCTTGACAGTGAGCCAGCTTCACCCTGCCTGCTCTCAGATCTTCAACTTGTTTTACCCTTCGGACCCCTCCGCCTCCAGGCTGGAGCCCCTGCTGCAGCCCCTCTTTCACAGGTTACCCCCGTTTGCCGTGCCCCGCTACCAGCGCTATCCCCTGGGAGATGGCCGCACAATGCTCTTAGGTAAGGGCAAGAAATCTTTTCAAATCAGTTGCTAGTTCAATTAAAGAGAGCAGTTCATTTTAAATACTTCATGCTTGTAGGCTTTATCAGACACATTGGTACCGTGTGAAATGGACTGACAAGCAGGGAGAGACATTCGGCAGACTTGTTACTCTACATGGGCATAACTAACTCCCAAATCCTTTGGGTGCACAGCATTTAACTTTTTTTGGACATGAATATGAAAGACATTTTGCAGTACACTTTTTCATAGAAGAACAGATGGAATGCAGTACCTTTCCCCAAGCATCCAAAGTTTAAACTCATTTGTGCTACTTCCGGTGTCCGAGCCCCACCTTTTGCTTTCCATCTGTGTGCTCCTTGCGCACAGAATGTGAGATAGTCATTGCTAGATAAGATGGAATCCCCCAAGAGGGCTGGCTGTACGGACGAGCATTCTTTAATGAGCCTATGATTTATCTGAAGCATGAGTTAGCCCACTTTTGGGACACAGAGGCACACTCTAAACAGTAGTTATGACGCATCCACTGCCTTTTCTCTGCTCCTACCTCATTATCAGTAGGATAAGGAGTGTACACTAGTTTTAACAACAGAAATAGCATAGATGAACAAACCTGGACAAATATCCTGTGTATTGAAAGTGTTCATAAATGCTCTTGTTGATAAACCCACTATTATTCTCTGGCTTTTAACACCGTGTGAGTTATGTGGTCCTCTGTGTCCTTTATTTATTTTTATGTTTTTACTTTTTTATTATTTGTTGGTATTCTTGCTCTTATTTGATTTTACTAGTTGTATTGTCTTAACAAGGACTAGTGGAGTTAAATAAAGCTTTATTTCTTATTTTCTATTGGATATGTTTTATTTGTATTGTGCAGCACTTTGGAAACTGTTTTGTTGGATTGGATTGGATTTATGTTTTCAAATAGTGATATTTGGGTTTCAGGTGATGTTGTGTTCTTATTGGTAAAAATTATAAAGCTACAAAATGTTTATTCATTATTTTATCTTCCTAATATTTTGTACATTGGACCTCCTTATTTAAACTGTGACTCGCACTTCTTTTGTGAATTAACTTTATTTAGTTTGGCTACTTGCTTGAAGTAAATAAATGGAGCCTTAATGACCACACAACCTCTAATGTCAAAGCTAAACTATACATTAGATATACTAATCTAATATACTATTAGAAAGGTAGTGCGTACATGTCTAGAGATTAGATGGTTTGTTTTCTTGTCAATGTTGTGCGCCCATCTATTATAGAATTATCTTCAATTTCATCAATAAATAAATACAATAAGCAAAAAAGTAGAAAAATAGAAAAGATTTAAGATGCACTGTAGCTTTAGTTTTAGCTTTTTATCAAATTTTTGTAATTTAAATGTTTTCATTTGTTAACTCCAGTACTCAGCAAAATGCAAATGTTGCGATGCTGATTAAATTAAATGAAATAATTACATAGACACACTTGTTCTAATTGTGGTTAAATATATATTTGATGTAGTCATTTGCTTAATGAAAACCACTGGCAGGTGCTAAGATTCAAACAGAGAGTCCCACATGATGAAGAAACACAGCCATCCATTTGTTGTCCTGAATAATGATTATTAGTTATCCTAAGCTAACAGAGAATAGCAAATGGGACTCATGTGGCTAAAACATTGTCATCAGCAGCTGTCAACAGCTGAGCTTATTATAAAGAATGTTGCCAATTTAGAAAAAGAGGAAACCACTTCCTATTGATTTCTAGTTATGACCCACTAGGAAATATGAGGACACAGGAGGAGTGGGAAACGGTCGCCCATTTTTTCCCCATCACATTAGCGGGTTACATCAGTGTATTACCAACATAGGGCTGGGCATTACAGACAAAAAAATTATCTAGATTTTTTTTTTTTTTTAACATACACTGGTTGATTTAGATTTTTAATTAAAGTCAGAGCAGAGACTCTCTAAAACAGGAGAAGGGGAGCTCCATATCCTATTATTTAAGAAATTGTAAACTACTTTCATATTAATTAATTAATTAATCATTGCATTTATATAGTGGCTTTCATGATACCCAAAGCGCTTCACAGTTCATTATTCATTCACTCCGCACTCAGTGGTGGTAAACTACCATTGTAGCTACAGCTGCCCTGGGGAAGACTGACGGAAGTGAGGCTCCAATCTGCACCATCGGCCCCTCCGACCACCACCATCACTCACGCACACACCACTTTCATACTAGGTACATACTAGGTTTCAAACTAGGTACAATGTGGGTGAAGCTTTTTGCCTAAGGACTCAACAACAGTTTTTGCGACTGGCGCCCCCCTGTGGCACCTGGAATTCCCAGTGTCTCCCATCCAAGTACTAACCAGGCCCTGCCCTGCTTAACTTCTGAGATCTGACGGGATCAGGCTTTCACAAGCCGGTATGGCCACCACATCATAAACATTTGTATAGAATTGTAATCTAATTGTAATAGTTTAAAAGTGAATGTGATTGATGTGATAGTTAATGCCAATTATTGAACCCATTTATTCCGGATGCTGTGCAGCACAAATTTGCACCTTGTGCCAGTTGTTGGGTAGTGGAGCATTGAGTCTCCTGCCCACTGCTGCGTAGCACAGCATTGTTGATTTGCCCTAATTTTTATGATGCAAATTTCATTTAATTCTTCATTTAATCACATTTCATGACACAATTTAATACAAACTGAGAGTCTTACCGTTTAAATGCAATTTATTTCATTTTATGTGCTTCAGAGGCTGAGATATTAAGGTTTTCATAAACATTGACAATTCTTCAAAAACTCTCAGGCGATAAGGACCTTTACCCTAGAATAGGATAGGTTTTTTATAGGTGTTTTTTGCAGGCGTTTTAGGTGTAACTGGATTAATTACTCAATAGCCCTGGTCAGGAGTCACATTATAGGAGTAAACAAAATCCTCAATTTCACAATTTAGCTTTTTTTTTTTTTTCAAAATATTTATTATTAACAATAGAAATTAATGAAATTAATATGCCCATTCCTATCTGAACATCATGAATTATCTTTAAAAGGGATCTTGTTTTAGAAGTTTACTGGCACGGAAATTAAGAGCTTTTCTATACTAACCTTTAAATGCCAAAATGCAGTCATTCTTTCAGTCACAGTAAAACTGTGTTTAGTCTTTACACTAAAATGTTGAAAATTCACAAGATGATCAGTCTTCTGTAATCTTATTTTGTATATTTGTTCTTTAGATTGAACTGATTCCTCCTCATCATATCTTTTTAATTTCTTTGTGCTCTCTGTGCGGTGAATGTCCTATAGACTGTAAAGAAAAGGAGCTCAGGAGCTTATTAACAATAACAAATTGATGCTGTGTGTCAGATTTGTGCGTACTCATACCATACCAGTAGATGTGCCATTGACATGACTCATCCTTGTAATTGTGAAAGATTGTCTTCCAGGAATCTGCACTGATATCCGAGTGAGATGTTATTTTGCCATTATATTGCTGCTGTGGCAGATTCTGCAGTTCAGTTGGTGCGCATCGGTCCTGAATATTGAGAAGCTCGTTTTGCGAATCCACTTTGACACCACAAGGTTACACATTAGTCATTGCACTCACATTTTAGTTGACTTACTTTACTTGCTATAGCCATACTGTGAGATGTGTTAAAATTCTGATCACTGTCTAGATTAAATTCATACCCAATGCACATCTTAAGAATATATGAAATAAGATGTAAGGTTAAATTCCCCATGTACATTACAGACAGTACAACTGCTCCTAGGGGTCTATTGGAGCTGTGCTTACTGGCAAGGTAAATTATTGCCATTTTTGTTATAAAAGTACATCTATAATAAAGATGTAGTTGTGAGCCAAATTGCCTCCAATTTAACTAATCCCAAAGTTGTTGAGTGTGGTGTCGAGCTGTATGGTTTACTGACTGATATTGGCTATGATTTGTAAAAGTCAATTTATTGTCTTTTTAATTCATTATGAAGTTAAGTTTAACATCTCATCACTTCACAGGTTGGATCGAGCAATTTCTTCATCAGATTTACTAATTTAGTTGGCAATAACATGTTGATGCTTATTATTGCTTCTAAATATCAACAAACATGTCAACAACAAAGATTTGTCTCCAAGTGTACAAACCTCAAAAGACAGTATTATTAAATGGTGATATTAATAACTCTGTTTAGAATATTTAGGTAGGTTTTACAGTAAATGTCTTTCCCCAAATCTCTTTCCTGACCCTTATCACTGGATCATCTTCCTGAAATACTCCCATCTATCAAATTCAGCTAGGTCTGCCATGATAACAAATTTTGTGTGTGATATATGTATGGCTGAAGTAAATATAGACAATACGCAATGATATTTCAACTAAGTTATGCCATTGTCACAAAAGCCCAAGAGCAGGTTTAAACCACAAAACCTATTCTAAATGTTCAATATTGTTAAAAAATCATGAGCTGCAATAAAGAAATAGCAGAATGAAATGCTTTAGTATTTAGTTTGCATCTTTTATGAGTCATAGTTATTAATAAGTTATTGATTCAAACTTAAATCTTATTGTATAGCCAAAAGTTCCCAAAAAATTCCCACTAGTGCCAAGGAAAAGTATACACAGTAAATATGATCCCAAAAAATATTGTTCCAGCATTCATATATTGAGCAATAAGTCAATTATTGTGACAGGCCTACTGTCAACTTGGATTCATTTGACAGAATTCAGTCTTTTTTGGAATGAACACTACCTGGACAAGTGAGGGATTACACAGACACCACAACTACTATGTCTCGAACGGAGGAGCACTCTCAAGCAGTGTTTATAAGTGTCCCCAGAGTAGATACACATACACGTCATGTACTGCACACAAATGCTGCTTTTATTGTTGAGAGAGACGAGGGACTATTTGCCTCTCAGCCCAACGTGATTGAAATGTCCTCTGTGCTGCTTTAGTCAGGACTCCTATAGTTCCGGGTCAATCTAGAGGCAAAGCACTGGGATAACTTACAATTACATAACTGAACTTGAAGAGTCATGAATTTAAAGGTGCACTGTGCAACTTCACCATGGAGATTGTCTCCATGGAGATTGCCTGGAATGTTCCACAGTATGGCATTACACTTATTTATCTCTACAGAGACAGCAGGTGATAGAGCTAAGTTAGATCTGTGTAGAGACGAGCCCACTCACAGTAAAAATGCTTTTAAGTCAATAAAAACCCATGTTACTGAGTAAATGTAAGATTGATATGTTTAATGCCATACTGGGACATTCCAGACAAAACAACAACATCTCCATGGAGACAAGCAGATGGCGGACCCTCTACCAGAAAATTTACACAGTGCACGTTTAAAATGATCATTCTCTTTCTCTTGATAGAAGCTCCAACATTAGATGTACTTTGTCTTTATATGTGAAAAGTCATGTGTTATATTAAACTGAGCTGCTGCACATTTGTCTTTCATATTGTTGAATTATTGATGAAATATGTCTCCTCAAGGTTGCCTGTCTCAAGGAATAATAAGTAGATTCACTCCAGGGGAACATCCATACACTATTAGTGCTTCAGTTCAATTAGTAGTTTTGACCTGGTTACATTTTATAGTAGTTTAGTCCAGTCCTGGTACTATGCTATACTACTATAGTCCACTGCCCTCTTTTCTTTGTGGGGATGTTATTGCTTCCATTGGTATGACATTAAACATATACAGTACATCTTGCATTTATTCAACATACAGGTGTTTCTGTTGCTCAAAAATTCCTTTTGTGACTATGGCTCCTCTCCGCAGATCTGAATTGTAATTTAGTTTTGTGCTGTAACCTGCTTCTCTCCCTTGTGATAGATAGGTTTAATCTGTGGAACACTTACTGGACCCTCCACAAGCAATGTTATGCAGTGTACTTTTAATTCTTGTGTTGGTCAAGACAGAGAAATAAATTAAAGTTATGAATTCCTCTGTTTATATCCTTTCTTTATATGAACGTTTTAGTAATTGGGCTCAAATTGATGACACTTGGAAAGTTATTTTATTTCTGAGGCACTACTTTTTGAGGTAAATTTTTAGAAGCAGTTTTATAGTTTTATGCAAAGGTTTTATTTAGATCAACAGTTATAGCCTATGTTCAATCATTGTATTTTTGATCTTGTGTCTGCATATGCTAAGCTTGTAGGAGACTTGCGAAAACCAATACAACTGGATTCTCATGTAAAAGTAATAGTCCCTCACTAGCCTTCAGCTGCCTCTGCTACCTTTAGCTCCATTGATATAGTCCAAAGCAAGTCAATACACAGCGAGAGGTGATCTTATTAGCCAAAACAGCACTATTGATTTAAAGACTACACTGGGCCAGTTGTTGTCTCTTGAAAGCTTCTTTTCTCATGTGTCTGTCCTTAATTTTTCTGTTCCTCTCTTGTTCACAGATGAAAGTATACAAGTCCATTCAAATGTGTTCTTAAAAAGTGAACAAAACCTGTCCATGCCGTCGTCAGAGGGTAAGACTGAAAAAGAGGAGGGAGGAGGACGCAGAGCCAGTGTCACCAGTGTGGGAAGTGAAACATCTGTCTGTTCCATGAGCCAACTCGGAAACCTTATCACCAACAGTGAGTGAAAACACTTTACACTTAAGTAAGAGATTGTTAGAACCTGACTTTAAATTAATCAATTGGTTTTAGAAATGTCTCATATGAAAGCTAAAACCCTCCCAAATTATGCTCAATATACTAAAATAAATTTGCTTCACTGAAGAAAGATTGATCATTTAATGAACACAGAAAGGTCAGATTTTGGCAAGACAAACGTTTTGTCGCCTACAGAAAATTGAACAAATAATTTACTTCAAATACAAAAATATGTTGCATAACGTCAGTGAAGTAGTGGTGCTGTGAGATCCATATTTAATATCTTATAATAATAATAATAATAATAATGCATCAGTTTTATATAGCTCTTTTCTGGACACTCAAAGACGCTTTACAGAGCATTATTCATTCACTCCATACCCGGTGGTGGTAAACTACTATTGTAGCTACAGCTGCCATGGGGCAGACTGACGGAAGCGAGGCTGCCAATCTGCACCATCGGCCCCTCCGACCACCACCAACACTCACGCACACACCACTTTCATACTAGGCAATGTGGGTGAATATGACTTCCATGAGCTTGAAGGACTGCATCCATGTGGTTCGACAATGATTCATACAATTTGTTGATGAAGTCATCAGGAATAGCAAAGAAACCAGTCTTACATGCCTCCCAGAGTTCATCAAGATTCTTTGGTTTTGCCTTCCATGCTTCCTCTTTCATTCTACCCCAGACATGCTCAATGATGTTCATGTCTGGTGACTGGGCTGGCCAGTCCTGGAGCACACTGATCTTCTTCGCCTTGAGGAACTTTGATGTAGAGATAGAAGTATGCGATGGAGCACCATCCTGCTGCAAAATTTGACCCCTTTTATGGTTGGGAATGTAAGAGGTAGCTAATACTTCTTGATATTTTAGGCTATTGATATTGCCTTCCACCCTGCAAATGTCTCGCACACCCCCATACTGAATGTAACCCCAGACCATGATTTTTCCGCCACCAAACTTAACTGTTTTCTGGGTGAATCTTGGATCCATGCGGGCTCCAGTAGGTCTCCTGCAATATTTCCGGCGGCTGTGATGTAATTCAACCAAGGATTCATCTGAGAAATCCACCTTCTGCTACTTTTCCAGTGTCCATCCTTTTAGCAGGCTGTGGGCCACACGTTTTTTTAATTGCCTTTTGTTTAGTGCTGGTTTCTATGCACTGATTCGACCATGGAGGCCATTTCGAGACAGAATTCTGCTGCTGCAGTGGAAAAGGGACTGCCTGGATTTTCGAATCAACAAATGGTCCGACCGAGCAGTTGTCTTGCGGAGTCTGCCGGACCTGGGCTTGTCAAAAATATCTCCAGTGTTTTCAGATCTTTTTCTTATTCTTTGTACTTGATGCTGAGACACATTGAAGGTGTCAGCCACCTCAGCAGTGGATCTGGTCTTCAGCCTCTTGATAATTAACGCTTTGGTCTCAGGGTGGATCTTAGGCATGTTGTCAGAGATCAAGTTGCAGGTGATGTGAAGGTCTGGTGTGCTGGGGTTCTTTTTATACACACCCACTAAGTGATTGATCAGTAACTGATCACAGGTGAGGCTGTAATCTTGGATTGTCTGAGGGTTTTTCACCAGGTTGCGTCTTAGTGAGTTTAGTCTGGAAAGTGCTTGGTCTCTGTTGTTTGGGAGGGGCAAGCGAGGACACCGGAATGGCAAAGGAGCAACCCAGTTCTTATTTTCATCTTGGTGGACCTCTTTTTCCATTATTATAAGAACGGTCTCATCCTCGAAGGACATGGCACTTTTGTTATCATTCTCTGTACGCTCAAAAACCGTTTCTCCAAGTTTATCCTCAGGTTTTGAGCTGCTGGATGGGCCATTCCTATTCTCCCCGCCGTAGCGCAGTTTTTCTTTAACATTGATGGCGTTGTGACAAGGAGTGAAGAGAGATGGGCGTCCATTAGAAAGCATGTGGGTCTTATAAACGTTGACAGCTGGTTTATGACTGTTGAGACACACGTCTCCTACAATGACCCAGCCTAGATCTAGGCGTTGGGCAAAGGGGGCATCATGGGGCCCGTTGACTTGTTGCCGTGCTTTGTGGACTCGTATAATGTCTCTGCCCAGTAGGACTGAAATCTGAGCATCAGGGTCATACTTAGGAATGAGAGGTGCCAGATGTTTTAAGTGGGCGTGGGCGAGAGCAACTTCAGGTGTGGGTATTTCTTCTTGGTTAAACATTATCTCACTGCATTCGATGAGTGGCGGAAGGTCCAGACATACACCTCCATCCACTGCTTGGATCTGAAATCCCACTGCTTTCCTGCCGAGCATTTCGGTAAGAATGGTTCTCATGTTGTAAATCACAGGGTCACCCTTTATCCCAAATAACTCAAAGAATTCAGGGCGAGCCAGTGAGCTATTACTCTGATCATCAAGGATCACATACATCTTGGCAGAGTGTTCTGGGTGGCCTTTAGGGAAAATTTGGACAAGGCATAACTTTGAACAAGAACGTGGAGGACCATCTCTACCACAGATCTCGGTGCAACGTGACGTTACCTCTGGTGGCCCATCAACTTGGAGCTGGGCCTTTGGTTCGTGTGTGGTTGGTGGCAGAGGTTGCTGACTTGAATCCGGATGCATGAACCAGTTGGGAAGACCAAAAGTGCACACTGTTTCTAAGTAATGTTTGACTTATCGGTCACATTTTTATATAGCACTTTTCCACCTTCAAGGCACTCAAAGCGCTTTACATCAAGGAACCACTCATCCATTTTCACACACATTCACCAACAACAGCATTCATCTGTGGGAGCTGGAATCACAACCTTCGGATCAATGGACAAACGCTCTACCAACTGAGCTACTGTTGCCACTGATTTATGTCAGAAAGACAAAACATGTAAACCAAAAATAACACAAAATATAATACTCCTACTTTAACTTAACTCTAAAGGTCTTTACAGGTCTTAAAAATACTGTCATTGTTTGCAGTAGTTCACACTTATCCCTTATTCCCCACTCTCTCTTTCAACACATCCTGAGCATCCTAATTATTTACAGTTCATAAGCGGTTTACTTAACTTTTCAAAGGCCATAACGGACTTTTGCCCACACACCACTTAACAGCAAGCATACCAGATTTACTTCCTGGTTCACGGACAACTAAACCTTTTTATAATTATATGTAGACAGCATACAGCCATCCTATTTTTAGGTGCTTTTACAATAAATCTGTACTGGAGTAAAACAAATTTCACTAAATGACATCAGCAAAAATCCAGTAGTCGCTTTAGGATCTTAAATACCACTTGGGAAAGAGATTGTTATACATTAATCTTAAAGGAACCATTTAATATTCATGATCTGACTTCTGACTACTAACTTTAACTGTAACTAATAATTACTACCTACAATTCTCTGTGTGCAGTTTCTAGTACGTGGTGGGGCTCCAAGCGGCTTGACTATGCTCTGTACTGCCCTGATGTGCTCACTGCCTTCCCCACAGTGGCTCTGCCTCATCTTTTCCATGCCTCCTACTGGGAATCCACTGATGTAGCAGCGTTTGTTCTCCGCCAGGTTAGCGGCTCAAAGAGGAAGACTGGGGGCGTTTTAAATTTCCCTGGGTGGGATTCAGGGAGCGAGTGTGTTTTAAAGCTACACAACATAAATATTAACTCCCAGACGAAAAGGTCTATAGTTGTATATTGTGTATTGTGTAAAAAGCTAAAATCAGCTTTATTATTATGGTGTCGATCTATCCATATTATGTTTATAATAGATGATGTAATAATAGATTTGTGAAACAAGTGCGTAATTAAGGAAAATCATTATGCAGTGAGTCAGTATAGTTACATTTTCTTTGTGTTTTTGTCATTTTTAAGCAGCTTTTCTGTAGTTTACCAAAACAAATGACACTTTATGCCTCTCTTTACTGTTGGCAGGGATCAGATAGGTCAAAAATAGGGACACCTGGGACATTTCTTTTATAAAATTGTGACAAATCTCTGTTTTTGGATAAATCTGCTGGGACAGGGGACACAGGGCTCAAAACTGGGACTGCCCTGGGTAAATAGGGACATCTGGTCACACTAGTCTGTATGTTAAACAAAATAAAGGTTTATATAGCCACAATTGTTTGCCAAGTGCAAATATTTAAGGGACATTCAACCAGGTGAAGCATCCAGTTTCAATTTCCTCATGTTTGCTGTTTGTTTTTTTATTTATAACAAGGTAAAAAGACTCAGCAAAGTTTTGTGTTCTAAATATTTTTTCACTGATGCCACACTGTAATTGGATGCATATTCTTTGGGTTGTGAGCCATTTCTTGCAACTCTTTAAAACCAGCTCTCAGTCAGATCTTGATTTGTGTCAGCTCTTGTCACAAAAGCTCTTCACCCCACTTGTGGTTTATGATTGAAACTTTATCGCGGATTCAATTTAAAAGCTACTGCAAACCTTACAATCTCTACTGCTAGAGTAGTTTTGAAAAGACCAGGCTGGTGATCCGTGTATTTTTATTGCAGCTCATGCGTTGTGACTGTGTGAAGACCCAGGAAGCAGACCATTTGGATTCAGCTCCTTTCTCTCCATCCAGTCCACGGGAAAAATGGCTCAGAAGGAGGACACATGTTAAATTGAGGGTACTTTTAGTTTTTTTTTCCAAGAACAGTGACACATTTTTCCAACATGCTTTTTCCATGCCTATAAATCATAAGTGTTTTGCTCTTGTCATTTCATTTACAGTAGATATGCAGTAGATGGGTACTCCCACGCTTTCTCTTGCAGCATAAACAGATATACAACAATTACTTGATTCTTCTGAGCTAAACCGAGCAGAAAAATCAAGGCCACATTTCTATCTACAGAGCCAATTCTCCTTTTGTGTTTTCAAGTCAAGACATTAGCAACTGCTTGCTTTCAATGCAGTTATAAATAGAACTGTGTTACTAGAGCACCATGGAAACCTATTTCTATTTGAGGTCTGTCTCGTTCCTTATAAAGACAAGTGTTTTTGATACATACCGTAAATGGTTGTGCGCTAAGGTCATGGTACATGCTACACTAGTCTATACACACAGTTATACACAGTTTATCTTTATTTGAGTCATACTATTCAACAAGGTTTGGGAACTTATCCTCACTTGACAGTCACAAGAGGTAATATTTACTCATATTTGACATCTTTTTACATATAAATAATATACCATGAACTGTAAATATCCTACACTCTCGGGTTGTCTTGTAACTGATGTTTTGTAAATTCACATCCAGGATATGTTGGCCACATTCAGGATCCATTTTGCCACATTAGCATATAGAGAGCTTTGCTAATGAAAACAATACACAGTTGTATTTCAACTATAGAACTACTGACTCCATTAGAAATTTTCATATTTTTACTCTAAAATAATTTTCATTTGCAGCATGAAATGATTTTCTACAAACTATTTTAAAGATGATGTACTCTATTTTATAGTTGCTCATAGATGCCCAGGTCCAGGCATTATACGATGTGTTGTATGTTTCTGCAGAACGTCACTGCCAACCACAGGGTGAATGATGTAATTGCCACAGAGGATGGGCCCCAGACGCTGGTGGGCCGCTTCATGTATGGCCCATTGGACATGGTCACTCTAACAGGAGAAAAGGTGGCAACCATTATACCATTCAGCAGGACCTTAACCTTTTGTGAAAGGTCAACATTAATGACTTGTTGCTGCCTCTCCCAGGTGGACATCTTTCTCATGACACAGTCACAGTCTGGCCGCTGGGTGCACTTTGACACAGAGGTGACTAATAGCAGTGGTAGAATCACATACACCATCCCCAAGAGCAAAAGGCTGAGTCTTGGAGTCTACCCAGTTAAAATGGTGGTCAAGTAAGTAGCTATATGGCTTCTCCTGTTAGGAATGATTAAATACAGCGTTACAATCATAATACTTACATGAGATATTGTATTCATTAAAGGCATGTTTGAATGCAGTCTGTATTCTTGTGTGTGTCGTTTTAAATTATGGCCATAGCTACAAATTTCATGCCTGGAGCACATGGAGTTCCAGGTTCATAACACCATACTTTTCTCCTCATTTCCCTAGGGGCGATCAGACAAGCGCAGAGGCCTACCTGACTGTGTTGCCAAGGGGTATGGAGTGTGTTGTCTTCAGTATTGATGGCTCATTTGCTGCCAGTGTGTCAATCATGGGCAGTGACCCTAAGGTCCGCCCCGGAGCTGTGGATGTTGTCAGGTAATAGTTAAACATATCTGCTGTATCCTGTATGTAAAGTGGTGAATTTTCCAATCATGCTGCATTTTGACTCCTTGCTTTATACTTATGAGGATACTGTTTATCTGAAATAACCACCTGCCTAAAATGCATTAAAAAACAGCAAATTGTCATGCAATGTGTATTTGAAAAGCTTTTATCTTAACATGCAGTAATTTAAAAGCTTTTTGAGCTGCAGCACCCCATCTGTTGGATTAGCAAAGTTTTTGTTTTGTTTTGTTGTTGTTTGTATCCTGCTTTACTGTTGTCCTACTAACAAGCACAATACAGAGATAATGTAATTTACATTAGTTATTACTGGTCATAATGTGGGATTGGTTTATGTGTGAGTTGTCATATGCTTCCTTATGGTCAGGCTTCGCTGTTAAATATTTCCATTTGCATGCAGGCACTGGCAGGATCTGGGTTATCTGATCATCTACATCACAGGCCGCCCTGATATGCAGAAGCAGCGTGTGGTATCATGGCTGTCGCAGCACAATTTTCCTCATGGGATGATCTTCTTCTCTGAAGGCCTTGTTCACGACCCTCTGCGGCAAAAGACCATCTTTCTCAGAAACCTTATACAGGAGGTACATCAGCTTACACAGACCAAAACCTTTATCTGATTTTAGCATGACGGCATAACCACAATAGGGAAAGTCTATCCAGCTACTTGGAAATACACTAACTAACTAATTACTAACAGGCTACAGAGTTAAAACTAAACAGTTAAACAGTTAAATCATGATAAATCCACAATAGAAATAATGGCTTGTCAAATAGATTCCTTTGTTTGTTCCCTTTATAAAAGTCTAAAACTGCTGCAACATTTTTTCCTCACAGTGTCACATTAAGATAAACTCTTCTTATGGATCCATGAAAGACATATCCGTTTACAACATGCTTGGCCTAAGTCCATCACAAATTTACATTGTTGGTCGACCATCAAAGAAATACCAAAACCAGTGCCAGGTATACCAAGATCAGAGTTTCTTTTTTTGTTTTTGTTTTTGTACATTTTGTGTTTGATTATTTAATATACTTATCTTGTGTCCAGTTCCTGAGTGAAGGTTATGCCGCACACCTCTCTACCCTTCAGTTTGGGCATCGAGCCAGGCCCAAGAAATCCCCTTCGGTCCGCATGGTTCTGAGGAAAGGCTCTTTTGGACTCTCGGCTAAACCAGACTTTCTGTGTAAGCGGACCCATTTGCGTAGGACCATGTCCGTGCAGCAGCCAGACCCTCCCTGTGCGGCCAACCCCAAACCAGAGAGGGCTCAGAGCCAGCCCGAATCAGACAAAGACCCTGGGGGAGCGGGAGGAGCAGGTCCAGGAGGAGCAGGGGGGACGGGGGCCTGGGGACGGGCCTCTATGCACCGGGGAGACACCACTCCATAAGCATGACAGAGAGGTACAAAAAGCAGAGGCATACACTGCTGCTCAACTAAAAGCTCTAGGGACAAGGTGAGATAGTGAGCAATGTCGGGCTGCGTGGACTTACGTAAATTAAGGAGATTTCAATTCACACATTGATTATTTGATTTAACTATTATTATGTTTCATTTTATGTTCCTCAAAATGTATTAGAATTATTTTTTCTTCTTAAGCACTATGCAACTCAGGCTGCAGTTTAAAGGCTATTTGAATCATGTACGATGAGTGTCCTTTATTGTACAGATAAGAGCCACATGTAGGATGCGTTTGTATCCTTTCTTTTTCCCTCTGGCTGTTAGGATTAAAGTAAGATATTTAAAACATGATCTGCCCAGTATGTTTAAGAATTAGTCATACCTGCACAGTAAATCGGCTCTGTGCCTTTTGGACTACTCAAGTAATTATTTGTGAGTTTGTCAATGTGTTTCAGATGCTACATAGCTCTTTTGGGATTTTAAACAATCATTGACCCTTGAATCTCCTCTGTGTAAATAACTGAACAAGTGGAAAGTAGTACAACATGCCATTTCCCTCTGAGATTTAGAAAATAGTTGAAGGCACAGAAAGACTAATTCACATTTCTCATTTTGTCTCCTGGTTTTGCATTTCTGTCAGTGACAGCTCTCATTATTTCAAAACATTTGTGTTTCTGTTGTACAAAACATAAGAATATATACCACTATACTTACTTAATGATGTACATTTATTGAATTGGATAATTGAGATTTGAAAAGCAACAATATCTGAACCTGTGGAACAGAGTGACAGACAGGTAGCAGGTGGTCCTGTTGCCACACCAATGTATTGAGCCTGTTCAAATACAAACACAGACACAATGCAGGACTATAAAAACACTGGGACTGTATCTTGAAGCTGTCCACATGTGGGCTCTGTGGCACCTCCGCATTCTCCTGTCCCCTGCTTTTCCCCTTCTCCTCTCCTCCCTCCCTTCCTCCCTCCCTCACTCGCTCCTTCCTTTCCTCCTTCCTTCCTCTTCTGAGCAGTCAGGCAGAACATGGCTCCTGACTCAGTCCAGTGTGCTGCTGGTTGAACACGGATTGGCCTGAGGTCATATTCGCTTTATGGAAGGATGCTACTCTACTCTAACTGAGGCTCATGCTCCAAAACTAGTGATATGTGTGGATTTTATTTATATTATATATATATATATATATATATGTATGTGTGTATATATATATATATATATATATATATATATATATATATATATGTATGTGTGTATATATATATATATATATATATATATATATATATATAGATAGATAGATAGATAGATAGATAGATAGATAGATAGATAGATATAGATCGATAGATATATAGAGCTATATATAGATACACCAAATCTAAATGTAAAAAGGTGACAATGTTGCCGTATCTTAGAATGTGTGTTGTGTGGCTTTTAGAATAGTGTAAAATAAAATGTCAAGTGATGATACCAGGATGTTGTGGCATCCATTTCTCAAATCTGCACTGAATCTTCTTGAGTCTAAATTGCAAACTGTTTTGTGCACTTGAATTATGTGTTTCTGTGGTTCCCTGTCCAGACTTATTTTTCTATGATGAAATATTGTAAATAGAAATATTTTGAGTAATGTCATTATTGCCATTTATCCTGTTTAACCTGGTAGATTATGCCTTATGTATATTTCTGCTGTGTTTATGACCAAAGTTTTGAGTTTACAGTTAATTTATGACAAAATGTTTTTGAATGTGTTATGCGAGAGAAGATTGAATGGGGTTAATTGTATTTATTTTTATTTATTTATTATTGTAAATATTTACCTATGGAAATACAATAGAAGATCAGTTCTTGATTGCTTAAATGTAAGTATTTTTATTTGGATGCAAGTCACTTTAGGTTACAGAAGGTTTGTAAACATACGCATCAAGGACTAAGACATGGGCGCTTTTCTACACACCTTGTGTGTTCAGTAATTAGATCTTTGATTACTGTGAGTATGCTCCCTGTAGTGCTGCCTCTGTAATTGTAAAGCACCAATTAGACTTACCTGATAACTCTTTAGTAAATATAATAGTATTATGGTTAGCAGGCTCTAATGACTTAAACAGTCCTCGTCCCATTCATAATTTCAACCTCACACTAAACAGTTGGACTCAGTGAATGTCAGGAATGTGTGTACTGCACTCACTCAGTGGAAAACAGTGATCTAATGGTTTACCTGCACTTGTGTAATGCATGGCATTATTTTTCACCTTATGCGGTAACATACATTATAATATTTGTATTTATTCCATTTATTAAGAACATTATTGTTCTAAAGTGGGCATATAGCCCAGTGTCTAAAGTTAAAACTGGCTGGAAATATATATTTTCAAACGTACTGTTTTAAATAAATACAATACAACTAGAGTAAAGTAAGCAAGGTTTACACTACTGGATGTTGACTTTTTTGCCATTTATTAACACCGCCTTAACTGAATATTTATATGTTGTTTTTGAATGCTTCTTGTACAAGGCACTGACCTTCAGACTAACATCTTTCTTTTTATTTGTGTTTTGTACAGTTAATCTGTGCTGTACATATGGTGTTTCTTGACATGTCTGACATGACTGAAAAAAATAAACAGACAAGCTGCACTTTCTCAGTGTGTGACCTTACTCCACGACCCATATAACGCTCATTTGTAATCACTGCATCGTCATTACTGTAACACTAATGGACACAACCTTTCTGCTCACATGCTCATGGCTGAGAGCTTTTAGAGTTTAAAACAATGATTTCAATGTTCACAGTTGAGTTTACTTGCCTATGATCAATACTTAAGTATGTTTCACATTTCTTCCTCCTGACTTTGTGTGAAACATACTAAATCAATGTAAAACAGTTTCCACAGTAGCATTGTAACCCTTTTCTGTATGATAATCAAAGCATTCCCTTATTATTATTCCCAAACACAGACCTGAGCGCCATTTCTTGTGTGATCTGGTAGGTGATTTCTAAATGCTGGCATACCAATGAGGAATGCATTACACTTAGATTAAGGGAACATGAACTTGAGGATAATTTCTGTGTAGTCAGCCTGAAAATATACACTGAAAGGAACCACTTGATTAAAAACCTTGATCAAAAGACTAACCTGATTTGTCATTTATTGTTACAGTTTGCTTGATGATTGACATATAAATCTGCAGAAAAAAATGAAGAGAAGTAATCAGGAAAAAATAACAGCTATCACCTACTTGCCTACATGCATGATGGTCAGAAGTGCCGGTTAAAGCAATCCCATGAAATGCGGGTTACTTGCAGAAGGGGAGCAGGCTTCCCCAGGAACACATCAGAGCAGGCTGGGTCATAAGATGTGACAGGCGCAGTCTGCACTGTGCACTCCAAACATTTTTCACTAAAACAATTTACCAGTGTCAATATTTAACTCAGAGAGTGTGAATTTGGAACACATTTTTGTCTGTTTTTTTTTTTTTCAACCAAGTGGTTTAAATTAAATTGATGTTCTATTTAATTAAAATACTCATATACAAATTCATTATGCAAATCAGTAGTTATTTTCAGTGTAAGAAAATACATTCAATTTACCACCACATTGTAGTGGACTTTTTTTCCCTTAAAACTAACAGAGCACAGCACAATATTTTAACTATATTAATACTAATGATACTATAGTATTGTTCAGTATGAACATGTAAATCAAGGGGGGCAGTGATAGCAGGATGAGGTTTGTAGCACAGGATGTGACACTAAGCTGCAGCGTGTTCAAGAAAACAATGACAGATACAAATGAGTAGCTCTGCTCACATGATGGTGCCTCTCGGTTCTGGTTGGCGCAAAGTCTAAACCCCAAAGGCTTTGATCTGTCATACCAAATTCCTGTCAAGATGCTCATACGTCCTTGTCAAAGCCCAATCTAGTCTGATCTCACCAAGGCTTTGCCTGGTCAGTACTTGGATGGAAGACCACTGGGAATGCCTGGTGCCACAGTGGGCAACCGTGGCTCTAGCGCAAACTGTAGTTATGGGCTTGGGCCAGACACTTCACCCACCTCGCCTTGCATGATTGTGCCATGTAGGTACTGCATCAATGATTGGTGGTGGTCAGAAGCACTGATGGCACAGATTAGTGGGCTTGTTTCAGTCAGTTTACCAAATGGAAGAATAATGCACATAATGAATTTATAGTAATGTACACAAAGAGATCATAGTATACTCAACAATATGCAATGAAATTGTATAAAACTGTGAAGCAACTTTTTCTTTTTATAAGGTGATTTTATTTTAGGATTTTATTTTTAGACAACATTTTGGGGGTATATTTATGCTTTTTTTTTCAAATATCCTTAGCAACCCGCTGAAAGTATCAGAAATGTCAGAAAAATAATCATGTAGTGTATGTAAAATATGTTTCTATCCATGCACCATGAAGTGCCTGATAGGAGCTATCTTCCCTCAGCAGATGAGCAGCTCTGCTTTATATTCAGGGGAGGAACAGCTGAGCACGGTTTGAGACTGGAGCACAGATGAGTAAAAATAACTGTTTAGTAGATCATATTTTAGCACTTTAGATGACTAGTGGAAATTTGAATGTGCCAACAATTGGTTAAAATGTGCATTTATCAAATGTAATAAACATGATTCAGCCTTCACCTGCCTGCCATATTCACAAGCAGCTGTGGATACTCAGTATGCTGCCCACAGAGCCTGCCATTACCCACATAACCATTTACTTAGTGATCTCAGTGATCAATACATCTAGGGTACAAAATTAAATGGTTAACGTTATACGCTGCAGTTTTTCAGAGAAAATTATATATGAAACCATCCATCCATCCATCTTCTCCCGCTTAATCCGGCTGGGTCGCGGGGGCAGTTTGCTGCCCAATCCTCATAGCACCTGACCCCTATGAACCCCTGGTGAGGTGCAGGTGGTGAGCCCACAGGAGGGTGGACGTCATGGTCCTTGATGTTAGTTCATAGGGGTATATATGAAACCATTTTGATAAAATAGCCAAGTAAAGAGAGCAAACTGAATAAATGTGTTAACCTCACACTGACAATGTTTTATCAAAATGGTATATATGAAACCATTTTGATAAAACATTGTCAGTGTGAGGTTAACACATTTATTCAGTTTGCTCTCTTTACTTGGCTACAAAATAACCTAACCTACTTTCATCCAACATCTCAATACATCTTACAACAAACTTAATAATTAACCATGGATAAACCAAAAATTGTTGTTTTTGCAGCAATATTTCAAACTTTATTCAAAAATTAACCATGGATAAACCCAAAACTGTTGTTTTTGCAGCAATATTTCAAACTTTATTCAAATTGTCTGACTAGGCTCTAAAAAACACTTAGGTTAGTAAGTTACATTTTACCTCCGAAAAGGCTTAGTCATTGTCATTTCTGTTTAAGAACGCAGGTGCTGGGATAGAGCATTGTGCAGATATGGAGATGTCCAACAGTGACGGGCTCTTCTGCTGCCCATGGCTGCGCCGCAGAGTGCCCGTGGCCTACAGAGACGAGCTTTACCATATCCTTAGGATGGCTGTGCCAGTGGTAAGAAGCATATAGCATCATTTACACTGGACATACAAGAGTACAGAGCTCGGACAAAGACAAAACAGCCTACAAACTGAATCATTTATAAAGTAGAAGCCTAACAGGAGTTTTGTCATTCTAGTTGATTACTCGAATTCTTGGTTACCTGCTCCCCTTTGTAAATACCATGTTCTGTGGACGTTTGGGAAATAATGTCATGGCTGGCTATGGTCTGGCTTGTGCTGTAAGTAATTACATGTCACATTTACATAAACTGTAAGCTATATTGTATATAAATGATAAAAACAATTAAGTAATATTGACTGATTAATATAATGTTTTTAGGCCATTAATATAACAACAGCTTCAACAGGGTTTGGTCTTGCAATGGCCTGTGATACGCTAGTGTCTCAGGTTTGTCACATATATCACATATAACACACAATACTAGGTGAGTGCCTTTTTCACACTAAAGCTCTTGTGTGCCTCTGGGCTAGACTTTTGGGGGTAAGAACCTGTTGCGTGTTGGGGTGATTCTGCAGAGGGGCATTCTCATCCTGATGCTCTTTTGTTTGCCCTGCTGGGCCCTGCTCATCAACGCAGAAGCCATCCTCCTCTGTCTAGGACAGGAACCCGAGGTTGCCAGGTAACTCACCTCCTGGCAACAACAACATTAGTGCAATCACCCTGTGTACTTTATGCATAGAACATTTTAATACTGCTTTTACACATTTAACATTTCTGTATATTTCTGTGGTTCCAGAATTGCCCAGACCTATATAACAGCCTTTATTCCAGCAGTGCCGGTAAGTGCTGACTCCTGCATGAGCCCCAACGCTAGGCTTTAACTGAGCACTGTCTATTTTTGTTTTTAGGCCATGTTTCTCCATCATCTGCAGGTCTCCTATTTACAGAACCAGGTACACCAATCTTCCCAAAAATCTTGAATAAACAATTAAGTAAATGACTAAATAAAACATGTTTACATAGTTGAAGCTTTGTCCATGTGTTTATTCATACATCAGTATCTCTCATTTTCCATGGTAGTATTTGTTGCTCTGCAACAGTATATTAGCACTTAATACTTCAACTTGTCTACAGGTTATTATCCTGCCTCAGATGGTCACAGCTGTTGCTGCAAACATAGCCAGTGCAGTGACTAACTACATTCTTGTATTTTGGCTGGAACTGGGCATCAGGTGAGAGAACAAGGAAATATACCATTAGAGACATGACTTAATATTTAGGCCTCTCTGTCCACAGTGGTTCTGCAGCAGCCAACACCATGTGTCATTTCTATTCCTGTGGGTTCCTCTTTATTTATATTCGGTGGAAGAAACTACACACTGAGACATGGGGAGGTGAGACCTTTGTAGAATCTGCTTCATGCATGACCAGCCTTTGATTTATTTATTACAAATGATCATATGGCTCCCCCTACAGGTTGGTCTATGGAAGCACTGCAGGAGTGGGGTTCGTTCATGAAACTGGCCTTTGCAAGTACAGTGATGAAGAGTGCAGAGTGGTGGGTTTATGAGTTTGGAGGGTTTTTTGCAGGTAACAGACATGCAAATATGGGACAACTGCATTATTTCTACTTTTTAAATTTCCATCTTCCATTTAGGAATGGTGAGTGAAAATGACCTGGCTGCCCAACATGGAGTCATAATGATAGCGTTCATTGTATACATGGTAAATCTAGTTTTTACTGAAGATAACTGAAACTGTAACATGAGTATAACTTTACAGTCTTTCCAGTTTCCTGTAGGAATCCAAGCGGCTGCCTGCGCTCGAGTAGGCAATGCACTGGGAGCAGGGAACACTTCTAGAGCCAAACTAACCGTGAAAGTTTCCTTTGGACTTGCAGGTTCAGGTGTAATTATTGCTACTACTAGTTATTAAGTAACCTAAGGTTATTTTCCTCATCCACTTTTGCAGTTAGCTTTGCCATAGTTGAAGGTACTGTGCTGGCCTCTACTAAACATGTGATTGGATACATTTTTACTGATGATGAGTAAGTATCAATAAATGCAGTTTACATGTTGCTGTTATATTGTGTACATCATGTGTATTCATCTGTACAAACCTTTCAGAAAAATAGTTAGCCTGATCTCATATTTGATGGGGGCCTACTGTTTCCTACAGATTTTTGATGGCATTGTGGTAGGTTTTTGTTGCAGTTTTTGTTTTGTTGCACATAGTGTGATGATCTGAGGAATACTCTATTGCTTAATTGGTGTCCACAGTGCGTGTCAAGTGGCATCTTTGTGGGCACAGGGAAACAAAAGATCCCAGCTGTAGCCAACCTTATTGGATACTATGGCATTGGACTCTCAACAGCAATAGTACTCATGTTTGTAGCAAAACTACAAACATTAGGTAATGTATATTATATTGCATAGCATTTTTTATTTAGTAGATAAAATCATTTCTCAGTAACTCATTGGCAGAAAAGTATTATAATGGAGGTTTTTTTTCTGCATAGGGTTTTGGCTGGGACTGTTAATTTGTGTATGCGTACAATCCACCTTCTATCTCATCATCATCATCTTTAAGATGAACTGGAAGACAATAACAGATGAGGTGCCCTTTTGTCTAAAATATTTTCTTAATTAAGCTGTGACTTTTGTCTTTGCCATGTTCGACTTCACAGTTGCAATTATTTTGGTCATGTTGCTACAGGCGGTGAAAAGGGCACGGGCAACAACTCACCTGGCCCGATTAAATGAAAAAATCCTATTAGAAACTATGAGTAATGACAATTCTGTACAGACGTCTGGAACTGTGAGCGTAAGTAGCATATTATGTTTTATATTATTAGTTTGTTTTGAGGTTTTAAAGGACATGAATATTTTCTGTAGTGTTTTTCACAGTGACAAAAAAAAATTGTTCCTATGTCGTGTTCTCAACAGCACTATGTTGCTAAATGTTAGAGCTGAGAATATTTGCTTATTTAAAAAGTTACTGGTAGTTTGAAAATACAAGATCAGGAATGTGTGTTCAAGTAATGTTATCATGTGGTTTTGTGTTGCATTAATAAATCATTTGTGTTATTTTCTTTCCTAGAGGGCAAATGGCTACAAAGCTACATACCCAGAAGGTGATGAGGCAGTGAAGTCGATAAATCATCAGGGGAAAGGTGCTCTGTCCCCTGGTCAGCTGCTGCTCAGACGTGGCCTTGTGGCTCTGGGGGCGGTGGCTATTCTGGCTCTGGGCATGTCTATGCACTTCCTGGTACCTCTCCCTGAATCACACTCCTCGCAGATTAACTCCACTTTAAACCAGGTCAACACAACTGACCCCTCCACACTGTTGTTTCCAACCCGACAATATTGAACTAAATGCTGTGATTTTGAATATGATTAAATTAAACCCTTAACCCTTATCTTATGTCAGAGTGATGTTTTCAAAATAAAAAATTGTTGAATTTGTAATATTTGTTATATCTTGATCAATTACTTATGTTTAGTTTTTTATATGTACTTTGTTTTTTCTAAGCAATAATCTGGGCTTTTTGTGTAACAATAAATAACAGAAGAATTGTTTCGGTATGATGTGTTTGTGAGGTTATTCTTATAAGATGGTTCTATTTTTCATACAAAAAAAAAAATGACATCAAAACATGGGTCACCCAAAAGGCCTGCTTTCACTGATCTGGTCTCTCACACTCTTTGTTGTTTTGGCTGCGTTCCAAAGCAGCTGTGACTACATCCTATTACCACAACTATCCCAACAAGTGCTTAAACCGAGATTAGAAAACAGACTTATCTTTCCTGCAGACCATTGCTGGAGTCTTTTGCAGTGAACATGGAGCAGTCTTTGTGCCATAGGATTGCATTGGTTTATAGAGAGGAGCTGACCCATATCATTACAATGACGGGGCCACTGGTAAGGATGCTGTATGTAGCAAATGAGCTGAACTGAACATATTCATGATTTAATGAATTAGATTTATGATAGCTGGTCTCTAGAATCTTCAACTATCTTCTGCCGTTTGTGATGACCATGTTCTGTGGGCGTCTGGGTAATGAGGTAATGGCTGGATATGGCCTGGCTTGTGCAGTAAGTTTATACAGTAATGCATGTAATGTATGTATGTACTATAAATAGCTTTAAATAAATACCTTTTCAACTTTATGTTATTATAAAAAGTAAATGAGCTGTATTTCAGATAACAGTTCAATTCAAAGTGCTACTGATATTCAGATTCACATTTATAGATATAAGTTTTCTTTTTTCTTCTAGACAATCAATGTTACTACAGGAGCAACAGGATTTGGTCTAGCAATGGCTTGTGATACACTGGTGTCTCAGGTTTGAACGTATATATATAGCCTATATATATATATATATATATATATATATATATATATATATATATATATATATATATATATATATATATATATATATATATTACAGCATAACGGGCATTTGATTGTTTCCTGACATATTTGTGATTCCCAAGACTTTTGGGGGTAAGAACCTGCTGCGTGTCGGGGTGATTCTGCAGAGGGGCATTCTCATCCTGATGCTCTTCTGCCTGCCCTGCTGGGCTGTGCTCATCAATGCAGAAGCCATCCTCCTCTGTCTGGGACAGGACCCTGGAGTTTCCAGGTAACAAGGCAAAAAAAAAAAAAAGATAAATTTGAATGGTTCTCAACACTGTGCATTGCTGCTTCAGGGTCACTATATACTAGTAGTAATTATGATTCTAACCTATCCAGTCTCCTGCATAGAGTACAATACAAAGTGGTGTAATGGGAAAACCTGTGATAGTGGTTGTCAGAAAAAGAATGTCTATGTGAAGTTTCTTGTTGCAGAATAGCACAGCTGTATATAACATACTACCTTCCAGCTGTACCCGTAAGTATTGTATCCAAATGAATGTATTTTTGTGACAAATTACTGAACTAACTTGCAATACAAAATTCATATGGCATGCCAATAATTTAGGTTTATTTTCATTTTGATTGACTTTTGTCCATCTTGTCTTTGCTCATCAGGCAATGTTTCTCCACCAACTTCAAGTGTCCTACTTGCAGAACCAGGTGCAGAATCTCAGAATAAGTCATTTGTAAAGAGTTCCTTTGTCATAATCTGTTAAACAGAAGTTTGATTTGAAATTACTTGTAAGTTTTAGTAGCTTTTCTGTTGTATACAGGGTATAACACTGCCTCAACTACATACTGCACTGATGGCAAATATTGCTAATGTTGGAACTAAT
The DNA here is from genome assembly GCA_034769755.1 of Odontamblyopus lacepedii. NCBI lineage: Eukaryota > Metazoa > Chordata > Actinopteri > Gobiiformes > Gobiidae > Odontamblyopus > Odontamblyopus lacepedii. The sequence continues at coordinate 22,265,300 of CM068357.1, read as the reverse complement.
TATATCCTCTTGTACTGGCTGGGTCTGGGGGTAAGGTGAGAATTCAATACAGTTAAGAAAGCTCTTACTGATGTTGAATATACTTATACACACTATACATGTGTGTCTGCAGTGGGTCTGCGGTTTCCAACACTCTGTCTCAGATTTACATATGTGTTTTTCTATTTGCTTATATTCGATGGAAGAAGCTCTATGCAGCAACATGGGATGGTAAGTTTCAATCATGATCAGAAATTTTTGATAAGGTTTTGCCTTACTGTCTGGCTCCACCTACAGGCTGGTCTGTGGAATCACTGCATGAATGGGGCTCCTACATGAAACTGGCCATTCCCACCACAATGATGAAGTGTTTTGAGTGGTGGGTTTATGAAATAGGAGGATTTCTTGCAGGTACTTCCGTATGCATGTATTTTTAGTAAATAAATAAAATAAAAATACCCATAATGCAATGATCAGGAATGTTGAGTGAGGATGAACTGGCTGCCCAGCATGCAGTTATGATGGTGACATTAATAACATACATGGTAAGGCATTATTCCATTAATATTAGTACTGATTATCAATTGTAATATTTTTTAAATAAAATTTTCTAGTTCCCTCTGGGTATTCAAGCAGCAGCCTGTGCTCGAGTGGGAAACGCTCTCGGAGCAGGAGACACTTCTAGGGCCATTCTCACCTGTAAAATCTCGCTCACACTTGCAGGTTGGCCTGAGACTTTTAGACATTTTGGCTATTGCTTAATGTTCCTGCTTTAATTTATTTTAATTACAGCTAGCATTGCCTTGATGGAGGGCATTGTACTTGGTTCCGCTAAAAATGTGTTTGGTTACATCTTTACCTCCGACAAGTAAGTGCAGGTTTAACCTAAAATAAACTGATCACATTTTGGGGGCGCTCCTGACACAGGTTTAGTGGTAACTCAGAATTATCCTCAGTTTACACTGCTGATGTGTCTTTTGGAGACTTTTTCTCCTATGTATTAAACATTTTTACTATGAGTATATTTTCTTTCTTTCAGAAAGATTATTAATCTGGTTGCTCATTTGATGAACGTGTACTGTTTTTTACAGTTCTTTGATGGACTGGTGGTAAGTGCTTGACTTTTCCATTGGCATATAATATTGTGAATAGACTGATGAATAACTAGTGACCACTGAAAACTGCTATTTTGCAGTGTGTTTGCACGGGCATATTTGTGGGTTCGGGGAAACAGATGATCCCAGCTGTGGCTAACCTCATTGGATACTATGGCATTGGACTCTCCCTCAGTGTGACATTTATATTTGTGGCAAAAATGAGGATCTTTGGTGAGTAGAATATTCATACTAAGCATTACACACATGACAAAAATGGTGACAAACCATGTTTACCCTCCACAGGTTATTGGTTGGGTCTGCTTATCTGTGTGATGGTGCAGTCCACTTTCTTTATTGTTGTAATTTTCAAGTTAAATTGGAAGAGAATGACAGAGGAGGTAAATTAAGAAGCCTTGGTATGACAGCGATGAGATTGCATGTACTGTGTATAAAATAAGTTTCTTATTTGTAGGCTTTAAAACGAGCCCATAAGAACAATGACACAGGCCTACCACAAACTGTGGGTTTGTTACAGTGCTTGATGTAATGTCATATTTTCTGTAATATCTACAACATGTGTAGTAGCTAGTGTTTTTCTGTTATAGACACCTGATTGTGCTGATAGACAGAGAGCAGGGTCAGGAGGTCGACTATCATCATCTCAGCTCATCGTCAGAAGAGGAATCACTGTTTTATCTGTTGCTGGACTTTTTGCTCTGGGAATAACCATTTATTTAATTGTGCCTTTGCCAGAAGCATATAATAGTTCTTTATATTGGCCCAATAGTACGCATTACTCCAGTAATTTTTCAACTCTAGTTGTTCAAAATGATACAAGATAATTACATTTTATTTCATTTGCATTGTAATTTTGGATTGTACAATAGTGTTACATTTAGTTTGATACAAACAGATGTGTAACTAGTAGCATTAATGCCTAAATTACTCCTGCAATTAACACAATAACTAGAATAAGTCATGTTATCAAATTTTGGACTAATACATTTATAGAGATTCCCACAAGCAGGATGAAGATCATGGCTGCCAGGGCCAGGCCTCTGCGCAGCATCAGAGCTGTGTGTGAAAGCTCCTCTGATCTACAGCTGTCTGCTGCTGGGGGCCCAGTGTGGACCAGCTCCAGGAGGTCTGACTGATTTACTGCTGCACCATCACTCTGCACAACTGGAAAACATTGTTACATAAAATAAAGGCAATGTCAAAGGCAATGAAAGAAGTTCCTGTCTCTTTTCCTGCCTGTGCCAAAGACGGGGCAATACACACTGTACTCCTGTTGTAGCATATTGTTGTTAGTGATGTCCACCCGTTCACATTACAAGAATTGTTTATTTCACATGAGACTCATCCTAACTGCCCTTCTAATTACAGATATTGTTAATATCTGACTCGAGACCTAATATGGCTTGACTATGTACATAAAATATAATTTTAAGAAAACATTAAGTATACCTTCAAAATTTTCACCGACTCCAGCACGAATCTTGGCCTGTAAGACAATGCTCAAAATATATGAAACATATATAAAATAACTGCTATAATAACGTGCAATTAATACCGCTGCTGTTGCCTTTTCCCAATTCATTCGAACCATGTAGACAACCAGGAATAAACATTGTAGAAACACGCAGACAAACAAACCTGTCCAAAGACCTGCAAAACACATAATCTTTTTATTTACCCAGGAAAGTCCCACTGAGATTACTAACTACTTTTTCCAAGAGAGTCCTGGCCATTCATTCCACACTCAGTGGTGGTAAGCTACTATTGTAGCTACAGCTGCCCTGGGGCAGACTGAGGGCAGCAAGGCTGCCAATCTGCTCCATCGGCCCCTCCGACCACCACCATCACTCACGCACACACCACTTTCATACTAGGCAATGTGGGTGATGTGCCTTGCCTGAGGACACTTTGACAGTTTTTGCGACTGGCGCCCCACTGTGGCACCTGGAATTCCCAGTGGTCTCCCATCCAAGTACTAACCAGGCCCAGCCCTGCTTAACTTCTGAGATCCGACAAGATCAGCCTTTAACAAGTCAGTATGAGGCCAGCATGACCACTATGACTTTTACGTAAGCAGGCAAACTACACTGGGCTAAAAAGCAGCATCCAGAAATTTGTATGATTCACTCTTACCACGGCATGCACCAAAAAGGCAAAACAACCTAGAACATAGAAACAAGTCCATAGTAAATCTTACCTTTTATTCCTAGTTTGGCTGCAAACATGAGGGGCACTCCAATGGGAAACCCAATTCCATAATAGCCCAAAAAGTAGCACACAGCCCCAATCCTTTGTTTACCTGCTCCTCGGATGATGCTCCCACAAGCAACCTGGACATTCAAGCAAGGAAACAAATCACAGATGATGGGAAATTTTTACTTTACTCTTCAAAGACCCAGGTACTTACTGAGATTGCATCTAGGAGAATAAATGGAGCGTAAAAGGATATAATATCAGAAACCCTTTCCCTAATTTGTCTGCAAGAAAAGAAAGATGAAAAAAGAAGAACTTTGATTGTAATAGTTATGAAATAGTAATTAAGATAAGATTCTAAAGAACTTTTACACCTTTCCCACAATGGGGAAATTGCAAAGGACAAGAACACTCTACACACTACACTGTGTAACTTATAAAAAATTAAAATATCTAATATACCCACTAATTAAGATAAGGTTCTAAAGAACTTTTACACCTTTCCCACAATGGGGAAATTGCAGTGCAAAAGTCAAGAACACTCTACACACTACACTCTGTAACTTATAAAAATTGAAATATCAAATATACGCACTCATCATATGTAAAAACATAGGAGATGTGATCCTTGAGGCTTCCTATAAGTATGGCCAAACAGATAGACACGGATCCTGTGGGAAAAATATGCCACCCTTCACTTGTTACTGATATATTAATGACAAGTTGCTAGATCAACCATTTAACTTTCAACAAGTATCCATTGATGTTCACAGTTGCATTTTACTTAAGCCTTACCTGCACAGAACATTGTCACTTTAGCGCATAACTTGGCTTGGTCTGTATTTCCTGCTCCCAGTGCATTTCCAACTCTTACGCTCCCTGCCAAACTAAATCCCATGGGAAACTAGAAATCATATGGAAATGAATATAATTCTGCACATTTGAAAATACTGTAAAAATCGTATTTGTACAGTCACCATGTATGCAATATTAGACAGCTGGTAAACAACTGATTGAGCTCCTAACTCCACTTCACATATTAGACCTGAAAAACAGTGTTTGGATTAATCTGATATTGTTCAATGCTATTTCATGGTTAAAATATTTAAAGTTGGAAAAAACCTGCTAAAAAGATTCCAATCTCATATGTCCACCATTCAACACACAACATGACCATACTGGGGATGGCTAAATGAAGGTATGAACCCCAGTCCTTTAAGCAATCTTTAGACCAGCCTGGGTACAAAAAAATTCAAATTAAGGCTGCACAATATTGAATCCATTTAACCATGCAGTGTGCTATTAGATTGAGCTCACCTCTCCATGTAGCCTTATGGAGACCTTTATAGATAATGTACACCCATAGGAGTCCAACCATAACGAATTGAGACAGACAACTAGCTACAGCTGAGCCTCTGTAAAGACGTATTAGAAAGAATGTAACAGTGATCAGTGATATAGCCATCTGGCTCATTTCATACTCACACCAATCCCAGGTTCAGAACAAAGATGACAATATAATTGATGAGAGCATTAAGGATGTTGACCACAACACCGGTGATAACTTGAGGCCATATGATTCCCTTGAAAAGTAAAGTATTTTAGTATTATTTCAATCATGTCTGTGCTTACCCTTTATAAACCAAAAACTATATCAAACATTGGCCAGTCCCCCCAAACCTTGTGATGATTGTTTTTTCCCTTGTTTTAAGCCATTTAATATTCAAGAAGAATAGAATAAGGCCTACCTGATTTTGTAGATAACGCATTTGAAGGGAAAACATAAATGTTGCCTAAAAGGACACACACGGACCTTGAATCTCTCCTTCGTGTAAAAAACCTCCTCCTATATATGAAAAAACAGCATTCACTTACAGGAAGGGCTGGCATGAAGATCTTCACATATGTTTGAGCTAACCTGAAAAGTGAGGACAGACAAAATCAAGGCACTAAGCATACTGTAGTTGTGCAAAACTAAAAAATAGGCAAAAAATGGTACCTGGCTATCTCAGGTTCCTGCCTCAATGCTAGCAGGATGGGCTCAGTGTTAATCAGAATAGCCCAGCAGGGAAAACACGCCAGTAATAGAATGAGTATGGCCTGTTGAAGAATTACACCAATTCTGAAGTGATTTCCACCTCCAAAAGTCTATAATCAGACACACAATGTAAAAACACTGCTATAAATCAATCAACATCTATAATTGAAAAGATCAGATAGGCCTAAACCTGTGAAATCAGAGTATCACATGCTGAGGCCAAACCAACTCCTATTGATATACCTGTAACATTAATTACCTGTGGAGAAGAATACAATTACATAATCTTGCAAATATTTTTTTATCGTAATGACAAAATCAACTACTTACTGATATGGCCAAAGACACAGCTGCCAACTCTACTCTGCCCAGGTGACCACAGAAAATGGTACTGACAAAATTCACTAAAAATAACATCATTTGGGACAGAAACTACACAGGAATAAAACAATCAAACAAACCTTAGAATACTGTAATTAAATCAATATCCTATCTCAGATCTTGGCATAGGCAACAGACTTACCATAGGCACAGACATTTTAACCAATTCGCCTGTTTCGGTCTTAAAACCAATAGGAAGAGTACCGCGAATACGAGTTATTAAGCAGCAGTCCCTCCAATAACTGGATGATAAGATTTGAGCCATGTTTGCTGTGATTTTGATGTTTTAATCTCACACTACAACGCGTCTCGTTTTCCTAGCGCCTGTTGAGCGCGTGAGTACGTCAGATCCTTTGGAAGTTGTAACCCATAAAAAAACCTTTAACCCTTTGATGCACAACATATCCTCACCCCTTCTATTGCACAATATGGGTCAAAAGTCACCCGCATTCCAAGCAGTGAAGCGCTTTTCTCTCTTACAACCATAGACCATATATATGAGTGGACATAGCTATCCCGTTAGCCGCCGCGTGCCAAATAGGAAGTGCTCCAGGAGGCTCTTCCGGCTCCTTCTCTCCCTTTTTCCCATTCACTTACATTGAGATCTTATCGCTCTTCTCTCTATACCTGTTGCTGTGAGCCTCGTCATTTTGGTCTTAAAATGTTCGTATGAACCCGCGACACATGATTCTGAATTTTATTTTTCGCTATTTTGTCTGTCAGAAAAAACCCTATTCTTAACGTTGAGCCTGGCTCCAAATTCGCTCCTGTTACCGTTAGCATCGCGAGCCTCATTTGAGCGGCACTAAACGCTATGGGTGACGTCACGCTCACGTAGTCCACTTCTTTTATACAGTTTATGGCTACAACTTTTAAAATCAATACATTTAATCCCATAATAGTTTAAAAAGTAATTATTTAGGTAGTCTTTCATACACAAAACTTTTGTTGTTTATTTTTTACTTTTGTATCTTATAAATAAACATAGATTTGTAATTCCTCCTCTAATTAGCAGACATGGGTCTAAAATGACCCACATTTATTTCTAATGTATTTCCAAGCACAGATGTGTTTTTTTCCTATTACATCTTCTAAAATTATATATGTTTTAAACTGTAATGGTTTCAAAGTTGATCATTTATGTAGTCTTTCATGCACAGTTTATTTTTTACTTTTGTATCTTATAAATAAACCTCGATTTGGAATTCCTCCACTAATTTTCAGACATGGGTCTAAAGTGAACCGCATTAGGAACTATACTATTTGCAAGTGTTTCCGGTCAGACATTTACTGCAGACAACTGCTAACTTGTAACACAGGGCGGCGCCATTTCTTCATGTCAGAGCAACTGTCCCTCAAAATTCCTGTGCACGTCCCTGAATAAAAATCTATCATACTAAATAAATGCTAGTACTTTTTAATATATCCTCCTTGTTAAACATTTATTAAGCATTATTTAATCATTTGTTAGTCATTATCTTTTTAATAGTCATCACAACTTAATCATCAATAATGCCTAATGAATGCTTAGCCAGGAGGAGTTATTGTAAAGTGTGACTGAATAAATAGATATGAACACTAGCAGAATAATTTAAGGATTAGATAAATACACATTACATTTTCCATATAACCTTCTGTATTTTTTAAACAATCAGTATTTTTATCAACAGCTTTCAACAGCGATCCCACAAATGTTTTATGTTAGTGGCATGTGGACTTTATTTATTATGTCTTGCACCTTTCATCAATTCATGGTGCATCATGTCCTTACCCAGGACACCGTCACCGTCATCCAGGTATATAAGAGATGGTGGAGATGTTTTATTAAAAGAGAAATGATTAAATACACTTTTTTCAAACAATATTGCAAAGAAACTCTGATCCATGCACAATATTATATAGGGAAAGAATGCGGGTAATTATTATTTTTTTTTTTTACCTATTTATGCAAATATTGTATAGTTCAGGGGTTGGCAACCTTAAACACTCAAAGAGCCATTTGGAGCGTCTCCCACAGAAAAAAAACACCGCGGAGCCACAAAACCCTAAAATGAAGATAACACTGCATATGATTTTTTTTTTTTTTACCTGTCTGCTCTGTATAAAAGACTATAGTGTGTTGCATTTATGAAATCAATGAAAATACAACACAAATAATCCACTGAGTCGTGTCCTTTAGTCTGACAAAAGTTGAAGCATCAGCACTGAGCTGTGTTTTCAGCAGTTTATGCAAATTAGCCATGCGGTTTTAAGTTTCGTTTCTCTAAAACGGAAACAAATGTGCGCAAAGCTGCATTAAACACATTATTACTAAATGTCCATTTGAGTCCTGCTTGTAGGAAATAAAAATCCAATCTTAAATTATCCACCTGCAGCTAACCAAAAATCTGTCTGCTTCTGTGTTCTGTCATCATTTTATCACGTGTACTGGAGCATGACTAATCTGCCCAGGAAACTTTTTTTTCTTGGATTTGTCCATCATTTACCTACCAGGGGTAAAAAAAATTTCAATAAATCATGCTGCTGGTGTAGGTGCATGTAGCTTCAAAAACATTTTCCGTTTCAGAAATGTTGAATTCCGTTTCATTGTAACACATTTGATAATTCTGTTGAGTGTTGGGAAGGTGACTTTTAAAATATAAAATATTCCCCTACAGATTACAGATTACATACCCCAAAATGTAGTTTGTAACATAATCCATTAAATGAATCCATTAAGTGAGTAACCTAATCTGAATACTTTGGATTACTTGATATTTTCATGATTTTTAAAACCACATGAATGTAGCAACCACATTCTGCAAATTCTATTCTTGTTTGGTTTTAGACCTGGTTTAGACCTGGTTTAGACCTGGTTTAGTCCTGGTTTAGGCTTGGTTTAGACCTGGTTTAGACCTGGCTTTAGACCTGGCTTTAGTCGTGGAGATGCGGTGAGCGTGGCGTTTTATTTATTAGCGGCACGGTGGCTGAGTGGCTAGCACTCATGCCTCACAGCAAGAAGGGTTCGATCCCTGGGTCGCCGGGCCTTTCTATGTGGAGTTTGCATGTTCTCCCCTGTCTGGATGGGTTTCCTACGGACACTCCGGTTTCCCCCATAAAAACCCCAAAAAACATGTACTATAGGTGTGAAAGTGGTGGTTGGAGGGACTGTTGGGCCCGGTTGGCCTGGCAGCTGCGCCTCCGTCAGTCTGCCCCAGGGCAGCTGTGGCTACAACAGTAGTTTACACCACTGGGTATGGAGTGAATGAAGAATCCTCTGTAAAGTGTCTTTGTGACATATGTCTGTGAAAAGCTTACTTATTTGAATGTTACAAGATTGCCATTATCTACAAATTTAGAATTACATTTAAAAACTAACTAACTAAAATAAAAATACAATGTAATTAAATACTCAAGGATGAGTCTGCTCCGGAGCAGACCCCTGGTATAGTTATATAAAATGTCTAAAGAGTAACCATAATGTAATGAAAGTAAGTCTTAAAGTTGGGAAGAAAACTAAATGTGATGGAAAGATGGAATATTAAATGAGGAATTCAATTATTTTTTACAATAAAGCTAAGAAACAAAACCTGTGAAATTCCATAGAAAATGAACTCGGGTCATTTTTGAAGGGGTAGTGACAAAAACAGGGTTTTTTCTTAAAAAAACTTAAAAAAAACTTAAATTAACAAAAACAAGTTAACTGAAAAATTCATGGAGTGCTGAGTAAGAAGAGTGCATCAAAGGGTTAAAGCCACGCGTGGTCAGGAGGACTGGTGGTGTCCACATGACAAAGTGGATTCTAACATGTGTGAAATTTCCTTGGACTCTATGGAAGTCTATTCCCCTTGCTAAGTTGCTATCATCCTTTCTTTTCCTAAATGCACTTTATGTTGTTCTATTATTATTGTATTGTATTATTTTTGCTATTTCTGTTCCCTCATCTCGACATGTAACTGATTTCAACCATATATCAACACACAGTCATGTTTGTGATATCGCTTGTGTGTATTTAATTTAAAAAACAAACAAACAAAAACATAATCATGGTGAACAACAGAGTTGAGTTTGTGCTGGACTCTCAGCTCTGGACTCAGTGCTCCGTTGTCGTCTTGACCATGGACGTGTGTGGACGCAATTTATTTTTTAACCAGCAAAAAAAAAACAAAAAAAAAAAAAAAAGAAAAATCCTGATATGGAGCAAGGGGGCAGGGGTAGACAGCCAACTGTTACGGTGAGTGGGAAAAAACAGAATCTATAACAAATGTATCCTACATGTGGGAGTATGATGGTTTGCTCTATGTGTAGCCTAACTTACAAAGGCCCTATTTTCTGTTGCTTTAACCCTGTGATACATAGATATAAGATCTCAATATTATATTAAAGCCGCAAGCGGCATCAAACGGCCCTTCACACTCGGCTGACCGGGCGCTCCCCCGGGTGGGGCTGATGAGCCTCTTGTCTGTATGGGCTTGTGGCTTTGGGCTGGACATCGCCATGGCAACACCGTGCAAAATACAACTTTGGCTTTAACTTTTTTGTTTGGGGTGACCTGAAGAATCACTGTGCCAAATTTCACGTTCTTCAATGAAACTAGTAAGCCGCTACATCACTTTACCCAAACAACCCAAAACATGCACTGTAGGTGTGAAAGTTGTGTGAGTGAGTGTTGGTGGTGGTCGAAGGGACCGTTGGCGCCAGTTGGCTTGGCAGCCGCGCCTCTGTCAGCCTGTCCCAGGGCGGCTGTGGCTACAACAGTAGTTTACCACCACCAGGTATGGAGTGAATGAAGAATGCTCTGTAAATAATCCTCTGTAAAGCGTCTTTGTGACATCTGTCTGTGAAAAGCGCTATATAAATAAAACACTTACTTACTTACTTACTTTGAAATGTAAGAAATTATTTACATTTTTTCATAAGGATAACATGGGCATTTTGGCGCATCACTATGGCAACCCAGTGAAATATACCATATGGTTGTCATTGACTTTTTTGATCGGGATGACATGAAGAGTCATTGTGCTAAATTTGAGAATATTCTGTGAAAGTAAAATATTTTTCATGAATAGGAATTTATCTGATCTCTCCCATTAGGATAACATTAGAGCTTTTGTGCATCACCATGGCAACACGGTTAAAAATACCATATGGTTTACATTGACTTTTTTGATTGAGATGACCCACAGTAATTTTCGATAAAATGTCGTACATTTTGGAAAAACTAATTTTGACCCTCCATACAAAATTTTGTTGTATTCTGTAGGGGGCGCTATCACACCATTTTTGTTCATGTCACAATTAATAGGGTTTGGCACGAAAGTTTTACAAGTGATTCAAATCTGAGCCCAATTGGACTTTGTATGGCCGAACGGGAGCAAATTTTGATATTGGGAAATGGCAAAAAATTGCTATGCCTGGCTTATTCATTAGTGGTCTGGAAACGTTATAAAACAACTTTATAAGCAGCCTTAGCCTTACCTTTGTTGATTTCCCACTGCACATGCGAAAGCCCAAAAGGCTCGATTGCTAATGTCATTTCTAATCCCATTTATTTACTAGTGAATTATATTTTTTGAAACACACAAAAAAATACAGTCCTGAACTAATTTCTTTCAACAACTTTCAGTTTCTCTTCTTCTTCACCATCACCAGTCGATCCTTGTTGCTTCTTGCGGATACTTGCTGCTTGCCGCCTGGAGTCGGCAATCGAGTCTTTTGGGCTTTCGCATGCGCAGTGGGAAATCAACAAAGGTAAGGCTAAAGCTGCTTATAAAGTTGTTTTATAACGTTTCCAGACACTAATGAGTGAGCCAGGCAGAGCGTTTTGTTTGTTCGACTTGTGGCTGTTGTAAAATGGGTTAGAAAGTGGTGTTAAGCTTCTTCAGTGTGCAAATTGTTGTTTTACATAGAAGTTAAGATCTTGCCCAAATCACTACGATAGTTTGTTGCCTTGACAGAATCACTACGACAGCGAGATCTCCCCCGAGGCAACACTGATCTGTGCCGTTTTTTGGCTTCTGACAGTATTCGACCACCACTAGAAATGAACTTGGGCTTCCCCTTTAAGGCCCTGTTTGAACTGTGGACTCTCAGGAGTTCAGTCAAAGAGGGAGGAGCAAGGACATAAAGAGCCATACCGGCTCGTCAAAGCCTGATCCCGTCAGATCTCAGAAGCTCAGCAGGGCCGGGCCTGGTTAGTACTTGGATGGGAATTCCAGGTGCCACAGGGGGGCGCCAGTGGCAAAAACTGTCGTAGTGTCCTTAGGCAAGGCACATCACCCACATTGCCTAGTATGAAAGTAGTGTGTGCGTGAATGGTGGTGGTGGTCGGAGGGGCCGATGGCGCAGATTGGCAGCCTCGCTTCCGTCAGTCTGCCCCAGGGCAGCTGTGGCTACAATAGTAGTTTACCACCACCGGGTCTGGAGTGAATGAATAATGCTCTGTAAAGCGTCTTTGAGTGTCCTGAAAAGCGCTATATAAAACTGATGCATTATTATTATTAAGAGCTTCAAAAACAAACAATAAAATTTTAAAATCAATTTGATAAGATACTGGATGCCAATGGAGTGATAAAAGGAGGGTGGACTGAGACACACCCACATGAACTGAGTTGACAGATTATTCTGGAGTTGATAAAAGTATCAATAGTTTTTTCAAGGTCAGTGCGAAAAAAAAAAAAGATATGATCCTTGATGCCTCATATCAGTGAGAACAAAGTGAGACTTTATTTCTGTTTCAGGTGTATTCCTAATCTAAGCAGAAACGAACAAACACGAGATGAAAAGGTTGTTTTCTGCAACATTGCCCAAAATATAGGAACAACAGATAATGCTATCAAAACGCCATACACTGTTTAGTAGCAAAAAGGCGGATTTAGTGTTTAGTTCCTCTGTAAGTCTCTGTCTTCCAGCAGGTGGCGACAGTGTTTAGGTTATTCAGGTTGCAGTTGGCACATAGACCGTATATATAAGTATTTTATACACTCTATGGTTGGCACATGTCGCTCATGATAATCTAAAGATTCACAAGATTACAGTAGGCTCATTAATCTAAAACGATGTCGAAAGCAGCAACCTAGCATCAATCCAGTCTTGTATATTCTTATACCTTATATTACAGTCTGTCCATGGTTGAGGAAAAAGTTAGTTTAAAGTAAGTTAAATATGAAAAACCATATTGTCTTAAATACTGCAGAGTTAGAATATAATAAAATTTTCCACGTTCTCTGGTAGACTGTTGATGTCTGGTTAGGTGGCAGTAGTGATATTCCGTTTTGGATTTCTCTGGGAAAAGTATATCTTACTAATGTAATTAAATGTAATTAATGGAGCATAAATGTCAGATAATTTCCCGTTATATGAGCTGTTTACATGTTTTTTTGACCATCATTGGTGTTTAATTGTGGTGTCTTTATAGTACTAACCACTTCAAGTGATCTTGAATACCTGTGCATAGACTTTGACTTAGCAGGCTGTGCCAATTCTTAGCTCCTTGCCAGCTTTGTGCCTAGGAAAAATGATCAGTTAAGGGAGAGACAGAACTTGGGTTGCAGCACACCTTTTATTACACCTGGAAATGCTAGGGTTGCTCTTGAAATGGTGAAACTACCTGAGTGACTGTGGTCATATCATCTCTAGGAGAACTTCTATTGGAACACCTGAATAAATGTGTTGCCTGCCAAGTAAAAAACAATTCTTCAGAAACTGAACCCAAATGCAATGCATTTATTTCTTTGTGAGGCAAAATGCAGACAATAAACAAAGCAGAACGGAAATAATTAAATTGTTAAAGGTCTTATATTACACAAAGTCATGTTATAATTCTGCCGCCTCCTCAAGAAGTTGTCTTTTGTTTCATTCATACTTTTAATACTTTATTATTAGTCTGTCTACATCTCGAAAGCTCAGAATGCTTTGTTCCACTCTGTTCTGTGAAGTCATGTACTTTTAGTTTAATAGCTACCTTTTACCTTTTGTTCAGTAGAGACAGGCAATCCCAGGTCTGAAATTATCCAAATGATTCTAATGAAGGTGTATGGAGTTTACAAACACTGTGGAACACTTCCTGGATTACCAACTAGAAAGTGTTGCACCTGTAAATTATGCATATCTATTGACACAAATTATTATAGACTGTGAATGTCTTTGTGATACACCATATGCCCACTATTCTGCCAGAGTGAGGCCAAAACAGCACTATGGCGGTGGTACAATGTGAATGAAAGGCCTTTTGTCTTGTCCCTGGATCTTTGTCTTTTAAAGATGGCTTCTGCCTGTGGCTTAATTGGCTGCTCAAATTGCCAACCGAAACCATTTCCACACTAAAGTCTCTATGCACCGGGAAGCAATGATTTTATCACACAGGCTGTATATTGTCCTCATGCGTAACTGATATAGGAAAGATAAAGGTAAAAGTTTTTGGCTAAGATATACCTGGACTACCCAAAGACATTAAATTTTCCTGAAAAGTCACTCATTAAGCCATTGAACTATCTTACTCTGCAGAATAACAGTTTTTTGACATAGTAAGCAGAAAGGATAATTTCAAAACTGCCAGTGCAATCTACTTCACAGGGCAGGTTACAGGTTTCTAAGATCCTGGTCATGAATATACAGTATGTATTCATGCTTGGTAGTAAAAGGTATGGCATGTGTTTCAATGGGATAATGAGTGGGTGGATAAAAGGCAGTAAGGAAGGAGAAAGGCACTGTAATTACATAAACCTTTTCCAAAAGCGGGGAGGAAGATCATAGTTATTTCAATCGCTCTGTGCAACCAACTGCTTGTTTAAACTGCCTTACATTTTAATTGTCCAAAAACGCTGAGTCAGTAGTTGGATCAGTTTTCCAGCCATCAGCTGTGGTGGTTTGCTTAAGTAAAGACCTTGATGCAACATTCAAACATGCTTATTGCATATTTTAAATTGTTCTGAACTGTTAAAGATGACCTTATTTGAGCCCATGATGGGAGTGACGCAACAGCACACCACCAGACCAGATACCTTGACCATTGGCTTATGTAATGTCTGAGCCAGGTGGACAATGTCATCCACTTCATACATGAGGTGTGGCCTTTGACTGCTGGATTTTGTGGCTTTCAACATGGTATTTTGAAGATTATGAGACTTACTATGTAGTCATGTACAACACCCCCACTAATCAAAATGTTGTGAGGAAATGTTTGTCTGGAATTACCAAAGTCTCACAACAATGAAATTTTTAGTCAGATAACCCACAGTATTACCATTACCATTATATTTAGGCCAATCCTCCCCAGATCTTGTATGATGAAAAAAAGATTCAAGACTGAGAAATAAAAGGTGTTTGTGATCAAGTACACAACAAAAATTATGTATTCTGCTCTTTAATGGAAAACTAAATTATACAGATATAAAACAGTTTAGTCCTGTAAACATGACTGATTTGTGTTTGTAGTAAGGCACATGTGTTTTTGTATCAAAGTGCAGGTGATGCTGGCAGAGAAAAACATGAAGTCATCAATAAATAGTATGAGATGGTAGATTGAGTTTGTAAGTATGAGGTGAAATAAAAATGGGAGGAATTAATATGTGCAAGCTACATTTGCGTAAAAGTACAAGCTGCAGCCAAAGCCTTGAATGAATGCAAAAAAATATTAAAGATGCACTTTTCTGGTGGAGACCTGCTGCTTTCATGGAGATGCTATTGCTTTGTCTGCAATGTTCCACAGTATGGCATGGATTTAAAAAAAAATCAATACACCCATGATAGATAAGTGTAATGCCATATGGTGGAACATACCGGGCCATGCAATTATATCTTCTTGGAGACAAAAAGGTGGCAGCCCCATCTTTGAATTCACTGTCTTTTAAAATGGTGAACAAAGCAATTAATTGTGCATGGTAACAATGTAAGACTTTTGAGTAAAGCAATTATACATTTCAGTGTATTCATATTAATTTATCTTCTCATAGTACTCTATTTCAGAAGTATTTGCTGCACAGTGTAGTCATGTAAAAGACATCACTCCATTCCTTTTCATACCTCCACATTTTTTAACAGACGGTGACAAGGACAAAGAGAAGTGAGCAGCAGCCTGTGTGTGTACACTTGGGCAGTGCACATTTGTCTCTGTACTGTCCATGAGCAGAGGCCACTGTGTGATTGCTGTGGGATGAAGAGGCTGGACTCAAGTCTCCATCATGAACACACTCATTCCCCAGTGTAGTTGGCCCAGGAGGGGAAAGTACTCAGATTAAACATAGCCTTGCCCCAACTGTTAATGGCCAATGTTATACAAAGAATACCAATTATATTCATTACAATACCAGTCTTGGCCTAAATGAAAAACATATAATGTTAGGTCATGTTTTGTCTGGCTCTAATGTAATGGTTGTAGAAGTAAATAATCATTTAATATAAATCCACACACAGAAACTTACCATGTCAGCTACTTTTAGGTATCCATATGAGAAAACAATGGCATTTGGTGGTGTGGCCACAGGCAGCATGAAAGCAAATGATGCACTGAGAGTACATGGCACCATGACGTACAGTGGATTCATCCCAATGGACTGAGACTGAAACAATGACAAAAGTCAAAGACAGGGATGAACACAGCTTTATGACAGAATCCTGCAGTGGTCCATCTGACCACTGTAATCACTGAGTCAGAAGTCAACCATGTGTTCTTCAGTGTAGAGCAAAACTCTCATTAAGTGCGTGTAATTAAGATGTAAAATGTGCAGACTCCAGGCTGAGTCATGACATCTAAAATAGGAAAACCCTGCATGTGAAAACCTAACAAGACAGAAAAGATCTGAAAAAATGTTGGAACTGTGCCACGCCAGGATTTTACAAGTGCTAAGTATTTTATGGTTTAAAAAATAAAGAAAATAGTCTTTGTAGAAAATGTGAGGACTTTTTATGTGGCAGAATTACATTGCAGGATTCTGTTCTTCTAAAAATGTTTGTCTGAATTCTTTTTAGACTTTAATGTTTTTGTGTCCAACTCGGCTATTCCAAACCTGTCCTGCCATTATTTTGCTGTTGGGAGGAGGGCAACAGTACATGCCACTGGGTTGAATTGGAGTGTTTGGCAGACTGCAAACAGGAGGAGGGGCCCTTGGAAGGGAACCAAACACATTCAGCTTGAATGGCCATTTAGAATAGAAACCATAGATTGAGGGAAATAGACAGTTCCCTGGTTTGAATGGGAATGGTTAAGAATAAACAGAGAGGTAAGGCATGCAGCTTCCCCTCACTGTATATTTAAATGTGCCCTCTGATGACCATGCATGTGTTACTGTCTCTGAACATCTTACCATTGAAGCCAGGACGGGCATGAAAAGTGTGGCAGTGGCCACATTACTGGTGCACTCTGTGAAGGTAGCAATCAACAGGCACAAGATGACAGCTATGGCCCAGTGAGGAATGCTTTGCAGAGGACTCATCTGGTCTCCCATCCATTTGGAAAGACCAGATTCCTGAAGAAATGCAATTTAATTAAA
Source organism: Odontamblyopus lacepedii (assembly GCA_034769755.1). Lineage (NCBI taxonomy): Eukaryota > Metazoa > Chordata > Actinopteri > Gobiiformes > Gobiidae > Odontamblyopus > Odontamblyopus lacepedii. The sequence goes on along the minus strand of CM068357.1, from coordinate 22,248,126 downwards.
CAAATACAATCCTTATAATATTCATCTTGTGGTTTAGTGTAATCACTTACTTCGCTACCCTTTGCCAGAGCAAACCCCCCTCCAAGAAGAAGGACAATACCCCATGGTAACTTCTTCTGGGCCACTTTCCAAGTCAAAAGTGATGGTGTTTTCAGCACTATGAATCCAACATATGTATGTAAAATTATTCTAACATATGTTTTTAACATAAACTATTTCTAATACTATTGCTCACTTTGCTCACTGCCACTCCTACATGAACAAATGTTTGGAGGCTTGGATGGTAGAACAAAAAGAAGTATTGCAATGAAAATGGCCACTGTGGCATCTGTCACATACCTAACAGTGATACAAAAAGTTAAAGAGACTTGTAAGATCAAAGACAATTAATAACTTTGTGTACACACTCTGCTTTAGAGTTGAAGATATCTGTTGCCCATCCACTGACAAAGCCTGGGTCCCTAGTGAACCACAGCACCACCAGTAGAATGAAGAGACTCAGGACACTGATCTCTCCAAACGACATAGGCCCCAGAGCCCGGTGCTCCTCTCGGATCACATTGTAGGCAGCTATTTCTTTTTCTGTTTTCACAGCACCACAACCCCAAGTCTTCTTGAAGCTGTGAATTCACAAACACATTTTTATGATACAACGCAGAGGTTAAAGTCTGCTCTATTCAACTGCAATTACCTTTGAACCATCACTAGACTTACTTAAAACCCATGAAGACAAACTGTAACCACAGCCAGGCCAGTGCAAGCATGAGAATCATGTTAGGGAATGCAAAACCAAACCAAGAGGCAAAGTTGATCACATCTCCATTATTAGGAAATAATCTGGAAATAAAACAAAAAATAAATTAACAAAAGCACAATCACTGAAAAACATAAACAGAGACCTACGAGTTCATCTGGCCCTTGAGCACCAGGTTTGGCCCAGTCCCGGTCAGAGTGGCTGTGCCTCCGATGCTGGCAGAGTAACACACGCACAGAGTCATGCCTTTGCACATCCTTCTTCTCTCAGAGGCTTCCTTCTGCTTTGCTGCTTCTGCCTCAGCATCCAGGAATGTTACAATAACAGGACCTATAAACACGGGGCACTTATATTTGTTCCTAAAGATTAAATAAACTTTAAAGACGCAACCAAGATCCACCTTGTGTCTCATTCTGTTTCTCAGCCAGCTGTTTGCTGTCACAATCCAATGTCTGGAGCTGCTGCTCAGAGGTTAGGATATGAGGAATATCTGCTTCATCATTGTTGAGCTGTTCCAACATAGCTTGGACAATAGGCACCATCATGGCTGTGGTTGCCGTGTTACTGATCCACATGGACAGAAAGGCTGTGACTCCCATAAAACCTAACATCAAACTGACACATGATAAGAGTTTCAACTGTGATTTTTAGTACTACCTTTACAGTACAATCGTGCATATCATAAAATCTTATCTGGTCTCATTTTTATCAGATTATGGTTAACAGTTTACCATTAAGTATCAGTAACTTACAGTGCTGGTCGAACACCTACAAGAAGAAGGACTCTTAGAGCAATGCGCTTGTGTAGATTCCAGTGCTCAACCGCCACAGCCACCAACAGCCCCCCCACAAACAGCAGGTTTGTGTCCTTCAGGTATTGCATAGACACCTGAAACATGATCACACATAGTGCGTTAGCAAGTCTGAAAATGCAGGCTGTGGCTTAACAGTTGAGCACTCACATCTTTTGATGTCATGATCCCAAAGAGAGGAAAGAGGAGAGCTGGCAGTAGAGCAGTAATAGCCAGGGGCAGCACCTCTGAGCACCAGTATACTGCCATCAGCACAATCACATAGGCACATTCTGCCTCCTACACAAAAACACATACACATATGTGTGCTGCTGTTATACATACAGAAACATGTAGTGGGGGAAACCATTGGGCACCTGGAAGAATGCATTATCATGGTTCAAAGGGTAAAAATAAGCAGGTGCTGTCTTCAGGTGCACAGTGAGCCCAAACAGCTTGTGTATAAGGATGTGCTAAAGTAAATGATTTTCAACAATCTATAGTCTATAGTAACATAACAGCAAGGAAAAGTCAAGTAGGGAGCAGAGCAGTGGGTTCCCACGCTGGGCATGACCCTTAATGTTAACATCAGCGCGTTAAAACAACAGTGAGGACTGCACCGGCCCCAGACTGCAGAAGATCCCAGGACTCTAGTGCAACAGGTGCAACCCGCTTTTACTAAACTTACTCACCATAGGCGCAGATCATTCTAAGGCAAATAATCTTTACAAACACTGCCTATGCAGCCTACTTGAAAAATCACTATCCTTTGCCAAGAATCCGGTGAGAAAACATTCGTCAGTAAAAAAAGACAAGATGGTGTGGGCTACTTTACATACCGGTGTCCCGATCACCAATGGCAAAGGAAGCAGCAGCACCGGAGTTAGGAAGAGGATAAACGGGTCCTTAATTGAACGCACATATCTGAGGATAGCCATACTCAAGAGTCACAAAGATACAGACTCTTTTCCTCCATGGATCCCCCTTTTGAGGCGCGATGGAGAAAGGCGGGGGCATGCAAGTGTGGGGACGAATCACAATGAAGATGACTGGACAAAGGCTGGACATGCCTGGCCTCTTGTACAAAAAGCACTTATCGTCTCTGCAAGCATCTGATAATGAGGCTACTTTTGGCAATTAAAAAGCTGTTTCTACAAAGCCCTCAACCTTCTCTAAATTTAGCCTAAATAGACATGTAGGCTTAGAAAGTACAATTATTTTAAGCCTATTTACTCGCTATAAATGTTTTATTATTATTAAAATACATAATTATTTTCTTTTCAGTGTGTGTGAAAAGAAACTTAAACATTTAGGTCACAGCATTTTCAGTTATACCAAAAGTTCAGTTTTTAAGAGCAAACTTTGGGAATATCTTGTTCTTTACTATACCTATATAAAATACCTTGTCTACAGGCTATAGACCTACGATGTTTTATTAGGCTTTTTTGTTAGTAATTTTCTGAAAAACAAATCTATACTTAAAGACTTATATCTCCTACCTTTTGTGTCCGGTGAGCTACCTTTGCGAAACGAAAATGCCCGAGAGCTGCTCATTTTAGCGGCTGCAAAAAAAGAGTCGATATAAGAGGGCCTTAGATGGTGTACAGCCCTACAGGGTGCGGATCTAACTTTTATCGGCCTTACTAACTCATGGCTTGAATTTTTACCAACAAATGCTCGCTAAAATATCACTGCAGGCCCACTCGTTGTGGTATTGAAAAATAACATTGTAAAAATAAATAAAATAAATAGAAGCATTTTGTACACAAACACAAGCTAAAACATAGGCCTATATGCATACATTTGTGGATTTAATAACCCCAACATATATGATAGTAATAAAGCGAAATACAAGGACGACATCTACTGGAGAGTTTAGAATAAAAACACGCAAATTTGTCGCGGAAAGAATATGCTATAAAAAATAAACAACTAAACAACAACAAAAACAAAAATAAATATCATATGGTCTATTATAAAAGCGACCTATCACATTTAGGCCCACAGTAAACCGAAAAAAGAGGATCCAGATCAGGTCTAGTATGGGTCTAGTCCGCCAGTCACATGATACGGGTGCGCTGTCACGTGAGTTATGATTTCTGAAAACATGGCTCCGTGAAGCGCACAACAAAACACCAGAGTGGAGTTTTATGTGACATATGCTGTTCAGATACAAAATGAAGGTGATATATAGCGTTACAAGCCGTGTTCCGAAGTCTTAGGGAACAATCCTTTGGCAGATTGACTTAAAACAGTGCTTTAAACTAGCTTGGCATTGTTAGCTCAGTGCTAAATTCAGCTTGCTACAAGTTTGACAAACGGTAAGTCAGTTGCCTCCTTTGTTTTATAAAGTAAGTGTCGTAACATGTTTTGATATTCAGTCTTTGTGAACTATCCAAATGGTTATTGCAGTGTTCGTATTAGTTTGCTGCTTGATTTCCGCAGCGGTAGCCGTTTATGCTAACACTTTTCCAACATGACAAAAGTGTGATTTTATCAGACTATTTCACAATTTTTTATTTGAGCAGCACAGCCTGGTCACTTATGCAAGTCTGCGAGCTGATATGAGTTTTACAGAATACAAGGGTACTATTTCTTTAGGAAAACAATATGCAATGCACTACCATTAATACTAGTAGGAAGCAAGCAACAAGAGTGATTGCAGATCTGTACACATTTATTACAGTGTTTTTTATTAAATATATTATAAAACAAAACAGCTCCAACACTTCACTGCCACGCAAAGATTGTTTCTCAACTTATATTAAAACTGCATTTTTAATTTCTTGTTCTAGAGCCGGGGGAGAGTGTTGCTTTAAGAGCGTGTCATCAGCTCCAAATGAAGTTGTGAATGGAACAAGACTTGCAGAGTGTCTGTTACCTGCACCAGTTACTATGGATTGGCTTATAGATGCTGTGGGGAAAGACCTGGGCATTGACCAACATCAACTGGGGCCTGGACTTCGACCTGCAGAGCTCACAGCCCTAGTGCCTACGCGCTGGGTGACAGGTCTCAGGGAGAGAAAGGTCCTCCGTTGTCCACGCTTTAATAGCAGCAATGAGACAGAAGTTAGCGCTTATCTTCATGGTAGTCATGCAAAATTGCCTTCTGGATGGACTCGAGTTTGCATTCAAGGCCTACGGAAAAGCAGACTGGACTATAGATTAGCAAGAGATCCATGTTACAATAAAAATGAGCTCAACTCACAAAATTCTTTTATCAAAACCATGCAATGCGTCTCCCAACATAATGTCAGGTAATGCAAATTTAAAAGTGGTATACTAGTACAGTCCCTGACAAAAGTCTTGTAGCTTATCCATTTTGTAGAAACAAAAGCTTATAACCTGACTTTAAATTAATCTATTGGTTTTAGAAATGTCTCATATGAAAGCTAAAACCCTCCCAAATTATGCTCAATATACTAAAATAAATTTGCTTCACTGAAGAAAGATAGATCATTTAATGAACACAGAAAGGTCAGATTTTGGCAAGAGACAAGTTTTGTCGCCTACAGAAAATTGAACAAATAATTTACTTCAAATACAAAAATATGTTGCATAACGTCAGTGAATTAAGTAGTGGTGCTGTGAGATCCATATTTAATATCTTGTATGACTTCCATGCTTGAAGGACCGCATCCATGCGGTTCGACAATGATTCATACAATTTGTTGATGAAGTCATCAGGAATAGCAAAGAAAGCAGTCTTGCATGCCTCCCAGAGTTCATCAAGATTCTTTGGTTTTGCCTTCCATGCTTCCTCTTTCATTCTACCCCAGACATGCTCAATGATGTTCATGTCTGGAGACTGGGCTGGCCAGTCCTGGAGCACCTTGATCTTCTTCGCCTTGAGGAACTTGAGGTTGGGAATGTAAGAGGTAGCTAATACTTATTGATATTTTAGGCTATTGATATTGCCTTCCACCCTGCAAATGTCTCGCACACCCCCATACTGGATGTAACCCCAGACCATGATTTTTCCGCCACCAAACTTAACTGTTTTCTGGGTGAATCTTGGATCCATGCAGGCTCCAGTAGGTCTCCTGCAATATTTGCGGCGGGTGTGATGTAATTCAACCGAGGATTCATCTGAGAAATCCACCTTCTGCCACTTTTCCAGTGTCCATCCTTCTAGCAGGCTGTGGGCCTTGGCAAATGCCACACGGTTTTTTAACTGCCTTTTGTTTAGTGCTGGTTTCTGTGCACTGATTCGACCATGGAGGCCATTTCGAGACAGAATTCTACAAACTGTTCTGGTTGACACAGGGACTTGAGGCGACCAGGCCTGGTGGAGCTCTGCTGCAGTGGAAAAGGGGCTGGCCTTGGATTTTCGAATCAACAAACGGTCCTCCCGAGCAGTTGTCTTGGGGGTCTGCCGGACCTAGGCTTGTCAAAAACATCTCCAGTCTTTTCAAATCTTTTTCTTATTCTTTGTACTTGACGCTGAGACACATTGAAGGTGTCAGCCACCTCAGCAGTGGATCTGGTCTTCAGCCTCTTGATAATTAACGCTTTGGTCTCAGGGTGGATCTTAGGCATGTTGTCAGAGATCAAGTTGCAGTTGATGTGAAGGTCTGGTGTGCTGGGGTTCTTTTTATACACACCCACTAATTGATTGATCAGTAACTGATCACAGGTGAGGCTGTAATCTAGGAATGGGTGCATCACATGACAAGGCGACAAGACTTTTGTCTTGCCAAAATCTGGCCTTTCTGTGTTCATTAAATGATCAATCTTTCTTCAGTGAAGCAAATTTATTTTAGTATATTGAGCATAATTTGGGAGGGTTTTAGCTTTCATATGAGACATTTCTAAAACCAATCGATTAATTTAAAGTCGGGTTATAAGCTTTTGTTTCTACAAAATGGATAAGTGACAAGACTTTTGTCAGGGACTGTATGTTAACATTATGTAAAGTCTTATCTACATTCATATCCCAATGTTTACTTTTTGTTCACTGTATTTTTCAGAAACCTGTGGTATGAGGCACATTGTAAACTTGTACAGCCATATGCAGGGGCCTGCGAACAGATGCATGTTGCAGCGGTTGATGCCATACGCAATGCACTGCAAAAACTTTTCAACACCACATTTATCACAGCTGATAAAGTGTCACCAACCATGTCTCCAGCAAAAGAAAAAGACCTTTTTTCATCCTCTTGCTTTTCCAAGTCTCAATCAGATGCCCTGTGCCCAAATATTCTTCCTGTAGAGTGTCTTTTTGAGACTGCTGATATGCTTTATGTCATTCTACCTTATACTCAATATACTCTACATGACATTGTGTCTTTCAGCCCAGCCAAGCTGTCAAACAGCCATGCAAAAGTGTTGTTCATTATCTACCAGATATTAATAGCCTTACAGGCCTCCCATGCAGCTGGCTTGTCCTGTGGAGAACTATCTCTACAAGATATAGCAGTTGATGAGCAGCTTTGCAGCCGTGTCAAAATTAACCTGGCTCACTATGAAAGGACAGAAGAGGGTGAGGCTAGTGTCAGTGATGAAAAAAATCCTGCTCGGATTTCTTGCAGCACACTGGTACAAAATAACAAAGCACTTTGTGAAGATTGCTTTGGTGAACTTAAAGCTTTGGTTTTAGACTGGGTTCATGGGAAAGTTAGCAACTTTCGTTACTTGATGGAACTTAATCGGTTAACCGGCCGCCGTTATGGAGATCCTAATTACCATCCAGTCCTTCCATGGGTGGTTGATTTTACTGTGCCATTTGGAAAATTCCGTGACCTTCGGAGATCAAAATTTAGACTAAATAAGGGTGACAAGCAGCTGGACTTTACTTATGAGATGACTAAAGAAGCTTTGGCAGCAATGGGCAATGGGGTACGGGGTGGGGGTGTAGGAGTAGACCTTGGTGGCTTACTTGCATCTGGTAATGCTGGACAGTCTGACCATCTTCACTTTCCTCATCACATCTCGGATGTGCTTTCAGACATAACATATTATGTCTACAAAGCACGGCAAACTCCCAAATCTGTGTTGTGCAGTCATGTGAGATCTCAGTGGGAACCCAATGAGTATCCAGCAAGCATGGAACGAATGCAGAGCTGGACCCCTGATGAATGTATTCCGGAGTTTTACACAGATCCTTCTATTTTCCGGTCCATTCATCCTGACATGCCAGATCTGGACGTACCCTCTTGGTGCAAGTCTTATGAAGAATTTATTGACGTCCACCGGCACCTTCTAGAGAGTCGAGAAGTGTCTCAACATTTGCATCACTGGATAGACCTCACCTTTGGTTATAAATTGTCAGGAAAAGAAGCTGTCAAGGCCAAGAATGTATGCCTTCACCTTGTCGACAACCACATAAATCTGACCACTTATGGTGTTGTACAGTTATTTGACCAGCCTCACCCGCCTCGCCTGTCCCCATTCCAATATGCCCCAGCAGAACCTCCTTTACTAGGCCTTGCCTCTCTAAATGTGCCTTCTTTACACATTCCTCACACTGGTGCAACCACAGACAGAATAGATGGACAGGTGCCAGAAACTACAGGATGTGAGACGAGTGGGTGGACTATGGTTGACAAAGATGAAGAGCTGGAACAAGGTATGGAAGCCCTTGACTCATTAGCATCTACAGGCTCTTCTTCGGCAGTTACAAACGTTACTACAGCACCTGGTCGGCTAAGTGCAGACCATTCATTTCAGAGCTCTCAACCACCAGGGACTGATTTTCCACCTAATCTAGGCCCAAACCTACGTAGCTCTATGGCAACTAAAGGAGGAATCAAAAAGCACTATGAGGGTAATGTTGGTGCCACAAATGTAGATGAAATTAAAATAACTCTTCCTGAAGGATTCAACCCTTTACAACCTCTGGAGGAGCTGGAGCAACTGAACAATTTTCTAGTTAAGTGTCTACATGCCAAAGTGCAGAATCCTCTAAATGAAGGCATCACAGAGCGAGACACTCTGCCCTCTAATACAAAGCTCTACCAGAGGGACATGCAGGCTCTTGGAGTTGTCATTGCTGAGCTATTTTACTCCTCCAAACTCAGAGGGTTCAAACCAGACACTCCCCTCAGCCGGAGATTTCAAGCTGTCATTAAGCTGTGCTCAGCTAGTCTTCGTGATGTGCCACTGTCATTGCATTATGCTCTTGAGACTCTGCTTCTTATTGAAAAGCATTCTAGTGTGGAAAACCATAAACTGCTAGATTGCCCAAAACCACTGCTTTTCCAATATGCAGCTGTTCGAGACGGCCTGCCACCTCCAAACCCCTGGCAGTTACTGAATTCTGTTACTAGCCCTTTTCCATTTCCTCCATATTTTGCTTCTCTGCATCATTTTATTTTTTCATATCACACTAAAATGGAGCCTGTTTGCAATGTACAAGGAAGAGATGTTGTCTTTCATCTTTGGCAACGACTCGAAACCTTGCTTGGTGAGAATATCACAGCTGAGGGTCTTGAGATTTTACTGCCATTTATTCTCACCTTGATGCATGAAGAGTCCACAGCAATTTATGCTGCATGGTACCTTTTTGAACCAATATCAAAAGTATTAGGTCCCAGAAATGCAAATAAATATTTACTGAAGCCACTGATCGACATTTATGAGAATCCTCAGTGTCTCCGAGGGCGATTCTATCTTTATACAGACTGTTTTATTCTGCAGTTGATTGTACGTCTTGGTCTTCAGGCTTTTCTGTCAAGCTTACTGCCTCACGTACTACAAGTCCTCACTGGCTTTGAAAGCTGCAACATGGGCTCTGGTGGAGACACATGTAAAGGTGGTGCCACAGGAAATGTAGAGGAGGAAGAAGAGGACTTTGAGTCTTCATCAGGCTCTGTTTCAGCTCCTGTGGGAGGAGTGAGCGTAGCTGGGGGAGCAGTGGGTGACAGTGGGCTGGTTGACTACTCATCTGGTGTTAGTCTCAATGACCAAGAGTTTCTGACAGATGACTTTCAGAATGGCTTCTATGTAAGCAATGGAGCAGGAAAACAACCCAACCAAAATGCTGTAGCCAAGGATCTAGATCAGGAGTCTTTGAGTGTAGGCAAACTTAGTGACAAAAGTAGCACAAGTGAGCTATCACTGGGTGATGTTGACTCGATGAGGGATCGAACCAGTCTGAAATCTGCAGACAGCAGTCAAGACCTCAAACAGGCCAGTGAAGGTGAGGAGGGAGCAGAGATGGAGGAAGAGGAAGTGACTGAGACTGGTGAAGGTAGAGATGAACCAGATGAACCTCCTAATTCAACAGTAGATTTAACAGTGTCTGAGAGCACAGAGGCTTCAGGAGCCACAGTCTCCACTATGGAGGGTGACTTTGTGAATGGCATGGTTCTGGATCAGAGTGAGAAAGAAATTGTGGAGGAGGAGGAAGAGACTGATCCATCGGAAAAATCAGAAGAGAGAGAGAGAAAAATTCTATTAGGTAAATTGTAATTTCTAAATCCACAAGTAAAGTAAATGTAGACTATGGTGAAAAATGGTTTTGTTTTACAGATACGATCTGCAAAACAGTTCGATGGCTGTCTGCAAAGCTTGGGCCAACGGTGACTTCACGCTATGTGGCTCGGAATCTACTACGGTTGCTTACCAACTGTTACATTGGTAAATTCATGATTTTTAAAATGTTTTTATGTGACATGTGTTTAGCATTGAGCAAATGGTAATTACATTGTAATTGCAGGACCTAAAAACCACCAGTTTATAACACCATCACATGTGGAGGGCAGAACAGAGTGTGTGGAAATGGGCAGTGTATATGAGCGGAAACCTGTAGTGGGCGACCAGACTGCAGGGCCGGTGCTGGACTGTCTTATTTACATTGCACAACTATATGGAGAGCCGGTGCTCACATATCAGTACTTGCCTTATATTGGATACCTGGTAAGATATTAACTTTGGGATTTTTATTAGGCTTTCTTTTCACTAATGGCATTATTTGCATTATATTTCTTGTAATTTCAGGTATCCCCTCCTTCCTCTCAACGTCTAAACACACGCAAGGAGGCCAGTTTGCTTGGTGCTGTTGCACTTACACAGAAAATTATTGTATTTCTCTCCGATACCACTTTAATGGATATGCTGATGAAGATTAATCAAGATGTTCTTCTGCCACTACTGGATTTACTGACAACTCCCAAAATGGGGTAATTATATTTAGAACAAAACTTCAGTAAAATTATTTATTTGGTGTAAAATTAATAAACAAAGGGGTATTCAGAAGAATGATTTGTGTATTCTGCATGCCCTTTGTGTTACCTGGTAACAGATTTCCTAGTGGGGTCCAAACTCGTACTGCTGTGTGTCTCAAAACACTCAGCCTGATGGCTCTTATTTGTCTGCGCATTGGGAGAGAGATGGTCCAGCAACACATGGCTGACACTCTACGGAGATTCTTTGCAGTTTTCTCACTGCTGCATTCTTTGAAACCCCAGGTATGTACTTCTTTCATAATGGAAAGTTAATGTTTGTTTTTAGATAATGTATGTATCTATTCAAATGTGTGATGACTTAAAATTAAGGAATATACACTACAGTATTTTGGACACCATATTTTATAAATTATGCTTTTAGTGTGTAATTTAAACCTTGTATTTTTCCGCCTGTTGCTGCCTTTTTGTTTTATACGCTATAGCTGGATGGTGCTTCTCGGAGAATGGTAGGAGAGGTGGCTGTGGTGGATGTTTGTACCCCTGAAGAATCAAATGTCACATATGAAGTGGGAGTACTGGAAGAGCTGCAGACTGTGTTTAATCCACAGATGGCCCATGCATCCTATATACCATTCTACTGCCTCATAGGTGTGTGTAAAAATTTATCACTAAAAATCTGTTCCACATGTAACTTTATACTTGTATTTCTGACTTCCTAGGTGACTTTGCTATTCGGAGACTAGTTCCCAACCATGAGCTGGTGTGGCAGCTGTCTCAGTCCTACACTCCCAGACAAGACATCACAAATGTGACTTCCTCCAGAGTGGAGCCTGTCGCTCTGTCATCTAGTTTTAGCAGACAAGTATTTAGTCCATTTCCTTCATCTTCAACTACCTTCCACCTCCCAGATTCTGAGTCAGGCACTTTTGGCAGCCACCTCATAGGTAACCGTATTCAGGTGTCTCAGGATGCAGATTTTGGTGCCACATCTAGCCTGTCCAGCTCTTGGGGACACTCTAGTAATACTGGCCCAATTGTAACAACTTCTTCCACTTTTACAACTGTAGCCACAAATTCTTTTTCCGGTCCGTGGATGACTGGGCATACCCCAGAGGACAGTGCTTTAAAACAGGAGCTCCCGCGCAGTGGCCGCTCTCTTCAGGGAAACTGGCTGGCTTATTGGCAGTATGAGATTGGTCTTAACCAGCAGGATCATTTTCACTTTCACCAGATCCGCTTACAGAGCTTCCTTGGTCATTCAGGAACAGCCAAATGTATAGCACCTCTAGCAGGGGAGGACTATTTTCTCTCAGGCAGTAAAGACAAGACAGTGAAGCTGTGGCCTCTCTATAACCATGGCGATGGCACACAAGAGGTGGAACCCAGACTGACCTACTCTGAACATCGGAAGTCTGTGTTTTATGTTGGGCAGCTTGACTGTTCTCAGGAGGTGGTGAGCTGTGATGGCACAGTGCACCTGTGGGACCAATACACAGGTAAGGCAGAAAGTTACCAAATAAATCCTAAATATGTTTTTGGTTCCTTACTAATTCTGTTTTTAAATAGGAAAACTTATACGTTCGTATGAAGCTGTGGATGGTAAAAACCCAATAACATCTGTCACCACAATGCCAGCTCCTCACTCCAGCGTAGTGTTGGGCAGCGCAGATTCTGTTCTTCGTTTTATTGATCCTCGCAAACCTGGGCTACAGGTACACTGTTTACTCTCTCTACTGCCCTGTACCAAATGATACCTGTATATACTAAGGTCATGTGACACTGACAATGAGTACATTTGTCGCCAGCATGAGTTCCGTGTGGCTCAAAACAATGCAAATGCTGGTCTCATCCGCTATCTGGCTGTGAGTCCAGCAGGGCGCACTGTGGCAGCAGGTTTCTCAACCGGCTTCATTGTTCTGCTTGATGCACGCACAGGACTCGTTCTGAAGGGCTGGCCAGCTCACGAAAGCGATATTCTTCAAATGAAGGTATACTAGTATATTGTGTATACATCATTGTTTTGTATCCTCCAGGAGTGTGTTTTCTGACTGGGGTAACTGGAAGGCATACAAAAAGTGGGATGGGAACATGTAATAAAATAACAGTGTCAGATGTGGACTTGTAAGTGAACACACTCATTATAAAATACACATGTGGTGGTCCAGGAGTTTCTGTTCACCATTATGATTAGGATTAGCAGAATATGTAATTCTGAGTCTGATCTTAAATGTGCCTTTTGTATTTGTTACTTGTAGGTGGGTAGTACAAATACTGAAAAAGGTTGAAGTATGTACCGATCTGCTGTCCACACAGCAAGGATGAGCAAACTTTATTTAACCTCAAATTAGGTCAAGGATTGTATCGCTAGTTTTAGCGACACAGGTTTAGGCAAACATGGACACAAGTTACAAAAAGCGAACAGTGGTTTTATTAGCACTAAAAGAGTATCTCTAAAATAATGAAGCAACAATAAACTCAATAATGAAAAGTGAAAAAATAAAAAGCATGATCCATTACTGATTTGGCATACTGAGAAGGTTGTGTATGAAGGTAAAATCAACATCTTTTTTATGTTTCAGGCAGCAGAAGGAAACCTGATCATTAGCTCCTCCACCGACTACACGCTTACTGTGTGGAAAGATGTGGAAAACAAGCCTCTTCGGCAGTACAAGTCACAGTCTGATCACGTCCATGCATTTGACATTTATGGGTCTGAGATTGTAACAGGAACAGTTTCTAATAAAATAGGGGTGTACTCCATGGCAGACATTTCACTAAGCCCCATTAGCAGCACAAAGTTAAGCTCAGAGAACTTCCGTGGCACCCTGACCAGCCTAGCAGTTCTACCCACAAAGAGGCTTCTGCTGTTGGGCTCTGAGAATGGAGCTATCCGTCTCTTAGCATAGGCTCATTCAGAAGCACCCATTGACCTTGTGTTGGCTCGCTTAATATTATATTGTCTGTTTGAGGCAGGATGATTGATACTTTCACTAAATGCACAAAAGAAAAAAAACAAACACATTTATAAACTTTACAGTTTACGGTCATCACCACTATGGAGTTGTTTTAGACTTGTCACCATCTGGCATAAAATAGTCTTTTAATGCTTAGATGTATAAATTGTATTATATTAAACTGCGTTCTTTTGCAGATAAAAGAAAACGTGCTCAGGAAAGTGGAGCCTAGCCTGGTTCTTTTTGTAGAGTTTACACTTTCCAAATAGATGCATATAACATCAAGTAGACATGAATTTTGGTGATTTATTTCCCTTGACATTCTATATTTAAAGGCAATGATTAAACTATGCAGTATTTGTAGATCAAATTAACCCTGTAATGTTTATTTAATGTGATTTATTTCTATCTTTTATAATTTGAAATACATTGTAATCACATTTTCAACAGTGCATTCCTGGGGCTTAAAAGCTTCTTGCAGGTAAATGTCAAATAATGAGTTAGAGATGCACACTTGTTCTCTATTGCACAAGTATTATTGTTTTTATGTTGTCTTTTTTAATAAATATTTTACCTATTAATAAACAACTACTTGAATATAATCAATTGCAGAGCTGTGGCTCAATGACAATTTTGCATACTGTTTGTAGGATCCAGTCTATATAACAATCGCACTTGCTTCTAAATGAAACAAACAAATAACACCATTTGTTTTACCTATTTATGTGAACATATTTAGTGAGAAGGAATTTCAATAAAAAACACATTTCTAAAGGCTCAGTATCTTTTACGCATTTTTGTTGAAATCACAATTTTATTCTCTGGATGTTCCAAATTTGTCGTATGTGTTACATACACCACGGTTCATTCTTTCTGTTGTTTTAAGTGTTGCAGTTTGGACAAAGTCCGTGGTTGTGTTTACACACTGGTTTGTCAGTGTCATGTGATGTAGACTAAATATGTAATTTGTTGTCATTTATTATTGGTAATTTTGTGTTATTTGCAGTTATCTTCTGGGATCTAATTTTAATTTTGCTGTAGATGTTTAGAAGAAACATCCACTGTTTTTGTGGACAGTTGAACTTGCATAACAACTCTCCTCACTACAAAAGCTACAGAATTTCTCTAGAAGTTAAGCCTTTCCTGACTTTATTTAAGTCATCATGTCATTTGCACACTCATAAATGTAAAAGCATTGTCAACTTCAACATTAAACCCAGAGGAGTCTCAGTAGCTGCATTTACAAACAAATAAGAGCTTAAACGTGGCCCGATCAATGGAAGTTGATATTTAACTGTTTGCTGAGCAAGTGCCAATCTTTTACTCTCAGGAACTGTCCCATACCTACGCAGTGGGTCCTTTTTTGGATACAACTGTGGATAATTTTCTATTTTTATTCAAGGTAAGATTCAATATATTGAACTACAGCATTATTAACAGTATATGATGTGTTAATACTTAAAGAGGCTGGAGATTGACTCGAATGGCTTTACCAAAAACTAAAAGTGATGATGATAGTTTTCAACTTTAGTGTTTGCTTTCACAAAATGTACTACTAATTAAAGTTTAGCTTTACTAAGTAACCTACTGATGTAGCCTACTGATGAAAATGTTCTGCCTCAAGTGTACAAAAGATCATTTCTATAGAAACAAAAAATACTAAAAATGATGAGAACCTTAATTTAAAATATGCAACAAGCTGACAGTGATCCCTTTATCTTTGTCTTTATGTTCTTCTTTATGTCTTTATTTTTAGAACGTTTGTATGGACATGGACCCTCGTCTGACACTCCTGTTATTCTTCATCTGCAGCATAGGAGCCATTGTGAGACCCATTTATTACTTTCTTTTTCACACTTTTACCGATTTGTATACATCATGTGATCAGTGGTCATTACCTTGTGCAATCGTTAACCATTGCAGAATGCTGAGGTGTCTGAAAAAGGATCAGTCTCCACGGTGGCTCCCATGGTACCGAGTGACAGCCCAGAGGTCAGTGATATAAAGGACTGGTCTTTGTTGAGCAAATGGTTCTCAAATAATCACAACAAAATATATTTGGCAAAATGAACTCAAGAATTTCAAAAAGACTAAACAAAAAGCGTACAGTTTAAAATACTCTCCAACACACTCAATCCACCAGTGTTGGGAAGTAACTAAACACATTCACCTAAGTTAAGGATTGAGTTACTGTTTCATTTGGATGTACTGAGAACAGAGAACAGTGGGCTGAAGTATCTGTAAGTAGTTCTTTGATGTAAAGCGCTTTGAGTGGCAAAAGGCTTTTCTTTCACAATTTGAGAACCATTTGGCCTACTATTATTTTCAACTACTCAACTACTTTTCTTATTTTACACTAACTAATCTCTGCTCTCAGCTAGTAGAGGGAGATAATGGAAATTCAGTTACTGCAGAAGTGCCCGTAATTACACCAACAGTAACAAGTGGGCCCAGTGAAAACACAACAGAGGAGGTAGACGATGATGGATGTCTGTCTAAAAGTCCTTCATCGAAGAGGAAAATTGCAACTGCCATTGAGAAACTGGGCATGAAGCTTCTACAGAACCTGGAGACGACACCAGATCAACCAAATATAATCATCTCTCCTCTGAGCATTGCACTAGGACTTTCTCAACTGGCCTTAGGTAAGTATAACTATTGCTATATATACTATCAGTAGTTACTACCACGGTTATTGCTAAAACAGGTGCAGTCAATGAAACAGAGGAACTTCTTATGCACCACCTCCACGACCACACTCTGACCTGCTACCACCAGGCTCTCCGCCATGTGTTATCACAGCTCAGAAACATCGACCTGCAGCTGGCCACACGCATCTTCTTACGCAAAGGTCAGAGAAACAGTTCCATGTTTCTTAAGTGAATATGGATTCTAATTATTGTATCCTTTGATTTAGGATTTGAGCCAAAGCAAGAATTTATTGAGAAATCCCAGCAGTTTTATGGCTCTGATGCAGCGGTTGTGGAGAGTCTTGAGCAGATAAATGAGTGGGTGGACAAAGCCACAAATGGAAAGATGAACAACTTCCTCAAGGCTTTACCACCAAACATGCTTCTTATGCTTATCAATGCAATCCACTTTAAAGGTGGGACACACTTTAAAGGTGCACTCTGTAACAATTCTAGTGTTGGGTCCGCTACATGATGTCTCCATGGAAATGTTGCTTTGTCTAAAATGTTTTATAGTACAGATTAAAGATCTATCACAAGGAGGACACGCAGGTCATAGCACTACACCACAGTATAATCAGATCTCTGGAGCATCACCCCTGTTCACAGAAATAATTATTGTATGATTGAATAATAGAAACACCCATAATGTATAAATACTAGATGCATATGTTTAATGTCATACCATGGAACTGTGCAGGCAGAGCAATAACATCTCCATGGAGATAAGTAGATGGTGGACCCTCCACCAGAAAATTTGTGCAGTGTACCTCTATAACTACAATACATAAAAATATTTTCAAACCTTGCTTTGGTGTCTTCAGGACAATGGCAAGCTCAGTTCGATCCACGTTTCACTTCCAGAGGTGCCTTCTATCTGGATGAAAACAACATGGTTGATGTTGACGTTATGGAAGCTGCCAAACATCCATTGAGTTTATTCATTGACAATGAACTAGAAGCACAGGTAAATTATGTAATTAAATGGCTATTTATATATTAAGAATTGTGTAAGGTATTAGTCTAAACTTAGCAACAACTTAAATAACTCATCAAAAGAAAAATCAGCACAGCATAGATAACGATGCAATTAGTAATAATAATGTATAGTTAAGAATCTTTTTTTTTTTCTCAAAAACTAAAATAAAAATAAACTCCCAAACATTATTATTATCTGCAGGTAGCAAGGTTCCCGTTCCTAAACTCCATGAGTTTGCTTGTGGTCATGCCTCTAGTTGGCCATGTCAACATTTCTTCTCTTGCTACAAAATTAAACCTATCAAACATCTATGAGCGACTGCCTCGCAAGAGAGCTGTACAGGTGAAGATCCCCAAATTCAAGCTTGAGTACAGCCAGGAACTACAGGAGGTCTTCATAAAACTGGGTGAGAGTTAATAAGTTCTTCTACAATAAAGTTACAGTGTTTTATATTAATAATCTTTTGCGTTTGTGTTTTGTTATAGGTTTAGGAGAGGTGTTTAGAAATCCCAATTTGGCTGACATATCTGATGGGCCCCTGCTAGTATCCAGTGTTCAGCACAAGTCCATTATAGAAATAAACGAGGAAGGGGCAGAGGCAGCAGCTGCAACAACTGTGGTCATCTCCCGGGCATCCAATCCAGTGTTTCACCTGACCCAGCCGTTCTTCATCGCCCTCGTGAACGATGCTCTCAAACTGCCAGTCTTCATGGGTGTTATCAACAACCCCAGTCCTGGAGCTCCAATCGTCCCAAGAGCTGATCCTGGAGACAAGTTGGGATACCCAGTTGACAAGAATTACCTGGGTACATTTGGAGTACCACCTAAATAAATACAAAACCTGATCTGATTATTCATAACAAGACTTTACTATCCGGACAGATAGAAAATTCAATATATGCTTCCTTTATATGAGCCAAGTGTGCACAATGTTCATTTGTTGTGTCTTCTAATAAATGCCACTGTCAAACAGTCTGTTTGAAAAATGTGGATTTACTGTAAACACATTTGTATCCTTTTGTGCTTTGGTAAAGTAGTCAAGGTTTATGTTATGTAATGTTAAAATTACACACCGTCATTGCATGATTTAAATTGAAGTATTAAAACAAATGGTTATAATAATATCTCCACATTTATCCTTCTTTAAGCCTTTTACCTTGTGCCTGTACCCTTTATTTATGTGAAAGCGTCGCTGCAGCCTCACGTTATGATTGGTCAAATCGATTGGCGGTGAGCTACGGAGAACTGACCCCAGACCAGCTGTAGGATTTCTCGCCACCAAAGTGTGTGTTGTAGAAAGTGCACCTTATTGTTTAGGACTGCTAGTGTCTGACCCTAGATCAGTGGGCGGGACCGGAAACAGGAAGCGTGCGTGCAGAGCTTCGCGCGTTTGTCCAAGTGGTTGGCGCCAGTCGCACTAAAGTCTGAGCAGAGACAGCTATAAGATCGACGGACATTTAGAGCGACTTTTCTTTAGTTTACTGATAAATTTCACTAGAAGAAGAAGTTTACTGATAAATTATAAGACAGTAAAGACGCAATGAAGCTCTCAGAAGGCGCAATAGAGGTAAGGCTGTTTCTTATACACGATTTTAGACAGTTGTGTTGTATTGTTTGATGGGATTGTTCGAATTGATTTTTGTTCAGAGAGGATTGATAAATTGAACTTGCTACGCCAACTTTTCAATATCATGTATTTTCAATCATGTAACTTTAAATGTATGTGATGTATGTGATTTTTCTGACAGACAGTTATCTTTTATTTTTTAGGCTTTGGCAAATGGACAACCAATCAGCGATGTTGTGCTGCAGTTAGTGGTGAGTACATTTACTCACTCTCGATCAGTAAATACATTTAACTTGTAAGCATTATTGTAAAAGTTTACTTTGTGTTTACAGAATATTCGCAAGATAGACGGGGGAAGTGGTCCCGCTCGTTTTCGGGCCATGATGAGCGATGGTCGTTACTCCATGACCTGTAAGTAGTAGTAGTAGTAGTTGTAGTAGTTGTAGTTATTTTCCATTGTTAACTAATTTGCTTTTATTGCTGTGCTTGTGTCTGCAGCCTTTATGCTGTGCACCCAGCTGAACTACATGGCTGAGGACAATACGCTGGCCCCACACTGCATCTGCCTGGTCAAGAGGCATGTCACCAACATACTGAAGGATGGGAGGTAAGTTCTCAATTGCCAGCACGTATTATATAATAACAATAATAATACTATTTGTTCCTTTTCCATTTTCTATAACTGTTATGACCTCTTTTTCTTCTTTGCAGGCGAGTGGTCATTATTTTAGAAATAGAGGTTGTAAAATCAGCGGATCAAGTTGGTGGGAAGATTGGGGAGCCTGTTCCTTACACTGAAGGTAAATGGTATAGTTTTATTATTACTACCTACTTCCTGAGGGACATTGTCTTGTCACTAGTCTAATTGTGGTTAGTTTACTTTACTTCCTATTTACAATGGACACATTTTTGCAGGTCAGAAACCAGCAGCACAGCAGCCACCACAGTCAAATCCAGCCCCTCGTGCTCCGCTCCAGCCCCAGAACAACAATGAAGGTGAGTGACATTATTGCATGTCACCAGCAGATGGCAGCATTCTACTACAAATTACTAGAGATGTCGCGCCTTTCTGTCTACATGCCAATGTTTGTATAACTTGATTTTTTTGAGCACCTCATTTTAGTTTTAGTAAATAGAAAGAGACATTCTGGACACAATACAAATATATCATTTTATAATAACGACACCAGATGAGATAAGCTCGACTGCCTGCTCTGCAAATAACCAGGAGTTACATGGAGGTCATGCTGTCAGAGGGAATTTTCAGTCTTCACTGTGTGCAGATTCCCCTCCTGTAATCTGTAACCAGGGTGTTGCACTTCTTACTAGCCCCTCATCTGCACAGTTATTTGTTCATTTCTCCATGCTCTTCTTGATCTCTAGGCTTAATTATCAGAAGTAGAGAGGTTGACACAAGTGTGAGGTCTTAAGTGAACACTTTAATAAAACTGTAATTCTGGTGGGATGCACAAATCAATGTGTGTACTTTTTAAGAATCATCTCTCAAAGTCTAGTCTCTACAAGTTTAGTTTGTCACAGTTTTCTTCAGCTGTGAAATGTGAGTCATCTTGCATAAAGTCTGGTTATGCCTCCCTAGAAAATAATTATAAAATAAAATTACTATTCTCTGGTTGGAAACATCGCTTTAGCACTTCTTGCAAATTTAGTATTAGTAGATTTGTTGCATGCATGAGGAATAAAGTATTTAACTTGCTTGACTGTTTTGGTTTTGCATACCATTGATAACAGTGACAACATTTCTGTCTTCCCAAAATTAGTCAACAGAGGTTTCAATCGGGACATGGGAAAGAAGCCTCAATCCAACATGCCCAGCACCCCCGGGGGAGGCTCCAAAGTTGTACCCATTGCCAGTCTTAACCCCTACCAGTCAAAGTAGGTACATAGATCCTATTTTTTTCATTTATTAACCCTACTGGTTAATAAAAATTCTTTGTGTATTTTAGGTGGACCATTCGTGCTCGAGTTACTAATAAAAGTACCATTCGAACCTGGAGCAATTCTCGCGGAGATGGAAAACTGTTTTCTATGGAGATTGTGGATGAGAGTGTAAGTTTCCAAGTGGTGTGTTTTTAGTGTTATGGTATCTATAATTATTTTTTTCTTTTTTTTGTTGCAGGGAGAAATAAGAGTCACTGGCTTCAACCAAGAAGTGGACAAGTTCTTTGAGCTGATTGAAGTTGGCAAGGTGAGGCCTTTCCCAGTGATTTAGTCCTATTTAGCTGTAAAAGAGAACTGGCTACACACTGATTTGTTAATGGCTGTCAGTGGCTTTAATCAAAAGCACTGGGACAGTGAGTCATCTGGCACCACTGTAGCACACAGTAAGCAGCTTGTGCACAGCCACCAGTGCTGTTAATTCTCCACTCCCTGAAGTCATATCTTGCTTGCACCATTTCATTCAGGTAAATATTTCACTGACTAACACATGCTCTATCCAAATGTATGTGCCAGGTTTACTACTTCTCCAGAGCATCCCTGAAGATTGCTAACAAACAGTACACATCTGTAAAGAACGATTATGAGATGACTCTTAATGGCGAGTCTACCATCATCCCCTGTGAAGACAGCTGTGATGTGCCCATGGTGCAGTGTGACTTTGTCACCATTGGAGACTTGGAAATGAAAGAAAAGGATTCAGTTGTGGGTAAGAAACTCAAACCTGAACTTGTTAGTAATGTATGCAGTAGACTCAAGTCTAGAAAGCTTTTCTTTGGTCCATTTAAAAAAGAATTTGATTCTGATCTTCATTAAAAGAACATAGAATCAAAGACTTCCTGTTTATATATCAGACTGGAATAATAAACATTGAAGACTACTACAAGAGAAGGTTAATTTAGCTGTAATTATTACAAAATGGTATGTCTTCCTTTTTAAATATGATTTATTTTAATTTAGACTTTTATTTAAGAACAGTCCAAAATAAACTGTAATGTCCTATAATGTTTTGTTAAAAATGAACAATTCAAACAAATACCTCATACCACCAGGGGGCTTCTTTTGTCCATCCTGTAATATGGTGTAAAACCTACTTTCATTTCACCACTGCAGCTGACAGTCACATGGGCAGACTCTTTATTTTTACCGGTAAATCTTTCCCCAGGATGTACATAAGCCCAAGCCATTTGTCTTAAGAATTCCTTTGGCTTCCAGACTCCTCTGTTATAAAATAACAAACCAGTAGGATTTATTCAGACTTGTTGTTTACTTGTTTAGAAGCTAATCCATTTTATTTTAATGTGTGTAGATGTGATTGGTGTGTGTAAGTCTGTTGAGGAGGTGACTCGTCTCACCACAAAAACAAACCGTGAAGTTTCCAAGCGCACACTGGACCTGATGGACATGTCGGGGAAGGTGGTGACAGTCACTCTGTGGGGAGAGGAGGTGGGTATAAACATGACGCATGGGCTGACATGGAGGGACTGTATTGTTTTTATATACCATTATAAAGAATCAAAAGTATATCTGCTCTTGTATCCTGCTAGTTTCCACAAGGCATTGTTGTCAATACACTGAAAAAGAAATGTTGCAGTGGTTAAGTACTCTTAATAGTTTGCTTCTCCTTTTCTTTCCCTTTAACACCAAATACATTGTTGCCTTTGTTAATTTAGTATATAACTCTGGTCTCAAAAGGGGTGCCATAGCTCACAAGTGTGTTAACAATGTCAAGTCCAAACAAGCCAGTGTTGACATCATTATCCTGTGTCTCTTAAGGCTGCACACTTTCTCTTTCCTATTGCTTTTTTAAATTGTCATTTAAAGGTTTATTGATTGTCAAATCTATTGAATTTATTCCTGTATTTACTTTTACAGGCTGAAAATTTTGATGGCAGCGGACAACCTGTTGTGGCGATCAAGAGTGCGAAGCTGTCCGACTTCGGGGGCAGGTCTCTCAGTGCGTCCTTCAGCAGCACCTTGATGGTCAACCCAGACATCCCCGAGGCGTACAAGCTCCGAGGCTGGTAAGAAATATTACACCACAGTATAGAAAATATCTCATTGTGAGTGCTTTGCCTCCACAAGTGAGCATCTGCTAAGGGTTTAAGTCTGTTTCTATTACTTGCCTTGTGAGAGTGCATGCTCTGATTCTCATTATCAAGATTAATTTTGGCCCTTCAGCAACATTGTGCAGGGCCTCACCACAGCAATACATGTAAATGGAATCAATCTTAATCTGGGGAAACACATTTTACCTTCCTAATCATCTTCCAATATAAAATAAAATCAGGATCATTTCACTATGTGCAAGCCAGTTTTTAAAGAGGACAAGCGCCGACTCCAAAGCAGGACTGAAGCAGATTCAACATGTATCTAATAAGATGAGACTAAAACTGCAGTACGACCAGATGCCTTCACACCACAGTTTGAGAAACACTTCATTCTTATACCTGCTCTGAGAGCTAAATTGATCGTTTTTTGCGGTACTCTATTTTTGCAACAAATATCAATTTTTTTCACCCAATTCACAATGAGAACTGACTTCGCGGACTGACATGCGCTGCATGGGAAAAATGGTACTTTGTGGCATAACAGCTGACTTGATCATGTGACTGACTTTAGTGATTCACAAAGGGACATTACTTAATGACTATAATTTCTATTTGATTTCAAATGATGAGCTACTGACAACTTAAACTGAACTTTTCTTTTACACATTGTTTTTTTCTCTCTTCAGACTTAATTGTATTTCCTTGTAGTTTAATACATTACAGTGTCATAATTTTAAAATTATATCTGCAAATCTCGTGATCCCCGCCATGTTGGGAAGCGGGCTGATTTATTTTTCCCTGTGCCTCTCAGCCCTATGCTTTTTAGATTAACCACATTTGAATCATTTACATTGATGGGACCACACTCGGCGCAGACTCAAATTAAAACCAAGCTATTGTTCTTGTAAGGACTGCTGCCACCCGAGAGCACTGTGACGTTTGAGAGAGGGACTCTTCCTGATTATTACACAGGGAAGAGTGAACAGTAATGTGCAGACCTGCCTATAAGAGCACACCACACTGCTCCTCCAACATGACTGTTGTACACTGCTGGACCCCCTGGCAACCTGATTAATAAGTTTCATATATCCTTTGAAATCACTTTTCTCACCTTCAGCTAGCTTTCTGAATGTGCCACAGGCTTAATAACGCTCTTTAAGGTTTGTTTCTGTAAAAAAAAAAAAATAATAAAAAAAAATAAAAGAATCTGTATGGGTATCTGAACCTGCACTCATCTATGACCATTGCCAGCTCTTTGGTTAAAGGCAGTATGTGAATATGCTCCGTTTGACTCCCAAATGTCTTTATCCTGTATTTAGAACATGTTATATGCCTCCAGGTATGATAAGGAGGGCCATGCCATGGATGCACAGTCTCTGACAGAGGTGAGGGGTGGAGGAGGAGGAGGGAACACCAACTGGAAGTCTCTCTCAGACGTGAAGACGGAACACCTTGGGCATGGGGAGAAGGTGGGTTTAATACAGCTAAATCTGAAATCTTTCAACAGGTCAAATGTGAACATTTATTCATATAAAAGTGGTCTATGTATCACGAGTCAAAGAATTTTTACTAGAGCTTTGCAACAGTAATTTTCTTTACATTGGAATTGTACACCGAATGGAAATTTATTGACTTCACTACAGTAGTTCTAACTTTAAGCTCTCACCTTCTGTACATCGCATGACTCTGCCCCTCCGGATGTGTCTCATACAAAGAGTCAAAGGTCAGCCCTTGCAGGACCTCTGACTAAACTTTGACGATCCTAATTGTCCTGTGCGCTTCCTCTTAGTGTCACAGTTTGAGTTTGGGTGCTGCTCCCTGTCGCCTCTGTGACAGCAGGTGCCTCCTTGCCGTACGCTGGTCTGACACTGCGTCATTAAAGGCGCATGACAGAGGCAAAAATAGGTGCTCTGTCCTCTTTTCTACTGCACTCTGGTCAATCTCAGCCTAATGAAAACTACATTGACTTCGTTCATTAGAGTATGGAAAAGGAGAGGAGGTTGTGGAGCGTGTTTGTTCTAAATCAAAGCAGGTCATTAAACACTTCACTGGCAGCTCCTCAATGCTTTTCCATTTGTTCCTGTCATTAAGGGCTTTTATACGTCCAAACTCATTTAAATCCATGGTTCTGTGTTGAGAGTTGGCGGAGGCAGAGGTGGGCAAATGATCAAAGTCTAATATTGTGAATACTGGTTTGAAGATACTGTATGTGAAAGTTTATATAATGGTGATTTATTTTTGCAATAAATTCAGCAAAAATTGTTTGATTTGAAAATAAAACCTGCAAAAAACACGTAAACTTCCAAATAAGAATGCCATTTGTGCACTTTTACCTCAACTAATGCATTACCACATTTCTATTGGATTAGCTTAGTCATGAAATTTAGTCTTTTAGATTACTTTTTAGTATTGTTGTCCAATATCATTGTCAAGATACACACACAATATCAAGAGAAGGCTGTTTTTCTGCTGTACTCACCTGTTTGTGACACAGAGGCAGGTGGCTCGGTAGTCTGCATATGTATGAGATATTGGGGTATATTACTGTTAAGAATCTCAAAATGGCCCTAAGGTTTTCTCATGCTAATTGTAGTCTTCACCTTCATATTTTTTCTACATATTGGTGGCTATGGTGTTGTAATGATTTATTTTCTTTCTAATTGTCCAAAGGCGGATTACTACACCTGCATTGCAACTATAGTGTACCTGAGAAAGGAAAACTGCCTTTACCAAGCATGCCCGAGCCAAGACTGTAATAAGAAAGTGGTGGACCAGCAGAATGGCATGTTCCGCTGCGAGAAGTGTGACAAAGAGTTCCCCAACTTCAAGTATCGCCTTATCCTTTCTGTAAGTGACTCCTATATTCAGCATTTCTGCTTCGGCTGTACTCTGCCACCTGACAGTGGAGTTAAAGCATCGCCCAGGCTTGCACAGTAAACTACAGTATACTGCAGAGGATAAATTAGAGAGGATTCATTAGAAAGATATTGCCAAAAAACACATTGTAATAAAACCTCAGCATTTACACAATAGTGGTCTGACTCCAAAATGTTGCTTTTGCTTATATAATTTGTGGCCGTTTCTATTGCCACTCTAGTACTCTAGCAAAAGCCTTCTTCCAGAATGCTGCTAATGCATAAAGTATTTTAAAGTGTGATATTGGGTACATCTGAGGTACTCTAAAATGCATTGTTGTTCATTTGTTTCTCTTTGGTGCAGGCAAACATTGCAGACTATGGGGACAACCAGTGGGTGACTTGCTTCCAGGAAAGTGCAGAAGCCATTTTGGGCCAGAATGCCGCTTACCTGGGGCAGCTCAAGGAATCGGTGAGAAAATACAATACTGCCCTCAGGAAATGACCTGAGTGCAAGTCTTATTTCATTGTTTATTGTGGCTCCACACCAGCATGGCCAAAAAAGCTATTGATTTTTAAAGGACCTTTTATTGTACTATTTTCTGATCTCTTATGTTTCCTCATCAAAAACATCCCCTGTGGTTTTGTTTCATTCACACATATTTAACACACAAACCCTGCATATTTAGGCTAAGTTTTTCACTAAAACAGAAAACACTCTACCTTGTGATATCATGTGGTGATACAGGGACTGCTCCATGGTATTTTTAAACTCCATATAACAAACCTCTAATTGCCCAACTTTACCAGTGACATGAAACAAAGCATTTGGAACTTTGGAGAAGTCGACGGACTAATAGTGTTACTCAAACCTGTGAATGAAACAACTCCAGGTATGTTTCTGAGGAGGTAACAAGATTCTAACATGGCTAAAATCTCACGAGTCAACTTTGTGTAGTGTAGGACCTTTAAAGTCTTGTAATAAGCTGCAGTCAAACCATCACATACCTTTAAGCTGAATATTCCTTTTGCTCTTTTTAGAATGAAGCTGCCTTTGATGAAGTGTTTCAACAAGCCAACTTCAACACCTTTATCTTCCGCAGTAGAGTCAAGCTAGAAACCTATAATGTAAGTAACAATAACTTTTGCAGACACATGGTTTTAAATGAATCATGTTTTTAAATCATTTTACTGGCAGATGTTTGGCAATGACTTAACTAGACTTGACAGTGATGACAGATTACAAACCCGTTCTTTGTGTCCAAGTGACAAGATAATGAGTTACCTGAGCGTTTTCACAAAGGGCACTGTCGTATCTTAGAAAGGTCACATGGCCTGTTGGCCTCTGAGTACTTTTGGAGGAAGACCATATAAGGCCTAATAAGACTGGGAGCATGAGCAGGAAGTAAGGATCTGTGCCAGAGGCTGTGCCTGTGTCTCCCACAAAAGAAGCCTCTGTGTGGGGCTCACTCCTCTGCCACTGGCACCGCTGTGAGCATGCACTGGCTGCTAACGCCAGGCCCACGTTCTACCAACACACCTGCAGCTCCCCACTCAGTCTGTCTCTATTCTTTTTCACTTCTACTCACCATTGTACCATAGCTACTGTTGATATTGGTCATGGTATGTTTTCAAACTATTGTATTCACCTCAAACCTTCTTTTTGTCTGTAAATGCAGGATGAGTCCAGGATCAAAGCCACTGTGATGGAAGTGAAGCCTGTAGATCACAAGGAGTACAGCAAGAGGTTGATTATGAATATCAGAAAATTGGGCAGCCAGTAGTAGGCACCATATTCGTTTTTGTTTAGTTGGGACTTCCATGTATTGCTTATTTTTGCCAATTAATATTTTATATTTGTACATTATAGAAAAATAGACAGTTTTGTGTTGTAGTTTGATTTTACTTTGTAAAAAATAATGTAAAATGCATTTTTAATGAGCTAAAAAAAGAGTTCTCCTTCAGTCTGGTCCAGATGTTTCAGAATGTGATTTTTTTTGGGTACAGAGGAACAGCCTGTCTTCTGTCCCAGTAACTGGACTCTGATCACCCTCCTGATGAGACTGGCTCACTCATTATTTTGCCTTTTCACTAATTGCAAACCGCAGCAGTACACATGCTAACACGAATACTTGGTGGGAGGTGTAAGCAGATACAAGGTCTATTTTCACAGCTTTGAATGGTGCACTGTAAAGCATTGAATAAAATATTTAAACACTTCTGTGTGGGTTCTCTTTACAGTGTAGATTAATGGTGAGTGTGAGTAGTTGGGACAGGCAGTTTTGTTTTTGGTTAATATTGGCCCTCCCGATATAAATACAGATTTGCTCTATATTCTCCCACACTGACCTGAAGGAGCATGCCTGTTTCAGCTCCATGTTGTGCACAGACGCTAGTGAAAGCAGATAAATGCCGTGCGGAGCTGCTGCTTGTACTCCGCAGTGCTCTAACAAATGAGCGGTGTGCGTGAGGAGATTCATGGGTCTGGGCTGGTCCCTGCGCCACAGGTATTTGCTTATACGTGTCTGAGGGAGGACAGGTGCGCTGCTTTGTTCTTTTTCTGTGATTCCCTGAGTGTTTTCCGCACCGTCCCAGTCCCGGGACGTGTTGTCTAAATACAGGTCATGTGAATGTGGCGCTATCCTGCGCACAGCTGCGTTGGCGCGACAGTAAAGCGCTTTTGGCAGAGGAGATGCTTTGTCTCCTAAAATGCACGGGCTGTCAAATGTTTGGCAGGTGGAAAGCAGGTCCTTATAATAATGCTGCCAATTGAATAAGACAATTGCGCATTGTTTTGAAGAAACATTGAATTGGTGAGTGTGATTTTACTCTCCTGCAGTGTTTCATTATAATGCTGCCAGGTATATTTGTTCTCCTTTTTTCATTGTGGTTCGCTGAAGTTTATGTAAGAGATTTATTTGGAGTAAAACCCCATTTACACTATCAATAAAGGGAGTTATGTTGAAAGCTACAATGCCCTGATTTAGTGATGGAGTTACTGTCAATAATCTCAGTGTTTTCTGGCTTATACACCCAGTAAAACATTTTCTAACCACTTTCAACAATTTACTATAGCTAAATACATGCACCAAGATTATAAATCCAAGTTCTAACTTAAAATAGTTATGTCCACCATCTCTATATGTTTCCTATGTGCCCCAGTCCTCGCCACAGGGGCATGTTTGAATTGTCCAGATCCTCATTACATTCAAGGCAGGGAAAAATAAGAGAAGAAACATCAAAGGTTGTGTGCCACTGAATTATTATTCCTACCGTGTCTCTTGAAATCAAAATAACTTTGAAGTTTTCTGATTTCCTTTTGTATACTGACATGTCCCGCTGTCCGCTGGTATGGCCTTCATTGTGCATGTGCAGGTGCTTGTGTGCATTGTGACCTTGTCTACATCCGCTCTAATTGGACGACCCCTTTGCTTTGAAAAAAGAGCTGCTCATCAGTCGTGGCATCATCTCCGAGTTCAGTCAAGTGTCAGGATAACAAGCGATTAGATGTTAGAGGAGACAGGGGCAGTCCTGACAAAGCACTGTGTCTTCTGATGGAGGGTATGCCACCTGCTGGTTAGAGATGTTACTGCTTTGCCTAGAATCTTCCGCAGCATTAAAGGGCCCACATTACTCTGATATAATGTTTCCTCATCACAAACATACCTGGAATTATGTTTTGTTTCATTCACACGCGTTTAACACACAGATCCTGCATATTTAGGATGTGTTCCCTACTAGCCAAAGGATCCGCAGTGGATCAGCTTGGTCCGCCAAGTCCGCCCCACAGTCAGTCCGCTCAGCGGATCCGCTGCGTAATTTCCCGTATTCGCTTTTTGACTGTCGACTAACACTAATTCTTGGGCAGCCCGCTGTCACACAGAGGAACCGCGGCTAAATCAGTTTATATACGCACAGTGAAAGCGCATGTAATACTGCAGTTAGTATATGTGTAGTATTAATGAGCGGATCCGCGGCGAACCCGGTTCAGATCCGCTGCAAGGACGTGCCTTTGACTTTATGTCACGTTATCGGGTAGTGAAAAGAATGACCCACTTGATGTCCGCGGATTTAATTGCAAGTAAATAGTTATACCGTTTATTGTAATAGCCATTATTAAAGTTAATTAATGTCCTGCACATGCGTGGAGGTTGAGGTTGCACATGCGGAGGCAGTTCCGTGGCTAATCTCGGCATACCTCCGCCGCGGATCCGCCGCGAATACTTTTGTCTCTTGTCATGTGGTGATACAGGATGTGCTCCACTGTATCTTCAAATTCTATACATCTTCACTAGAATCATTTAGATAATGTCAGCCCTGGATTTGCCAATCTTTACTGAACAAAAGGAGCTCTTAACTTGACATGAAATCACATGGTTCAACATAGCATTTTGAGGTTGGAGATGTAGACAGAGTAATAATGAAGGATTATTTAAACATGTATGAATGAATCAGTTTTGCAGAATATAGAACCTTTAAATGTATATATGTGTCCATGGCCAAGGTATGTCCACTAAATACTAATAAAATACAATACTAAATACAATACTAAATACAATCAATCAATTACTGTCCCACTGTGGCTGTAGGCTTTTAATTGTGTGCTTTAATCGTATTAAATTTGTTTATGTTGTTGTAAGCCGACCTAGAGTATCCAGAAAGGCGCCTAATAAATGAAACGTATTATTATGGCGACCCTGCTCACTGCAAGAATGTATGTTATTACCAGAAAAGTTAGAGTATGCCTTTAAGATTGTTTAGAAAAGACAAAAGCATAATAGTGCCATTATAAGTGGCTGCTAGACTTATATCCTCTTAAAAACAGGCCATTGCTGGTGGTGTCCATTGTCCATGTACAATCCCTCTCTCAGGTTCTCAGCTTCTTACCATTTTACAGCTCAACTCTCCTCTGTGGCTTTAATAGTCCCTGCAGTGTGGATTCGAACAGGCCTTTTAGTTATGTAACCAGACTCTGTTAGTGCTGTGTCTCTACCCCTTCATTACTGTTGTATTATTTTATGTGTTTTTGACCCTAAATAGTTTATGCCTGTAGAAGTTGCTTGAGTATATCAAACATTTCTTCTACACTCATCTGCAATTTGTGCTATTTTTTAGTGTAAAGATTTAGCGTCTTTTTTACATTTACATTGTGTGGAAACTGCTCTTCCACATGATCTGCTCAGTGCAATGGGAGTGTGAGTTGTAACTTGTGCATGCTGGCTTGTTTATCTGAATTGCTGCCAAGGTCTTGTTAAGAAAACAAAATGTGCCTGCCTTGGTGTTTCTCCCCAGGACGCAGATTACATCTCCATGTCAAGTGGGCCCAGCTGTGGGGAAGAGCAGCCTTCAGGGAGCTCCAGGCCCTGCTACAAGGCCAGACCTGACCTGATAATAGTGAGGCAGAGGCAGTACTGTGCCATCCTCAACTCTCTCTGAAATGTACTCATGTGTGCAGTAAGAATCAGGTTCTTTATATGCCACTTTTTATACTTGATTATCATTGGATTATGAATAGAAATAGATACTGTCTCTGTCCTTGAGTTGGAGAATATGTCAACAGTAGCTCAGCAAGTAGTGTTCTTTTTCTGATCTGAAGGTTGGTAGTTTGCTTCCCACTTTCAACATGATCATCACTGGATGAGTGGTCAGATCCACTAACCCACAGGTTGGCAGTGCAATTCCAGTTTTTACAGAAGAATACTGTAGCCGTGTCCTTGGGCAAGACACTTAACCCACCTCACCCCCAGTGTCTACAGTGTGTGAATGGGTGTGTGGTTCCTTGATGTAAAGTGCTTTGAGTGCCTTGAAGGTGGAAAAGAGAATGTGTTTTCATTGGATTATAAATATAAATTGAGTGTTGTTTCTGTCTTTGTATTTGAGTTTTAATATGCATGGAAAAAATAGCTGTTGGCCCACATGGTAGGTTACTTCATAGTAAAATTCAGAACCGCAACATACATTTTAATAACATAGCTCAAAACTACAATTTATTCATTGTATTAGGAAAATGGAACTGCCCAAATGTTTGATTTGACTGGTGAATTTATTTTGAAATGGATTTAGAGTTCAAAATATCTCACTCCTGTTAACTAGAATGTAATAAATGTTTGATTAAAGTGCAATCTGTAATACACAATTACAATACAATTGACGCAAATTATTATCCTCCATTATTTTACTCAATAATTCAATATTTAATAAGATATAAGTTATAATATAATTTAATGGGGTTTTCAAAATAGTAACACTAATAGTTGCGAGTGTGATTCATTGCAGAGTCTTCTTAAAATGGCATCTCATTATAGGCTTTTGTTTGACTTCTAGATGATTTAGATATTTGGCTTTGCAGATGCACAGAATTAAAGTCAGATCTTTTGATGGTTCCTCTCCATTCACAGAGCAGAGCTGTGACTGCGTGCCAGGGGGAAACAATACATTCAGGCTGAACGCAGGAGTGTTTAGTAGAAGGTCTCTTTGAACCACTGCAGAACACTAAAGTCATTGTCATGGGCGGCTGTGGGACTGTCAAACGAAGGATCAGTGAGGATGAACCAACACAACTGCTCATGTACAGTAGCTGATTCTTTGTATACACTTTCACTCTATAGCCCATTTATTATTGGCCTTTTGCCTAATAGTGGCCAGGATTTAATATACTGCTTTTATACTTTTTTTTTTCAATTTTCCTAAATCAACATGCCTTTATCTTTTTTCCAAAACTGTATTTGTGGTTGAGTTAAGTTTAAGCCTTTTTTTATTTTGATGTTATAAATCAAATGTAAAAAACAAAAACAAAACAAAACAAAAAATATACTTTTTATTCACTTGCACAGAAAATGGACAGAGACAAACAAATAGTAAAAACAACAAAACATACTGTAGAGCTTAAGGGTATGATTTAACTTTTCTGGTGGTGGAGCATACTTCCTTCTTTGTCTCCATGTATGCCATAAAACCCATCATATCCATTAAGGAGAATGTTAAAAAGTGTGTAGCAAAGGAGAAATTCAATTCTGTCAACTGGACAAATTTTTTTTGGATCAAATACGTTTCACATCTCATCCAAGCTGCTTCTTCAATTTTGGTCAGATTGCTGGTGGACACTGCCTTATATCTTCTGTTTTTTAGCTAGTGTAAGAGAATTTAAGTCATTTATCCTTCACATACATCTCTCAGTTTAACATTGACTCACAGCCTTGTACTTCCACCCTTATTTGGACAAAGGTGGAAAACCTCTACAACAGCTAGGTCTATTGAACTTCATTAAGTGTGGACTGTCTCTGATTCATATTAGCATAAACATGCAGGCCCCTGATTGGTGCTTTCACACCTCTGACTGAGCATGAACAGGATATCACTATTGTTTTATTTGTTTTGATTTAGGTCTGAGGATGGAGTTGTAAATAGGAGAGGAGAGTTTCAAAGTATAACTTTAACTGAATATTTCCATGGAGATGACATGTCTCCTCCAGAAACTGTATATAACTTGTAAATGCAAAGTGTTGTTGTAAGGCAAATGATTAGACTTAAAAGTTTTTGAGTGAGAATTGCAACATGTGGTAGGTCTACAGTATAGGCTATACAGCTGTACCTAATAAAGTGCCCAGCACATGCATCATCCTCCCCCGTCTCCAGCTGTCAGGGGGCTGCCTTGTGTTGCTCTTCCTGCTGCTGAGGCGCTGGCATGAATTCAACACTTGGCCCGCGGTCCTATTTGAAATCATTATGTCTATGAGCCATAGCGCTGGTGCCTATAAAACAGCACATAAAACCAAACAGATGGGACGATACTTTACAACAATCATTAATGACAAGGAAAAGATGCTAATGTTCACTGTTACTGTATGGAGTAATGATTGAAACAGGCTGTGCCAATTGTACAAGTGTTATGAAGAGGCTGCAGGCGACGTGTGCTTTTCTGTGGGACCGCAGATAGCAGAGATGTGTGGGTGAGAGTGTCTCCTCTGGCCCACTGTAGCCTCAACTAGAATCTGTTTCTTTTCCCTAATTGAAGCACTATTTGTCCAAGTGCTGACCTATGGAGGCTGCTGTTTAAAGTTTGTGAGTATAGCTGTGGGGCTGAATTCAATAGTATTTTGAGCTGTGTTTGCACATCACAGGACACAAGAAAACAGTTGAGAAAAAGGGAAGAGTCTGATTAGAGATAGTGAAGAAGTTATTAGTCAAACAGTAAATTAATAGATAAGCTACAATGTGAGTCGGTTGTTGTAAAACTATTAGTAGAACTCAGAAGTCTATGGAATACTACTTTAATAATGAACTTAAATGTCACACAAACTAATTATGTCAATCTTATCTTACATATACAATACCAGTCAAAAGTTTGTACATGGCATCTCATTCAATTAATTTTTTACCCCTTATTTTTACCACTTTTTACATTTTGTATACATACAGAAGACATCAAATATGAAGCAAGATATATGGAATTATGTAGTAAAGACCTTTTTCGACAAAACAAAAGGGTGGCTACTTTGAGGACTTTATTTTATTTTTTTTTCCACTTTCCACATTATTCAATATAACCTACTTCACATATTTCATGTATTGTGTATGTATACAAAATGCAGAAAGTAAAAATAAGGGATGTGGTAGTGCATGTTGTACTGGATTTTACATGAGTCTACTAACAATGCATTCACTCATTTAACATAAACTATTTTATAGACAATATTATATGACATGTTAATATGTTATTATAAGAATAAAATAAAAATACAAATCTGTCTGCATCAGAGAAAGTTTACTATAATTTCAGGCATTATGGTTTATTCATTATTATCTATTTTGATCTCCCCTTGAGATACACCAAGGCAGTCCTTTGGTACAGTGATGCAGTAACTACAGTACAACTCCAGTGCTGTACTCTTGAGTTATTGTGAGGTATGCGCCCTCAGAAGGAGAAGGGTTTTGTCACGTTTTTGCTCCATGAATAAACAATATGGTGCAAAAGTTCACTTTCTAGAGCTGAAGAAAGACACCGCAATCTCAACATGAAAACCAAACATAACAAATCTCAGGAGTATGAAAGTCTGAATAAATCATAAGATCTTAAATTGTGTTGTATGGGGAATGTGGTATTTCTAGTGTTTTCAATGAATTATCTGGGAACTGCCACTTTAAGGATTTCAGTTTGTGGTTGGCGGCTGGAGCAGGAGAACAGATTGTCTATAGGAACATAAATGAAATATAGTTTACTGTATGGTGAATCCTAGTTGATATCTGTAATTTGACACGGTGCTACCTGAGCTGAATATAAAGTTGTGTTCCCAAGTAAACGGCTGACACGTCCATGTCCTTGGGGCCAACATGCTTGTTTCACGCTAAACGTGGATCTGACATGGCTTTGAGAAGAGCCTCACAGATATTGACACATCTGTCAACCGCTGTAATCCTTAATGATACCTCACGCTGCCTTCAGAGAGGCTATTTCCTCTGCTCAGTGCATAGGCTCAGCACATAGGCTCGGTGCATATAGGCTCAGTGCATAGGCTCAGCATATTGGCTGAAAAATACATGTAGACAAGTGTTCTCAATCTTTTAATAACATTTTTCAGTTTATGCAGGTTGTTATTACTGTAATGTAAAAATATTCAAATGTATGTGTTATTTCCTTGCAAATGTAATTATTTAGTTGGTGGTGGTAGGGCCATAGCCACAGTATAGCCGTCCTTTTCTGTGCATGCCCCCAAGTTTCTTCTTTATTAACCAATAGTTATTTTCTCTCTCAGGCAACACTACAAGGCTACAATTTTGCAATTAGCATCTTCCTTTGACTTACTTCACAGCCATTATCTACCATCCAAATGCAGTGGACAATAATACCATAAACACCGTTCTGCAAATCTCATAATTATTTAATGAGACATTTTCAATTATGTTCAGCTGCAGAGCCTTGCAGCTTGTGAGGGAAATGAGAAGCTATTGCTATGAGTGGAGACATGATCACTTATGTTTAATTGGTTTGTGCCTATTTCTGGTAATATGATTTTGTGTTTCACGACACCTGCCGGCCATTTTATTAGGTATACCACCAGGATGTGTTTTGTGTATTCAGTCCTGGTATAGCTCTAGTGGTCCTGTAGAGTAATCGCCTGTTTGATACGGTTTCCTATTGAGTCTTAAATATTGATAATTGATTGATAATTATTTTCCATTTAGCCATAATTTTTTAGATTAAAGGTCATTTCTGTTGACGATATAATCTGAAATCTTTATTGCTGATAGTGTTTGCTTTAGGAAAGTTAATTATTTATACATAGAAAGTAGATTATCAAAAATATTATGTAATTATAAAAACATATAAGAAAAGTTATTGGGAACCATGACCCTAACATTGGCTAAAGATAGTAACAGACAATAGGGCACAATGGAAGTGACAGCTCTAAGGTCTCCGTGTGATCTCCCATGGGCACCTGTTTATTGATTTGGCCCTGGCTTTGTGTCACTACAGACCAGAGGAGGGCGACTTATTAGGTTAAGATGTGGTTTTTGGGGTCGTCAGGTGAGGATAAAATAATGTTGTTTCCACCATTGTGCACAGTGGAGTGGACAGTTACAGCAGAGGCAGCACTTTTCAGCACCAATAAGCACAGGTCACTGCCCAGATATAAGGCTATTATTTACCTGTGAATTCTCAGCATGCACTGCAATCACTGTGTTGAGCTGCTTTCCACTTTGTGTTGTGGTTAATTACACTAAAGATAGGCTCTTGTTCTGAAGGAGTGCCCTCTCTGGCCTGACTGATTAGCAGGTCAGCCGGCCAACACACTGATGTTATCGGTAATCACTGGACACTTGGAGAAGGGCAGCTGCCTTCCTGTCACTGTAGTGAATCGTACAGAAAACATACGATCAGGACTGTTTAACATCTATTTTAGTGATATTATGTTGATAAATACAGTTTTCCACACCCATCTTTTTTATATTTAAAGAGAATAGCCCTGGTAATATAAGCAGTTTTATTACTATGACAGTGGCTCAGTTTTAGAGCACTTGTCGGTCAAAGCCAGTCCGAGTTCTGTTGTTGTGAAATTTCTACATAAACACTAAAAGAATAAATCAAAAATCAAAAATAAACCTAGAGAGTTGTAATGTGAGTGATTTTTTTTTTTTTACTGTGCACAGATATAAAACCTGTCCCTAGTCTTAGACAATACAATGAGGACACAGCTTTACTCACAGACAAACATAAGATCAACAAAACCAGTTTAGACTCACATGAGGAGCACAAGGCCAGGGGGGTACTCCATCAAGCCTGCTAAGCCAGGCTTGATCTTTGATAAGTGCTGCTAGTTTTAGCGAGAGTTTGGCTCCATGGCTCTCGCTAACATGAATCTCCCCTGAGTTAGCGGGTAACAGATGCTTCTGAACTACCCCGCTCCGGGGCAGCTTAACTCTCACACTTAATCAAATGGTGTTACAAAGAATATGTAGTGTCAAACAAGCAGTTCTGTACACTTCCTGCCTGGTTATCTGTGTTGTCCGAAAACAAGGATGACAATGTCAACAAGAAATAATTTACCTTATGTACTTGGTCAATTTTGGTGAAGTTCCAATAATTAAAAATATATCTTAACAATTGTCATCTTTAGAATATCTTCAAATATGGGAATTTTCTGAAATCAGGGAAAGACTTTTGGCCGAGGGGTTAAGTTCTCCGTAGGCTATGTCACATAGGCATCCTGGGTTTGGTGCTTATTTCTAACGATATTTATGCTCAAGTGAAGTATTTGTTGGCCACATTGACACTTTATATTTTATGTGACATCTCCATCAAGCAATAGTTAAAGGTAAACCTTTACTTTTAAAACACAAAATATAGACAATTAACAGGCAGATAACACTTACTACTTTTACACATTAAAAAGAAATTAAACTGGCAAAACTGCTCTACAAATATGAAAATTTGTTACGACGTCAACTGCACTCGCTGAGTATTGATCGCTGGTCTCCCATGGGCCAAACTGTAACACTCTTTTCTTCGGACTTTTCTTGGTAATGCTGATGAAAACATTCAGCATGGCAAACTGGACACACTCCCATCTGAACGGGCTTTTAGAGAACTTGACATGTATTTCCCTTCTTTGTAATTGTGCTTTTATATTCCTCAGACAGTTTTAAAAGTATTTTTTGTTCGACATAATTGCATTTTCGACAATCGCTTGTTCTGGGCTCCTTATGTCCCCCGTGCATGGGCCTAATGCGGCTAAATTGTGTTAGTGGAACAGCTTCAGCCTTAAGTTGAAGCTGATGCTAGTACAAATGAGGCTTAATCACTTAAGCTCCGCTATGTTTAGTGACACTGATGGAATACCCCTCTGGACACTCTATCACACAGGATAACGCCTGAGATTAAGATAAACAGTTAAGAAACTAGAACCCAGGAACTCATCCGTGAAGGCCATCCCTGAAGCTGGGGAATCTGGGAGGCAAAGGGACTTCAGACGTGGAAGCACAAGTGGGTGATCAAACCGTTTAGCCACCACATCTGCAGAACCCTATAAAGGCAACTTGACATAGGACTTATAGGACACCCAACAATGGTAGCCACTTACCTAATACCTATTAATGTGCAGTTACCAATTTATTAAGGCATCCCACCTTAATAAATGGTAAAGGGTAATAGGGTAATAGGATAAGGGTAATAAAGGGTATTAAGATCCCGGACGAGCCCCCAATTTGTTACGACCCAGCAGGGGAAGTAACAAAAAAAAAAAAATCAAGATGGAAAATGGAATAAATAAAATAATTTAATTAATAGGGATGTACAAGGTAAATTAAACAAAAAGG
This sequence comes from Odontamblyopus lacepedii, assembly GCA_034769755.1. NCBI lineage: Eukaryota > Metazoa > Chordata > Actinopteri > Gobiiformes > Gobiidae > Odontamblyopus > Odontamblyopus lacepedii. The sequence goes on along the minus strand of CM068357.1, from coordinate 22,209,588 downwards.
GGATCTAAAATATTTACAGAAAATATTTACAAGGTTTTAAACAAAAGGGCAACAAAGGGCAAAGTAAACTAAGCAAACTAAGTTCACAACAAAGAACTAAACAAACAAACAAACAAACAATCAAATAAACACATGGTCAGTACTGATGTTTGAGTTTCTCAGAATACCAAGTCACCACAGTGACAGAACAAGAGACAGATAACAAAACTAACACATTAAATACAAAAACTAGTGCCTTTTTATAAAAGTCAAGCGCAGAGACTTGAAAATGGCAGACTGGCCATAAAGGCCAGCAGCCCCGAACAGGTGCAGCAGGACCAATTAAACAGGGTGAGGAGGCTGGAGGTGAGGTGGGAGTGGCCGGGTGTTGAGGTGCCCCACCAGTCCAGGACCAGGACTCTCCCAACAGGAATCCATGGGGTCAACCAAGAAACACACACAAAATAAGTGAAAGAACTGGAGGCCTGGGGCCGTAACAGCTTTGTACAACATTTGTCTAAAAACAGGCCCAAGTTGTGTATAACACTTTAAATAAAGATTTTCATAACAGTGTCCTGGGGTAAGACTCTTCACCCTCCTTGCCTATAGGAATGTGGTGTATGCAGGTGACTGGTGGTGGTTGGAGGGTTGATGGTGCAGACTCACTTGTGTCTACCCTAGACCAGCTGTGGCTACAAAAGAGGCGTACCAACACTGATGGAAATGAAGAATGACTAGTGCAGTGAAATATCTAGTTATTAGTTTGTTTTACATTTCTACCTGATACAGACCTAATTCAGTAAGGTTATGGAAGTCCTGAGACTATTGGCATATGTGCTCCACAAGTGACTCCCCATCAGACTCTGAATTATGAACATTTTCATTGTTATACTGTTGTATAAAAACATGCAAGCATGTTAATTTCCCATGTTGTTTCTTCTTTTCAAAAAACAGACCTAAGTAACCATGCACGTGTTAGAAAAAACATAGATCTGCAACCTAGAATTAAAGAATTCAATTTGTAACTTATTAGGGTTTGGTATTTTTATTAAAACTCTCTTCTCTTACTAAACTACTATATCTTAGCTTGACGTTAGACAAATTCCCATTGTTGACATCATGTGCTTTTGTTCTGAGTCTCATGTTGAAGAAAATATGTGTCTGTATTTTACATTTCAATCCCTTCTTGCTTGGGAATATTTTGTGGAGTTGTATTTTTGATGTCAAGAGTGCATGAAATAGACAGAGCAGCAGCGTATTTCTCAGAAGTCACTGCAAAAAATAGTTTGCCTCTGAATGATTTGTAAAGACTAAAATGAGGACTCTCTTTTGTACTGCAAAAATATAGAACAACGCATTCCCTTGTAAATAAGATACATAGGGACTGGCTTTGTGTGTGGCTTTGCTATTCTAAAATATTGTTGAACACGTCTTAGATTATCCCCTTAAATCTCTTTAAATTTCTCTAATTAAATACCAATGTAAATATTGTTGGACAGTGAACTCTTGATAACACCATTACAGTCAACAATGTAAAGAATACATTTGATGCTTTCTTGTGGCTTTAATCCCCTTTTACAAATGCTTTGCTCACCTTGGGATACATATTTCACATTTTCTAACTAAATGTCTGCATTTGGAAAACAAACTTTAGAAACTACACCGTCGTTTCCAATGGGGCGTTTATGCTCTGAAGCTCCCTCTGCTGTCTGCTGAACAATATGAAAATGAGCAATGGCAAAATAAACAAAGGAATCCATTAGGCAACATAAATGTGAACTGCATAAAAGAAGTCAGGATTTTTACTTGTGATGCAGCAATTTGAATAAAATGTAAACCAAACATTTTTGAGTGGTTAGAGAAGACAATTTGGGATTGATGGATTAATGAAATAGTTGTGAAAGTAGCAAAAGACAACTCCGGATATGTATTTGATGAGGAGACAATAGAAGCTGAACTAATTACAGTGTAATTGGTTTAGCTTCTATTGTCTATTGTAGGGTGTAATTATTACACCCTATGTGTCTTTAATTAAAATTACCACAATTATTCTGTCTTTGGTTATTATACTCTATGGTTTAGGTTTTGACCTTCTGTGTAAAAATAATTATGATGAGCAGATAGAAGACCTTAGCGCTCTGCTCTCCAGCCCTGTACTGTCTCAGTTGTGGCACTCACAGAAAAATGCTCTCCACTCTCTCTCCAAATGAACACTGGCTTCTGACCTGCCCAGTCACAGTAACATGAATGTCCTGATGGCAACAGAGAGAGGTAAAGTTTGTACCACCACTTGAAGACCAAATATTTTTCAGCAGATTAAAACATAAAAATGCACATGGTTTCATTTTTACAGTAACATTTAATCAAGGATTGTGTTGAAATGGCATGCTGCCCATCTATTCTACTTTCTAATCTATTGCTTTGTTCAAGGCTAAGTAGTTTAACTGTAATAATGTTTAATGGTTCTGTGCCGACTATAATGATAATAATTTTGACCTTTAGATGTGCGTGCTGTTGACTCCATTGGGAAATCTGCAAATATCAAGTTATAATCAATTGCATTAGCTTTCATTAATACTATTTTCACTTCCACTTTGAGATATTAAATAGATCATAACCTTTCCTCCACTGTATACTATTAAATTTTACTACTATACCAAGGCATTCAAGATTGCTTTACAATTGTAGGTTCATTATTTTTACTTAATCTGAGTGTGTTGCCCAAGGATACAGCAGAATACAATGCTCCTAGAACAATCTGATCGGGTGTGGTGTTAGGTGAGGGTACACTGCGACCTGCTGAGCTGTTGATAAGAAACACTGACAGGTGACAGGCTGTGGGTTTGGGGAGAACAAACTCTGTGAGAGGATGCTGCTAATGAAGTGCACAGACACCATCCTAGTTTGACCACACGTGAGAGAACATCTTGTTTCTTCTACACTCTGTGAATGAGAGATCCCACCTCTCCTTCCTGTGAGGAGGGTGCACACATTCATGCATGTGCAGGAGAGGTTGAGCTCTTAATCAACTGAACTTACTCGAGTGACTGCATGGGGCATTTGAACGTCACAAAGAGCAACGCACAAGAAGCAAAGTGGAGTCCTGGACAGAAATTAGTACAAAAGCGTCACTGAAGTTAACTGTGTATAAAGTGCATGTTGTTTTTACTAGGACTGACCCAATTAGATAATTTATCTGAAGGAGGGCCTGCCATTTACTTGTTTCCACAGAGATGTTATTGCTTTGCCTGGAATGTTAATAGACAGTATAGCATTTGTTTTGTTAAGACATCGTTCCCATCCACAAACGCGCAAAGTGCTTCCCTCTGCACATTTTCCAAATGCAAATGAGTGTGCATTAGGCAAATCGGCTGAACTACATCTGTCAGCTTCCTCCCAAAGCACAATGCTGCACTGTGATTGGCCCAGTCTGTGTTCCACTGGTCAGTCAGGCCCAATCGCAATGGCATTATAAGGCAATAGTGAAGTTATAATTAGTTTTGCTGTACATGGTAAAGATGGCAGAACCTCCACCCCACCACTGCCGCAAAAGCACAAAAGTTACACTGAGTATTAGATTGTCCACACAAGACAAAACTCAAACACATGAACAGAATATTTATTTTAGTAAGATTTGTTTGTTGTTTAAATGTTCTTCAAAATCATGTGTTACACCTTACTATTTGGTATCCATGGATGAAGACATACTAGCATATTTATATTAATATCATACTACAGTCATATATTAGATATTAGATAAGATATATACACAGTATCTCTTGTGTCACTCAGAGTTTTTGGCTCCATGTTTTGACACAGTTGTTTGGTGTTCGACATAACCTCACCAAACCTCTGTATCTCTGGATGTAATCAACATGTCGCCTTCTGTTTTCAGATTGTGACAGACTTACTGTGTGATACTTGATTTGAAGCCCATTGGAATGTTGGCGTGAAGAGAGTTCTTATTTTTAGTGCTGTAAGAACAATGGCAGCGCTTTGACATGAGCAGTCCCCAGTGGCACAGTGGCACTTGGAGAACCTCCTGTCAGTGATGGGCACCCTCCCCCCTCATACACACTCGAATCTCTCCCTCTGGGCTGCAGCAAAGCACACCATTGGGATGGGTGCACTTACACTCCTATAGCATGATTTGAAGCACTGTTCACAAAAGCAGAAGTGAGATTAAATGAACATAAAAAGAAGATGAAAGTCAGTTATAATTTTTATTGTGGTTTTTTGTATCTATTGATCAGTGCACCCATTTCTCAAACCTGGGCCTTGTAATTGGTTCTGTCCACCTGCTCCAGTGGATCCAGTTTGGTATAAACACAGTTATGAAATATTTTCATTCTGGTCTCAGTGTACCATGGCCAGTAATTACACTGCATAATAGAGAGGATGCATCAGAAGAACTCTGCTTGGCCTGTACAAAGACATGCAGTTTGGGCCCTGGTTCCATGAGTGCCAAGGGGGTGATGGATTGATAGATGGAAATTCATGACGAGTCTGTTTCATCATATCAGCTTGCAGGTAAAAATTAGTCTTGAGAAGGGGAGAAACAGAGAAATGGAGAAACAGTGTGGATATCTGTTGAATAAATAAGGAAAACATTAAACAATGAAAGGAGAGCATTAGATAAAGACAGGCTTAAGACAACCGCTGATGTGGAATCAAAGCACAGAATGTTATTTAAACAACATCTGCCCACAAATGTTTCATATCAATCTTAAATCATGTGTCAAAAGTATAATTAAATACTTTAATATTAAGATGCCTGTGCCATGTCAGAAGTATGGTACACTGTACATTGCCTTGCCTTTACTGTGACCTTCCAGTGGTTCTGGTGAATTATTCCAGTGTTTTGTCGTAAAAAAACACTTGGTTGAGTGTGTGACAAAGAATGGTACACCAGCAGGTGTGTTCAGTCCTCAGGGCTTTCCACACCTCATAACGGACACGAAGGTGCACATCTGTGAGGGCCAGCTGGGTTCTGTCAATGCCCAAGGAAACTTCATGAGCAGAGTTCAAAATGCACTCCACCATACTGGAACACTTACTTGGAGTTGTAGAAATACTCTTCTTCGTCTGATATTTTCTGGAGCCAAAGATCCAGCACTGGCCTGTTGGAGCAGCTCCTCTCACTGCTAACGAGGATGTTTTTCCTCACTCCACACATCCAGCTATTGACCGCGGCACCTGCCTCCCAGGACGTTATCGACTCATCGCTCATGTCCCTCTCCTCATGCCAGACTCTGCCTCCTCTGCCTCTGCCTCCTGCTGACTTCTCAGACCAGGGCAGCACACTTGGGCATTGTAAAGTTGTAACAGTGAAACAGCATTAGCTTTGGGACCATTGGACTGTGTTAAACTGTCCCATATATAACTGCACAAGCACATTTCAAAACTGATTCACTTGTCATAAAATCAATGCATTTGTGTTGTAAAAGGTGCAATCTGATACAACTGTCTTACATAAAGTGTCTGCAAATCTGCTCTCTTGGATCATATTTGTTTAATTTTTTTCTATTCAAATTTTGAAGTAAGTGAATTTTGTTCTTGAAGTCTGGCACCTTTCTTCTAGTAACAGCTTTGGCAGATTTCACGACTAATGAAAGAAAGTGACAAACATTTAAAGGGATATCACACTTTGATGTGATATGTGATGTATTCATATGCATATGCAAAAAAGCTAATGAAAAAAATCTTTGAAAACTTGCATAGATCTTTTGTAGAAATCTGTTGATTTGCCTTTACTGGCAGCTGAACAAATCTAAGGTCGCCCTGGCCAAGCCATAGCTCAAGGTCTGGAAATTTGTGCTGCACTGTGGCACCCACTGCTCCTGGCAGTTATCAAAGCAGCACTGAAGGATGGATCAGATGCAGAGGACACATGTCTCTATGGGCACAATCATGTATGACTTTACCTTATATTGTGAGACTGTTGTGTTACACATACACAATGCATCAATATTAAGATTTCGTATTGGTCAAGTATGTCTAAAAAGGATATATAAATATTTTTTGCATCATTTCACAAAAGCTTCTAAAATGGTCTCATGTCCCAGTCTGAAATGTTTGTTCTGTACACAGATGGACTTGGTATGGGCATACTTAGAGGTCATCTACATTATGTACACAATAGCGGAGCATATTCACACATGAGCATCATGTGTGTATGGGAGTTTGTTTGGCTTGATATTAGGGCAGGGTTCAGTGGTGCATATGAGTGTGTGTTTCTGTGAGTGGTGCCTGTGCCCCTGGGCCAGGGGCACACAGTCAAAAGGGAGACATGCCTGAATTCAACCTGTAACACCGTGACACACCCCGAAGCAGCAGGGGGACCAGAGAGGGGCACTTCTGCTGGGGCTTTACACCACTGTGTGACAGAAAGGGGCACTTCTGCTGGGGTACTTCACCTCAAAGTGACCAGAGAGGGGCACTTCTGCTGGGACACTAATCCTCAATGTGACCAGAGAGGAGCATTTCTGCTGGGGCACTACGCCTCAATCTGACCAGAGAGGAGCATTTCTGCTGGGGCACTACGCCTCAATCTGACCAGAGAGGAGCATTTCTGCTGGGACACTACACCTCATTGTGACCAGAGAGGGGCATTTCTGCTGGGGCACTGTGCCTCAATCTGACCAGAGAGGAGCATTTCTGCTGGGGCACTACGCCTCAATCTGACCAGAGAGGAGCATTTCTGCTGGGACACTACACCTCATTGTGACCAGAGAGGGGCATTTCTGCTGGGGCACTGTGCCTCAAAGTGACCAGAGAGGGGCATTTCTGCTGGGGCACTACGCCTCAAAGTGACCAGAGAGGGGCACTGCTGGGGCACAAACATAAAAGAGCCTCCCCTGAAGACATGGAGTCAGGGAGAGCTGGGGCTTTTTTCAGTTTATATGAAGTAGCACCTAGACTCACTTTCTCACTGTATAAATGATGTTATCCTGTCGTGAATCATTTTGAATCAAAACTAAACTTAAAGCTACATTATGTAATTTCTGTAATTACAGTGACAGATTTGTTAACTCAGTATTAAATTAGACTCCAAATGAAAAGACTGCCGCTATGATTCATTTGGCTGTAAGAATCTTCAATGGGTATCTCTGTCTCAGTGGGAGGGCAAACACATTTTGGGAAAACAGTCTTTGAGGTTACATTTTCCTCATTTTAACTCTCTGATGAAAGTATACAGTGAAAAAATACATTATTTTAGTTTCTCCCTCCAGGAGAGAGCTAAGAACAAACTGGCTCAAATATCCAGAGTGAGTTGAGCTGTAGTCTTCCAAATTTATTTGAACAGAGCTGGGGCACAATGACTGCTCTGCAGAGCTGCAGTGCTCAGAAGATAAAGACTTTTTGAGGGGGATTGTCAGATCATCCTCATATCAGCATATTTCATTTTGTCCTTGCCCAGTGGTGACAGTATCAAAAAGTCACTTTGTTAGAGGATCAGAGTATTGTCAAATTAAACTGTAGGATATCTGAACAGAAACTTACAAAATGTACAATTCAAAGCACTGTCCACTGCCCCAAGCTGAAGCATAACATCTGTTTTTAGCATCAGAAAAAAGATCTCCAAACTTTAATTATAATGTTAACACATTATTGACAGTAGTTTGTGTTGTGAGACCATTTTATGTGGTTAATGACATGTCCTACAATGTAATTTTTAGGTCTCGATTGTAATGATGAAGAAGAAGGTCAGGGAACTCTTTCTTGTCAGCAAAATAAGTTGAAATAATTTCATCACAATATCTTAAATGTAATGATGTTATTCAGTTGTAGACTTTTAAGAAACAAATTTTGTGGGGTTTCTAACAAAAATACCAAAGTTCAACATTTGTAGATTTTCAATTTGAATACTTCATATCCATTATCCTTTGTTTTCCATATGACATTTTACTTTGCTCAAATTTGAGGCAAGATACATATCAAAAATATTTAAACATCTCACCATTATTTTCACGACCTACTTTACTGCCCCCTCCTTTTTGCTCCCCAGCTGTAATTATTAAAAATAATAAACCCTAGAGTCATTGTTTTGAGTCGAAGCCAACTTCTCCCGAATATCTGTTGTGACTTGAGGTTGGACATGAGAGGATTAGAGCAGTATAATCCGTGCAGGTGGCAGCATTGCCCTGAGCTGCTCCTCTCCACTCTCCTCTGTATGCATGTCAACCGCTGCCTTAGGAGCTGCACCACACCAGAGCTCAAGGGAGGATTTTCAGCTAAAATAAATAGACAAAACAAAAGAAGGGAAATAAGAAACGATTTTGAGAGAAGAAAACAGGGATATTAGCTCCATGATTGAGCTGAGAGAGAGAGAGAGACTTGGGGTGTGACGTGGATGGCACAAGTCACACCATATGTCGATAAATAGGGAGTGATACTCAAAAAAAAAAAAGAATATAGAATTTCCTTGGAGCGAGAACACAATTTCAATTTACCCATGATTCATGCACATTTAGTCTCGTAATATTGACTTAGAGACAAATAAAGTTTTCTGCTTAGAGTTCACCCTTCACTATGATTGGTCAGATCCACTTGTCACTTTCAGAGCTTTACAGAGGCTGAACAAAAGAAAGAGTGGGTGGGGAAACATTTACGTGATCAGCCAGAACCACACGCTTTGACTAAACTTTACAAAGACAAGTGGATCTGGAGCCATATCCTGTCTCTGATTTCAGAGGGTGTGATTGACAGACATTTTAACCAATCAGAGAGACACATGCTCCATTCACATCAAGATATGAAGACGACTTACATGTAAAAAAGAACTGAGAAACTGTGTGAATTTTCTCAGAATCAACAGTCAAAGCATCAAACTATTACTTATCCCAGGTAAAGAAATATTCTATATTTTGTTCTGAATGTTGCAAGTATTTTCAAGAGGAGATATCTTTTGCAGTTTAGAGACACATGCTACAAATCAGCAGCTGTGATTTGACCATCTCTAGTTTGGACAGAGGTTTTCATGCTCTGTGGTCTGATTTATATCCCTTCTGGATTCAAACAGAATGTAGAAGGGACTGTTTGGTCAGGCAAGAGAAACATAGAGCTGAATAAAAAATTAAGAAATCATGAAATGACCAGTTCGCCAAAGCATAGCATATATCTTCACAGAATTAGATCAAAATTTCACTTTTTAATGCTCTATTACCCAACCCCATACAGTGAAATGTTTTTCTTTCTTACATTTTTTACATTTTAAGATTCTTCAGTCCACCAGTTCATTTTCCTTGCTCATACACTTCCCCGACTTCTTTTTAATTTTCTAATTGTGTGGTTTTAATTAAAGCCACACAACAGTGACAGCCAGACCAATTAAAAGGAAGAAAAGTTGCGACAGTCAACCCTGCCGTGCATTTTTTTCTTTTGAGAATGAGGAGTATTTCTGTCAGTGAATGCTGTATCTGCGCACTGTCACGCCTTAGGTTGATTCAACAAGGTGCCTCTCCTGCATGAATAAGTGATATGAGATTTCCCATGCACAATGCTATATCAGGAGCCCTGTGTGTTACAAGGCCATGGTGGAGTGTGTGTATAATACTGTTTATATCAACATACATGATCTGTTTATATAGGGTGCGGACTCCTGCCGTGTTCAAAAGTAGCGAACATCAAATTTTATTCATCTTTTGTGTGTATGCGTTCCTTGTGTCCCAGTACTGTATGTGTGTCTTGTCTTGTGACGCACAGCCAGCTCCCCTCCCCTCTCTCCACGTTCTATGGCCTCACTTTCTTTCATTATCTTTTAAAAACTCACTTGCTTTTCTCTATGAAGATGTTATTGCTTTGTCAGAAATGTTTCACAGTATGGCATTAAAACTTTTAATCATTATGGAGGCCAAACCAGGCCAAGTTACTGGTCAGATTTGTTGAGAGGCAATATCACTCACAGAAAGAATGTTTTTCTTGGTATTTTGGAGCTATAAACCCATCTGTAATTGAATACATGTAAGGCAGATCTATTTAATGTCATATTATGGAACATTCAAAGCAGTACAATGGCATATCCATAGAAACAAGAAAGTGATTGGCCTGGATGGACGGTGGTGAGTTTGTACATAAGCATACAGTTAAAGCTGAGTCTTTGAGATTACTGGGTCAAATAATAATTCAATGAGCACAAAAGGTAATAAACTCTTAACAGTTCTGAAGAATAATCTCTTGAAATTTCAATTATCCATGTTTTTGTGAACATTAACTTAAAAAAAAAAGTTTGTTAGGTCCAGTAGAAGTGACATTATTTACATGACTTATTTTACTTAGTGAAAAGGGGATGAAAAGTGGGAGGAGACATTCTGCTGTGAATCTAATAGTAAGCAGTACTTTGAGCCGTTTATGTTGCCTTATTGTGGGCGAATGTTACTGTTACAAGAAACTTTGATGATGATACTTACTTTATAGCTGTTGCTGTGTGCAAAAAAGCCACCAGTGCCTTGATTGTTTAAAGGGTCCATATTACGCTATTTTCTGATCTATATAATCATGTTGTTTCCTCATCAAAAACATACCAGGAGTTATGTTTTGTTTCATTCATACATGATCAGCACAGAAATTTTGTAAAGTTCATTTTTAAACTGAAAACACCACACTTGGTGATGTCATGTGAGAAACAGAGTAAGTGCTCCACTGTGATTTTAAACTCCATACAGCTTCACTAGAAAAATGTTGATCATTTCATATCTGGAATTACCAATCTCTCTTAACTTGAAAACTCCTGGTTCATGACAAGGTGAAACAGAGCATTTTGAGCTCTGAAAATAAATGTAGAGCATCTAATTAAGCACTACTTAAGCATTACTCAATTACTCATGTGTGAATGAAACAAAATACAACTCCAGGTATGTTTTTGATGACGCAACGTAATATGGGACCTTTACAGAAATTGTCTTTCTTCCATGTAGATAGAGCCAGGATGACACTTTTCTATGAAATGTATATGAATCAGTTCGAACTTTTTCTGGTCTCATGTTTTGGGAGAATCTCCGCCAAGGAGAAGAACTGCCTTAATCAGCTCGATAAATGTTACCACAGATGTCCCAAAGTATCTTACAAGACATGCAGCATTCTCTAAACTCACTTTCAGCTGCTTCTGGTCAGTGGTTTTTAGTCTCAAACTCTAAAACACAAGCTTCGTTCCAGCTGCTATCTTGTTAATAAATAAACTGGAATGTATTTATTTATCGGTTTTATTTCCTTGCCTTGCAAAGCTTTTTAATAGGTTTTTACATATTTAATATTTATTGTAACAGTTGGCTAAGCGTCATTAAGAGTGGAACAAAAACCATTCAGCAATTGAGCACTGTGAGACTATTCTAATGTTTTTATATATTTGACTATAATGAAATGTGTGTGACCAGCACTCTCAAACTGCAAAACACATTTAGCTAAGGGTACGAATAAAGCAACCTAACCTAACCTTTGATGTAAGACTCTTGATGTAAGTACATAAGCTATCAGTATGTATTAAAATGATAAAATACTTGAGACCTGATAGGACCCGATAAGACACTAGCCCATCTTTCATAGATCAAGATGAACCCTTGTCCTTTACACCGTGTTTTCTCTCATCATGTCAAGTATGGCTGACTGATGTTTTGTTTATGTGCATGAATGACCTGCCTTATTACTCTATCACAGCTCAGCTCCTCTCACAAATAGACACAAATGAATATCTCACCTTGATCACCTGATGTCGTGTTAAGCTCATACCAAACACTTCACACATCACAGACCAAATGGCTCATCATTAAAAGTTTTAAGTTGGCTTGGACAAAATCACTGAGAATTTTGAAAAACTCCTCAATGTGTTTGAAATATCACCAAAGACTACCCGGGGAGAGCAAGTGTCATACACCAGTTGGAGTTTTCAGTATAATTACTGCAACCGTTTCTGGCATTTACCAAGCCGTCTGCCCTCATTCATCATTTAAGAGAATCTAAAAAAAATATTAAATAAAAATAAATTGAACATTTACTTGTGGATCAATTTCTATCCCAGGGAGAGGGATTCATAGGAAGGAAATTGAATTTGTTCTCAAGGCCCATTAATAATCATAATAGCCAGCAATATCTGCAGACTCAGTATGACACTTTCATTAATATCTCTGGAGTGTTATTCAAAGATTTATTGAACAACAGTATATCATTTTGCCTTATACCTTTGCTGGCTGCAGAGGTACATCTCAGGTGGGTAAATGAGTAATGGGTTTTATAAAAACAGAATATGGGATGGGAAGAGCTATGGATTGACAATGCCTCATATAAATACATTTGAATAAATACAATAGTGCAGGGTTTCAAGTACAAAATTGTGATTAACTGCATAATCTTCACCTTTTATAAAGTATGGCGTTCCATAACAGTTTCATATAATTATATTACTGAGGAATGAATTGGAAATCAGTACAGTTTCTATTAAAATTAAATTACAACTATCTGCAGTCTTAAAATGATCTACATTTTTGTGATTGACTGTTCTTTACTTCGTATTGCCCTCCTTAAAAATATGTATTGTGTATATGTATCTAAATATATGTTTTAACAGAAGGCTCTAGGACTAAGCTTAGATTTGCACTGAAAGAAAAAGGTGCATAATCGAATGATGTAAGCTACTAATATACTGTATTTTTATTGACACAAAAATGTTATACTCCTGGCGTTACCCCTATAGCTATAGTAAAACCATGGTAAGCCTAAGTGAACAGAACTCACCAGAACCCACCCTGGCACGAGAACATGCAAACTCCAGAGAGATCCCACCCAGCATCATGCAGCAATAAAGCACTAATAAAGACTCATACAGGAGCAGTAGACATAAGAAGATATAGATTTTAATATCTTTATAAACATTTTAGTCATGTTGGTCTTTGATGATAACTACAGAAACAACTTATTGGTGACAACAAAAGAATCTGAAGGCATACAATTGAACAAACAAGGAAGTTATGTGAGGTATGGGGCCTGTGCATTAACAAAGAATGGCTCTAAAAATATATTATGAAAAATATGCAAATTAACAAACCACCAGATAATCCAAAATCATAGACTCCTGGGGACAGTCGGAGCAGTTTAAACCCTGTTATCATCAATATTGTTTTTCTCATAGGTATACAGTAAATGATTTATATCCACTGCACAGTCCTCTTGTCTGTAATGTTTGTAGTTCTCATTTCTTAAGTGTACGGGAGGCACAAAAGCTGCAGATCCCGTAGTGTCCCTCTCTGCGTTGTACTCCGTCTCCCTCAATACATCCAGCACGATTGTCTTGGTCCTGGATGACAAATATCCATGGAAAATCATTTTTATAAAGAGGGTTATTCTCAGTAGTCCCAGCAGGAGTCCCCACGCTCCAGTCATATCTGTAATGTTTTATTGATCTCACAAGTATTTTTAACACATTGTTCTTTTGGGTTCTTCTCAAAGGAAGGGATGCCCCAAATTGCAGTGGGGTCTGTCCAGCACAACCTCACTGTCAAAAGCACCCAAGCTGCACCCTTGGGACCACTAAGGCTCCAGTTGCACCCTGCAGTTGCATACAGCATCCGCTTTTAGGTCCATTTATTGTCTTAAAAATCAAACAACATCTGACACAAGATATAGACAGATTCTTTGATGTTCACAGCTTGTATTCCCAGAGACGTTTTTTTATTTTTCAGAGCAAATGGAAATGTCAGTGCTGTCATGGTGGAACAATTAGCAGCTTAATTATCAAGATGCACATAATAAGAAATGGAAATGAATACAATAATGCAGAAAGCTGAGTTATATGGCAATAATAGTTGACACAAAACTATAAAAAAAAAAGAACATTATGCCTCCTTTGTACTGGACACATTCGTATGTCAAAATTCTTGTGTATGAAAATTTGTGTTGCATTGACTTTGCTGCCACATTTTCCTGATATGACTTGGCATTCTGAGTTGACAGTCTCAAACAAATATGGACAAAACCAAGTAAAAACACAACAAAAAGGCAACTAGCTTTTAACTTTCAGTCTATTGTTGGCCTGTTCCCCTATCCCTCGCCCACATTCACTTTAACTATTTAAGTTTTCCAATTCTTTATAGACTACAACAAAGATGGATGTTGAATCATTCTGGCTTAGTGGCAGTGCAAGCTTGTTCTCGAACTTCCCTAGTCCCTTACATTGTGCTGTGAATCTTCTTTTTGTTCATCGCCCCCTACAGGACATTTACACACATAACCACACACACACAGAAGTTACGCAAGCCTGTATGCCGTAGCCGTAGCCGTAGCGCAGGGTCTGACTGTGTGTGTGAGAGCTGAGTTCCCAAACCCTTTGAAGGTCAGCGAACAAAGTCGGTGTTTGTTGTTACCAAAGCAACTGAAAGGGCGTAGACATATAGTATTGACTGGGATAAGGTCGCCCTATTGTTGGCTTGCAGGACCCCGCTAGGAGGCCGTACAGTGGTCCGAGGGGTGCACTTTTGCTTCCTCCGTGTTACAGTTCCATCTGGAAGTGTGTGATCATGTTTTCCTCCTTCTGTCATATCTGAAGAATCATCCTTATCGGCCATAACCTCCTTGGAATGGTGCACTTCGTTGTCTCCCTTCCCCTTGCTCACCCGACTGCGAGGTTTGGTGCAGTTTCGCGTGCGTCCTGGACGGGGTGAATGCCCGTTGTTCCCAGAGTGGCCCACAACTCCACGATTCATGGATGGGTTGACCGTTCCAGACATATTATTAGTCTGGGCTCTGGACTCGGATGGAGAACAGTTGGGAAAATCCTCTTTGCGAAGTTCTTTTAAATCTTTCCCAATCATGTTTGATGGCGCCTGACAGCCTACAGTGGATGTAGAGCCCCGAAAGCGTTTTAGCCATTCCCATAGTGACACAGCCTTGCAGTCACATGACCAGGGGTTGTCATTGAGCCGAAGGTATTCCAGGCCGGTAAGCATGTCCAAGCACTGTCCAGAAAGCTGTACCAGAGAGTTGTTGAACAGGTAGAGGGTGGTGACGCGTTTTAAGTCGTGAAAGGCCAAGCGGTCTACCCACTCAATCTGGTTTTGGTGCAGGAGCAGACGGTCCAGAGCCCGCAGACCCCTGAAGGTGTTCTGGTTTAGGCTCCACAGATGATTCCCATGGAGGAACAGATGGCTCAGGTTGTGGAGGTCCCTGAACGTATCATCAGGGAGGGAGTTTAAGTGGTTATCCTAAGGTGGGAGACAGAAGTACACAGAGTGGTAAGGTTAGAACTCATTAAGAAACTAATATGTGCTATGTGACTAAGACTGCGCTGTATCTTATTAGACTTGGGAATCAATATGGTGGGTTTTCATCTTAGCAAAGTAAAGTCCCTATACCTGACATTTTCCCATTTATCTGAGCAAAATTTGCCCCACACAAGCTTGCCCCAGTACAGATATATTGTATCAGAATGTGTCTGCTGTGTGGAATCTGCTGTCTGTGTGCAATTATACATTATTTTGCTTGTCTGATTATCAGGAAGTACATGTTAGCATGCTAGTTGTTGTGAAAAACATAGTTAATTTTCACTGTGATGAGTTTGTGTCCTTTTCACAACATTCAGAAACCAGAATGAAAAAAACCCTTTAGCGCCTCATTAGTAAATACTGGTATTTTTGGTATTTTTATGACATTCAGTTTCCATTTGTACAGGATTTTTTTGTGCTTTGCATGGATATGATGACGTAGGGGAATTACAGTAATATGATGCCCTCATGTGCTGTTACATCTATTCTTACATGATACTTTATAGTTAGCCAAAAAAGACACATTAAAATTTGGAATTTGTCATAAAGTGACATCCAATCCAATCTAAGTTTTTATAAACAGTATAATTTCGAAAGTGCTAATAGCAATATAGAAAAGTCAGCAGGATTACATTAATTTTTGGTCTTTTGTTGCCCCAGTGGTCAAACAGATTCTTGAATAATAACTAGTTGTTCATTAACATCAAAGCACAAGTACTTAAGTAAAAAGGTTAGATTAATGTATTTGATGTCTATTTTCTGCAGTTGTGTGGCAACGTCAAATACAAGTTTCTAAACCGCTGAGTACTGCACTGAAAATTTAAAAAATACTATACCTGCAAATACAGATACTGCAAGTTTCTGAGGCCTTGGAAAATGTTACTGGGGAGAGAGCTGAGCCCACAGCGGTACAAGTGCAGCGCGTTGAGCCGACTCAGCCCGTGGAAGGTGTCCTCGGCCAGGGAGCGCAGGTGCCTGTTGTCCCCCAGGTCCAACTCCTCCAGCAGGGTGAAGCCGTGGAAAGTGGATGGCGCGATGTGTGTGATGTTGTTCGAGTAAATCCAAAGAGTTACTGTGTTGGTGCTGAAGAGTTTAGGGCCTAAACTCTGGATTTTATTGTTTTGCAAAAAGATGCGTTCACTGTCTGGAGGGATGCCTGCAGGGACCGTCAGGAAATTGTGTGCCTGGCAGGAGACGGTGCTGGGGGTGGTGTAACAGATGCAGTTTCGGGGGCAAGACCAGGAGAAGTCGAGCCCACACAAAACCAGCAGGAACTCCAGCCCACAGCCTGCAAGCACAAAAACGGACAAATGAGTCTTACTTACGCTACACTCTTCACTTTTGGTTTGTAAAAATGTCAAACTGAGAAACAGAAAAACACACAGCACAGTTGGTAAGTTTTGTATACTTTTAATCTAAATGCATTTTGTTCTGCCACTAGCACCTTGAATCACGCTGTCTTGAATCAAAATAGGATAAAAATGGCTTTGGATGTGTGCTCACAAGCTACTAATGAAAAAAAAAAAAGTGATCAACAACCTGCTATGTCTTTCACTGTAACGTTCAGTAACTTTTTTCTGTCCTACAACTTTAATGTCTGCTTGCTTCGTTCACCACATATTTCATTGTCACTGTTTGCAGTCAGAATCCACCACATGTTTATTGAATTGAACAAACAATAACACCTGCTTCAAGAAGTCACAAGACATTTCTATGAGGCTGAT
Organism: Odontamblyopus lacepedii; assembly: GCA_034769755.1. NCBI lineage: Eukaryota > Metazoa > Chordata > Actinopteri > Gobiiformes > Gobiidae > Odontamblyopus > Odontamblyopus lacepedii. The sequence goes on along the minus strand of CM068357.1, from coordinate 22,192,637 downwards.
GAAATCCTTTGTGCTATATTTTAGTCATGCCAGGCATATGCAGCTTTTCTACAAAATTATCATTTCCAATATTCGAGCACCTTGGGGAGATTTGCTATTAACACTCCAATCCAGGATTCAGCTGGCATATCTTTGCAGTTGAGTAGAAGGAATGATGGTCTTTTTGCGTGTCACTAAATGAGCCGTGGGATGTGTATTTAAACTTTGGTGAGCCGGAGATTGGTGATATGGTTCCATGCACACCAGAAATGGAAACTTATAGGGTCTTATCCAAAATTTATCACAAATCTATCCATCTCGAACATCATGAAAGCTAAATCTGACATCCTCAAGCCCACTTTGGCTCATTAAGAGCTTATGGCAGGTTTTCATGTTTTTGTAATTCTTACTTGGTTTAGTTGGATAGTACATGTGGTAAGTTTCATCATAGTTTTAACCGTCAGTTAAGTGTTATTTTGTGGAAAAAGCTGATTACAAAAGTATAGAAATACAGGAAATAGAGCTGACTTCTAAAATGGAGTCCCTCTACCTCTGCCAAGGAAAACTTTGATCCAAAATGCACGGAAAATATAAGCGCAAGGAAAGTATTCTCTGGCAGTTTAAACCTTAATTTAATCAAATAAAGGTGTTGCCATTTATTTTTATGAATGTAATTATAGCTTTTATGTAATTTATACAAGTTATAGTCCTTGCTAACATTACCGTTGCTTGGTAAAAGTTATAGAATCCTCTCTATGTATATCATGTCTGCTGCCCACGTCCTACCAGGAAATAAAATTATATAACTTCAAAATGTTAAGTGTTTTAGCAGGGAAATGACTAGTCTAACCTTTCATGTGCACTTTAATTTATTATCACAACTTAGTGGAGGCCTAACCACCTCCAATCAATACACACCTCATTTGCTTTCTACACTCACTGTAATCCTTCTGCTTTTCTGATGAGATTTTCGGGTTACGAATTCCAGACTATTGGCATTTTGGGGGCGAGTGGGTCTTAAGGTGTGGCTAACTTGACTGACCTTTAGCTGTAATTCTTGGTGTCTAGGTGCAGCATGGAGCGTGAACTGAAGAGCGCCTACCCTACCACACACCTAATCCTATTTGTTAAGGCTCAACACTGGGCCACAATAGAAACGCATCCTGCTGCAGAGGAATGTGTCCAGTAAATGATGTGATTGTTCACGCTTAAGCGCAGCCCAGAGAGGAAGGAGCAGGGAAAGGTCGAAGTACAAAGTGACATGAAAATAAAGCGGCGCATGCTTTGAATTAGGGCTTTATTTTTAACAGCTGTATGACGATGCGGTGTTTTTAGCGCATTAGCATCTACTTCATTTCTGCCACACTATAACAGCTAAAAGCAAGCACAGAGAAAGGCAATTTATTTCAATCTTTATCTTGGCTGGCTTTTGTTACCTAGACATATCAGAAATGGCAACCTCCTGACTGAGCAAATGGGTTCAACCATTTGCAGCGCCTCTGGGAAATAAAGATGTTGTGGAATTTATAAAACAAAAATCACAAGACATGACAAAGTACATTTTCTAGTTGCTACTTAAGAACCATTTGCATTGACGCAGGGCCCACAGTCAGGGTGAGTTTTGCGGTTGTTTCATTTGGTGTCAGTTCCCATAAGGGTGACCTCCAAGAAAGGGAACAAATTGAATATTTTGCTTTTATGTTTTATCTGATTTTAATCCAATACTGCCTCCTAATGCCTTACCAGCAGGACATTTTATTATTCATGGATTGTATCTTGGGCCAGGTTCGAAATAATTACACTTTTTAAGGTCTTTTTTAAAGTATTTTCATTACCACCTTTACTCAGGCATGTCTTTGGTAAAACATACGCCTGTAGCAAAGACAAACATAGAAATTAATACAAGGATAACAAGGAAAAGTGGAGAATGGGAACTCTGAGAAAAGAGACTAGCTAATGATGTTGGACATGTAAAAATCACCTCCTTGAGAGAAGTTTGATCCAAAAATCTATTTTTAAATGAAAATCATTATAAATAAAGTTTTGATTGACTGATAAAATACAAATGAAGCTCTTCAGTGGAAAACAGTCAAGCTTATAGAACTACTAGGAAGTACCAAATTAAAAAGAACCTTAATAAATGATCAATTCCTTAATCAATTCAAACCAAATGATTACTAGCTGTCTGCTCCTACTACCTTTCAAAGTATTTGCATTTATAACTATCCCCACCAACAATGCTAATTTATTAAGTTAACAAAGACAGTCAATATGATTTGGGGCTATCAGTTTATTTGAGCTGAACTAAATCGTGCTTGACAGTGTTGCTCAAAGAAACAATGTCTTCTTGAATAAATATTTTAAGTAGGGGAGCAGAAGATGCTGAGGCTCATGCTGAGATGACTCATATATTTCCATATGCACGCCAACAATGTGTCAGGGGAGACACAGCCCCACCCACTTCTTATCTGTGCACAGGCATGTGTGCTCTGTCAAACAACTGTGAAATTGGACTCCTGTGCTGATTCCATCTCTGCTGCTGCCACTTGTAATCAGGAGAATGTGCATGTATTCACAACCCATGTAAGGCACACTTATGGAGTTTGAGGCAAGTACACAAGACCAGTCGGATGAACATTAATAGCTGAATCACTTTTGTTTGCCACAATACTGCCACCAATGCAAAGCAAGGGAAAGAAACATGAAAACATAAGAAACTAATGTGTCATACGTCCATTGTATGCGCCCCTACAAAGGCTATTCAACTCCAATTGTATCTTATAAAAACTGCAGACATGAGCAGAGCCATATATGCCAGTCTGAAAGAGTCTAAAAGATGATGTATTATTACAGCTGATTCAGGGCTAGGGTGTGAATTAACTCTCTCATCAAGGTTTTCACCCCAACACTTTCCCCCACTGCTTACTGATTAAAATTACCATTGTAGTTTAAGAAAATACCATGTTTTACTTGTAAGTCATTCACCGAGTCCTCCTTTCTTAGGGACTTTAAAAAGATAATAGATAAATAAATGAATAAAAAAGAATGACTTAGGATCCCCAGACAATGAGAGAAGTCTGTACAGAATATGAATGAAATAAAGTTCACCCTGGATTTGCCCTCATGAATAACACATGTGTGCTAATGGGGGTTCATCTGTGCTGCTGGTTGACTCTGTCCACTGTTACAATGCACAAACTCCCTGCCTCTCAGTGCCTCAGTAAGTGCTGTTAAGTTGCTGTTTTTCCACCAACATGGCATTAAATACTCCAAATGTGTTTACATATGACAGATCTGCAACCTTAATGGTCTTTTTAACTGGGTATAAAAGGGTTTTTCTGATCTACGTCATATTGTTGTTTTCTCATCACAAACATATCTGGAGTGAGGTTTTGTTTAATTCTTACATGTTTAACACAAACTCTACACATTTACGCTGAATTCTTCTCTCAAACAGAAAACACTTGCATGTAATAACACAGGAACTGCTACACTGTGTTTTTAAATGCCATACACCTTTGTTAGAATCATTTGGATAATTTCAGACCTGTAAGTGCTGGGCTGAAGGTAAAGTGTAGCTGTTAATTTGAACATTACCACCATGACATGACATCACAAGGTGGAACAGAGCATTTTGAGCTTTGGAGATGTAGACAGACAATGACAAAGGCTTACTCAAACATGTGTGACTAAAACAAAACACAACTCCAGGTATGTTTTGAGAAGGAACACTCTAGCCTTTTTTAAAGCTCACAAGTCAATTTTGCGTAATATAGGAACTTTAATGTTGGCCTATAGAATCCTGGGATGTCATCTGAAGACCATTAATAATTGGAAAATGCCAAGTCCAGCCAAATATATGAACTAGTGTTAAGGAAACTGACTAATATACACATATGCAAGCTCTCAAAATGTATACAGAAAACATAGTAAAGCATATTTATATGTAAAAACTCCAAAAGTACAGCTAATGGCATCCTTTTTCCTTTCTGTGCTGTTGCTGTGCATATTTTGATTTTTGATTTTGATTTATTTATTTGAAGGGGACAATGCAATTTAATAAAACATATGACAATTCATAAGTTAAAAAAGCCAGAATTAGACAAAAGCCTATTTTTCATCTGTAGTCCCCTGGCCATGATGTTATAAAAGCAATCACCTAAAGGACATTTTTGTATTGCACTGAATCTAGCAATTAACATAATTAATTCATGTCAATTATTAAATCTGCAATATATTTTCCCCTGTTTAATTGGTTCATTTTTGCATATCGTGGGGGTCTTGTTATATTTTCATTCAACACAAAAGTCATAATTCAGGCCGGGTAGTCCCCATGAATAAAAATTGCACTTATTTGCAATTTTGAAAAGAGGAAATACATGTTTGAAATCACCAATGCGTCTTATCCTTTTTATTTAACTTGTCTCTGACTCTGATCTAACACAATACACAGTGAACTCACTGCCACAAGACTGTTCCGCAGTAGGGCTTTAAAGTTTGTTTTGTTGTTTTGTTTAATTCACAGGTTTAACACACAAACCCTGCATATTTAGGCTGAGTTCTTCTCTCAAACCGAAAACACTCTGTTCCACCTTGTGATGTCATGTGGTAATAGAGGAATATGTAGTTAGTGAGTTAGCTTTTTCTTGGCTACATAATTCCATATATCTGTTTCATATATTGAATGTTTTCCGTGTCTGAAATGTAGAAAGAGGGTAAAAAGTCAAAAGTCAAAAAAAGTTCCATCCTTTTTTGGCCAAACTGCAAAGTCACTAGAAGCTGCCAGTATCTCAGACCATCCAGCCCTGATTCTGCTGATACACTCTTTTTTTAACAACTTGGTGCAGAATGTTATGGATTTTGTCTCATTTTCTGGTGTTGCCACGGTGATACTGCCACATAAGGGCTGTGGAATAGTAGCGAGAAATGCTGAGATCCCAGAGGCTATATCTCCAATTTCTGACTACATTATTAGATTTATGAGGTAGAAAGAAATCTTAATTTTAGATGCAATCTGGTTATTTCACACTCTTTTTTAATAATGGAATGTAGATTTAGGAACTTTTTGGAAACTTTCATAGAATTATATTGTTGCCTTGTGTGAGCCATGGAGGTGCACAATATGCTATTTATATTTATATTTGTGACTCAGAGGTGGAAAGAAACCATAAATAAACTTGAGAAGGATCCAGCAACAGGAGCAATCTGATGTAACCTGTAGAGTTTGACTAAAAGCTTAAAAAGAACCAAGCGAAAGAGACGTTGAGAAAAGCTGTGAGTAGCAGCAGTGTTTCTTTCTCGAGATCTAAAAATACCTGCACCGCACTGCTCCATATGGAGGCCTGAGAATAAACTGTGAGGGGCGTGTGCTTGAACGACACTTCTGACAGATCACATCAAAATACATCATATACAACTAGTATGCGATATGCAAATGTAATTGTTATCAGGGAGCATGACTTAAAGGGCACTGCGTAACTTTTCTGGTGGAGGTTCACCACCTGCTTGTCTCTATGAGGATGTTGCTTAGAATATTGCAGAGTATGGCATTAAAGCTATACATCTCTGAAGACAAGATGGTGCCATCAAATGCACATTTTTTTCACTCATGTGGAAAAAAACTAAAATAAATACATAAATGCCATGGAACATTCCAGTGCAATAACATCTTCATGGATACATTTCAACATTAATACCTTTTTAAAACCTATACACCTATACAATACTACGCTACACACACACAATACTATACCTATACAATACTATGCTACACACACACAATACTATACCTATACAATACTATGCTACACACACAATACTATACCTATACAATACTGTGCTACACACACACAATACTATACCTATACAATACTGCGCTACACACACACAATACTATACCTATACAATACTATGCTACACACACAATACTATACCTATACAATACTAAGCTACAAACACAATTCTATACCTATACAATACTATGCTACACACACAATACTATACCTATACAATACTGTGCTACACACACACAATACTATACCTATACAATACTGCGCTACACACACACAATACTATACCTATACAATACTGCGCTACACACACACAATACTATACCTATACAATACTATGCTACACACACAATACTATACCTATACAATACTGCGCTACACACACACAATACTATACCTATACAATACTATGCTACACACACACAATACTATACCTATACAATACTATGCTACACACACAATACTATACCTATACAATACTGCGCTACACACACACAGTACTATACCTATACAATACTGCGCTACACACACACAATACTATACCTATACAATACTACACTACACACACACAATACTATACCTATACAATACTACACTACAGACACACACACGCACACGCACGCACACGCACACGCACACGCACACGCACACGCACACGCACACGCACACGCACACACACACACACACACACACACACACACACACACACAGATAACAGGTAACTACTCAAAATCTTTGTATAAATACAAATTCAAACATTTTGAGTCTTTCTGGGCCAGCTACGACCTGTATACATGATCAGTTTATATGTCCATATATACTATATGAAGCTGATATCACCCCCAATATACTATATCAGAATTGGATCAGTTGATCTGCACAGTTCATATATAATGAATGACCATAACACCATGTCATAACCTGCTAATGTGCGCTAGTAAAACGTCTGCGGTCTAAACATATTGCTGTATTGTTGATGGGCTGAGTACTATGGGTGACAGAAGCGTACTTTGGGTAGTGCAGCTTTCATTAGAAGCCATGAACGCCTAGTTATTACAGTTGATTCACTCTCATCTGCTTGTTTACGTGCTCTTCCCAGCGTTCTCTGGCCATATGGCTCCTACGAGCAAATACAACAAATGTTCCAAGGCACAATGGCCAAATCACTGTGGGGAGCAACACTATCAAGCACCAGGCACCACTGCACCATCGATCACCACCATACAAAGCCAAATGATTCAGATATATTACGATCCCTATGGCGGCATCGCTCTATACTGAGTTAACCAAACTAATGCTTCTGCCAAACTCATATGAATCATTCTACACAAGGCCTCATAGTTCACACACCATAGCCCCATTAAAGAGATAGAGAGGAGTCATTATATGGTTGACGTTTCCATAGGTAAAGCATGCGGCTAATGATGCTCTTGTTTTACAGCTAGCGCCAGTTTCTCAGTACAAATAAAGCAGCTACAAAGGAGCCTGTAAAATCTCTGTGCTATCCCCAAGCTTGGAGAGATGGAGAGGGATGTACTCTCTGTAAGGGAAAACTCAAACTGTGAAATCATTGTTTGGTTCTTTCAACCTTTAAGTATTTCTTTTGCAGTTGTTTAAAAAGTACGATTCTGTGTATTGTAAACAACTCCAGAAGCAATAACATTTGAGAGAAGCCTGCACTATGAACTGATACATTAATACAAGACTCCCACACATTTCAGAACATGTTTGTAACAGTCTAAACTACAGGTACAAGAATTTTCCATAAAAAGACACTGTTTTGTTCTTGCTATTATTTTAATATTTTACCACCTTTGCGAATTGTATATATATGTATATTGTATATATATACACACACATGTACACATATACACATATACACATATACAGATATACACATATACACATATATAGGGTTCCTTTCAAAAATATCTCTGGCTAGCTTTTTATTGCTATTCAACACGATTTTGATTTGAGAACATTTTATGAAAGCAAAATCCTTCAACATTTCTTAACCCGCCCTCTCTTTGATATTGAGTTTGAGCATCTTTTTGTTCTTGGTACATTCCTGAATAACTGAATAAACAACCATACCAAAACAAAAGCTGCCAATGCCCCTGCTCTCCTGACATCTCAGCCCAGAGCAGGTGAGGTGAGGTGGGTAAGGTCCATTGGTCTGGGCAGCGGACCGGGCAGCTGTCAGTCTGTCTGGCCTGTCCAGTTGCAGCCTCTTGTTAAGTCATATACATGTATTTCAATGACAGAGAGCAACCCAGCTTGTCATTATGCGTCTGTTTTGGAGTGACAGTGAGTGGGGCTGATGTGGTGCTAGAAAGCAGACACGGAGAAAGAAACGCCAATGTTCAATCCATTCAAACCAAAGAGATTAAATCAAGAGAAATTGTCAAAACATGTCTTATAGTTTCCCCACAGTTCTGCTAGGCTGGACCAGTTTTATGGGACTTGTGTCAGTGTGAGGCAGCCACATGAAGAATCAGACTAAGGGGTTGAATCAGTGCAGCTTCAGGCCTTTTCAATATCCCTCTGAAACGATCCAAACAAACAGTGTTTTTACGTTGAGTTAAAAAATCAACACACACGCTCAAAGCTGTCATAGAAAAGGTAAGCCTGGTATTTCTGAGCAATTATGTGTCATGGCTTTCTGATCAGTGTAATAATGTGTTCAGGTAACCTACAATTTATGTCAATCTGCATCCTATTTCAACTCTCACAGTACGAAGGGCTGCTAGCTCTAACTCTTATCTTTGTTAGGCCCCTGTTTGCCGTGATTCATCCATTCAAGTGAACTTTATTAAGGAGTCATTATTTTCAAGAGATTGTTAAAATCAATTAAATTTCAAATATGCTAACTCAAGTGTCTCAGAACATGAAATACATTTTGGCTAATAGGTAAGAACTGGATCTGCACATAGAACAAACAAATCCCACTTTGATGTCTGGTGTCACCGTTGCATAATATGTAATATATCTGCATCATATATTAACTTCTTCAAAGGGCCTGTATATCGTTATTTTCTGATCTATGTTATAATTTCCTCATCGCAAACATACCTAGAGTTGTGTTTTGTTTCATTCACACATGGTTAACACAGAAACCCTGTATATTTAGGCTGAGTTCTTCTCTAAAACTGAAAAGACCTTGTGAAGATCCACCTTGTGATATCATGCGGTAATACAGGAAGTATGTTTTTATTTATGTAGCGCTTTTCACAGACATATATACACCTTCACTAGAATCATTTGGATGATCGCCCTAAATTGCACAAAAGATAAAAAGATAAAAGGTAGCTGTTAACTTAAAAAATACCATTACATGACATTACAAGGTGGAACAGAGCATTTTGAATTTGGGAGATATGGACTTATAATAAGGCTTACCCAAACATGTATGAATTATGAGATGACTTAAAGCTCAAAGTGTCTATTTTGTGTAATATACGACTTCCATTGCATAATATCATGGTAAATACACAAGTACCAATCTACTACCAAAAACAACAAGAAAGAGATAAGAATGGCATCACTATAATCAATAATCAATTATAAAATATTATTGACAGTGGACAGGCACAGACACAGACAGACGACATGCCCTGTGTTATGGTACATGTTACTAAAAGCTTTTTGATGAATGATTAACTATAGTTTAAAGATGCATGGTTCCCGTGTTAGAAGCCATCAGGTCAGTGTAGCTCCCTATACCTGCAGAGAACTGTGGTGTTTTTCCGTGGAGCATTTCCTGGTCGTCCTTACATGATTCCACTTAAAGCAAACAAGATGCGTCTCCTCTGTGCACGCAGCTGCCGCCTCTCGCATACAACCTCATCTGGCCCAGATTCGACAGATCAATTATTCATACCAGGTGAGTCTTTGGTGCTTATACACATACTGGTTTTCAGCAGGGCTAAGCTAATGGCTTCAAAGAGGCACAGAGAAAAGTGAAATCAGGCAGAAAAAGGCGTGCGTGGGAACAGCGGTGGACCGTACTCATCAGCTCAGATGGTGGACTGACCAGGAGACAAGGACGACGTGTGGAGGAGAAGACCATGCTCAAAGGGCCTCTGGGGAAAACACTGCATGTACCACAAATACACCGAGTAAACGCCTCACCTGCCCAGTCACTGCAGGCACATGTGCTGCTACAGTCGCCCATTAATCATTCACAAGCTGCTTGAACTAAGTACACAGGGCCGATTAGAGGGAAAGAACCTGCAGCAAACACACATCTGAACATGAATCTATACACACTACAAGCCCCATCAGGCGTCCTTTATTTGAACCTGCTCCCATGCTGCTGGGATACTCCCCTGTGCTCTCACACATGGACTATAATCTGACCTCAAAAGACAAACATTGATCTTGAAGATGTGTTTTGAAGGTAGTCATCTTTTATGTACAAAGATCAGATTTTTCTGCCTACAAAAATCAAAGGCGCCTCATAACAGTTTGTTATATCATTAGTCTAATAGCATAGTTGCCTAAGTTTCGAACGTTTTCGGAAAGCAGTTTTTTAGCAAGCACATTGATATTTTTTATATTAATGAGCTTGTAACAGAAAGTTCAACCAGATGTGTGAACAAGTTTCCAAAAAAAGAAAGCATTGATTGCAGGGTGATACAGCAGTGGTAGGAGAGTAAAGTTAGGCCAATCTCACAATTTAGCCAAAAAAATGACTTAGACAATTATGCTATTAGGCTAAGGATATGAGAAAAGTACCTGCACTATCAGAACTTCAGAAGAGGAATGGACTACTATAGTAATCATTAGAAAGAGTTAGTAGAAAGAATATAAGAGTAAAATGATAGTACATTGATTAATTAATGCCAAAAGATTTGTGCGAATAAACTCTTAGTTAAGGCTTAGTAGTTATTCTTATTGTATTTGAGATCAGGATTCAGTCATGTCTGATTGTCGAAGGCCAGTGATCCTATCAGTAAAAGCATGTGCTTTGAAGAAGAGTTTAGACTTTGGAGGAGAAAATTGGACTATTTCTGTGTTAAATTACACTAATTACTTTTTTGTTTACAGAATCAACATTTTAAAATCAATTTTAATTTGTTTTTGAAAAGAAAAAAATTAAATGAGAATGAGAGAAAAAAATTTGAAGCTTTTTGTTGTTGCCATATCATTCATTTCTATGTAACATTTCTGGTGGAGGGTCCGTTACCTCCTAGTCTCCATGGAGATAATGTTGTCCAGAATTCTCCACAGTATTGCATTAAATGTATCTATCTCCATGGAGACAAAACGTGACACCACAAAGCCAAGTCACACATAAGATCTGTGGAGAGGTAACCCTGCTCATATTTTTTAAGCATTAAAACACAAAATTTGAAAAATCAGATCACAGACCCTCCACCAGAAAACACATGCACCTTTAAGCAACCTTTATTTGAACCTTTTAAAGAAGAGATGCTCTCTTATCTCCTCATACATGAAATTCTGAACACAAACCACATCCATGCAGCCACGGTTGAGACATCTGAGGTCACCCTTTTGTATTATCTCAATAACAGTGCATACATATTACAGGCAAGTGTCCTGGCACAACCCAACCAGACCACTGTTTCTCATGAAGGAAGAAAGCATGAAGCAACAGAATACAAATAAGCAGAAGAAAGGAGCATGAGCAACCTTGATCTTATGACTCTAATCTGTTTCCCTTTCATTAGGAGTACCTTTGCACACCCCCAGAGCATGTACATTGATCCAAGTCTAATGTCAATTCATTATCAAAGCTTGGCCTTGGCAGAAATATTAATCAGAACAAACCCCTTTCCCCTCCACACACAAATAATGTTGACTGCACTCTTTTCAGCATGAGAAAACACAATATTTGTGCTTAAGTCATTTAGTGGTTTAGTCTGTTAATCAGCTAATAGTGCCTTACTCCCTTACCCGAGCAAATTTTCAACTTTTTTTTAATTGTGAAGTAGTTCAGATATGCAGAAAACTCTTTCAAAACCGAAAAAGCTACTTGAATGAATGGCAAAACCTTTTTATGCTAAAACACAAACAAACAAACAAACAAAAATATTCTACCCAGTTCACAGAATCAATTTTATATTAGTCAGGTATTTTTATTAGGAGTCAAAGGACATATAAGCACAACAGCAGAAAGGAGAATGCATGGAGTGAGTTATGTGGAGTTTTGCGAGTGACTGGACAGTTTAATCTGCCCTTTCTGAGCTTTGACCATCACCACACCCCATTTTAGTCAATTAATCAAAGCACACCGCATGTCTTTAATCTACCACATTTATCTTCAGTCCATTTCAGGTCTAATGAATAAATATTTAGCTATTGAGAATCCAGCTAGTTATTGCAGGGTTTTAGATGGCATCACAGCATTCTATAAGCCAGTAATATTTAATGTGGATGGGGGAGCTGCAGGTTTTTGTTGTAAGATAGCATTGTCTTGGGTCTAGTCAATAACAAATGATCAGGTTCCATATTTGGGAATTTACCTTTCTGATAATTCATGGCAAAACAGTGTAATTAAAAAGGAAAAACTGGCCCTTGCCCCCATCTGAAAGCATCACACTGTAGAATCTGAAACCCACCAAAGAATATAGAATGAATATAGAAAAAATGCAACTGTGTGTTTTTCTCTTCTTTCTTTTCTGAAATTGGCCATAGCCTTGCTGATACTGAAAACACAAGATATTATTCATCCTCTTCACTGTGGTGTATGACTTAAATCACTGAACCCACTTATTTAGTCTGCACCAGGAGCAAAAAAAGCCCATTGAATCGTCTTTAATTCATTTGAGGAGCAATGGAGGAGCAGCAGGCTACCACTTCTATAAATGTGTCCAGATTGTTTTTGGCGTGTGTCTGTGCCTCTTTGGAACCTGTCCCTCTCCCATTCTCCACTCGCACCTCTTCGTAAGCTGTCCCCTCTACGTTTAATTGATTCTGTTGTTTCTCTTAAACTACAAAGCAGGAGGCCTTCGCTGCATACGACAGACTGTCTAGTTGCGATTAATGAAAAAAACACGTCTGGCTGTTTGAGATACAATAGAAGCTTATAGGATTTGAGCATTCTCTGAAAAGAGCCGCAACCACACCAAAACATCAACTTCACCATGTAGTCAACAAACCTGGAAAACAGTATACAGTTTGTTTGCCGGACGTGATTGTTTAGTTCATAATAAGTGATGTGAAACTGTAACAAATAACTTCTAAGCAAATTTGCCTAAAAGACTCCAGCCTGTTGCTGTATTGGTTGTAGTAGCTAATGTGAATAAATATTGACTCCAAAAGAAATTCACACTCTACTGTTGTCAGGATACAAAAATGTCAAAATCGATCAATACCAGAAAAAGACCTGATACTTGATACAGATTAGAAAACCACAATGGTGATTGGGAATGCCTTTGTTTTTCATCAACTCAAAATGAGAGCCATTTATTCAGTGATTATCATATGGTCCCCTGCTAGATCTGATATGGACTGAGACTATTCTAAACTACAGGAATTTCAGTATAGATGCTTGTTCAAATGAGTATCTAGTTTTTGCATTTTATTGATCAGAATCCAGGCATCTACTTTAGTCACTGCTCTGGTTCTGAGTGGATTATTATACTATGAAAGGTAACATTAATTAGTAATTATCTAATAGTGGCAGCACTTAGGTAAAGTTGAGCACAGATTAACTGGCCCCACTTCCATACATGAAGCTTGTACACTTCCCCCTCTACCTATGCATTCCTCTCACAGTCTCACATTTGTCAGTGCGGCAAAAGTGTCTTTTCATAGTGGAGAAAATTCCCTTTAAAGGATTGCAGACGTTGGTTTCCACAGGGAATGCAGCCTGAGCAGAGAGCTGGGCCCATTCTCACTTGGAGAGGAGAACATCAAGTGTTGGCTGATTTGCTTCATAACTTTGTATGGTGCCATTTCACAGCCCTGAGAGGCTTTCTAATGATGGAGCTCCATCTCTTTTATGTTCGATCATCTTGGCCCTTCTATCTTGTTCAACACATCTGTCTGCAGGAAAGGAGTGTGCCGATCTCACACAATAATCTCCCTGACTGCTTTACTGCAAAATGTTCAGGTGTAGAGATGTTTTGATCAACAAAGGGAAATACTTGGGGTGAAGAGAGAAAATTGTGAATTCTGTTGAAAATGTGTTTTGAACAGGATGTTCATGAACACAAGTGCCACGGAACAAGGCAATTTTGCAATTTGTCGACATCGAATCTTGAAATTTTCCATGTTAACAGAATCAAATTAGAGAAAGTGAGAATGCCTCAATGAATCACAAAGAAAAAAGTTTCCTCCAACCTTTTATTTTCCTTTCTTTGACCTGAACTGGCACCATTTCACCTATTCAATTCTTAACCAGAGTCCTTGTAATTAAAACTGATAATGAAATGCCAGTCAAGAATCACTTTATTTGTTGTAGCTGCTCAGGCATTAACAACGGATCTTCCTGTTCATGGAGCTGTGTGAAATTGTACATGCAAATTACATGCTTCGCCATTTGAAACACACTAACTCCTGTGCCTTCTTCATTTACATATGAATAACGCTATCAAGAAATTACCACTACTTGGAATGGAAGACCAAGTGAAAAATGTAAAATCTTCTTCTGCGTGTCTTGTGTGGGTCCTGTAGCTTAGAATAGTACAAAGTCTGTAAAGGTCCACCATGGAACTTATCTGGAGGAGGGTACAACACCTGCTTGTAACCATGAAATGTTATTGCTTCATCTGCAATGTTCCACAGTATGGTTTTCAACTTCATCCCTTTTTCCATAAAGAAAATGTCATTGTTTATTACCTCCAATTTCACACTTTCTGATCTATGTTAGGCGGCACGGTGGCTGAGTGGCAACACTCAGGCCTCACAGCAAGAAGGTTGCGGGTTCGATCCCCGGGTCACCCGGGCCTTTCTGTGTGGAGTTTGCATGTTCCTCCCCGTGTCTGGATGGGTTTCCTCCGGGTGCTCCGGTTTCCCCCATCAACCCAAAACATGCCCGCACCCCTATGAACTAACATCAAGGACCATGACGTCCACCCTCCTGTGGGTTCACCACCTGCAGAGGGGTTCATAGGGGGGTCAGGTGCTATGAGTATTGGGCAGCAAGCTGCCCCCGCGACCCAGCCGGATTAAGCGGGAGAAGATGGATGGATGGATGGATGATCTATGTTATAATGTTGTTTTCTCATCAGAAACATACCTGAGTTTTGTTTTATTGCATGTTTAACACACAAACTGAAACAACTCTGATCACCTGTCCTGTGGTAATAAAAGCACAAGTGCTCCCCTGCATGTTTATGAACAAACACCTCTACATTTCCATTACAACAATTTGGACGATTTCAGCCCTGGAATGGCCCATCTCTTCTGCACTAAATGTAAAAGGACGCTGTTAACTTTAACACTATCACTACATGACATCAGGTAGAGTTGAAACAGAGCATTTTGAGCTTTTAAGATGTAGATAGACTAATAATAAAATATTACTTAAACATGTTTTTGATGAGCTAACACTATAACATGGCTTAAAACTTACAAGAATCTATTTAGTGTAATATAAAACAATTTAAAGATGCATTTCCCAAATTTCAACCCACAAAAGAGGTATTTAAATCTATGTAAATAATTCCTAGCTTTCACAATCCCTAGGCTTTTTTGTACATGTACACAGCTCTAGAATAACTCTTTTCATAGGCAAAGTAAAGCAGGGGTAGACAGCCAACCCTTGGTCAATCATAACTCTTACTTCTGTGTTTGACTGATTAATCGTGTACCTTCAAATTGGACATACATAGTTTTCTAATACTCTCTGTTCTTTCTCTTTGTTTCTAATCTGTCTCACCTCACTGGTTTGACAATAATGAGCTACACAGAAAGAATCACTTTGGCAAACTGTGACATGTTTGAGTTTGGTCTTTATCCATTAGCTACTCTCATGGCTGACTGGGGCCCGAGTTAACCTCTGCAGACTCAGTGCGGACAGAACCGAGGGTGGGGGCAGGGGAGGGGTGATAGTGGTTTGGGGGAGGGAGGGGGTGACACGTCAAGCCCCGTCTGAGCGACCGAGGGCACAGAGCTGTGAAGATAATAGCCCCAGTGCGGAGATATGCAAGGTGGGCTTTACGAGGCTGGGGCAGTCTGCTGTGAAGGAGCCCCCAAGCACCCACACGAGCCATCATCACAAACTTATTCATTTGCACTCTCTGAATGTATGCAATCACCGGGTGCTTATAATGTAGATTTACAGGTGATGAGATGGTGACCGCATCTAATGAACTTTAGTAGGATGGAAAAAAGTTATTCTGATGATGACTGCAATTCTCTGATAAAAATAAAAGAAAATGCTAGCAGGAAGATTTGCAATTATCCATGGGTGTCAGATAAAAAAGTTTATACCGTGAAAAAAATGCATCTATCTTTTTAATAGTCAAAAGTCCTCAAAAACAGTAGTTTAGTGCCTGTGATAATATTTGAACTTTGCAGTTGTACTCATTATTTCATTAGTGGCTAACTTTACACTTTATATTTTTCACATGGTTTATTTAAGTGTGTTGCGTTGATATGGAATGATAGGATTTCTGCTTTAAACAGGCACTTCTCCTCAGTAATAGCACTTGATGCCACTGAGTCAGGTAGAAGTACAAATGGTTCATTGGATTTCCTTTGCTGGAAGTGAGTCACCAACTATTTTAATAAAATCCTTTTAACTCAGTCATTTCTATTTTGGGTTATTTTCTGCGTTCTTGTCTCTTGAGTCACATTTGGCACAGAGCACAGCCTCCTCCTCCTCTTCCTCCTCCTCATTGTCCTCCTCCTCCTCCTCACAGATCTGGTTTGTGTACAGTCCACTGGTCCCACAGGCCCCAGAGCTGTGTGCTCCTGATGGCCTCTAAATCTGCCTCCTGGCGCTGTCAGATTTGCACCAAATGGTGACAAGGTCTCACTGACAGTTTCTCATTGGCTCAAGAGACTCTGTTGTTGGCTTAACCGGGCCTCCTAGACTAGACTGTCAGAGTTCTACTACTACTACTACTACTACTAACAATTTTCTGACAATTACATTTTTTAAATGGGGCACTCATTGCACTATGTACGTTTTCAGAGATATTGCTTTCCCTAACATTTTCCTTAATATAGAATTAAACCTATTTATTTCCATGGAGAAAAGCATGCAGGGCAATGTGCTTATACAGACCAGATCTATAAAGAGACTCACTATATGAATGTTTGTTCAAGGCATTTTTAACAATCAAAAAGCAACAGCAAAATAGATAAATTTAATGCCATACTTTGGGAACATTCAAGGTTAACCACCATCTACCTGAGACAAACAGGAAGCAGACCCTTCAGCAGAAAGCATAATGCTCCTTTAAATAAACAGAGACATAAACACTAAAGTCTGTGTTATAACTCATAGTACTAAATTTCTGCTTAGTCAGCATTTAACCAGTGTAAGAGAGGGAGGAGCCTACAATGATCAGATGAAGTCAAAAGACTATTGTATTGTCAGCTATAGGATCCTGACTCCCTCTCCACTCCGCTCTGATTTCTTGTGTAAACAGAGTGCTCAGCCCGGTCCATCTCTGCATCCTTGACTTCTCTTGTTGTTTTGAAGCAGGAGGGGAGTGGTTGCAGGAGTCATGTTTCATCAGACAGCCATCCAGACATCTCCTTTTGTCTGCTTCTGTGATACCAGCTGACTCCTGGAGCTCTTTCTACTTTTCACATCGTATATCACTTTATTAATGTGGCCATTCTCTTGATTATTTTCTAACAAAACTATTGGGAAAGCAACATTAAGTTAATAAGTTCCAAATATTAACTCATGAATGTCATAAATTCATTTCAAAAGTTTTCTACTGTATGTAGTAGCAAAATTTTACCTGTGACTTTCTGGTAGAAGGTGCTTCTCTAAAGGAATCTTTCACCTGCATCTTTCACCTGCATGTTTCCATAGAGATAGCTAAGTTTAATGCCACACTGTATACAATAACATACATCAAGACAAGCAGATGGCAAGCCCACCTATGAAAAAGTTACACATGGTGCACCTTTATAACTTTATATTACATAAACTAGAGTATAGACTTATTTATAGCCCCCCAGCTCTTTGTAAGTGGATCAGTTATGTGTGCCAAAGTCTGATCACAGCACATGAGCTGCTGCCAGAGAATACTCGTCTTCTTTCTGCAGCAGCACATCTTAGATAATAAAGTGCGAACACCTGAATCCCCACATCCCCAAGTCCCTACTTCATATACAAAGACCTGGTGATGAACTGAGCAGGTACTGTATTCCCTTCACAGCAGCTGTACTTCATTCTCATATTACCATTCTTACTGAGCATACTGCTACAAGATATATTTCTGCACACTTTTGAAGCACTACTGTATCAAACCGACTGCATTTCTCAAAGGTATCTTTATGGTGAAATATACTGGTGGTTGGAATGCAAAACTGTGATTGTTAGAATCTTTGTACTCTATTTTTATAATTTTAGGTTACTCTCTACATGCCGTGCCTTTGTTCCTTCTTGTGATGTCATGTGGTAATAAAGGAAGTGCTCCACTGTGTTTTTGAACTCCACCCACCTTCACTAGAAACACTTGGATAATTTCAGCCCTGGAATTGTCCATCTTCACTGAACGGTAAACGGTTAACTTGAAAACTCACTTCACAACATCACAAGCTGGAACAGAACATTTTGAGCTTTGGAGATGTAGACACACTAATAATGAAGGATTACCCAAACATGTGTGAATGAAGTAAAACACTATTCCAGGTATGTTTTTGATGAGATAACATCATAAAGCTGATGGGAATCAATTTTGCATAATAAAGCACCTTCATCATTAATAATACTGTGAAGGTGATGTGTGAGATTGTTTTGGGGGAATCATGTCCTACTTGTTGCAAACAGATAAAACTTAGAGATACTTTATCCTTTAGCCAAATCCATAGTTCTATATTTGAGCGTTTTTAACTATCCATATGACAATGTTATGATCAAGGCCTTTCTTCAGAATGCACATTGCACATACATAGTTAATACTTAACTTTAGTTGATTTTTCTCAGTGTTTTACCTTTGGTTTGTTTAAAATCACATTCATAAGCAGTGCCATGTTTTTCTTAAGCCAACTGTCAGAAATCAGACATCCCAGCTGCCACTTTGGGTTTCAGCTGAAATGTGAGAGAAAGGCCTAACAGGCAGTGCTGTTACACAAACAGAAAAAAACAACAAAAAAAACGCCACATCAAAATGATATAAACGCCTGTATTTATTTTGATATCTGTGGCAGAAAAAAGGAGCTGAGAAAACTTCAGGGAGTTCATTTCATTTTAGAAAAAAAAAAAATTCCTCTAAAGTCTGGGACAATCTCTGGGTTTGATGTACATTAAAGTTCTATGGGAATTGTGCAGTAGATCACTCCAGTTAGAGCTGCCAAATCACAAAATGAAAGTCGTTTCTTTTCTAAAATAGATGGAGGTGAGTGAGATGAGACAGCACATACTAAACCTTTAAAAGCAAAGCAGTGCATTGTGGGGGTTTGTAGAAGCGTACCTGTCTCTGGAAGCCTGATATGGACCAGACAGCGAGAGGTCTTTCACTCCTATTGAGATCAGCAAAAGATGAGTTTTCTAACTTCAGTTAAATTGTGTCTGTTCGTTGTAACAAATGTGAATATAAAATGTTTTACTTCCTTGCAGTTAAATATTTAGTATATTGTTAAAAAAAATACAAAATTATAAAAAAATGTTATCTTACAAAACACAGGTATAAACTGATATTTCTGGACATTTGAGGGTAATTTTAAAGTCTATTCACTTTTGTCAGCTTTAAACACATTAAAACACATTTAAAGACACATTTCCCCTAATTTCTGCCAGATTAAAGGCTAAAATATGATATTATACATGTTATACATGTTTGTGAATATTGCCTACACCCAACGCATGTTGATGTCAATAGTGGAAGCTGTAAGTAGTAAGTAATCACTGATTACAAAGTGTCTATTTTCATGTATAATCATGGTCTACTAGCAAGAGAATTTTTTTTTTTTTTGTTACAGGACAGTTATTTACAGCCAGACTACACATATACAATAAATGCACAGAAATCTTTCTATAATGGTCCCTAAAGAACAATTCTTTCTCAGCAATTAACACCTTTAGAGCAGCTTCCAAGGGCTTTTGGGAGCAGTGCGGGCTGTGACTGAGTAGTGGAGCTCTCCAGGGTCCTTAACCAGAGCCATTATTATGAACAAAGCTGTGTACTCTTTACTGTGCTGCATTTTAAACAGTGCTTTAAAGACTACCATCAGAAAGGGTATGCAAACTTGACAGGACAAAATGTGATTGATATGATGAGAGAGCATAGGTCACAGGAATCCTTAGGAGCAGATGTGTAGCCAGAGTTTAAAAACACAAAATCAATCACTCTGCTTCTACTGCTAAAATATTTAAAGCCAACTTCTCCTCGACAAGTTTGCTCTTTTACTTGATGCCATTAATCCCAATGTGCTGGAGTCTGCTGCTGTTGTACAAGTTTAAATGGAGATGTCGGAGCTACTGTGGCCAGTGCTGCTTGTCACCACGATGACTCAGAGGGGTCCCTTTTCATGACTATATTCCACCTGTCCCTCCTTTGAGTCTGTCTGCCTTCACACATGCGCTGCTCAGACTGCGACTATCCACACTTTATGACAAAATGTAGTTCTGGACAGAGTAATCACATTTAGTGACGTTATGTAAAGCTCTTCCTTTAGATTGCATTGTCCACATGTGCAGAAGGTATTATAGACATGGAATGGAGCTCATCATTGACAACATGCTCAGGTTCTGAAAGTGCATTTTCCATTCATTTTTTCCACTGACTTTAAATTTAGAGTTCAAAGACATTGCAGCGGCTAAACAGCTATGTGATAAATGCAAGATTCTGTGCAATTTTGCAGTTTATAAAGTTTCAGAAACAGATTTAAAATTAAATTATAGATCTTCTGGTCACTAGTTACCACATAGCTGATTATCCTATTATTATTATTATTGTTGTTGTTGTTGTTATTATTTTGGAAAGTC
Organism: Odontamblyopus lacepedii; assembly: GCA_034769755.1. Classification (NCBI taxonomy): domain Eukaryota; kingdom Metazoa; phylum Chordata; class Actinopteri; order Gobiiformes; family Gobiidae; genus Odontamblyopus; species Odontamblyopus lacepedii. The sequence goes on along the minus strand of CM068357.1, from coordinate 22,171,784 downwards.
TATGAGAAAAATAGGAAAAGGAAATTTAGTTCCAGAATTACTGAACTACTTAAAAAAGGCAGCAAGTGCACAATACAACTAGTTTGGAAAAATATTTATAATTTATATAATAATGAAATAGCATATCTTGTAAAATGCTAGCCGCTATTTGTGGTTAATTTTAAGCTGCATAAAATGCCTGACATACCACACTGTCATAAAATAAAGTACTTGGCAGATTTCCAGGTGTGAATGACAGAGATCACATGATCCTGATTTGAAAACCTCAGATGCTAAAGTAGCATAATTATGCTTCATTTAAAACTAGCAGCACCAAAACTGATATTTTCAGCTTTTATGGAAGGATCAAACCACTTGACATTGAGGTAATGAAGTCATAACCATTTTAAAAATGGCCCATCTGTTGCAATATTATGCATGATTTGGTACAGGTTTTTATGGATAATGAGTACTTATTCCAATCCTCAGTGTATTGGGTCATTATATTTGGGTTATTTCCCATTGAGAGCAACAGGGGAGGGACAACAGCCCAGAGACTCTGTTATTGAGTGACATATTGCACTTTTACCAAATATCTCCATTTGTTCAGCTCAATGACTGTGACAAAAACAATATGTCACTTCTACAGCCTTTTTGGATTATTCAGTAACACAGTCACATTGACTTTGGTTTAGAAGATATGCACCATTAGAATACTGAACATAGTCTATGGCATGACAACTATAACTTTCAAAAAGGTAAGAAAAATAAAATAAAAACAACAGAAACTGCAGTATACTGTTCCAAAAAGGACATAAGGCGATATTTTTGTATCAAAATTCTACCTTACATTTACTTTTTGTACGGTACTTACAAAACTCAATCCAGGCATTCCTAAACCCCTTTAAGCCATTTTTATGGACTTCATGATTATTGTTATTAGAAGAGGAAAAAAGAAAGTGATTCATTTTTGTCAATAGTGCCCACCCCTGGTGTAACTGGAGTAAAATTTCAAAATGTGACACTGCATAATGACTCCCTGACAGACAACCTGAATATTCCATTAGAAGCATGGGCGTTTTAACATCAGCTTCATGGGAACACCATTTTGTGTAATTTTGTCAAATAAACCCGCCAGCCTCCACGGTCAGATTTGTCACATAATCAATAAATATTTCATGGAAACTCAGGGACTTGAAATGAAATCAAAACAGCAAAGAGGATCACAGCACCCGAAAATCCCTGGCAGGGCTGTAGTGAAATATGGCGTGTGGTTCAGTTTAATGGGATGTGCACTTTCTCCTCTTCAGCGCCTGAGTTTGATTGACTTTGCTATGGTGGAATCCCGCTCTGTAATTAGCAGTAATTGCATGTTTGCCCGTCTATGGCTGTTTACATGCATTGTGTTTAATTTTTGCTTAGTTCATTAAATGATTCCCAGCTCTCACTTATTTGAGAGCTGGTATAATTACAGTGATTGTCAATGGAGGCAAAACACAGAGGATCAGAGACACTTTTAGTATTGTGCACATGAAAGGCTAGTGTTACAGCTGCCGGAGAGCTAGAGCCATTTGATCTGCAGGAGTGTATAAAAGAGTTTTAAGAGGAAGGCGATGAACAAAAGAAGAGGTATTGATTGACAAATGTAAACAATGAAAAGAAAAGGAGAAAGTGTTCTGTATCCACTGCATGTGTTTTATACTGAAGAAGCAGAATTCAAGGCAAAAGTGAAGGTTGTGTCAAGACTGACCTAAACTTCTGAGTCAGTGGTTCTTATTTTCAGTTTTCAAACTAACCAAAGAAAATATCTGACTTACCTTCGAATCAAAATCAGTTCTACAAAAGAGCAATATAAAGTCTACAACAAGACCAAAAAAAAAAAAAAAAAGTATATATATATATATATATATATATATATATATATATATGGGACCATCATGGCAGGACAAACCCCTACATGGGGCCGTACCACTGGAACATAACTGAAGTGGCTGATATCAAGAAATCCTACCAATGGGTGGAGAGGGCTGGTCTGAAGGACAACACAGAGGCACTCATCCTGGCTGCACAGGAGCCTTGAGCACCCAAGCAATAGAGGCCCAGATCTACCACACAAGACAAGACCCAAGGTGTAGGCTGTGCAAAGAAGTGCCTGAGACAGTCCAGCACATAACTGCAGGGTGTAAGATGCTGGCAGGGAAAGCGTACATGGAGCGACATAACCAAGTAGCGGGCATAGTGTACAGAAACATCTGTGCAGAGTACGGGCTGGAAACCCCAGGATCAAGGTGGGCAACGCCTCCAAAGGTTGTGGAGAATGAGCGGGCCAAGATCCTGTGGGACTTCCAGATACAGACTGACAGAATGGCGATGGCAAAACAACCAGACATCGTGGTTCTGGATAAGCGAGAGAACAAAGCCGTGGTGGTGGACATTGCAATACCGAGTGATGGTAATGTCAGGAAAAAGGAACACGAGAAACTAGAGAAATACCAGGGGCTCAAGGAAGAGCTGGAGAGGGCCTGGAAGGTGGAAGCATCGGTGGTGCCTGTGGTGATCGGAGCACTCGGGGCCGTGACCCCCAAACTGAATGAGTGGTTGCAGCAGATCCCAGGAAGGACAACAGACATCTCAGTCCAGAAAAGTGCAGTACTGGGAACAGCAAAGATACTGCGCAGAACTCTCAAGCTCCCAGGCCTCTGGTAGAGGACCCGAGCTGATGAGGGTGAGAGAGACCAACCACCGTGGAAGGTGAGAAATGCGTTTTTTTTATATATATATAGGTATATATATAGTATTGAATCAAAGGATTTTGTCTTTCCCAATGTGAATAAACTTTTACCTCTTGGTTTTGATCAAACTCCAAATGGTGTCCCTACAATGAGCTCCTGTAGTGAAGGAAGCCCCTCCTCTTCACTGTTGGGACTGTGGAGAGGTGCTGTGACTGGCAGCAGACACATATCCAGAGACCTGTTCCTCTTCACTGACTACACTGCTCCAGCTGCTCAGGCTGACAGCTGCAGCCTCTCTGCTCCAACCAGGAAGTTCTTCAATGTCATCAAAAACAGAGAAGGCACTCCAACCAGGAACTAGAGCAATATGAAAAAAGAAAAGACCACGATTTTGATTTGATCACGATTCATTAAGACATCGTATCTCTATATTAGTGGTACTAATGTTGTAACATTTCAGACTGACTTTTGATACTTCAGATTTAGACAAACTTTATTGATCCACCAGGGAAATTATTTGGACACAGTAGCTCACACATCACAATATATTATAATAAAAAAGAGAAAAAAATATAAATGGTAATAATGAATTCAAAATAAGCAGCAAACATAGCAAGACACGGGTGTCAAGTATGCCATAATTATATAAATGTATATGTACAAGCAAAAATAAAATATAGAAATATAGTAAGTGAAACAAATCTGGCCATACCGGCTTGTCAAAGCCTGATCCCGTCAGATCTCAGAGGCTCAGCAGGTCCAAGCCTGGTTAGTACTTGGATGGGAGACCACTGGGAATATCAGGTGTCACAGGGGGGCGCCAGTGTCAAAAACTGTTGTATCCTTAGGCTAAACACTTCACCCACATTGCCTAGTATGAAAGTGGTGTGTGCATGAGTGATGGTGGTGGTCGGAGGGGCCGATGGTGCAGATTGGCAGCCTCACTTCTGTCAGTCTGCCCCAGGGCAGCTGTGGCTACAATGGTAGTTTACCACCACCGGGTAAGGAGTGAATGAATAATGCTCTGTAAAGCCTTTGGGGTATCTTGAAAGGCACTATATAAATGCAATAATTAGCTGATTAATGAATTAATGAATTAATTAAATACATCTCAGCTATATAGTGGGGGATAATGGGGAATTCACTCAATACTCGATACCCCAATGAAGATTAATAAAGAAAATGCTTGTAACTGTAATTTTCATATACAAAATAATAGTGGTATTGATTACTAGCCAATTTTTGATACTTTAAGTAACCCTAAATTATACATGTACAAGTTATTTGCTTGTTCTGAGTTCATTCATCACTTCACTCTGATTGGTTGGATTGAAGGGAGAAGAGTTGGGGAAAAAAGTGTCAGTGTTTTATCACGGAGCTGCATTAAACAGAGAAATCACAATCTGAGAATATCACCAAAATATAAGAGGTCAGACCGTAATTCAGTTTATCACCAGTCCAACCGGGAAGTGCTTCTATGTCACCATCACTTACAGTTCAATGCAATCAATATGGCATACATAAACAGCAAAAACAGACAGCCCATAGCCACCTTAGCCTTGGTTTGATTAAAGCACTGGCAGAGTCCTGTATTTGCATAATGTTTTATGTTCACAAATGGCTCCAGCTTCCACAGGAGCTGAGGGGCTGTAATGGCGAAGAGTCAGATTTCTATTTACTATTATTCTCACAGACCACATAGGCCCAGTCAAGTCGTTTGTTTTTATAGACATTGCAGTCACCATAAGTAACTATAACTGTCTGTCTTACCTGTAATTTGGCTGTAGGACAACGTATAAAGATGTTGTAAAAGTAACAGTGGAGACAATAAAGATAACTGAAACATATCAAAATGGTTAATGAAAAATGGTCAAATTTTTTTTAAAAGCACTTTTCCACCTTCGAGCCATTTAAAACACTTGGTACTTAAAGCTGCATTGTGTAACTTTTCTAATGGAGGGTCCGCCACTTGATTCTTGCTTTGTCTAGTATATCCCACAGTATACACACCTATCTATCACAAGGGAGACAAGCCGGTTACAGCATTACACTGCATTACAATTCAGATCTGTGGAGAGTCCTATTCACAAAGGGAATGGTTGAATTTCTGAGCAATAAAAGAGCCATAAATGCTAATTGGATAGGTTCAAGGTTATACAATGAGACATTCCAGGGAAAACAATAACACCTCCAGGGAGACAAGCAGGTAGTGGACCCTCTACCAGAAAAATTGCACAGAGCTCCTTTAATGTTACATTGGTGCATCTTGATAGATTTCTGTGTGGGATGCAATTTTAGGCTTTTCCTCCATATTAGTAGAATTACTGCCACTGCAAAGTTTTTGTCTGAGCGTATTATGAGAGCGTCTTCTAAATTGTAATACATTAACCCGATACCACCCACCTCATTTTGTGTGCGCACAACAGTAACACATATCCAAATGTCATAGCTTATTACAAGAAAATCTTAGAACCCACATGCTTGTGTCATATATCATTTTAAAGCTTAGAGCTTCTAGTTTCTGTAGATATGCATATGGAGACTGTGTGTGCAGGCTAACCTACAGTACAGACATTCAAAAATGTCTAAAAATTGTATTTTTTTAGTCTCAGAAAAAAAGGCAATAAAATACAGGCCCTAGCTTGGGCATACTTCATGCTAGGCATTTGTGACTCACTACACACACTGTTCAACTGTGTAGAATTTCAGATCTCTAAGACTAAGGGTTTTGATGCTGTGAGTCTTTTTGTATACAAAATGACAATTCAGCACAAGTGTGCCAAATGTGCATAATGAGTACAACTCTACTACTGTAAAATACATAGCCTATTGTACCAGAACAACAGAATTCATGCTGTTAAATAAATGCAGAGTTTACAGAGCATTTACCAGTATAATACAGCAATTACACTGTAATGATCATAATTACTATTATATCACATTGTCTTTTGTCCTAAGAATATCCACTCTATGGTAGTTTACTTGCCAGTAAATGAATAATAATAATAATAATAATAATAATAATAATAATAATAATAATAATAATAATTATTATTATTATAATTATAATAATGATTATTATTATACTAAATGCAATTATTACATACTAAAATGTAATAAGTAAGTTTTCTTCTGAGCTTTATACATGTTTTTTCAAGATAAAAACCTAAAACAAGCCAAAAATGTCTCCCAAGATGCGTCTGATGTGCTACCTCAATGTTTCTGCGTCACCGCTGGACTATAGCCTCATATATACGGTCTATGAGCCTCTCCAAACAGCCTTACGCAGGTCAACACTGAGCCGGTCACTGCCACACGTCCTGCCCATCGTTGGAAACCTCTGATGATAGGCTAAAACAATATGTCAATCACTTTCTGGAAGAACCAATGACTGAAGAGCTTTGCCGTAAACAACACGACTGGGCATGTGTAAAAGAATTGCTAAGAGGGTGCGCTCCTTTTATTCAATGGGCTGTGCCAGCGGCACCGAACCTCGTATCGTCTTGGGGATGGTCTCATTTTGAAGACAAGAGTGTGAGGAAAACAAACATACCCAACAGGGCCAACAGAAGTGGAAGCTAACTTTGCGAAAGGATGGAAATAGTACAGACATGTTTTCATTCATCATTCATCCATTCATACAAACAAGGTCTTTCTGGATTATATCCCCAGATAGAATTATTATGGAAAAAACAACTTGATATTCTTTTTCTGTGGATTGTTACGGACTAATTGAGTACAGCTATTCCTGGAGTGAACCCATTTTGGACCGACAGAACCGGCTCAAAGGTAAGAAATGCGTAGTTGTTGGTTTGATTATTTTCTGGAATTATAAGTTATTGCTCTTTGGGCTCACTGTGTGGCATAAAATGAATGATATGGTTGTTTTACTGAGGAATTAAGCTTTCAAACGATGTATAGCATGTCAATAGTGGAAAAATAATTAAGGTGAATATCCGGCATGACTTTTTAATGTTGTATACTCGCCCGCGGGTGAGCGGGTGGATGTTAGAAGACAAAGTGGGACTGAAGGCTTACAGTAAGTACCATTGTGTTAATACAACTCAGATGAATCGTCTCTAGATTTCACCTTACATTTCACAGCACTGGGTCCAACATAAGACACTTTAATACCACCATTGTTAGGACATGGCTGTACATGACAGTTGCATATTTTTATGAATTTCCATTTGCTTCCACTGAGATGTGTTTAAGGAGTGTAAAAAATAAGCCATAATATACTCAACCATATCAGACACAGACTCCCAATAGTGGATATGTTTAGTACTAGAACAGTGTGTCCTTGTAGTTTTTGTTTGTGCTACAAAATATTTAGTAAGGTGTGTGTCAGCATGTGTTCAGACTGACTAAAAATACAATCTTAAAAAAACATCACACATGGAAAATGTATTGCATCATTAACAAATAAACTAATACTGGACTAACATTTAGAAACTCAAATTCACTAAAAAAATGAACTAAACTAAACTAAATAATAACCAAATCCAGTTAAAGGGATCATATTACACTATTTTCTGATCTGTTATAATGTTGTTTCCTCATCAAAAACATACCTGGAATTGTGTTTTCATTCATACATATTTACCACACAAAGCCTGCATATTTAGACTAAGTTCAAGTTCTTCTCTCAAACACTTTGTTCCACCTTGTGGTGTCATGTGGTAATACAGGAAGTGCTCCACAGTGTTTTTAAAATCCATAATTCTTCACAAAAATCATTTGTATTATTTCAGGCCTGGAATTACTCTACTGAGGTAAAAGGTTAACTTAAAAACTACCAATTCATGACTTCACAAGGTGGAACAGAACATTTTTATTTTATTTTTAAATTAAATTAAAATTCTCTGTTACCTTGAAGCTAGTAATGCAGTCATTATGTCAGGGCTATAACTGTTTTTCAGTCACAGATTGTGTGGTTTGAGTGAGCTTGGCCCTAATCAGTGGACCTCTACATTATCTTACAGCACTGCAGCAGTTTATGTGAACGTACTGACCTTGGTGAGCAAACTCCAGCCGGGAAAAGAATGAAGACTGACACAAATGTAATGGATTGTTTGGGAATATTAGGAGCCAATTCTCACGGACATTAGACCACAGTTTAGAGAGGATATTATTCTCAAATTGGTCACCGAAACAGTAAAGTGCTCTCAGTGATTCAATGTCACCCTACAAATGGCACGAGATAATAAATTACTCTGGACAATATTACAACCTCATAAGAGTTTGTATCTTGACTTCCTAATTTTGATTTAATAAAGTGGACATTGTTACTCAGTCTTACACATGCACTATGTATGAGTGTGCAACAATATCATAATATTGATATATTGTGACACTAAATTACTAAATTAATTGGTGGCTGTATTGATATATGCAAGAGTAATTTATTTATTTATTTATTTATTGTAACTGCATGGCAATTTTGTTGCATATTTAGGTTAAGGAAACTTGTTTATGAAATATAGTTGACATATTAACCGTTTTGGAGATTAAAATAGATGTATTCATATTAACTTTGCACAAGTGATTTAACTAAGAAGAGTGCTAGTTACAGGTCAGATCTGTGGAGAAGTGACCCTGTGTTACCAAAAGGATGCATGTTTTTCAAGGTATTTCTGAGGAGTAAAAATGTAACAGGTAACAACTTGTAAGTATAATGCCGTAGAGTTCCATGAAAAGCAAAAAAAAAAAAAAAAAAAAAATCAGAAAGTGACATAGTACATCTTTGTTTTTTGTTTGTTGAAACTTTATTGTGTAAAAAAAATACATTGTGCATCTTTAAGTTACTTCCCTATGTAATTCCACACAGACACACACTTATGGCTGACAGTGCTGTGTTTCTCTGCTTCTCTAGCAGCGATTTACCATCCAGCTCTTTTTTGTGGGCTCGATCCCCGCTATATTGAACCAAGATTACTTCTTGATAACACTATTCTCGCTCTCTCAATCTCCACTTCTCACAACGACAAACAATTCGCACCAAGAGAACAAATAGGAGCAATGCGTAAAGCTTTTTTGGTCACTAATACTGGTTTAGTACAATGACGCTGGATTTATGTAACAGGACTAGTACTTAAGTCAAACGCAAACAGCTCAAGTAACATAAGCATAGTTTATGTATTTTCTACAGACTAATGTATCTTTATGTAAACTCTACTGGTCAATATTTGCTGATAGGAATATTGATATAACTAATATTGACGTGGTGTGATGGCTATGGACCATTGAGAGACGGGGGATGAATCACTTTTGATGGCCTTTTCAGAAAATAGTCAGACACAGAGAGACCCCTTTGAAAAATCATGTACAGAGAGACAAAGGAAATTGCCCAGTGAAGATCTGTCAAGACAAAAGTTGCAATAAAAGTTTTGTCGATACATATCCTAAAGTGGTCAAACACTAGTGTAGATACTATAAACCGTATATTTATTGCCCCATAGGGGTATTTTAGTTAAGCTTTTAGAGTCTTAAAACAGTTTAACATTGGGATAATGGAAATGTAATTTGTAGGACATTGTCTGCTTTATAGGCACGAGAACAACTGCACTTATGGCCAGTCACAGAATATTTGTGTTTGCAGTTACCTGTGTTTTCAAGGACTTGGGTTTGGTTCAAGGTAAACTAAGGCAAGTGATGTAAAGATTTACTGTGTAACTTTTCTTGTTCATTCATCATCAGCTTCTCTCCATGGAGACGTTGCCTGAAATGTTCCATAGTATGGTATTACACTTATTTCTCTCTATGGAGACAACAGGTGTTGCCATAGGGCCAAGTTACTATATGTCAGATCTGTAGAGAGGCAAGCCCACTCACAGTAAGAATGCAAGTTTTTAATTCAGTACAAACATGTTATGGAGTAAATGCATTTAATGCCATACCAGGACATTCCAAACAAAGCAACATCTCCATAGAGACAAGCAGATGCCGGACCCTCCATCTGAAAAGTTACGTAGTGCCCCTTTAATTGTAAGTGTGTAACTGATTTTTATTGAAGTCACCGGCATGTCTCTATGGATATGTTATTGCTTTGTCTCACATGTTCCCTAGCCTGGCTTTAAATTTATCCGTCTCCATGGAGACAAGCATGTGACTTCAGTAAGCCAAGTTCCTGCTTACAGTAAGAATGCTTTTTTTCATAGTATTTTTTGAAGCAATAAAATGGCAAGATGAATTGCTTTAATGCCATACAGTGGAACATTCCAAAGCAAAAACATGCATGTTTATATGCAATGATCTTTACATCAAGGGAAGATATGACAAAAATTACAAACAATACAAGAAAAATACTCCAATATAGCGCCCGTAAACCACCTTTCACTTTTCTTAATTTCCCAATCATCTGTGCAATTTCTGGTAAATATGTGATTCTCATTGTGAACGCGCATCTCCAAATTGATTCTCTGAGATCTAACTCACAGCGTTCAGTGGGAGCAGCCCGCGGTGTATTTTGTCCCATAATTAGATTGCGAGTGATTTAAGAAGAAGATAATTATAGATTAATCTTGTAATCCCACTGCTCCAAAGCAAAAGGCAGATGTATGTGCAGATAAGGGTTTTGAATGAGGATTTGGGGCTGGCTTTGCAGGTGAAAGCAGCACATTTTGACATGACTTCTAGATAGGGTTTTGACTGTGTGGATTATCCATAAAGACATCTTATTAAGAGTCTGTACCGACATTTATGACCAGTTTTTCCCCCTATTGCACTGAATTTGGGTGACACAGCTCAGTTTGATTCACTGTATGTGAAAGAACCCAGCGCTGGAAGAATATTTTTACAATTTCTGTTATTACAAATAAACAAAAAGAATTAACAATAGGCTATTGACAAGATACCTACACACAGCTGTTTTTATAAGTACTGTTCATACATCATCATTGATCATTGAAATTCTACTACTACTCATAGGGCTGTTTTGCCTTCTTTTCATGGTATACACAGCAGTATGAACTACCAGTACTTCTACTACAGCAACAACATCAACTACTACTACTACTACTACTACTACTACTACTACTACTACTACTACTACTATTACTACTGCTACTGCTGCTGCTACTCTTCTTTATATAATAATAACATAATAATCAGCTCAAACAATATCTTGGTTATCATACTTACAGTCGTCATCCTAAATTGACTATACTGCATTCAGGTGACACAACACAGTTTTGTTGATTCACAGAGCGCACTTGCACTTCCTCGTACAGGCTTCCTAATTACTCCAGCTCATATAAATTCACTATACTTGTCCTCTCCACTCAGCCCTGATACACGGAGATAGTTTAAATGACATGAGTTTAGGCAGAATAGCAATCACCCTCCTCCGTCCCCACTCATCTCGCTCTAATACATTTTACATTGTATTTGTAAATGGGGATTGGAGCAGTAACAGTGTTTGGAAACGACGCCATATTTGTTGGTATATATCTTGATTGCTACTGGAGACAATGTGGAGGCCAAGGTGGGAGTAAACACTAGGCCTTGATAAAGCAAATTTGAAGTGTTATTTTATTAGTTACAAAATCTTTCAAATCCTATTGTTAAAGGTGCAATGTGTAACATTTCTAGTGCAGGGTCCTCCACCTGCTTGTCTCCATGGAAATTGTATTGTTTTGTCTAGATTGTTCCACAGTATAGATAATCCTGTCATGAGGGAGACAAGCAAGTTACAGCACTACGCTACATTACATTTCAGATCTACGGAGCGTCGGACTTATTCACAGAGGGAATTATTGTATTTTTGAGCAATAGAAACACCCGTAATGAATAAATGTTGGATATGTTAAAAGTTATACAATGGAACATTGCTGGCAAAGCAGTAACATCTCTGTGGAGACAAGCAGGTAGGGAACCCTCCACCACAAAAGTTGAGCAGTGCACCTTTAAGAAACATGATATCAACAATAAAAAATACACACTGAAACATATGAGTAGATAATTAGTATCAACAGATTAAAAGATTAAACCTTATTCTACCTTCTGCAACTCAAATGTTACAGAAATAATACTTGGTAGTGCATATCAAATGTACAGACTATTTAAATTGAGCCCCCAAAATATCGTGTATCTTTTATAATTGAACTATAAGTCACTATATGAATTATTTCTGACAGGGCTGGTGAAGCCTGTTGTCACCAGTAATAGAGGATGGGCAGGTCGGGCTAGTCCAATTATACAAGAGCCAAAGTCAGTGTAAATGAAAGTGGCACTGGTCTAACATGGGCATTCACGTCACCTTGAACAAATGGACTCACCTCACATCCTATAGCGGATGTACTTCGGACACGGGGCAAAATGTGACAATTCTGTGTTACAAGGACAAGCTCTGATACAATATAGCAACAGCAGGCTAATTATGTGTTGTCAGAAGATTAAGGGGAATTGTTTGTGGCTAATGATGATGTCCTGGTACTGACTCTAGAGTTACAAACAATTATATTGGGTAAATTTAGTGTAATCTAAAAATGCTCTGTAGTAAATGAATGGGAGAGAAAATGGTTTGTCTCATTGTCAGCCAGTAGATAATAGATTTTGATTCATGATAATAACAAACATTATTTTTGCTGCTATACTGTTTTGTGTGTGAACGGAATATTGTATTTTTGGTACTGTGGGACCTCATGGAAGAAAATATCTGAGAATAAAAGTATTTGATGCAAGGTTAGGGTACACTTTATAGTCCCCATAGGAAAATTTGTCCTCTACATTTGAGCCATCTTTCAATGCCTTTGGAGCAACGCCAGCAGTGCCCATCTCCAGACCCTGAGCCTGCCCTACAACATAAAAGAGACTCACGATGTACATTTTAATCCATTCACCTTATTATGGAAACACTGTTGAAACTAGTTTTAATGTGTGGATACATACTTTGTGCAACTATTTCCTAGCAGTTTGGCAGGCCGTGGACAGCTGATTAGCCTGGTCACAAGTGCTTCTTAAGGACCTCGGGTGGCTCCTCCGTGATTGCGTGAGTGAACACGGAGTGTGCATGTGTACGCTACAGTAATCACACTATTTTATCAGAAACTGTCCAGCGCATATCTTTTTTATATTACGGTGGGAACAGGTGGTTTGTCACTCAGACCGGTCAATATTTGATTTTTGCGACGTGCTGCACTATAAACAGAAGAAAAACAAGTGTGCAGTCTTATGCGGCATTAGGTGCACTCCAAAACACACAGACACAGCCCTGTGTATAGGCCCCAATCCATGTATAATGGATGTGTGAGTGCGTGAGGAGACAACAAGTATGGTGTAGGAAAAGGCTAGCCAAAAGTGAAAGATTATTTGTTTTTGTGTAAATATAAACAGCCAGAAAATGTACTTATTTTAAAATAGTTTACTTGCATGTTAGTAGAACAGTGGAACAGCTGTATCTGATTTAGTAACTACTATCATAATGGCAACAATTACTAACTAACTTTACTTATAATTCATCAAATCCTTTAGGTCATTACTACTATTAGTGCAGCTTTACAATATTACTATTATTACTGTGAGTGTGTGAGTTTGTATCTGTGTGATGTATTTGATTCTCTTGACATATTCACTGTCTTTATTGCTTTTTCTACCAATAATCCAGTGCTTTTTAGTGAACAGTTTAAAAGCCCTTCTGAGGGCTGGTGATGAAACCTGCATCATATTACTGAATTGCTATTTGTTGTATCTGTCTCTATTTAAATAAAGAATAAATCAATAAAAAATAAATAAATACTGTTGCTGACAAATAGTAAATTGAGTGCACTATATTTCGTCAGGGTAAAATGAAACATTAGAACAATTTTAACGATTCAATTGAAGTGAAGAATATAGCACAAATGTTTTTCTACATATAAGTGCTTAAAATATTTGAAAGTTAATCACTACTTTACTTCTGTTCCAAATACACATACCTTAAGTTATAAATAGGGATGGACATTCGATTAAATTGTCTTAATCGATCGTCGGAAAAAAATTAGCAATCGATTTTTGATTAATCATTAACATTTTATATTAAAATGATCATCACAATTATTACTATTACTAATCTGCATAAATAAACTCAACTTTACAACATATAAACCATAACCACTACAGAGCCACATCAGCCCGTGTGAGATTAGAATGTGTTTAATGCAGCTTTGTGCACATTTGTTTATGTCTTACAGAAACAAAGCTTAAAACCGCATGGCTCATTTGCATAAACAGAAAGTGAAAAAAAAAGAAGCTCTTTCCTTGTGTGCTGATGTGGTCAGCTTCGGTTTGACTAAAGAACACGACTCAGTGGAATATGAGTGTTCTTTCTGTGACAGAGGATGTGATGAGGCTGGTGAGTTTGTTCTGTGCATATGTGGCGTTGGAGATAATGCATATACATGCGAAACCGGGATACTTCACAAAAAAAGATCATACCTGGGATACTGATGTGCAGATTAACACACTCTGAGGGATACTCAAGGAGCCAGAGCCGATACGTGGGACTGTGGGGCCACAACTCCAGTGTTTACGCTGTGAGACGCAGCCTCGACTCCAACATTACACACAGCAACCTACATTCAGTTTGTTGATTAAAATGAACGTGATTGAGGAAATTCTTAATGATCAATTATCGATTAATCGACTAGTCATGCCCATCCCTAGTTATAAGTGACATTTCTTTCATATTTCCAAAATGTCCTCCTTATTCCTAAATCTTAAAACCCTGGAGGATAACAAGTTCTTCACTGTATACTCTGTCCGTCCTTTAATCTTATGGCAAGAATTACCCAGATTTACCTCAAGAAACCCTATGCCCATTAACTGCTGTTATTAAAATAGCAATTTGTCCCTGTCTTCTCTATAGCGGCTCCTCTGCACCAGCTGAGCTGTCAAATATGCATTGTGCAGACCAAAAGGATGACACATTTGAGCCCATACATAACAATTTTGCTGTCTGCAAGATTGGAAAGGTAATTTGGGAATATATAATATGCACCTTCTGCTGGGGGGCCATTATAGCGGTGTTTATGTGTGGTTTTGTCGCTCAATGTAAATATTTATTTGTAGTCATACTTTCCCTTGATTGATTTTCTGGCAATTCCCTATTTCTTGAGAAAACAGCAATGGGCTTGTGCTGTAATGCTAAACACAAGCTTTCTCTGCAGCCATACAAATCCATACTGACACAGGAATCTACTTCTTCAATATTTTACGTGCTTTGTCTGAAAATAAATATAGCTGGCATGAAATTACACAGAAAATGTGCAGCTTTTGGGTTCAACTGGTATTCCTTAAAATAGATTATCGGAATAAGAGGTCCGTTACACCTTCGGAGCAGCTCGGTCCAACTATGTTGCACCTACTTATGTCAAATAACACAATTCCCTCATGTGTGATGGGACTAGAAGCTGTCATTTTGATTAATGGAACAATATCATTTAGTGCTAGCTTCCAGTTTATTCTCCTCAAATGTAGTCCAATGAAATTCACCCTGTAAAAACAAGCATATTTCACTTTTATACCCCCTGGAACCAGTTACATTAGCACATAGCACGAGATAGCTGTAATCTAATATGTTATATGTATCTATGTCAGAATGATGTAGTGTGGGATTATGAAACAGCCCTTCAACTTTCTACTTCTGAGGTGGATTTGGAAACTTTAAATCTTGGATCTATATACAGTTTGTGGTTAGTTCTGCAATGTAATAGAGCTACTACAAGAGCTGCTACTAGCTGTAATTGTGTTGTCCCAATTTACAGGACAAATCTTGGCCAGTCCTCTTTCTCTGCCAAAGGGGCTGGACTGTGGAACTGCTTTCCAGTTGATTTAAAATGGGGAACAAATAGCAACAAATTTAAAAGTAAATTAAAATTTTTGTATGTTTCCAACCAAAAATGTTCTCACTGATAATGTGATAATGCTATATATTTCTTATCTGTATTTTACTAATGTGTTTTGTCTGTTTTATACGGCCTGTATTTTCTACAGACAGGTAAGCTCGCACTTGTACTAAACCACTCAAAACAATGCATTTGATCAATGTGATTGCGATGTCCTTAATAAAAATAAAGTAATTCAGCCATAAAAAATGTCATACAATTAAACATTCAGTTCAGAGGTGATGATAATTCTGACACTTTGCTCAGTCAACTAAATGAATATAGATAAAATAATGAAAACATATCTTTCAGGGGGTTCAAATAAGTACTGTAATCATATCTATGGCATAAAACTCTGCTGATCTCCATGGAAACAAGCAAGCTAAGCCAAGTTAGGGGTCAGCTCTGTGGAAAGGTGACCCTGCTCACAGAAAGACTGTAAAGCGCTTTGTGTTGCATTTTGTGTTGCAAAAGTGCTCCATAAATAGTTTGATTGATTGATAGAAAGAATACATGTTTTCAAGTTATTTTACAGCAATAAGACGCCTGTTATTGAAGAAGACAAACAAGTAGCAGACTGCACAGCAGAACGTGTACTGCATACATACACAGTATGGCACCTTTAAGAGTCATTTGATAAATATCTTTTAGACAGATTACATCAAATAATGTCTTCCCACCTATTACAGACCGAAAATGTCAGGAAATGCCACATGTTGAAGTTTGTTTACAAAAACATTGATATACGCATTCTGTGCTAGGTGGGCAAAATAAGACTTTTCTAAACAAATCAGTGCTCTGGCTCCCCATTCGATTGACACAATTTATATCCATGCTTAAGCGCACCGCTCATCTCATCACATCTCCACATAATGTACTAGTTAAGATGTCAGTTATGGGCTCCCTTTCCCTGCACTTATGTTTTTAACATCTTGTGTGGATGCGTGGATCGTGGCTGTCAGGCTAAAAGCTGGGCATAGACAGGTCCTGACTGGGAGATTGACATCCCCACTAGGACATGACACAAGATAGATTCAGTTCCAATAATTGAAGCCAGAGCAGTGGAGTTTTTAAAGGACTGTCTCAGAATTAGTTAAGATTCTGCCATTTTCGACTGTTGTTTATATATGGCTTCAGAAGAGTGTGAGTTGCTGAGCGAATGATGACTTGATTGAGAAATTTCAGCGTAGTTGGAAATGCTTTTTGACAGAAGGCACAGTGTCTCCTGACTGACAGTTTTAGCACAGTTATGGTTTAGTGCTCTAGTTACATATACGAGCCTTTTGCATCAGACATGAATGGTTGAAAGTACATGCAGATACAATTACTGCAGACATTCACAGTAAGTACCTTCTGGCTTAGTATACAATATCATAGAGCAGAGGTGCCCAAATATGTCAATTGTGATCTACCAATCGATCGCCAAGGTAGTGTTGGTAAATCACCAAGGTAGATTGTAGTGTAGTACTCGAGACCGGTCTTGGTCTCTATACCGGCCTCAAGAATTTTTTTTTACAGTCTTGGTCTTGTCTTGGACTCGACTGCATTTGGACTCGGTCTTGTCTCAGTCTTGAAGGCGCTTGGACTCAATCTTGTCTTGGACTCGAGGTCTAACACTCGTTGAGTGCGGTCATATGTCATTACGGTCGCTGCTGTCACTAATAAACTCGTACCAATGTGCAGGAGTGTGTGGGGAGTCTCTCTGCAGCCTGTGCGCTCATCTGGAGCGGCACATCACCACGCGCCCACAGCGTGCGCGACTTGTTTGCAACAGCGTGTACCCTCACGTACCAGCGTGTATCTTGAGGCAGGTAAAACTTTTTAAAACATCCTACCTGTCCATCTCCCTCAAGTCAGCGCTCCTCACCTTTTCACGCTCTGGCTCCTCCCCGCATATAGTGCACATCAGCTCTCTCAAAAGACAAAACACGAAGCAAAAACTAATCTAAATTTATGTTACAGTGTTGGCACAGAGCAGGCCTACAGCACAAAGCAGGCCTACTGTGACATGTAGTAAAAGTTTGCCTAATAAAAACACACAAATGCATCTTTGTCACAATGTGTGTTTGACAAATGTGCAGAGGCTGGTATACCACTGCAAAACCAGTAAGATAATGTAACTCCAGCGTAACTCCAGGTTTCAAAATCCTTCCCACTTATTGCACTTTCTTCATAGTTTTCTGTAAAGTGCCAATGGAAGTTCTCTTAAAGAAGGAGTTCTCAAACTGTGTGTAAGGGTCCGAAAAAAGGGGAGTGTTTAAGTATAGTACAGTCTGCTTGGCTTATTTTAATCCTAAATTAGCATTTAGATAAAATGGAGATTCATCTATAAAAACATATTTATATGAGTCAGCCTTTTCCCACATGAAGTCATTAAGTCCAAGTACTGTTCCACCATGACTGATTCTAAATATATTTATAAATAAATAATTAGCATTTTTGTAGTAGGTAGACTATTTTGACTTTGTCATTTATAAGTTATACATGCTGAAAAAGTGTGGGCATCCCTGTCATAGAGCAAATGATACAAGATACAGATACAAGCAGCGCTATTAGTGTGTAGTAGCTAGTCATAGTAGCACCTGCAAAACCAAAATAAAATGCATTTGTTTTACTAATATATACTTATATGTATTTAGATATAGTAACAAAAGCTGATACAACAACAATAATAGTAGTAGCTCATAATATAGAATGACCCATGTATTTGATGCTAAAATCAGAGTGAGGTAAAAATATTCAAGAATGGAAGTTAGTTACTTCCAAACACTGTCCATGTCATGGTTTGAGTGTGGTTGAGGACCCCAAAGCAGAGACATAGGCGCAGGTAGATGTTAAACAGGTTTATTGCCGGGATTGAAGGACGTGGTGATGGAAAATGGCTGGAGACATAGACGGAGGGAAGACACTGGGGTAGACTCATGGGTAGACAGACTGGACAACAAGGTCAGGCAGGACGACAAGGTCAGGCAGGACGACAACGTGGACGTGGACAAGCAGGACGAGGACGTGGACAAGCAGGACGAGGACGTGGACAAGCAGGACGAGGACGTGGACAAGGGATTGACAAGGAATGAACTGAACGAGAACACAGGACAAGGACAAGACTAAGTACTGGGGCTGATTAGACAATGAGCTGCAGGTGAATCACAAAGCAGGTGATCCACACTGCAGCATTAGCCCAGCCACACCCCAGAGAGGAGCAGACAGACGCAGAAGGGAGGGGGAACACATAACAAACACCAAACCCTGACAGTCCATACGTCATAACAGCATTTGTGTTTAAGATAAGAGGAAAATGTATAAATAGAAACAATTATCAGTATGTTTGAACATTACAGTAAACTATACGAACCTATTAACATGACCTAATTTTTTACATAAATTAAGCACAATTTAAAATTCTGAAGTCATTTTGTCTCCATAGCTCCAGAAATTATGGAAATCACATCAGTTTTATGCACACAAATCCCCCACAATGCACTTTGATGTCCCTTGACCTACTTCCTTAAATTACAAATAACACCGTGGATTACACTCGAGTTGTCTCCAAAGGCGGACGGTATTAAGTGGGTTAATAAGATTCCCATATGTAATCTATATTCTGATTGAAGAAGCATTAGGCTGAGAATACACACAAAAGGTGGAGGGACAGCGGTGGATTACATGCACTGCTTGTCAAGATATAAGTCATTATTTATGCTCTGTTTTCATTTTTATTGTCTAATATGTACCAGCTCCCAGTGATTAGCTTCGACATTGCTCTTACGCCAAAGGTTATGAGGAATTTATATTTTGATAAGGGAAAAGTAGGAGGAGAAATCCAATAAGGCTTAGCAGTGCCCTAGAAAGAGGAAATGCTAAACATGGCCGGCTCCATTTACACTATAGCACTCTCTTCTGTTTGTTCATTACACCGGAGCTTAGAGGAGCAGGGAGGATCATTTTGAGACTGTAATGCAGAATAAACCTATAGAGGAGATAGTGTATGCACAAACGATATACACTTTAAAGTAGCATAGCATCATAATTGCAACTACTGAAACCTATATTACACACAGTGGATTCTTGTGAACTTTAAGTCATGTCATAATACTGTTACCTCATCAAAAACATAGGGCTGAAATCATCCAAATGATTCTAGTGAAAGTGTATGGAGTCTCAAAACACAGTGGAGTACTTTCTGTAAATAAATATGTAGGATTTGTGTGTTAAAAATGTGTGACTGAAACAAAACACAACTCTGGCTATGTTTTTGATGAGGAAACAACATTTTTGTTGTACAGAATCTGGCAAGCAAAGCAAGGAGATCACTTTGTTTTTTGGTCTCATTGTCAAAACAAGAAATATAAACACATTTTAGATCTAAGGATTTCCACAGTACACTGTTACACCATTCATCATGACGTAGGAGTGGAAGAAGCCGAGCTATGGAATTGGTTGTAGGCGACATTTGGATGCACAGGATTAAGAATGATTAAATGGTTACATAGATGTTAGCTGTGAAATACTTGAAAGTGCAAATCAAAAACACCAGCTGCTTTGGACGGGTACACAGGGCTCATATGCAGTGGGATGCTGTTGATAGAGCTGCTAGAAAAAGGCATAAGACTGAAGATCTTAAAATAGAGAATTGGAAGTGAGAAAATATGAGAGACGAGGGTGGTGGTGGAATATCTTAGAACTTTGCCACTACCTAGAAAAGTCACCTATAATTGTCTCCATGGAGATTCTAGGTAACTTTAATATCATACTGTGCAGCATTCTGTGTAAAGCAATGACATTTCCATGAATATAAACAGGTTACTGATCCTCCACTGGAAAAGTTATACACATAGACCGTATATATGAGTGAACAAAGCTAACGCACTAGCCGCTGTGTGCCAAATAGGAAGTGCTCCAGGAGTTCTCGCTGCTTCTGACTCTGGCTCCAATTTACTTACAATGGGATCTTGTCGCTCCTCTCTCTGTAACTGCTGCAATGAGCCTCGTCATTTTGGTCTTAAAAAGTTTGTATTAACCCGCTCTACATGATCCTGAATTTCTTTTTTGCTTTTTTTGTCCATCAAAAAAAATCCAATTCATAACATAGAGCCTGGCTCCAGATTCGATCCTGTAACCGCATCGCAAGCCTCATTTGAGCGGCCCACTTCTTTTATACAGTCTATGGTTATACAGTGCACCTTTAAGTCCATCAGTTAAAATTAGTGCCAAAAATCTAAACATTCATAGACTGATAGATAGATCAAACTTTGGTCAGTCTTGATGAGAAGGCAAGTGCATATTAACTGACAGGTCTAAAGTCAATCCTGTGGCAGTAAGAGCGTGTGGTGCTGAAGAGGAAGACTGTTCTCTTGTTTAGCTGAAAGCTCTGAGTCAGGTCTCTTTATGTCTCCTCATGTCCTTGCATTTCACAAGTTTTTACTTAAATCTGCACAATTTACTAAAAGTCTCCCATTACCTCTGCCTCTGTGTGTGTGTCTGTGGTCAAATACCCAATGTGTGCCCAATTATTAAGCAAAATGACCACTTGCCTAAAAATTGTGCACACAGTGACTGTAGATTTTCTCCTCAGAAAGCCAAAACTTACTTTACCTTACCTTACTTTACTTTCTTAAAAATTCAGGTGTGAGTTTTATTAACATTTTGGATTGCCAGAGAGAACTGCAGTTGTTTAATTATACAATCCCCATAAATATGCAACTTGCCTAATGATTAAGCACAGCGTGTATAGCGCAAACACATTCTGAACTTTATGCCTGAAGTCCACCTGTTGTCAGTAAGATGTAAAATAATCAGAGATAAGAGACTGATTGGGGGTTTGATCAGTATGTGTTTCTTTTTTTCCCTATATTACCCAGCCCTATAATCAAAATCTCCAAAAATGTGAAAAAAAAAGGCTAGCTGTCTTGTTCCTGGTGAATGTATATGGTCTATAAAAAGGCCTAGTGCTTATTCTGTTCCTGCATCGCTTTGTTGGACTCTGAATCTACTGACGTGTCTGGTCTGTTTGTTTAATCCAGGCAGGCCCTCATAACCGTCCCTCCTCTGTAGCCCTGTGTGTGAGTGCCTCTGCAGTGTAAATGTCCCGTCCCTGGTGGGTGATATGCTCCATGTTTCCAGATGGCTGTCAGTGAAACTCAGTCTTAATCGGCGTCTGCACCTGTCTTCTCTGGGGTAATGACACAACCCACCCTGTCCAATTTAACCTCTCCTGTTCTTATCTTCTTACAAGTTCCTGTTTTGTTCCAGGTGAGATTTTTCCATATCCTAACCTTAGCCTATACACACAATCCCCAAGAGACAAAGCAGATGATAACTATTCATCACCTATTTAGTGGTGACATTAAAATGCACCTGTTTACCTATTCCACTGTCCCTGTCGTTTTGACGATATGAGTGAAAATGTCACAGCCCGGGTGTTTTCGTACCTGGTGCTAAAAAAATAGCCGAAAATGCAGCCTCCTAACAGGCATTAGGAAGTGTGAAATGAGCACAGCATCCCAGCGGAAACCCACACATGACATGACACAGAGAATATCTTATGAAACCTAACAAAAATAATAAATCATCAATCTGGTAAAATATTGCATTTATTTGGAACATTTATGTGTTAAGCACACAGCAAGAAATCATTGAAATTCTGCTTCCTCTCCAAACCAAATGTTGAACAGCTCTTTTATATCATACTTTATTGAATGCTTAAGTCAAGCTCAAGATCTGAAGATGAGTCAGGTCGCCCTTGTGGCATTGAGGGATGGGCAAAATGCAGAGGACTAAACTCCCTATGGCAACAATAAAATGTGCCTTGACTTTATAACATTAAAGGTACTTTATCTGAAATGTTTCACAGTATGGTATTAAACCTTTCTATCCTCATGGAGACCAAACCAGACCAAGTTACAGGTCAGATCTGTAGAGGGAACCTGGCTCACAGTCAGAATGCCTGTTTTTCTAGGTATTTTTCTGCCATAATACCACCTGTAATTGAATAAATGTAAAGTAAAGCTAATTTTGTATTGTGATACATTTCAGGCAGAGCAATGACATATCTATAGAAACATGCAGGTAACGGACCCTCCAGAAAAGTTACAAAGTTACACAATGCACCTTTAACATTTATTTTTAACATTATGAAGAATTCTTATAAAAGAAAGCTGTTTATTTTCACTGTAATGACTTTTCACAAGTATCGGGTTTGTTGCTTGTTAATGTTTTCACAGTTGTGTCTGCATGTGATTCTTGGCTGTGAAACAAATGAAAAACTTAGTAAGTAGTAAAAAAGCACATTGTATTGTACATGGACAGTGATTATGCAGTTAAATACAAACATCAATACAAGTAGGTCTACATAACCTACTCTAATCCCACTGTACTTAGCCATTTACCATTTGAAACATATGTTAAACCAATTTGAAGCAGTTTTTGAGCCGTGGCATGTATCAGAGTGGGTAATACGGTGACAATAATGACTGATTCCTCTGTAAATGGGATCTAAATGAGGAGCTGTGCTTGGCCAATCTGCTGAGGGGAGGCAGCCATGTTGGGAGCTAATAGCCACTGTAGCTCATCCTCTCCAAGGACCAGCCATAAAACTTTGGGCTTGGGTGGTTCTCTGGAGCTCCAGGCATGCATTACCGCACTGACCTTTATGTCCACTGTAAAAGGATGTAACTAGTTCAGTAAATCAAACATCTTACATGCTTGTCTGGTCTGGATTTACTCCTCAGCCACAACCTCGCTTTTAAGGCCAGGAAGCAAAGGCAAACAATGTGTTGCAATTCATCAGAGGTTTAAAAGGCATGGCTAGCGTTGTTTAGCTTGGGTCTATGACAGGAGAACTGGCAGTACAGCACAGAGTTTCAGGCGGCTTAATAAGCCAAGAGTGAAATAGCATTGGTGAAATCATTAGTAATCTTGTCAAGTTTAGTCCAAGCAGGCATTTCGTAGTTGAAATGTCATCGGCTGGCTGTGCACTGTAAGTAAAACTGCTGCCAGTACAAAGGGACCGCTATAGAATGGCCTGTGACATAAGAATCAATAGGCCGGTTTGCAATGGGGCACCGTTCCCAGAGCCACACCGGGAGGACAGAGCTGTAAGCAGAGTGGCACAGAAACAGCACAGATCATTATAGCCTGTCTCCTGTTTACACGCCCGGATAGTACAACCATAATGCTGACATGTGTACACAGGACTCCCAGGTATAATCTGCTCTGACATTTGCAATACATTTAGATCTCGTCATGTCAATAAGTGCATTCCTAATATTTTTTTCTTTTTATATGTATATGCAAATGTAACAGGTACAGTTGCCTATGTATTGTCACCCCTCTCTCTGTAACTGCTGCAGTGATTATTCAGTCATTTTGGTCTTAAAATATTCATATCAACCTGCTCTACATGATCGTGGTGTTTTTATTTTGCTATTTTAAGTAAACACTTTTCTAATATAGAATTTGGCTCCAAATTTTCTCCTAAAGTTGCTAGCCTCATGAACGCTATGGGTGACGTCACAGTCTCTTTGTACACTTCTTTATACAGTCTGCCCCAAACTACCCTGACTAGACACAATAATAACTGAGAAGCAAAAGCAAACAGTCCTAATAAACAGTGTCTTCATATTTAAATAGAGCAATAAAAAATTCACTAAAAACTCCTGCTACCTCTCTCCATGACAAGCGAAGAATAAAAAGAACTGACAATGTTTTAATAGCGCTAAATCAGCTTTGTCAGTAACCAAAGCCACAAGTCCAGTCAGACCCCTTTCACTCTGAGCAGCCCTGGTGTGTCTGAGCGCCGGGGGCATGAGCAGCCCGTGGGGACAGAGTGGCACCATCACGGCCATGATCCAGACAGGCTCTCTCAAGTCTGTGTCAGAGCTCCGTGGCCAAAGCCCCGTCAAACTCACAAGAAACATCCACAAGGAGGTCTCATGGCAAGAAGGGGGATATATACAACAGCACCCAAAGAGAGGGAGATGGAGTGACACAGAGCTGTTCCTGATGGATGGGTCCAAAGAGGCAGAATGCAACGGGACTATGTGACAATTTAGATGTATATGCACACAGCCAAGATCCAAGGTGGGGCTGCAAGGAGAAGGACAGTGTACCGGAGCAAGGAGACAAGAGTGATAGAGACAGCACTAGCAAACACTCACAAGCACGCCAACAAGAGATGATAGATAAAGCAGGGGGAGAGAAAGAATAGGAAGAGACAGGGAACGAGGGAGAGATGGATAGAAAGAGGTGGCGAGAAACTGAAGAAAGGAGAGAAATAGGGGGGCAGAGAGAGTAAAATGAGGAGAGACAAAGTGCGTAAAAACAGGAGAGAGAAAGAGGAGACAGAGATGGTAAAAACGAGAGGAGAGAGAAAGGGGGGCAGAGAGAGTAAAAAAGAAGGGATGAGAGAAGGGGGAAGAAAGAGAAGGTGAAAGAGAAAGAGGAGGGCAGAGAGAGAGTGTAAAAAGAGAAGGTGAGAGAGAAAGAGCAAAAAGACGAGGAGAGAGAGGAAGAGGGGGAGAAGGACAGAGGAAGAGAGAGAGGGAGAGAAAGAGGGGAGTAAAGAGAGAGGAGTGAGTAGCAGAGGAAGAGAAAGACTGAGAGAAAAAGGACACAAAAGACACAGACGGTGAGAAAAACAGAAATAAAGAGGGGAAGAGAGGGAGAGAGGAGGGAAAGAAGGCATTAGAGAGAGAGTGAGTGGGAAACGGGAAGAGAAAGAGGACAAGGATGGAAAAATGACGCAGATAAAGAGGGGGAGAAAGAGGGAGAGAAGAAGCAAGAGAGAAGGAAGAGAAAGCGGGGAGTAAAGAGAAAGTAGGAGAGAGAAAGAGAGAGAAGGAAGAAGAGAACTAGGGAGAAATAGAGAGAAAGAGAGAGGAGTGAGTGACAGAGGAAGAGAAAGAGTGAGAGAAAAAGGACAAGAAAGACACAGACGGTGAGAAAAACAGAAATAAAGAGGGGAAGAGAGAGAGAGGAGGGAAAGAAGGCATTAGAGAGAGAGAGTGAGAGGGAAAAAGGGGGAGAGAAAGGGGACAAGGAAACAAGGATGGGAAAATGACGCAGATAAAGAGGGGGAGAAAGAGGGAGAGAAGAAGCAAGAAAGAAGGAGAGATAAATTGCCCCTTCCCACCCCACGACTGCCCTGTCTGTTGGGGTTAATGTAAGCTGCAGTGCTTAAATAATACACCATGCGAGGAGTTAAAATGGATAAACACATCAAAAATTCATGGGGCTGTCATAGCAGAGTCCTGTGTGTCTAAGTGTTCATATAACCTTGTACAGAGACCAGAGCCAGCAGCATGTCTTTGGTGTGGAACATCTCGTTTTCCCACTAACATAAACGTCTGACAGGGTGAGGACAAGTCATCAATATCTGCACTCAAGTAAACAAACTACTGCAACTAAGTGGGTACCGCAGTTAGAGCACAGTGATCACATTTTAATAGGATGGAAATAGCATGTTAACTAAAAGTGTAATTATGCTAATTTAAACAGGGCACATCTGTCTTTGGCTTTATTTTACAAGAACATGCCTGTAATCAGTTCCCACGCTATTAACACACTATTACCATGGTATTACCAACGTGTTAGGTATAGTGCAACTGATTTCACTATCCAGCGTATTGATTTGAATAACAGATCATCTTTCTAATATAGCATTCTTTGTTTATCTGGGAAGGAAACTGGCACTAGTTGAATAATCCAATAATAATAGTCCAAATGGCCCCCACAGTAAAATGTTTTAAGTCAAATAAATAAAATCTATAAAATTTTATAGATTTAATTTATTTGTTGCTATTTTATTGTTTGCTCTTATTTGATTTTACTAGTTTTATTGTTTTAGAACAAGTGAGATTAAAAGTGCACGGTGTAACTTTTGGCTGGACGTCCATGACCTGCTGGTTTCTATGAATATTATTAGTTTTTGCTTTGCCCGGAATCTTCCACAGTATCACATTAAAACAGCTTGGCCTTACATTTTTTTAATTACAGGCAGTTTTATAGCTCTGAAATACCTAGAAAAACATTATGGTTGTGAGCGGGGTTGTCTCTCCACAGATCTAACCTGTAACATGATCTGGTTTGGTCTCCATGAAGATTAATACTGTTTAATGCCATACTGCCAAACATTCCAGACAAAGCAATAACATCTCCATGGAGAAAATCATTTGACGAACCCTCCGCCAGAAAAGTTACACAATGCACTTTTAAGCATCTGAGCATTTATATATGTTTTGTAGTATTGTTTTGACTGTCTCTGTCAGCACTTTGGAAACTGTCTGTTTATAAAATGTGCTATATAAATAATGTGGATTGGATCAACTCCTGATGTCATTTCTCTCTCCTGATGTTGTTGCTTTCTTTCCCATCTCCATCACTCACAGTAGATGACATCAACATCAGCTCCCTTATCCTCCTGCACTGCCCCCTATTGTTTCCTCTGCACCACTGTCTCCAAAAGGGCTCTACTATTCTAAACATTACTGTGAAATATGGTTCAACCTGGTGTCTCTTCATAATGATAAATGCAATGATAAATACATCTCCTTCTCTCTTTTCCATCTTTAGCATGCATTACCTTGCTCATGCCATAGTGCCTTCTCTATCATTAAAGCGGGGGCTGTCACGCAGCCTGCACAGACCGCGGCCTAATGGAGCAGGCAAGAACAGGACTTCTTAATGAAGCGTAACTGGGTAACACTGGGCTGTACAGTAAAAGCACTCAGGAGCCCGGCTGAAATCCAACCCTCCTCCTAATTCTGTAACAGCACGCCCTACCTCCTGAGCATGATGTCACTGGTGAGAGTGCATTATGGAAGAGGGAGAAATACAGTGCAACTAAAATCTACAGCATGATCTAGCTTTAAAGGACACGTTTTATTACTTTTTCATGAGTAGTATGCATAGACTCTATAAAGTGGACTAAGGGAGTGTTTGACGTCACTGGTTGCATTTAGCTACAGTCAAATGAAGTTCACAAGGCTATCAGTTATAGGGGCGAATTTGGGGTTGAGTTCCATATTAGAAATTGACTTACAGACAAATGGTGAAATAAAAACACCATGGTAATGTAGAGTGGGTTAATACAAACATTTTAAGACCAAAATGAGGAGCCTGACAGCAGCAGTTACAGAGAAGGTGGTGATGTTTTTTCCAAAGTAAATCGGAGCCAGAGTTGACAAAGCTGGAAGCGTGCCCATTGTCACTTCCTATTTGGAATGTGGCAGCTAGCGAGTTAGCTACTGTATGTCCTTTTATAGTCTATGGTAGAAGAATATGAATACTTTTACTACCACTATATTGTAAACACGGCTTCCCCTGGGGTAGACTTACAGAAGCGACTCCACCACCATAGTCATACTAGGTTAGGTGGGTTGCACTAGCAGAACCATTCCCATCCCACTGTGGCATAACCGAGGTCAGACAAGAATTCTCAAGGTGATGTGATGTTACCTGTTTTTACTCTGATGCCACTTTGCACATACTTTGCAGCTGGGGGTGTGATGCTAACTGTAGGCTCTGCTCTGTCTGAAGCTTTATTAGACTTGAATCTCTGCTTTTCTTTTGACACGATTTGCCAAGGACTGACTTAGCTGTAACTACAACAGATGAGCCACTTTGTGCTGTTAAACAAGTTTCTCACACATAAAATTAGTCACAAACTAGTTAGCATTAGCCAACAGTTTTTCAGTTAGTTAATGACCTTTTTTGTTGAAAATCGAACTCCCAAACAGTGCGATGACCGCTTGTATTGACCATACTCCGGAAAATGATGTTAAAATCCATTTTGTATTTATTCTTGAATTTTCAGACAATCTTTAAACGTTTCTGACAGCATTTGCTAATGTGCGCATTGTGTCACCATGGTAAGCATCCTAAGCACCATCCTAAGCATTTCATCTTTAGATCTACATGTAGAACACTCCCAGCGTGATGTTGCCGCAGGGTTTCGATGAATAAAACGCTAAATGAAATGGTTTAGTGTTTCCCTTTTTAGCCACTCCACAGTGATTCTTTACTTTCTGCACAGGCTGGCCTTCTCAACACATAAAGCTTAAGGGGACGTAATAAGCCCCAAATGGCCCTGAGCGGTGCAGACACATGTCCAACACAGTGACAAGAAGTGGTGTGACAAACATTGCACATATTACTAGACATTGTGCAATCATGATAAAGGACAGTAGGATAAATCTGAGCAGTGGACTGTCCCTTCCTTACACTTCCACTGTCAGATGGCCTTATGGATTATCAAACCGAAACGCACGCTTGTGATAAATATCATTCAAGCCATGCCATTTCTGCAGTGTCCTCACTTTTACAAACGTTTTTGAGTGAGATAGAGTGAAACTTAGAAGAATAGTGCCCCACTCTCATACTCTACCACGGGGAATGTGCTGACATAATAGATTGTCAGTTCTTGAATTATGGATGCCTTGAAATAATTTCTCTGATAGGCTACTCATTCCCGTGCTCTATCACCGGATAATGGACTTGCTATGGTATATGCATTGAGGAAGTGCTGGGGAAGATGGAGAGGGGAGATTGGTTGGCATTTTAAAATGTCTCCTAGTCGATGCAAGCTCTATCCAGTTTGGTGGGACAACAGTGTCAATGGGATGATTCAGTGTGTGCCTATTTTTAAACATCCAGCAAGACACATTTTACTGAGAGCGCTGCGACTTTTTAAAATATGCAGTGATGGATTTCATATTCACTCTCAAACTTCATTCCTCCTCACTAAATTAAAATGTACATGTTTTTTATTTTAATGTCAAAACTGCATGCTTCCAGAAAATCAATAACTGGACCTGGGGTTGTTATTGTTTGGGGCTATAAGCAAATACATCCTGCTTTTTACAAGCCCACTGAGCTACATAATGAGAAATGAGAAAACAGGGGAATTTTTTTTGCTGTCTATTTTTTCTCCTCCAGAGCAGCAGCTAATGAGTGTGGCATGTCAGTAAGAAGAATGAATAGAAGGCTGGGGTTGGCTTGTATTTATATTAGGGCAAAAGCTATCAATAACAGTCTTTACAGGGAGGCGAGGTGCAGATCAGTGTTTGCACCTTGACTTCAAGCCTATCGCTCCACATTAGAAAACAAGTATTAAAAAGCATGTCTACCTCCGCTAATGAAGATTTATGGCTGGCAGTGGCCAATCACACATGATTTACATAACGCGACAGACAGCGGGGAGAGGGGTGAGGTAGGAGCGCGATTAGGCACTTTGAAGTTTTCCTATGAGTTTGACATTAATACACACATACAATATTTGCCATTTTGAATTCACTGTGGGTGTATGATCATATCTAATATCATATCCTCAACTACAGTAAATCGTACACACCACCTAATGATGCTTAGTATAAAAACAAAACACATATTCATCAAGTAAATCCAAGCATGGACTGACAGGGAACATCAGTAATAATAAATGGGGCTGTAGATTTAGTGAGAGATGTCTGGCTAAGGCTGTGTTCACACGCACATCAAAACTGAGACTTAAAGTTGGGGTTTTCAAACATAAAAGGAGATATAAATCTGTCTAACAAATTCCTATATTGCTGAAACCCTAGTATTCACATGCATGATTTTTCGGCCACCCACAGCTTTTCCAAAATGAGATCTGTGATTAAACCAGGAAAAAAATCAGGGTTAAACCAAATAATCAGAACTTAAAGGTCCTATAGTATGCAAAATGTACCCTTGTGAGCTTTAAACTATGCCCGAATGTCATTACCTCCTCAAAAACATGCGAAGAGTTGTGCTTTTTTCATTCACACATGTTTGAGAAACCGTTTAGTCTGTCTACATCTCCAGAGCTCAAAATGCTCTGTTCCACCTTGTGATGTCATGAAGCAGTAGTTTTCAAGTTAACAGCTACCTTTTACGTTTAGTTGAAATTATCCAAATGATTCTAGTGAAGATGTATGGAGTTTAAAAACACAGTGGAGCATTTTCTCTATTACCATATCATAAGATGGAACAGAGTGATTTCTTTTTGAGAGAAGGACTCTTAAAGCCTAAATATATGTGAATGAAACAAAACCAGGTATGTTTTTGATGAGGAAACAACATTATAACAGAAAATTGTGTAATATGATCCCTTAGACCAAGACCAAACCAGAACAAGGATGAATGCAGACCAAGATGAATTTGAAAAAGAAGTCACATGTGCATGACGAAAGACAGTAAACATGACGGAACAGGCTGTACTACTTTTAATGTGCCAATCTAATGGGCAGAAAGAGCTTGTAAATTACATCAGAACGCTGTGCGTTAGCACCGAGCATGTTCCAGGTCTGGTCCAGGTTAGCCTTAATCAGGCCTTATCCCTCAGCACCTTTCAGCAGTGCTCGGCCCTACAAGCCTTTGATTTGGCAGGTGTGAACACGGCTCTCATCCCTGATCCCTACCAGCACCACCGGGCTTACCTCCCACCTAATTCAGTTTGCCTTCTTTGGTCTGGGACTCTGGAATTGATTATTTTGCTGCGCTTCTTTTAAATTGGTATCTAGAGAGTGCCCCCTATTCTTAAAAAGCTCTCATCAAATGAAATGGAAATCTCATAGAAGTGAGTAATGAGTATGGATAGAGCTGATTGATACTTTGCAGATGTCATCAACATTCCCTGAGGGTGTGACGCTAACTGAAAGCACTACTCTGTTGGAAGTTCTGTTACTCAGGTTAGACTTTAATCTGAGCTTTATTTTAACTCAGTTTGGCCAAAAAGAACTGACTCGGCGGGAACTGCAAGAGGTGAGATGATTTGTATGCTTTAACAAATCTCTAATAACAACAAGCTAGCTAGCATTAGCCAAGAGCTTTTCACTCTTTCGTTGAACATCAAACACCTAAACAGGACCATGAATGCTCGTATTGATCACAGGCTCTTGAAAATGTGCTGTTTAAATCCGTTTTGTATTTTTTCTTGAGTATTCATCTTAAAACTTTTTTGTCTGTGTTTTCTAATGTGTGCATTGTTTCACAATGGTAACTGCATGTAGAGCACCCCCAGCGCGATGTCACTTCAAAGTAACAAGAGTTGACAATGAGGAGTGATGCTGTATCAAAGAACGAGCGCATATGTGGCTGCATTTAAAGGTGTATTGTGTAACTTTTCTGGTGGAGGGTCTGTCAGATGCCTTTCATGTCATGCTTTGTCTGGAATGTAAACCTTTCTATCTTCATAGAGACCAAATCAGACCAAGTTACAGGCCAGATCTGTGGAGTGGCGACCCTGCTCACAGTCTGAATGGCTGTTTTGTTACATATTTTTGGCAATAAAACCACCTGGTAGATCTGTTTAATGTCATATTATAGAACACTCTAAGCAGAGCAATGACACAGAGCAATGACATATCTATAGAAACAAGAAGGTGGCAGATCCCCAACCAAAAGGTTACATATTGAACCTTTAACTTATTCTTCTTTGGGGTCCACAAACTTGATATCTGCAACAGAGTTATTGAATACAGGTGTAGGGCATAATGTTCAGGTTCAGAGCATATAATAGCAACTAACCAGCACAGAGAGGCAGTTTCCCCATGTAATCGTCAACTTGGTCCCCTAACATGGAGTACAACAGCTGCACTTCAGTCAAGAGGAGCAGGTTTGGGTGCTGCCAGCGCTCATTGGAGATTACATGCTTCAGTGGCTCAGTAGCACTTAGGTTTGGGCTGTGCGGCAGGGGGCCAAGAGACAAAAAGCAGGAGGTGATTCAGCAGGGTGACTATAATCATGGAAAATGTTTCAGTCAGCTGTCATGAAGCATCACAGAACTTGAACTAGCTTTGGCAAAATGTAAAATACTTTTTTTCATTTAGGCTACTATGTACCAAATTTAATTGAATACAATAATTAGATGTATTCATGCAAATTTATGATACAATTTTGTACATATATAAAAAAGCAGGTTAGGTTTTCCAGAATATTTAGTAAAGGCGTTTCTTTGTATTTCTTGCATTCACACTTATACAATCACCAGATCAAAAGTGAGACTAAACTTACACTAAACTCGGAACTAAACTTGGACTAAATCAGGACTAAACCAGAACTAGAAAAGGACCAAACCAAGTCTACATTAGGACTCCATCTGGTCCATTTTGAAAAATATGTAATTATAAAGCAATGTGATTGCAATTACATTTACGGTTTATGTTTTAAGGGTGTTTATTACTCTATTTTCTGATTTATGTTATAATGCTGTTTTCTCATCAAAACAGCTCTGTTTGGTTTCATTCACACAACAATCAATCAAACTTTGTTTATAAAGCGCTTTTCATACAAAAAATGCAACACAAAGCGCACATGTCAAACAAACAAATCCTACAAATGTTCCACTCTGTTTTTAAATTCCATACACTTTCAATAGAATCATCTGGATAATTTCAGCTCTGAAATTGCCATCTCTACTGAACAAAAGATATAAAGTAGCTGTTAATTTGAAAGCTATCGCATCATGACATCACAAGGTGGAACAGAGCATTTTGAGCTTTGGAGATGTAGACAGACTAATAATAATGGGTTACTCAAACATGTATGAATGAAACAAAATACAACTCCAGTGTATGTTTGTGATGAGATAACATCATTATAACATGGCTTAACGCTCACAAGAGTCAAGTTGTGTAATATAGAACCTTTAATAATAAGATTCTATTCAATGTTCACCTTTTAAACACATGCCAAAAAATGTACCAAAAATGGGAAACTGTCAAACTAATATAAGAATCACATTTCAGAACATAATCTTGCATCTCAGACCTGGACCAAACCAAAACAAGGGTGAACACTTCAATTATATCGATAAATTGCTGAGAAATATTAATGCATGCCTAACCTGAATTGCTATTCCATTAACGTTAATCAATGAGTAAAAACCCACAAGCACATCTTTATCTTGGTAAACCATTACAGATCCATATCTTACTAACAGTCTGTGCTAAATAGGCTATGCTCTGCTGCTAAGGCTACCACAACATATAGAAGTATGTAAGGGCGTATGAAGGGCAACGTTACTCCATCTGGTTATGATGCAGGCTATGAATTATAAGTGGTGTTGATGCAACCAGCACACTTCTTATTCTTAACCCACGCCTCCCCGGTCTCTACGGGCACTGGGAAACACCATTGGCTTGAGAAGAGAAAATGCTGCTGGAAGTGTTTTCAGAGGCAAATAAAATGGAACAAAGATGTAGTTTAAATATTTAATAAACCGAGTGAAATGTAGGCAGGTCTAAAGGTGGCAGCACTGAGGAATGGGGAGGGAGAGATAGCAAGAGTGATCATCCAAGAGCAAAAACATGACAAGACAATGCAGAATGAGACCGTGTAGGAAGCGAGAATACACAAATGAAGCAGTCAATATGTTTTTGTTTCCCTGTGAGTAAAAGGCTGAGTCTACTTAGTCCCATCAAACAAATCACAAAACAGGACTTTTAACAGATTTGCTGAGCAAGACACTATTTTAACCATTTGGAGAAGAGTGCACAGTAAGGCAATTTTACAAGAAGATAGAAAATACACTTAAGAACATGGTCATGCTCAAGGTTACCTTGTCCCATCTGATGGCAGACTGGAAATCACAAGGTCAGGCAATGTGGTTTATAGTCAGTAGCTAAAAACTGAGATGAATACTTACTGCCATATTAATTCCTGTTTTGACATTAAAGGGCCCATATAGCTTTATTTTCTGATCTGTTATAATGTTTTTCCTCATCAAAAACATATCTGTTGCATTTGTTTCATTAAGACATGTTTAGCACACTATTCCTGCATTTTTAGGCTGTAGTCATCTCTCAAATTGAAAACACTCTGTTCCACCTCGTGATGTCATGTGGTAATACAGGGAGTGCTCCACTGTATTTTTAAACTCCATACACCTATATCTGAATCAACTGGGTAAAGTCAGCCCTGGAATTGTCAATCTCTACTAATCAAAAGGTAAAAGATAGTTGTTAACTGGAAAACTACTGCTTCATGACATCACAAGGTGGAACAGAACATTCTGAGTTTTGGAGATGTAGACAGTCCAGGTATGTTTTTGATGAGGTAACAACATTGTAACATGGCTTAAACTCACAAGAGTCAATGTTGCATAATATAGGACTTTTAAAGTCCTACATTTTTTGGGAACAACAGAAGTTACAGTCACATAGAAAGGATAAGCGGACTGCACACAGAGGGGTCAATGCTGGCCCAGGAGGCATATACGTTACCGTGACGATTACAGTTTATCTCATGGGCAAACAAGTGTGAAAGAAATGCCAGCTTTATCTTCAGATCAATTGTTTCTTACCTCGGGTATTGATGGTGATGACAAAGGGCCAGCCTTTCCTTTTACATAGTATTCTCCATATATATATCTAAAAGATAAATTCACAGTGTGGAGCCTAATCATTTCTACCAGATTAGACAGAAGAAATAAATACTACTGGCCAATATTAACATAAATCATTGTCAGTGAATAAAACTATTGGTTGCTATAATCAAACTGCCTTGAGATTATAAAGATGTGAGCAGTTTTCTTGAAAATGAAAATATCTCCTTAGTTCTTTTTCCAGCAATAGTCATTATTAATTATGGCCTGGATTTTACTTTTAAAACAGTGAAGATGGGGCAGTGTGATGCTAGCTCAGTCTGTGGGTTGTGTTGCTCTACCTCCTGAGATCAGAGTTTCCCTGGCGACTGTCTGGTCCAATTCGGCCCAATGCTGAAGACCTGCAACCCCACTTCTTCAAGAGTCGCTGTTAAAACATTCATCAGGCCTTGGCTCTGTGGGTGCACACTCAGCCCACAACCCATTTTCAGTGCCTCTAGTATTAGTAGATTTGGGTTTGGGCAGTTGTGATCTTCTACAGCGAGCATTCTGGTATTGAATCCCCCAGTTCAGGAAGGTTTCATTGCAAAAGAAAAAAGTTTTTGGAGTGAATAAGTTGTGTTACTCATCCAAGTTTCAAGTCACTGCCTCGACTGTCTGAAGGGATGAGCAAACTACACTGAAACTAATGTCCTCAGTAAGTCATCCTTACAGTGAGGACAAGGGCAGTAGAGGAGGGGACAAAGGGGTCTGGTGTCCCACGCCTCAGGGTTTCAAGAATCCAGAATTGGACCCACGTCCAGTTAATTTATATTAAAGGGGGACCCATGTGAGGCTTCTTTCCCCGGCCCCCCAAATTTCTGTCGATTGGCCTGGTAACGAGTATCAATTATGAATTAAGCCCATTAGGCATGAACTTTCACCTGAGTCATAATCTGCCCTATTGTTTTCTTTGTTTTGATTTAAATCTGTGAGTGGGTCCTGGTAATGTTGATTCAATATATATTTGGACAGATATTTTGGCCATTACATACAAATATTTTGGTAATAAGGATGACATCTTGTTTTGTTTGTTATGTCTACACATGTATATTCTGTACCTTATAATGTAAGGCTGTTTCACTGCATTAATTAATCTCTGTAAAAGCCAAAGTTCTCAACTTCTCCTCTCCATTCAACCCCAAAGAGCTTTGCAGACACAGGACAAAATGAGTTACTGCTATAAATCAACCAACAGTGACGAATGTGCAGTTTTTCACAGCTGTTGCCGTACCTCTCTGAGCCGCAGGGCTATTTGTTGCTAAATAAAGATCAATACCAAACAAGAGATCCATGCAGATACAAGTAGCCTACCCACGGGCATTTGCTCATCAGCTCTGCTTAACACTGTTTGAATCTGATCCATTCTTTGCATACAAGACAAAAAATATTTCTCTGGGGAGGGAGAGGGCAGCAATATGGGTACAAAATGGATTACACCTCAACAATTTTCATTTAAGTGGCTATAGTCAATTTTCCATAGAGTTGAGGAAAATGTACCCCAGAACAGATTAAGAGGTCAAAATGAGGCTGCTGTGTACTGTCTGTATCTGATTACATCATTACTATTGACTGAGAATCAGGAAGTGTGCTGTTAGCATGCTTGTTGTTTTTAGCATTACTATGATGGCTCACATTTGGCCCCTGAAAGTTGTGAAATGAGCTTATAAACACATAGCAATAAAAAATTAGGATTCTCTATAAATAAGGTAAGTGTGGAATAAGTTTGGACCACTGCAAAGCATTTAAAATAAACTAGCATTGTTTTTCATGTTGTAAGTAAGGTACGTAAGTCACTAAAGAAACAGAATGCACTCTGGGCTTTCCATTATATAAAATGGTATACCGTAAGCAGTCCTTTGTGTTTATGCTCTTTCTTTGATCGTGGCAAATAGAACACGTCCTTCAGCTCTGCACTGCCGCAGACCTCCTCCAAAAGGATACCTGCGTCTCTCCACTCTTCCTACAATATGTGTTTTTATGTTCTTTCCTCTGTATCCTGCTGGTGGCTGCTAAAACTATTGGCTTTATCACTCCTCCTCAGGGAAAAGTCAGCTAATAAAGTTAATTGCATTTCGCGCAGCATTTGAACTGTGAAGCAGTTGTCCTTGTGAAGGTAAATCAAAACATAAACATGCCAAATAATGGGGAAGAGGAATCCAACCAGAAAACCATGTAAATGGGGATATGGTTAAATATGAGCTTTTTGGAAGCTTGTGTTGCTCTTCTTCTGCAATAAAAAGTTATAAACCACAAATAATATGAATAATAATAAATGATAGCAGTATTGGGGATTGAACTACAAACTTATGAGTTAGTGGAAAAAAGTCTCAGACAACTGAGCTATGGAGTCTCATTTCAATTTGCTGCACAGTTCTTAGCCTGGGTCTGTGTGAACAACACAGGCTTTAGCTGTTGACACTGTTACCTAACCCCCTCTGTTAGAAAGGTTAATTGCATGTAGTGTAGTATTTGTAAAGCAGTCTCTCTCTTACAGGCAAATATAAATGTGCTTGTCTTAAACCACTGCATATAATGTGTGTTTGTGACCATGACCTCCACAGTCGTCCAAGACCGCACCCCAAAGATAAAGCAGAATAAACAGAGAGCTCTGCATTTCAACATGTTCTGTCAGATTTGGACTCACTGCAGTTCACCCTGTTCCAGATTGGCTCTTTAAAAAATCTGACACCAACAGTTGTCCTCCGCACTGATAGTGTCCAACACTGCAGCAAGGGCATCTCAAAGTGTTCTCACAAGGTCTGCCAGGAGACAACACAAATACATAACATAAACAAACACTAGTCCGATGCACAATATAGCCACTATTCCTCTGTGGATACAGATTTTAGTGCCCTTGGCAAATAATATCTAGAGACTATTCATCTGTCTGCTACAGCTGTTTTCTACAAACAGGGCAGGGGCACAGTCACTTTTGTGCACTATTTTCAGAGATGTTTTTTTTTTTTACAGGGACCATAAAAGAAGATATGCTTGGCATAAGATTTAACTATAGCTAGTTTCCATCTGCAGTCTCCGTAACTGCAGTCGGCTGGGTATAAAGGGGCAATATCAGAAAACTTGAACTAAACAGAATCATGATTTATCAGCTTTAATCTAAATATGTTCTAAAATACATAGTCCATGTATTGTAGGTGTGTGCAAAA
Organism: Odontamblyopus lacepedii; assembly: GCA_034769755.1. Lineage (NCBI taxonomy): Eukaryota > Metazoa > Chordata > Actinopteri > Gobiiformes > Gobiidae > Odontamblyopus > Odontamblyopus lacepedii. The sequence goes on along the minus strand of CM068357.1, from coordinate 22,133,680 downwards.
TATTGATTTTCTAACAAAATTGTATCTGACAAAATAGTTTCCAGTAGTATACAATGCTGAATCAGAATTTACTAAAAAACCGAATGAGCTTTTGATAAAACTTTGTATGTTCCAGTATTGTAAGCTAAATATACCTCAGTTCCTAGTTTTTTATTCAGTTAGCTAGCACACCTAGATAAAAACAGATACTCTAAAAAAATGTGGTCTTATACGAACCTAATTAATTTCTTAATTCTCTGACATTTAAGATGCAGACAGTAGCTGCTGTCTGCAGTGGCCTTATCATTCCCGATCCCCTCTGATCCATGGTGGAGCCTTCCCTATGTGCTGATACACACACTGACACACACTGATATAGACCAATAACACTGTTCATGCAAACTGAATTAAACCTGAAAGAGGCAGCCATTCAACAGCTCCCTGAGGACTTCAGCATCACAGTCTAAGTGACACCCGATAGTGCACAGGGACCATCCACACCCTATAGCCCCCATCTACAAGTGTAACATTGTGCCATATAGAGAGTGTGAGGTTATCATAGTGTATAACGGACACTAAATGGGCTCACAGAATGTACACATGGGACAAAGCATCTTTGAATGGAAAAGATAAGATGTCATATGTGATAGGGAACCGTGGATTACACACTGTTTCCTTGTTATTCGAAAGGGGAAGCAGAATAAAAAAAAAACATAAATGAAAAAGAAACATTTACATTTTTGTTGCATCCACATTTCTTTTCAAATCAAAGATTTTGTGTTTGTGTGTGCATTTTTAAGTCAATAGACCTAATAACTTTCTCACAGGAATACAGCAGTTGTCTGTGTCCTTGAGAAACTAAACAGAACATGTAAGTAGTTTTTGGAAAATAAAATTACAAATCAATATGCTAGGGGGCATAACAACTTTGCAATAACAGGTAGCATTTCTGTCATGAGCAGTGGGTCGGGTGAGCATTAAATCCAATAAAACCAACAGAACTCGGGGCCCACTTGATGAAACGGTGACACTTTTATTTGCTGACATCCATAATAAATCATGTAACAAAGCGGCCACGCAACAAAATCAACCTGCACTTTCTCTTTTGCTGCTAACTCAAGGTGAATGTCTGCAATAGAGAAAGCTGCTGTGACACGCTTGAAAAATGCTAAGTCATGCTCTGTTTCTATATAGACTGTGTGAGGGAGTTCAAGTTGGACACAGGTAGGAAATAACAAACAGCAAATACATCCATGATATGGTGGTCAAGAGTCAAGTGAGACCCACACAACCTAGCGTTGACATTCAATCAGTGCATGCGGTGTTTGGGTGGGTGTGCAGCCTGACGGACACCGCTAAAAGGGGTCATGAAGTCCAATGCACGCCATCGATCCACAGACTGAGTAGACATGCAGGATATGTGTCTGGGACATGTACACACTCTCACAATGTTCATGTGAAAAAAGAACAAAAAAACTCCCTGGTTTGTGGAGTTGGGTTTATGCTTTGATGAGAGTGGCTTTAATAGTGTTACTATATGATAATGCAGAGATGATAGACACAATACACTTACAGGGCACTTGCACACACAGCATCAAAACTGGAAAGAGGCTTGTACTCAAAACAGACTAAACCAGGATTAGAACAGAACTAGATCCAGTCTACATCAGGACTAAACTGAGCTCAAACCAGGACCAAACCAGGACCAAACCTAGACGTGAACACGTGGTTTAAAACTGTAGTGTAGTATATAACAGCGTCCAAGCGATTTATGGGATTAATAATCCCTTGTGGTCTAAGTCTAGATCTGTATCTAAGTATAGTACAACATAGTATTTGTATGTAAAGTACTTAAGTTAATAAAGATATTCATAATTGGCTCTTGAGCTCTGATGATTACCCCCTAAAAATGGAAAACAAACAGATAAAATGAATCCACTTTTCATTCTTCAAAATCTTCACTTTGTTGTTTATAGAACACATATAGTGCTTGAGCCTGCTACATTGTTATAATTTAAGACACCCGTGGATCCGTATGCCCGTATGCAGCGTCAGTGAACACGGGGGTTGATCAGCAACATGGTGTTTTGAAAATAAATGATTAAAGATAGCTCAAACATGCAGGGTGCAGGATCACTGCAAATACAACTTTAAGAGAGTAAATGAGAATGGGAAACAACTATAACATGGTTAAAAGCTCTGAAAAATAGGTCTGCTTTAATGTATGCAAAAGACTTGGAGAAAAAAATTAAAAGGGGATACATTTTATACACAATGGATGTAAAACTTTTTCAAGGAATACAGTTAAGCTGGTTAAGTATCATCAAACAATCTTGTCCCTTTCCTGTATGTATCATTATCTTCTTCCTCCTTTGTGCATCCTGCTCACTATAAGGGTCCTATGAAATATAGTATAAAGAACTTGATACATTATGAGTAACTGCCTCCACTAAAAGTTCAAAGTAATGTGCAGAAAAGGTTTTATATTATCTTGAACAATTCCCATAGAACATCTCCCAGTTGTTTGATGGATCTCTCTACCTTACAGGCAGCAATTTAGTGTGATTTCTGGTGCTCGCCTGGTGCAGATGTGGTGGTTGACATCCATCTCATCTTTTGTCATTTATCAGACTGAGCCATTTGCTTCTTTTCACCATTATGTTATGTTTCTTTTGTGACATTGCAGTTGTGCATAGAGAGGCCAATCTATTTACTTTGAGAAGGCTTGCATCAAAGCCAGGAGTCGACTGACAGAGATAAGTGATGAGAGGAGCTAATCTGAGGGGGAGACAAATGCTACAAAAGTACAACCTTCACCGCTCACAATAGGTGGCTGTATATTATTGTGATTTCTGCTTGCAATATATGGTCAAGGTAAAGCAATTTTCTACAAATTTAATTTATACTTGGAAAAAATCTTTCCTTGAGCCCAATTACTGTAAAATAAGATCAGATATACTTGACAGTCCCAAAGGAGAAATTTGTCATGGGCAGCCCTGCACTTATAAGTGGTTGCATAACATCTAACATATAGAAAACCTACTTACAATAGCTGCTAGGCTCAAAGAGATTCCCCACTACAATATATTAACCAAACATCATATTATGGATGTATATGCAGTCACAGCAGGTTGTGTATGATTCATATGCTTCTTTGAATATAACCACAAATACTGTGGGACTTCATTAATGACTCATGCTTGTAATTAGGTCAATGAATAATACACCAACTTTAGCTGCAAATCCAAGGTGTAGTAGGGAAACAGAAGTAGACATACAACATAGGTGCACTGAGTTTGTCTCACTTGTATGAGTGTTGTAATAGTATTAAATAAACATTTGAATAAAACTTGATGTGTTTTAGAGTGTCTTGAAAAAATAGAAAAATAAATTAATACCGCAAGCATCATAGAGAGCCCCCTGCCTCCTGCTCTACCATCTTAACAATCCCTCATGATGGAGCTAACGCACCCCCAGTGGGGTTATTATTGTGACTTTGGGGTGTACTTGTCACTAAACAAAGTCAATTTCAATTTCATCGCCATAACAACTCCATACAAAACTCACCCACACAGCGGGAGAAACAATACAAACTCCACACAGAAAAGCCCGAGTCACCTGGGAATCAAAAACGAAAACTTCTTGCTGTGAGACTTTACTTGACACACGAGGAAAAGATAGTAGAAATTACTTTAACTTCACATTTTTGTATGTCTTTTGGTTTTTAGAAAAGGCTATAAAACACTTTCTGTGCTGATTTTACTCTATACACACCTCAGTGGCCTTCACAATGTCACTGACCAAAACTTGATCCCTCCTGTTTATGTTATTGACAGACGCCATTCTCTGTTTCCCAATCCCCAGGGGGACCTCAATCGATGTCTAACTGGGCTCACTGAATGATGTGATAAAATGGCTCCTTTTTAAAATAATAATGGGTTCTTTCCTGCGGGACACAAGCAGGAATCCTCCGGAGCTGCACACTACAGCACACACTGATAGCACGATCGCTCTACCTGTTCAACTCATCTCTCACAACTCCTGCCCTTTGCGCTTCTCATTTTCAGGCTGTCTCTGATCCGCTGCCTTTTTTACATTTCAATCCTTCAGCCCTACTCCTGCCTTATCCTGACAGGGGAGAAAGAGAGAGAGAGAAAGAAAGAGAGAGGGGGAAGAGTTAAGAAAAGGGAGGGGGAGGAGAAAGGGCAAAAAGACATGAGAGAGGGCAGAGAGAGGGATATAGAGAGGGAGAAGAGGGAGAGATGAGTGGGGAAAGAGAGGAGATTAAAGAGGAAGAAGAGAGAAGTAGAGAAAGAAAGTGGAAGGGAGAGAGACTGGAGATGTGTGAGAAAGAACAGTGAGGAGAGAGGAAATAGGGGAGAGGCATGATAGAGAAAGAGTAGGGAGAGACACACAAAAGAGAGGAAGTAAGAGAAAGAGGGAGGAGAGAGTTTGATAAGAGATGAGGGAGAGGAAAAAGAACGATCAGGAGAGAGGGGAGAGGAGCCGTTGTCCCCCCTGGATAGCTAAAAGCGATTAGCAGTTTGAAAGATCCATTCCCATTGCATCACCTTCCATGTCTCTGAAAGAACAAACTCCCATTTTCTCCTCGACATGCTGGTTCACAGAGACCTCCATTTTCTTCTCTGTATTTATGAACCTCCCTTGTTCACTCAGATGCCACCCACAAGCAAGTATTATTTAATTCATGCTTATGGGTTTCTGTTTTGCTATGTCAATATTCCATGTGTATTTAAGCACCACAGCGAATTGAACTGTAAACAAAATGACTAACAAAAACCAATAATGGGATTTGGGGGGAATAAATGCCATTTGTGTTTGGTTGATATGGGAGATTCTTGGATGCAGGCAAACAGCTATAACATAGACAGAAACACAAATAGAACATTTGATCACAGCATTTTTCATGAAATATATTTCCAAACTGTGATGACTAAGTGATCAATGCATGGTCACCTTGTTAAAGTTCAAATTTTCATTTACAGTAGCCCTGACCAAGCCAAGCTCAAAATCTAGAGATGAGTCCCACTGTTCCTGGCAGGTTTCCTCAGTGGCACTGAAGCAGAGGACACATTTTCTAGCTGGGACAACAACGTTTACCTTGACCTTAACTGCAGCATTTGTGAGCTAGTCTGAAGTGAACAGTATCTGATCATCTCTACAAGAAACAACATATATTGGCAGGAAATACTCATGGGAGAAGGTGTTTCAAGGGATCTAAAATAAAAACAAATTCAGTTGCCTGTCCCCAGTTAATAACTAATTCACAATACACAACATAACCTTATTGGGGAGGTCATGATTTATGTAATGTATGTTGTGAAGATGGTTTTATTGGCCATGTTGTGAGCAGCTTTGAAAACCACTTCCGTTAGCCTTATCTGAGTGAAGAGCAGACTCCAGCAGCAGAGCCAGAACTAGCGGCCAGTGCTTAAGTGGAGGAGGACTAATCCCTCTTCTCAGACCCACACTGGTAAACAGCTCTTCTGCAGCCATCCAAGCACAGCCCATCCCCGACCGAGTGGCCTGCATCCAACAGGCTCCAACGCTCTGCTCTGGCCACACGCTGTTGGGATCTTTTACCCATAACCATGTGTAGATGTGATCTGTGTTGTGGCATCTTTGAGGCATCAGACACTACAAATACATGTTTTTTAAAACAAATAGTTCAAATGATAAGTTAGCACTATAAAGATGTAACCCTATGCAAATCTCTTGATACAATATTTTCACAATATGCATCTTACTATATATTATTTATTGCAATATTTTGTGTTGGCTAACAAAAGTGTGAATATGCTATTATTCTGTCATAATGCAAATTGAGATGTAAATATGTTATTTCAAATTGCAGATTGGACTGAAAAGGGTCATGGTATATGTAGTTTTCTCAGTTTTTAGATGTTGCTGCACCATAGCAATGAATTTAAGTGGGGAAAGTTGTAATTCGATATATTGTGAGGGTCCACGATATTATTGTGAGACTTTTGATGCTATATTATGTTATCTTGCTTTTTTGTTACATTATATAACAGGTGACGGGCTATTAGATTTTTAAATTATTAAATTATTGAATAGCATTTAACTAAAACAGATATTTGAAGAGTTTCACAGAGGAATTTGTTAATTTATTAATTATAGATTACATTTATGTAAATCTTTAAAGGTTATCAAAGTTTTTTACCCATTTAAAGGTTAAGAAAATTAGAGCATATTATACTGAAGGATGCTTCATTTGCCAGCGGTAACACTTATTTTTTTAATTTAACATTTTAATACTGCAGCACATTCAATTACTGAAGGACTTTTGATATTACTTAAAATGATCTACCTGTTGAGACCCACAAGTTTTTTGTTCAAATTGTTCAATGCCAACTGTGGTTATAAAATCATCTGAAATCCTACAGTGGGGAGAATTGCACTTAGCATTTCTGTTGAATCTGTTGACAAAATTTGCACATCAGTATCAAGTTTCCACATTAACAGATGAAGAAATATTTGAGATCAATTATCAAAGTGCAGTACATCCTTATCTGAAGAGTTTCCTCAGCTCAGCAGTGCACATGAAGGCCATTATTAGCACACCTTGAAGCCATGAAGCAGTTTTTATTATTTAACAGCAGAAGGTCAGATGCAGAATAGTGATGTGCCATATGGCGTGACGACTTCTTGATGGGCAAATTCATCAAAATGGCACCAGATCTGGCAACCTTGTGATTTTGTGCTTCCTTCAGCCATTTGGGCTGCACTTTAAAGGTGGTTGGAGGCAAAGGGTGGCAGATTGAAATTCATTAAAGTGAGTTCTGCGTCTGCATGAATGGTTGGTCCACTACTCAATCAAGTCTGCTAAAGACTGACCCACATCATCCCCTCTCCCACTCACAGCGCTGTGTAATGTTGCGTGCTTTCCCATTATTTTGCAGTGGCCTTGCTTTTAGACGTCGGGCGATTACAAAACCGACACAGCTAATCAAGTTTTTTTCTGTCTCTGGCTTCACTCCACATTTTCTAATACAAACAATATTTTCATGCAACATCTGAAATGCTAATTTTGTTTTTCTTGGTTTGACTGCAGAGTCATTTTCTATTAAAATTTTCTATCCATTGTTGTTATATAAAGTCATAAAATAAAGCCTTTTGCCACTTGATAGTTTGTGTCACTTTGTTTTGCATAAGAGAACAGCTGGTGTAAAATCTCTGATATGATACAATGATTGTCTGTGTTTACCCCAGACAAGAAAGTCATGATTTGTATGAGGGAGGTCCAAACGTTATGCATATTAAAACCTAGATGAAGCCTCCACTTCATTTAGGCAGGTGGTTAACACTGTTAATCATTAAAATAAAACATCACATTTACATGATGTTTTAATGTACCACCAGACTGCAGTTCTAGTAGCGACATTAATACTGTCTGTCTCACATCACAATGTTTGATATTCAGCTTATTATGGCAGAGCATTTTAAACTTGCATAAAAAGTACTCAGAATAATGTGGGTCAATTCACCAGGAAGCTCGAGGGCCAAGAAAAATTCCTCTGACGGCTGTATTTAGTCCCCGGGCCATAGTTGGACACTCCTGATCTAACCAGCTACTCTTCCTTATAGGCTGAAGTGGATGAGTTTTATAGACAATGTAAAACAACTGAAATGGGCACTTATTTTTGAGGTAATATTTAAGTGAAACATGTTCATGTCAAGTTATAAACTGTTTGCAGAGAAGAAGCATTCACCTGTCATTCCTGCTTTCAGAGAGAAGTAAATGTAAAGGACCTGCCTCTAACAGTCTTTAAACACTCCGAGGATTCTGAGTAAACTTGAGGCTGACTCCTGCTCTTTAACTAGAGTTCTTTCATGTATCTGTTGGAGTATACCCACACAGAGGCCGGCTGTCAGTCAAGTGTCAGAAACACAGAACTGTCGGTCTTGTTTTTCTTTCAAAGCTGGTCACTCTGCAAATGAACAAATGCCATTCTGTCTGAAAAATGGAGCAGGTGTAACCCTGCAATATTACTGTCAGCAGAAGTAATGAGCATCAATTGTCATTCTCAGTTTCCAGTGCAGTAGACACACACACAGAAGCTATTCAGAGGCAGGCAGACTGCAGAGTGGAGCCTGCAATGACTACTGCACATCCTATAAAGGAAAAGGTGGGCATAGATTCTGTCACAACTAATTGTTCCTTTGAAAAGTTCCAATACTGAGAAAATCTATTATACTACAGAGAAGAAATACAACATTTAACCCTAGAATATATATTTAAATGATTTTCCTCGATAAATCTCAACTTAAAGGTGCACTATGCAACTTCTAAGGAGGAGGGTCCACTACTTTTTTGTCTTCATGGTTTGTTCAAAACAGAGCATTAAACATGTCTGATTTGCATTTGTTCAGTTGCAGGTGTTATATACTCAAAAAAACAAACAAAAAAAAAACATTCATTTATACCAAGTACAGATCTACTTCTCCACACTTGTTACCATAATGATTACCAAGTTTATTTCCATACTGAGAAATAATCAAGGCAAAACAGGAATATCTCCATGGAGATAAGAGAAGTTCCACAGTGCATTTTTAAAAAAAAAAATTGTTGTCATAACTGTTTGGCATGCTTTACAGTTGATTTAATACAGCTTTATTTCAAAAATATAATACAATTTATAGTTGAGCAGTAAAGATCAAAATGTTACACAAGATTACCATAAATTCAAATAATAATAATAATAATAATAATAATAATAATAATAATAATAATAATAATAATAATAATAATAATAATAATAAATCCCTGGAATTTCAAACTTAGAAGAAGCAGTTATTACAGTGGATGCAACAGTAGAATATTGAAATGATAGTAACACATTTCGCTGGATTCTTGCCAATACAAAGAGTGTAGAGTGTGTAGGGGTAACGTCCATTAGATCTTTAATAATGATTTACGTATTAATATGCAGATTTTTTCAATAAAAGCCACTGCCATCCTGGAGTGCTCTTACACCTTTGCATTTTAGAGCAGCTTCAATTAACCTGAGCAGTGATAGCACAGACAGGACGACTCATCGGAATCCATTGTTAATCCAATCATTATTCTGTGGTGGATGTACTTGACTTGGGTCATTGGACAGTTAATTCACTTCATGTGTTTGTTTACTAAAGTCAATAATTTGTCTGATTGGAATTGAATTTTCTGTTCAGAGGGCCAGCAATGATGAGATTGTTTTCCGCATTATTCCAGGCACTTGTAATTTAGCCACTAGACGTAATATGTAAATGCTAAACTGCCAGTCTATTTATGTGTAATTGTAACAGACATAAAAGTAAAGCTTAGACAGAGGCATATGAAAGCAGCTGTCTCCATTCATTCATATTGCATTACCGTACCACTTCTCTAGCTTGGTCCTTTTTGACATTCTTTTATGGATAGCTACATCTTACCTACATCATCAGAGTTTAAAATACTTCCTTGGACAATACTACTACAGGGTGCTGAGTGTTCATGTCTCAAGTAGCTCAAGTAGGAGTGAGCAAAAATATTGAAATATCAATATATCATGGTACTAAATTTGGTGATACAGTATCTTTATTGTGGGCTGTGATATATACTGACTCAAGAGTACTTTTTGGTATCTTTTAGCAATTATTTTGTGACTCCACCATAATTGTTTTGCTTTTTTAGTGGAAAGAATTTAATTTATGCAATACACTTGACATATTCACTGTTTTGATGAGTAAAATAGATATATTTCATATTGCAGAGGTAGTGGTTTAACAAAGAAATATTGTCGCTATTTGATTCTTTAAAAAAGTGATTTATCATAGAGTATTATGTGCAGTATATTGAGTATTGTACTTATCGCCATATCATGATAATATCGTATTGTGAGCCATCTGTTGAGTATCGTATCAAGATCAAGTACTGAGGTTAAATAAACTTCTCCTGCCTTTAATTTAATTCATTTCAACATTTAAAACAACTTCATCTTCATTGGGCCAAAGTGCTTCACATAAAAATAAAAAACAAAAACAGATATACAGATAACTTAATACATAGGAAAAACTACAATACCGAACTACAACACCAGTATATCCTGTCTAGCTAGTTAATGCCAGGGAGAAGAAGTGAGTTTTCAGTCTAGTCTGAAACTTCTTTGCAGACGGAGAGGATCTGTAGTGAAGTTTTCATGGGTGGTCATTTGGATGAACTCACAGTTGAAACCTTCTCTACAGATCCCCTCCTGGACGAATGAAGGATTACACCGTCTCTTGTTACCACTACTTGCAGAGCTTCATTCTCACTAGGGATATCAATTCACTGAGCACACACTTTTCAGAGACTCCACTGGCTGACATCCTTACTACTTTCCTTACTACTTTACTACTGTTTAACACATATTGAGATTTAGTGGCATTATGTTGTATCATTATCATCATTATTATTATCATTATCATCATTATTATTATCATTATTATTATTAGTGTAGTTGTGGTGGTTCTTATTCTATGTGTGTACATATTTTCCAGTGTTGTATGTTATGTTGTATCTGTACATTTGTCACAGGGTGAATAAAAAAAAAGAAAGAAAAGAAACTGAAACATTTGCCTTTGCAAAAATACGGACCTAAGTATCCAATAACAAGCCAACATAAACATATATAGATATAGCAAGAAAATAAAAGAAAATTGAAAGAGGAGTAAAGCACAGTTGTAGGATCATAACAAAACAGCATTACAAATTATCAGCCAATCCTAGCAGCTTTCAGCTATTAAAGAAAGAATAATCTCTAAAACGTGCATGTATGCTGGAGTGATGCTGACAGGGGTTGAAGTTTATTTTCAGATGCCATGAGCCTAAGTGACGCCATGTTGGGTCTCTGCCAGCATTTATGTAAAAATGATATGTATACAAAAGGCTGCGGAGAGAGCTCAGTGTCAACAGACTCCCCATGCTAATTTCAGCGCTAGCACAGAGACCCATCTGCTGTTAGGAATCCATTTATTGATAACTGTTTACCTGGCAGTCCCAGCATTCCACTGAATTCCACTTCTATTTGGCTTTATTTGGATTAGAAAAGCATAAAATACACAAGATCATGTATTTCTCAAACAAAGCTAATATTGTATACATTCTCCAAAAACTAATAACATTCCTGTAGGACACTGTTATTATGAGACTAGTCTACAGTTGGGGCATAGAAGAAGAAGCATATTCTGTCACTGCTCCATATAGTAATAGCAAATTGTATGTCTTTGAAACATGTCTGTTTAAAGGTGCACGGTGTAAGTGTTCTGATGAGCATCTGCATCCTGCTTGCATGTATTTGCCTAGTCACAGATGACCTGTAACTTGATCTGATCATCTGACCTGCTCATTTTCTTGGAGATAGTCATGTTTAGTTTCCTCCACCAGAAAAGTTGTATTGTATCTTTAAAGCACATGGTGATTTTATTAACAGTTACTCACAAGTAGGCTACTTTTTTACTAGATTTCTTGTTGTTTCCTCTAGTACATTAACACCGATGATAAACACCGTAAAGGCAGTGTAATGAACGGTATATTACAAAAATATCGATATTGTTTCTGTATATGACACTGAGGAAAGAACTACAAGAAAAGTCCCAATTAAAGAGTAAAAAATGTGGCTAAATGTTTACACCGGGTCATTTGTTTGAACATAACCTGAAATTACAACAACACATCCTCAAGCTTGTTATGACAGAAACTCAACATTTATAATGATGATAACATTTTTTAAAAAGCAACAAAAACATTTAGGAAATTATATAGCTTTTTAAAAAATGCAAATGGTAGTGTTACAACATAGAGTAGAGATGAGTAAATGAAGCAGAAGTAGTTTTCTGGGTGACAGTAAAGGTTGTTATAGATGTAATCAAATGTGTTGGAAAATAGATGTGAAAAGTCCACCAGCTTATGCTAATGGTGCAATTCTAATGAGTCTGGAGGCAGCTGCACACAGGGCAGGGTTGGGGCATCTATACAGACTTAAAGGGGCTAGAGGAAGTGTCTGGGGTGAGGGAAGTCTGGGAGTCCTTGCTTATACTGCTACGCCTGCAACCTGGCCCCAGATAAGCATAAGAAAATGGATGGAGACTTAAAGGCGCACTATGAAACATTTCTAGTGGTTATTGGTTTAGTGATATTGCTTTGTGTCTTATTTTCTTAGGTGTCTACATAAAGTAAAGTAGGTAAAGCCCTCAAGCCAAGTTAAATGTAGTCTGGTGAGAAACAAGGCCCCTGATGGAAAGAATTCATTTTTAAGCAATAAAAAGTCATACAGTGATTATTCCAGACAAAGTAATAACATATAACTGAGACAAACAGGTGGGGAACCCTATACACGGTGCACCTTCGAAAAGCTGTTTACACCCAAATGAAGCCATGTGACTTCAAAATATGGTCAGGAATCAGTTCCTCTTTAGTTCCCCCAAGGTTTGCCTTAAGTCAGGAATACAAAATATATCAAATGATGACTTGGTTTCAACTCAGTACAGTACAACTGAATATTTTTTTCTGTTTCCAGCAAGTGAAAAGTGGCAGCAGGTGGCACTCTTTGGTCCAGAACTAGGCCAGCTGAGAAGGCCACTGAAACATGAATGAATGCATACTCCCTCATGTTCAGCCTGTGGACAGTGCTTGTTTCATTATGAATGAGTTTGGGGCAGCTGGCCCCAAAGCAGGGGCAGATGGGTAATTTGGGGAGTGGAAGAAAGTAGTTTGCTGGCCCAAATGTGTTTACTGAGTTTAGAAGAGGCGTGTTTTAAGTTTTGTTCAGTTATTCAAGGTATTACATAAGTTTGAATATTATATGCTGGAAAAACAGGCTCAAATTCCACACACCATACAATTTCCTTTTATTCCTAGAAGAAAAGATCTTGGTGGTTTCCATTTGTTATTCCACCTATCCTAAACACAGAGATATTGATCTGCACACACACACACACACATATATTTATATATATATGAAACGATGTGATGTGGGAGTAGATTCCTCCACAAATCCTCCAGGCGCTGAACACTCAAATATACATATTCTCACCCACACTTTGATTGCTGCACTGATAATTTGCAGAGGTGTCAATAGGTCCTGCATAATTCATTCTGATTGATTTGATGTTGACAACCGCCATATGAAGATCCTAATAGAACCTTAAATAAATAAAGAGGAGGCCAACCACAGCTCTAGGAAGGAAAATACACAGGCAGATACCAGTCCTAAACAAATCAATTATTTATGTGACAGGTGAGGGAATTATTTAACCATATTTAACCATATTTAACCATATTTAACCATATTTAACCATATTTAAGTTTGGATTGTTGCAAGAGAAAGTCTATAAGATGCTAGTGGCTTTTGGCAAATCAATTTCTAGTGTTTGGTGATGGAGACGCCTGAGAAGACTAGAGGCACAGGAAGCATAGCAAGGGCATGCAGAGAAGGAAGGGGCACTTGTGGTTCTTGGTGACTGGCCCACTCTAATTAGAGGTGCTGCTGTGAGCTGAATCCCAATGCCTGGATGCTGGGAAGAGCAGATGTAGAGAAAAAAACTGAACAAACCAGGATAGAGTCTACAATGAATTACCGGCAAGGTCAAAAAAGGTGGAAAGAAAAAAAAAGGTTGTGAGTTATTGGGGAAAGTGTGAACAATGTAAAGCCCACCGCGCACTTCAGGATTTTTCAGTCTTAAACACCTTTTAAATGTGAAACGAAAAGTGCACACCACAGACAGGAGACAGGAGGAGAATCGTATGAGATTTTAAATCTTATGATCCTCCGAGGACAAAAATGGCAATAAAGGAACTGCTCATCACAAGCTAAAATTGAGGTATCAAAACTGTAGCATACCTCGTGTCAGCTCTTTCCTGTCTACTGTAAAACAACTTGCTTTGAGACTCTTAAGTGTTCTAAACATCGGAATATTACACTTCTATGTTAGATATGCATGGATTTATGTAAACAGACTCATGTGAGGAACTACTCTTGCCTTTTTGCCTTGTGGTGTGGATTGGATGTCATTATTTGTAATGGACAAATTCTAAGGGATAAAATGGATGAGAATGCTGCAGTTTAACAGTTTAAGAGAAGTGAGTAATAAAGTCACCTAAAGTTGTATCTTGCGCCTCTGTCTCCATCACTCTGCCCCCGACACTCCGTTTTATTGGCGGCTGCAGTACCAGTGATGTTTTGTGGTTATGATATAAAAGAGCAGCTCAGAATCACACTGGCATCGCACATAAAAAAAGATCCAAAGTTGCACTGAAAAACATGAATCCTTACTATAAGCAAACTTTCATCAACACAAAACTGACTCTTATTTGGCCTGAACATAGGCTCTTCCTGCTTGCCTTCATACTATAATATTCCACACTGCATAAAACTCATTTATCTCTATGGAGAATGTTCTGAAGTACAGTTTAATCATGCCTCATAAACCTTGATAATATAGTTTTTGCAAATGTCTCACAGTGAGTTGTAATAGAGAAACAAACTGTACATTTGCATCATCATAATTTTTTGGAATCTCTCCTTGTTAGTTTTTATAGCTGTTTGAAAACCTGTGTCACAGTTTCCATAGCCATTCTGCCGTGGAATGAACATAAGGCATTTGTTAAGGTTTCGAGAAAGAGTTCAACAATGATTAATTACAACATTTGAAACACGCAGAAAAAGATGTACAAATTATACAAACCAACAACTTGATGGGAAGAATGTAGGCCACACTCTCTCTTCATCTTCCTATTTTTGTAAAGGCAAAACAGGAGCAGATTTACAGGCAGCTGTAGTGTATAATGAGAGCTTGCATTAAATATTAAACTTAGATTCAGACAGAGGTGGATGCATGTGGTTGAAAAAGCCACTTAAAGCAATGAAGGTCAACCATGTGAGCCCTTTGTATTTGAGATAGTGTTTTAGTATAATGCAACATGGCGTACTTCTGTGTGATGGGTCTGTGTCTGCTCAACCTGTAAGCAGCAAATGAGACTTTTGTAACGTTAATTTTGTCTTCACATATGAAAGTTAGTGTTTTATTTTCTTTTTATCAGACAACTTATAATTGAAATGTTTAACTTCACATGTTCCTCAGATCTGTCTCTGGTGTTGTTGGTGAGTGTATATATAATGGACATTAACCTAATAATTAACCTATAGTTTCCAATTGACTTTTCATAGAAAAACTGACGCCCCTCTCTGTGTAACTGCTGCAAGGAGCCTAGTGATTTTGGTCTTAAAATGTTCATATCATATTAACCCGCTCTACATGATCCTGGTGTTTTTTATTTAGCTATTTTGTCCATCAATAAATTCTTATTCCTCATATGAACTTGGCCCTAAATTCTCTTATATAACTGCTAGCCTCCTGAGCTTCATTTGACTGAAACTGAACTCTGTGTGACGTCACACTCCATTAGTCCACTTCTTTATGGAGTCCATGGTGGTGACCTGTCATATATCAGCTGTTGTTAGTTCCTGTAGGCGTGGTCAGCCTGATGGATCTGGCAGGCCGAGCAGACTGACCACAGAGTGCTCCTTCATCTTGGCTGATGGTATCTGTGCCTTGCTTCCTGATTTCAATGGACTCCATGATCCAGAGATTCATCATTCATGGTTTCATCTCCTATGACCCTTCTGTGCCCATCTTAAAATCCACCATATCAGATCACTGCAAAAGGAAAAAGTGCATCATGAACTGGGACGATGTGTGGGTCATTGGAGCTGAAAACAAGTTCAGTTAGCAGGCAAAACATGTCAAGGTAAACACATCCCACTAATAAGTTGTCTGGATAAAAACAAACAAGAAGCTATGGTGTTTTTTCACAATACAGGCATGTGGGTGTCTGCTTACAGTACAGTAGGGAGTAGAAGGTTAGATGGAGCATGGACGATTTTTGCAAGTTTGTTGGAATCTGAACTAAGGCTTGACATTGTTCCAAAAACGCAACAATTATTGGCTGCAGTGGATTATCCATCTAAATCCATTTTTCAAAAGTGTAATTAAATTTCACTCTACTACAGAAACCAACTGGAAAGGCGAGTGACGCTCAGAGCAACGAGACCTCTCTAATAAAGCCTATATTAAAAGCCTATAGCCTGGCACCAAGCACAAGACATGCCAAATGGCCCTACAGTATCAAAATGATGTACCAACAAAAGCCAGTAATCTGGTTTAATATGGAACCTGGCACAGATCACAAAGACGCAACACATGTTTTTTAATGAGCTAAGCAATTAGGTTGTGATTGGGAGGGTCCAAGTGTACGGGATTGTTAATTTCAATTATAGGCAACATCAGTATCCACCTCAGTGCTGTGGCTGTCTCCTCTGTGGGGAAATCTGAGCAGAAGGACCACTATATTAGACCAGGTGAGCTCGAGCACCAGATCAGCAGCTCCATGTACTAGTAATTAAAATGAGAGACTGCTGAATTTGAAGATAAGAAATGCTGTAATTGTAGGGTTTAGGTGAGAGCAATGGAAGAGTGGAAATGTCCCGATGTCTTGTTCATAAGAGGTAACAAGGGAGTATTTGATCTAAAACCTGTGAGGATCAGAGTAACAGTCGCGCTGACAATGTACTCGCCAAGGTTGGTTAATAAAAAGGCCCAAAGGCAGAAGGTTCAGTAATATGAGTGTTTCATGCCTAACAGGGTGACACCAGGCCATGGGCGATAGTTTCCGGATGAGCACACCACTTTGGGAGATGTAGAGGGCACAGAGAATGGCAGTAGAGCATAAAGAGAGAGCGCTTTATAAAGGCTGCAAAAAGACCAACAGATTCATATTCTACAGTAGGCATGTCCAAACTTTGGCAAACTATGGGGCGAAATGCTGCCATCAGACCAATTTTCCTTGGCCCTCGGGCTTCCAGATGAATAGGTCCATATTAGCTTAAAGATCCTATATTACGCAAAACGGACTCTCTATGTGCGCTATTATTCATATTAGAGTATTGTTATCCTAGTATTGTTATTGTTCTGTCTACATCTTCAAAGCTCAAAATGTTCTGTTCCACCTTGTCATGTCATGAAGTGGTAGTTTCCAAGTTAACAGCAACTTTAGTTCAGTAGAGATGGGCAATTCCAGTGCTGAAGTGATACTAATTATTCTAGTGAAAGTCGATGAAGTTTAAAACACAGTGAAGCACCTGTATTGGCGTGACATGACGCCACAAGGTCGAACAGAATGTTTTCAGTTTGAGAGAAGAACTAATTTTTTATTATTTATTTATTTTCAACATTATAATATAGATCAGAAAATGGTGTTATATGGGCCCTTTAGTATTTTGCAATGAATATTAGAATAATCTGTTTTTCTTGATTTTTTTACTTATTGCTTACTTACTGCCTCTGAACCCCGCAGAAGGCGCTGAGTCAGGAGTTTGGCTTCCTCATCCTTCTCACATGTGTTGAGGGGATAACATGTCCGAAGTGCCACTGGTGTGTGACAGAGAGGAGGATCAGCAGATTAATGAAGACAGTCCAGGTCTGGACTGCAGCAGGCTCACACTGACACAACCATTTCACTCTTCTCTCTCTGGACTGGTTTAGGATTAAAAAGTCATGATTTGGCCCAAATAGAATCAACACCTATAAAAAAACAGCAAAGGGCCCTGAACCACACGGCACCTTTGATCGCAACAACATTTTCTTTATTTTTCTGTTTTGCACTTTCTCTCTGTGGCTCTGTGTAGTGCTAGAATATCTGCTTCATAAGAAACTGACAAGTATTTGTATATAACTTATAGTCATTATGAAATTTTGATGAACAATCTCTGTGGTTCAGTGTTGCTAATTTTTCTTAATTATCTGAGACAAGGTGATTATTAATTGTTATTGACTTGTTCCAACTTCATAAACAAAATCTGAGGAAGACAGGAAATCAATCACATCTTATGAAGTTTATTAAGTGCAAGTAACTTAAGTTGGTCTATTTCAGAATCAGAGCATGAAAAGAAGCACATTTACAAAAGAGTGATAAAGTAAGGGGGACTCACAAACTAAACTGACTTAAAACAGGAATTACAAAATTGTTTATAAAGGACTGAAGCCAAATCTCACACATGAGCAGCTCTCACAAATCAACATAAGGCTTTTCAATGCCAAAGCGCTCTGGTCCCTAATCTCAGTGTAATGCTATTATTACTGGTGACATGGTGTCAGCTCAAAACCACCATACAGTCCTGTCATATTTCACAACAAGCAGAGGAGAGAACGGCACTATAGGAAAAAAGGAGAAAACCAAATAAATGTAATGAGCTTGTTAAGTACGTGCTCTCTGTGCAGTTGAATGACAATGTAACTCATCCTCTTCCAGTGATACACGTCCCATTGTGCATAAATGAATTTGTGAGTACTCTGCAAAACAAAAGACAAACGGAGGAATTCAAATGGAATGAAAAGCCTGGGTTGCCAGATAAGACATGTGGCGCTGGTACTGAGGTATGAAATAAAGGCATTTGTTGAGCTGTATGGATATGGCGCCTGACTGCACACATGGCAGAGAGTGTGTGTAGTGTCCACCATGTTGGACTGGCCACTTTTTAACGCTTCATTAATTCAGTCTCTCTGGCATCAGATTTTGGCTGCAGCCTCTGCATATGGAGCTACACTAGTGAGAGCCAAGAGAAACAAAGGTGATGGAGGGTTACAAAGAAGATGATATTCACTAATGATATGATTCCAAAGGGCCCAGCTGAATACTTAATTCATTTATAAGTATATCTAAATATGTCAGTAGTTTATTTCTCTTTTTTTAAGTTCTAAAATGTGAACTGCTTAAGTATCATCCATTCTTGACCATCACCAGAGATGAGGGAGTCAGTCTGATCTGTCAAACTGACCACACCTGGAAACAAGAGCTAAGAGAGACATCACACTAATCAGGTGACACCGCTAATGAAGGCAAAAAAAAAAGTAAGTAAGCCTTGCTTAGCTTCTGAGATCTGATGAGATCAATCTTTGACAAGTTGGTATGGCCATAAATAAATAAATAAAAAAGCTTTGCACCTTTTGTTTTATTAGAAGAAAACACATTGGGTGTACCTTAGGGTATAAAGAATTTCACTTTCACTTGAGCATTTACGGTTGAAACACCTTTTCCCTGCAAATGTTATTCATATTTGCTTCTATTGTTATGGCTTCTGAGCAGCGTACAGAGACCCCAGAGTCTGCACCCTGCTCTGGAGAGGCAGTCCCCCATCATGAGTGCAAATACAGCCTCAGACTTTTGGCATTTCTCTACAAAGAGCAGCAGCAGAAGGAAAAGCCCTGTTTGATGCAAGGTGATAAAGACAAAGTCATCCACCCCACCAACTCCCTGTGAGCACTGAGGCAGGGACGGGGCATTTAGGGGCTGAAAAATAGCAGCAAGACCAAAAGCGCTGCGCTGAGCAGTCTGAGGAGCAGCCTATAATTAGTGTGTGGAGCCCTTGATGAGTGCTGGAGGATTCTGCACAGGCCACAGAGACATCTCTGGCTTTATTTCCCACTGTTACTGCTGGGAATGCTGATGGAGCTGTGGACCCAGAGGGCAGTTCTCTGCTTAATGCTACAGGAGAGAGCAGAACATGTGGTAAGACTTCTGATAGTGGTGTTTAAAGGAGAATAACAAAGGCAGAAACATTTTGATCATATTTCTTAGAATAAAAGTATGTGTACTGAAAATCACTATTCAATAACAGAAACGCCAGAGAAGAAGGTTTCAAATCTTAGTTTGAGTAAGATGAGTGAGAAGTGAGAAGAAACATCACAATTGAGCAATTTTTCATGTCATAATTACAGTGATTTTTTTATTTTCTTCCATTCCCATTGTGTAATATATCAGTATTCGTTACATAAGTGACCAGCTTTATGAGATCAAACTTAATGTTGTTAATGTGACATAAACAGTGACATAAAACACTCCTTTTTAGTCTAGATTGAAGTGTAATGATTGAATTTTGCTTCTAAAATGGCAAGAGTTATTATTTCATTTGTCATAGTCATATCATCTTGAGATACCCTTGACACAGTAGTAGCCACAATATAAATAATGCATGACAACTGACATTCACTAAACATATAACATTTACCAATAGTTTATGCACTTTCATAATTATTTGGTGATATTTAACAGTGAAGAAAGTCCTGGCTAAGGTCTCATTCCACATGTCATTTACACCTAGACTGTATTGTACTAACACAGCATGCATTTGTGTAGCCTATGTGACTTACTGTCATATAGCAGGCTGGGCTAGCATAGTGGCCAAACAGACAGCAGCAAGAGAAAACAAAGATGTCAAAATAATTAAAGGCATGAGAAATGTCAATATTATGACCTTGAGCCATTTTCCATCATATAAAACCACAATCTATTTTCCATTTTAGGACCAGATGCCGTGAGAAATCGTAAAATAAGCCTGCACATACAAACGACTGTCAAGCTTACTGAAAGAGCACATTTTTCATACAAAGCTAAGATGGCTGAAATTGATTTTTTGTTTGAGTGAATTTCTCCACTGTGCACTGATGACTCCATAATAGAGTCAATATCAAAAATACAAGAAAGAAATTGCTGAAACTAAAGGTAAAAAGAAGAAAACATTGATATGCAGCTTGGCAGATGCTCATTATTGTTTACACTTGTACTGTCAGTTACTATGAAAATGCTTTAAATTTCCGTAAAGGGAAAACATACATATATTCCATTGTTCCCCAAAGTGGTTTTGCATTGAAGGAAAAAACACATTTCAAAAAGCATTGGTACACAGAGTACTGTATTTAATGATCAAACTGAAATGTGCTTCATTTGCTTTGTGTATTTTGATCATGTTCAAATATGGAAGTTTGTATTGTAATGAATGTATTAGCTGCTACCGTGAATTCAATCATTTTTGTAGAGCTCAAAAGCACAAAATTCTTGATTCAACCAGAAGAGAGAGTCTGAAGAATCAAAACAGTTAAACAGCCATTGGTCAAACAGATTAACCAACATTCGCATGAAACAGGCAAATGAAAAACTGTCCCAGAGCATCCCTTTTCCTTAGACCTTCCATCTCGACAAGGGAACAAAAAGTGGAAAAAGAGAAACCTTGAGGGGCACCACAGTGAAGGTAAGGTAAGGTAACACATATACATGGACTTTGGACAGGTCTCTTTTAGAAGCATATTTAGATTCTCAGTGGGACTTGCTGGTTAAATAAATGTATAAATAAAACATATAAAAATACACATACTTCTGGGTCTGAAACATCTAGCTTGAATTTATACAAACTAACTTTGTGAACTCAATTCACAAAGAAAAAAAACAAAAACTTAAGCCTTAGATCACGGCGGGGGAAGGAGTAATGTGTTTTGTGAATGATACGGCCTGTATTCCATCTTGAGTTGTTCCTCTGAAGTACTTACACACAGGGAAATACATAGAAAGGTATTTAAGTACATGGAAGAGGGAATTAGTGAAATCTCTCATATACTGTAGCCAGAATCCCTCCCTCTGTCACACACATGCTCTGCCTTAACATGACCTTGGGTAATGCATATATGTATGACTGCACGGACACAGAATAGAAATATTTACATTTAGATACACTGGTTTTCCACTTTGGATTACTTTTTCATCTCTTGTCTCAGTGGCCACATAACTTCACCATCTCATTTCTGGAGCATGTTTTATCGCGCATGGGTGCAGGGGCCAGAGGTGTCACTAACCATTAATCCAGTCATAAACAAGAGGAGTTTCCATCAAGGATTCCAGGGACATGTTTAGGTGCAAGAAAAGAGGGGAACATTATCATTTTGGTGGTGACAGATGTGGTACTTTGTTTTGAAAATGAGGAATAGCTATTGTTTTTTATATGCCGAGCAAAAGGAAACAGAAAAAAAAAAGAAAGTATGAATGAAAACTCCTGACTTTGAAGACAAATGACAGAAACCTTTTGATTTTTATGCAACAGAAAGCCCTGAAGTGAGTAAGTTTGAGTTTGTTTGTTTTTTCAATTTAAAGATTTTGCATAATGTATATATATAAAAAAATCGCCCCACAACTCACCCGTCTCTCCCCACTCATACATACAAAATTACACAAAAAATACTGGGCTAAAACATTTACTGTCAGTCAATCCAGTCCTGTCAAGATGTTCAAAAAAAGTTGTCCATGTGAGTAAGTTTGAGATTGGAAGTGAATCTTTTTTTTAAGCTTTACCAAAAGAAAAGAAAGATCTTATAATCTTGTTCACTTTGGTGAGCTACCTGGTCTACACTGCATGGCATTCCCTATTAGTTATTAACTGATGCACAGATAAGATAAGATAAGATAAGATAAGATAAACTTTATTGTCCCCCGAGGGAGAAATTTGTCTTGGGCACGTAGTACTGGGTGCAGTCAATAAATACAATACAAAAACAATACAAAACAATACAATACAATAAAATACAAAAATAGTATAAATATAGAGTGAAATGCAGAATGCAGTACAATATCATGCAATAATGCAGGACTAGTAGGGTGACCTCAGCATAGTATGTATAAAAACAGAGCCAGCAGATGTGGCTTCCACAGGACAGGACATGTCTATAGAACTCACTTCTATTGACTATAGTCCTACCTTTGTCACTAGTTCCTATTATACAATTGTGCAGTGACATGCAAACATGAATACACAAGCCAAGGTCACTACTGCGTCATACTAGTCACTGCTGTTGCCTTGACACAGCAAAAGTTAACTTTTCCACTTCCTTGAAAAATGTATTTACACTCATCTTGCAAACAGCCTTCTGTACAAAGACTGAGCCCATGTTTTCACCAGGGACCTTTGTGGTGCAACTACAGACATTTGGTATTAGGCTTTACTCAGCTTTATACTGTTATAACCCCAAGTATTAGGTGTCACTTTTGAGGTCATAAGACAGAAGCTAGTTTCTTTTTCACCCAAACAGCCTGCAATAATTCAGACACATACAAAGTCTCACACTAATTCACAAAGGATTAAATAAAAAAAAAAAACACACAGTCATAACATTTCATTTTCTGCTGTAATGTACATGTTGGCTCACTGTGAGTTAGCAGGGAGATCGCGCCTGCAACCACACTGAAAGTCAGGGCAATAACTACTCTCCTTTCTATGTAGTTATAAGTCCATTTTGTGTGTTTTAAAGAGGGGGCATTTTACTTCTATGGCGTATAAACCACTAACACGTAATACATAATGCTATATTTACCAAAAACAATGTATTTCACATGTTTTATAAGTTTCACTTTTGTTTTTGATTCTGAGTCTCACCTCTCTTGCTCCCCACACAAACTCACTGCCCATTCAGAGCGCTATCTCAACACAGCGTGCATCCTGCTTAATGAAGCTGCTGCACATAGTTTTGCCAAGTTGTTGTGTACAGTTTTATTTTATGTTTTTGTATATTTATGGAGAAGTGTTGCGTGGGAGCATGGATGATCTAGGCTTGTGGACTGGGCATTGCACAGAATTTTACACCTCCTTGAATAGGGCTTGGGAGAGATCGCTAAATTACTCAAACATGTATGGATGACTTTTGAAACACGCTATAAGTGTAACAACTATAACTATAACATGTTATAACGTATTATAACTTAGTAAAAAAAAAAAAGAGTAAAATACCCCCTCTTAAACCTACTTGATGCGAAACATCCATCTGCATTTAACCTCTGATGTAATATACTACCAGGAGGCTTAAACTGCTCATATACAAATTCAACATCTATTTAGTTTTATAATGCATTTTTAAATGTGCATAGGACAACGCATATTTGATAATTTTCTTCATCATTCATTTTTTTTGTATTGATAGCTCGCTCAAGTAGAGGCAACATTTATTATTCACAAAAGTATTCAAATAAGGAGTGCTTGAGTTTCATCATCGGAATGACCTTCTCCCAAACACTCCTCCCACACTCCACCTGGATTCCACAGCGAGTGAAGCGTTCACTGCTTTCAGTAAAAATAGGAAAAAACAAACTTGATCCAGCAGCCCTCAGGCATTGGACATGTTTGTAAAGGCTTAGCCAGCCAAGAATGGCATCTCTCATTCTGTATCATTTTGTCTGGCAAGGCTACCTCACTGAGCGTAATGGTCCTATATTACGCAAAACTGACTCTTGAGATTTAAGTTATGTTATAATGTAACATATATTGTTATAACATGTTATAATGTTGCCTCCTCAAAAACTTATTCAGAGTTGTATTTTGTTTCATTTACACATATTTGAGCAACCCTTTTATTAGTCTGTCTACATCTCCAAAGCTCAAAATGCTCTGTTCCACCTTGTGATGTCATGTAGTGATTTTGCATTTAGTTTGGCAACTTGAGGGCTGAAATCATCCCAATGATAGCAGTAAAAGTGTATAGAGTTTAAAAACACAGCGGAGCACTTCCTGTATTACCACATCACAAGGTGGAAAAGTGTTTTTTGTTTGAGAGAAGAATTCAGCCTAAATATGCACTGTTTGTGTGTTTAAAACGCTTGAATGAAACAAAACACAACTCCAGGTATATTTGTCATGAGGAAACAACATTATAACATAGATCAGAAGATAGTGTAATATGATCCCTTTACGTGATCATATAAGTTTATAACATATCTAAATAAATAGACTTTAGTTACTCCTTACTGTACATGTCGTGTACTGTTCACCTACTACTAAACATGTCACAGTGTATTTGAAGTAAGCTGTTTCATGCTGCCGTCCAGGTGGCCCGGTGTCATTCATCACTCTGTAAATCCACGTCTCTTGACAATTTGAGCTTGACTGATATTGCTCTGCTGTTTTTTAACCCTTCGTTAAACCACAAGTGACGTCCATGCATCCATTTATTACCAGCTTAACAGCCCCCACAAGACACACTGTCACAATGCATACACCTGCGCCTCCCAGACATCTGTTTCTATTACTAATCAAAACTGAGAGGAAATGACATCTCCCCTGTATGGTTTGAGTTTTGACTTTTCTGCCATTCATCTTTGTGCTAAAAGCGCATGGGGTGATTTATGTTGTCCCGACCAACTTCTAAGGGCAGTAATACATGCAATGTGTTTTTAATCTTTACTCACAGTCACTCAAAATAAATGAGGCACTATAAAAAGACTGTATTTATCTTCTGCAGTTCATTTACATGTGGGAAGCCGTTCATTGCAGATAAAGATCATTTTGATGTGCTGAAACCAGTGATACAGTGCACAACAACAGAGTCGTTATATAAACTAGTAATTCCAGATCTAGGGATATGTAGCCACCTAGGAAGATATTAAACTGGCAAGAGTAACAGATGATGGCAAAACCGAAAGATAAAGAAAAAATAAAACATTTTCAAAGTGCACTAATGAAGCTCTTTTGAAAAAAAGTTCAAGTAAATTAGCACATAATCAATTTAACACCACTTTAAAATTACTCAATCAGTCCATTCACTCATCAGTGAGCTTTGTGTTTGATGTGGTGTTGTATAAAACACCCCTACAAAAGAGCTGAAGATTCTCCTTTTTTATGTCGCTATTTTGAAATTATTTTGAGAGAATGTGTTGTACTGTGAAATTCATGCAGAACTAATATTGATAGAAAAGAAAAATGCATTCATGGTTTATAGAAATTATGTAAGCTTGTCAGTAATATCAATACTCAGATACTAATCAATACTAAAGCTTGTAATGATACTGAAAAAAATACATATGTGACTTGTAGGCTTCTCAAACAGTTTTTGGATGGTCTGGATCTGTATTATAACTAGTATATGGCCACATGGTAATATTAAAGTACAACTATTATGCTGTCTAAATAGTGTTTTAACTCATTCATTATGTGCCAAGCTTTTACCTTAGTATCAAAAATCTAATTTGGTCTTTCAGTATTATAACACTTGTGCGATACTATTTCATAATTCTGAATTCCACTGAACAAGAGCTATGTCCAAAATATATATTGAATGACTTGTGTATTTTTGTTATTTGCAGTGTGTTTTCAGAAAAGGCCACACTTCCACTGTGATAAGGAGAGCGAGGCTGTGTCTACATGACCCTTTCACATGGCAGGACCCACTGATTGATCGCCAGCACTGGACTAAAGCCCCTTCCAAGGACAAGCATCTTCAGACACCAGTACCACACACACACACACACACACACACACACACCCATGCACACACACACACATACACGGGCTTTCTAGTTAGGTCTTTGAACGTCTCTCCAAAGTACACCTCGGCTCGTGGCTCTGTTTGATGACAAATTCAGTACAGGAGCATAGGCAAACACTGACGCTCCCTATGTACTGAAGGATGTCTCTGCAAAGTCAGAGTATCACTGCTGTGCCTTCTGTTGCTACTGCTGTTGAGGTATAGAAACACATGCTTTATTGTTTGGTTTTTTGTTTGTTTTCATGTGAATTTTCAATGCAGCCATCTGACATGTTCTGCAAGGTGCAGGTATACAAATACGATCTTTTTGTGTGAATGTGAGATTGTGCATTTGGTTAGCAAAGGTCCAAAGTTTGATATTTGCAGGTCTTGTTAGAAGTTAAGTGGAGTGCAGTATATGTTCTCAAGACACTGACATGGTTTGAATAAATGATACAATAGGGTAGGGTAGCTTTTAGCCAGAAGTAACTCAGAACCAAATCATTTGATGAATAAATTACAACTGAGCATATAGTACCCATGTCTAATAGTTAATGACTGAATATATTATAGGTTTTGCTAATGCTATTTTACATAATCATATCATAATCATGGTTATAATTATGAATTCAAATCTTCAGTGGGACTTTGTTATCACATTGATATTTTTATAAACTGCTTCAGGGGATGGGGCACTCAAACACTCACTGGGAGTTTAAAATACATATTCAGCATGCTTTTCATATTAATCTAGTGCTATTTTTATCGATTGTGGTCTAGAAAAAATGTGGAGGAACTCATAGTAATAGTAAAAGTAATAGCAGCAGACGTTACATTTTAGCGTACAGTTTTAGGGCTGGGTGAAATTAGACTAAATTTGGAACTGCAATCTGATTCCTGTTAAATTCTGTTATTTTTATGATATCGTCCTTCAGTGCTTCTTTGTTAAGTGCACCTCAATGCTCAAACCTAAATACATCCACACCCACTCTTCCTATTGGCCAGCTTTTATCGTGTTCAGAGTGAGTGACAAGTGGATTAAACCAATCAAAGTGAAGTTGACATCTTTAGTTACCTTGTAAAGAGCATATAAAGTTACTAGATCATATTTAAATGGATATCTAGACTCTAAGAAAATATTGCCCATCTCTACTGCCATATATTTCCAGTACACTATGTAAAAACCTATACTTAATAAAAAGATGCTGGTGTCTGCTTAATCCTTGCACTATACTAGGGTGCCTGGGGGCCTGTTTGGATTATACACACATGCAGATACATATAGCCCACCCAGCACTGTAGGCTGTATGCAAATCTGAGTAGTTAAAGTTATGATCTTATGAGATGGGGCTGCAGGGCTGGACACTTGTACCATCAAGCAGCTGTTAGCCCCCTCTGGTCTGCCACGCACCATATTTATGGCAGCTCTGCCCACAGTCTCAGCTTGGTGACAAAGTGGGTCAGCATATTACCTACTTCTCTCCTCCTTCCCTCTCCTCCATCCTCCTCCTCTCTCTCTCTGTTTCCCTCCCTCAATCTCCCTCTGTCCCTCCTCCTTCTCTCTTTGTTCCTCCACCTCCTTCTCTCATTCTCTGTTTCTATCTCCCTTTCCCTCCTTCTCTCTTCCTCCCTCTGTCCTCCTCCTCTCCCTTCCTCTCTCTCTCTCCCTCCTCCCCTACCTCCTTCCCTCTCTCTCTCTCTCCCTCCTCCTTCCTCTCTGACACTCCCTCACTATCTGGCCTTCATCAGCCTGGATTGGCTCACTAATGTTTGCTCTGATCTCCTTCACTCCATATTACATCTTTCACTTTCCATTTCTCCACGGTTATCTCTGCCTCTTTAACCTATTTTGGATCAGCATCTAAGTCTGGCTCTGCGTCATCCCCAAGTCCTTTTGATCAGCGCTCATCTTGGTACTAATGAGGAAAGGGGAAAAATTGAAAAAAACAACAACAAAAAAACGGGCCATCATGGATAACCAATGCACTTTTTTCCCTGAGAACAAATTAAAAAGTGACTTTTGCTCATATTAATCATACTAATCTTTAACATCTTTGGAATTTTTGGCCTGATTATAAACGCATGTAAGAAATATTAGAAATGAAAGCAATAATGGCAAATATGTAAAACATGTAACAATAGTGACAGTGGTATTAATAGCCAGAGTAGCACTTGCATTACTATAAAAAGGGTTGTTATATGATTAAAGGTACACTTTTCTAGTAGAAAATGTGCCAATAGGCCAAGACAGCTCTGTAAAGATTGCACAAAAGCATGTTTTTCAAAGTACCTGTAAAATATTTGATGCTTAACAGTGAAGCATGCTGGCAGCACAATAATGTATCCATGGAGACAAAGCAGGCAGCAGACTCTACCAAAATATTACATAATATTTAATAATGATTTTGTTCATTTTGCAGAAATAACAGAGGAGATTTTTGAGATGTTCTTTCTAAATGCCAACACAATCACATGCCTGGGCCTGTATTTGCTCACAGTCCACCCTCAGCTGGATTTGAATATTGTTCCATATGTTCATAATCCTGCCCTGACTCTCCAGTCCTCCATAGAGCTGCACAGTGCCGTACAGGCCTGCACAGGCCTGCACAGGGCCATGCAGGGCTGCACAGGGACATACAGGGCTGCACAGGGCCATGCAGGGCTGCACAGGGCCATGCAGGGCTGCACAGGGACATACAGGGCTGCACAGGCCTGCACAGGGCCATGCAGGGCTGCACAGGGACATACAGGGCTGCACAGGCTTGCACAGGGCCATGCAGGGCTGCACAGGGACATACAGGGCTGCACAGGGACATACAGGGCTGCACAGAGCTGCACAGGGTTGAGAGGATGTGACACACTGAGTCATCACAGTTTTGATTCAGTTTTCTGGACTGTGGATGCTCCCGGGCTGCCAGATTCCCACCACTCTGAAGAGGCAGGCTGATGATTTGAAATCCCCTCTCAAACTGGCCTCAAGCCTTAATCAGAATCTCAATTGGAGCAACCCCAGGGGCAGAGGGCGGGGCATGCAGCTATTCCCACAGCTGGGTTGCTAGGAGACAACATTTGGCGCTAATAAAAATGAGCACCTGTGTCTGACTTGCACCTGCTACTCCGAGACAGGAATTATTAAAATCTCGGAGCACAACTCAGCTCCAATCTTTCCTTTCAATACGTTCTCATTTCTTAGGAGATCTGATCTTACAAACCATTTGTGACCATAATCAATCTTTAATACTTTCTGTCACAACACTTTTTAATAGCTGAAATACTAAGCAGCAAGCCAATATCCAGCACTGACCCAGATTCATAAAGGTTTTGCAATCAACATTTTTGTCTTATTTCTGCTTATTTTTAGACAGAGATTACGGACATGAAAAATGGAACTAGTTCATTTTAAAACATTTGCAGTGGTCCAAAGTTACTCCTCACTTATCTTATGCATTCTGAGCATTCTAATCACTCACTGTGATGAGTTAAGCACTTTTCATAACTCTCAGAGATTAGAGATTACAGTAAAGTTAGCATGGTAACAGTGCACTTCCTTATTCAAGCACAATAAAACGGTTTATAATAGATGCAGGAAGTAGACTTACTCAGCTTATAACAAAGATACATTAAAAATTAGAGCATGTTGTGTGGAAAACAACTATATTCTCTATTCCACACAAGCACATATTATGGAAAAATAAAAAAAGAATGAATATGTTCATGTCACAAAAAGCAAACATTTTAAAGCATTTTTCTGAATAAACCCTGTAGTTGGAAAAAGACATAATAAGAGCATATTTGTGAGAGAACATAACTGAATATGGGTCATGAAAGTGTTAGCGCAATACTGCACCAACCACACATGCATAGACACCCCGCACATGGATAAAGGGAATTAAACCCTCCAGCAATCCCTGCAGCTGTTTTCCGAGATTCTCCCCCTTTTATTTCACTGCCTATAGACATACACCCTGTTTCTTCTCACACCCACCTCCACAGAACAATACAAGTGTGCTAGCCGCTAGGAGAAAATAGCTTTGGAGGCATTGCAACCAATTAAAGGCATCCGGCTCTAGTCTGGAGTATAGAGCCACACACAAGATAAAGTGGTGTGTATGTAATCTCGCTCAGTGTCTGGTGACAGGGGCCTGCTCATCCATCGTGCCCGCAGCGGGTGGCAGAGGAGCAGGAGCAGGGGGGCAGAGCCTACAGTGCCAGGGCAGGGTCGCTCTATCACCAACTTGTACGTCTTTCTCCCCTATTGCCTCAGCCACGGGGCACTAGAAATGTCAGCTGTGCCCACTCCTCTGCCCGTCCCACACCCATACCCCCAATGTCTGCCCCCCCAGGGTTTGATCCTTGCTTATGCCCTTCTCTGTCCACACCTGCGACACCCCAGAGAGAACCAGGCTGCATTTCTGCCATAATGACCGTCATTCATCCAGGCAAACTCATTCTCCTGCCAGTTCAAATGTGTTTATGATTTCAAGCATTTACAACAAGGTGACAAATAGGCCAAAGCACCCATTTATGCAGCCAAGGACTCACCTGGACAAACTCTAACTACAGCTAGCTTTAAGTTACTTTATTTTCCTGCTCTGTGTGTAATGTGAAGTGACTTGCCTATTTATTCGACTAGTCCTGTCAAGATAATATCAGCGTATCGTTCAATATATAAAATATATAATAATAATTCAATATATAAAAGCTGGAATAATCATTTTGGAGGGTCAGTATTTATCAAGGGTACTTTTTCTTTGCACTAGGGGTAAATTTTTTGTAATTTTGATCAAATTTGAGCTGAAGAAGAATAAATTATGAACTGAATTTTTTTTAAAGTGTTGCACTCTGCTGTTTATTAATTGCAGCTCAATATTTTATAATATTGTACATTAGAATAGTTTTTGAAGGGGTGGAGGGGGATTCTGCTTAATTTGGTATCAGTGCTATCATTTATTGTCTATATTTACTTCAACATTATATTGCACGTCAAAATGTGTTATTGTGACAAGCCTATATTTCACATAATAAGCTAGATGCCCTTCCTGATAATATTCACTTTTTCATTTCAGACTTCATTCAGGCTGTTTATTCAGGCACAAAAAATACTTATACCACTTTTTATTTTGCGAAAATAAAGAACATCTTTCATTTGTATAACTGATATGACCTGATTAGCCAAGGCTTTTAGTTCACTCTCTATTTTGTTGTGCAATTTATTTCATAACTCATCCTACTTCTGTGATATAAAACATGGGTTATAAGTTACTTGGCTGCACAGTGGATAACAGTGGGACCTTTAGAGCTGCCAAACAACAAATGAAAGCTTGTGTAAAAATGATAGAAGACCACATCTCCAGACCTAGTGACCATTCTTAGCTCTCCCCCCAGACCACTGCACATCTCCACTCTCCTGCGCTCGCTGACATTTACTTACTGCATGCTCGTGTCCCTAATATCTTTACAAGAACTACCCTGTCCATCTGTTATTTTTTCATCTCCTTCTCTTTCCTTAGGGGCAGCAAATATATTTTTAGCCCTTTTGTTTCTTGTGATTGTTCCTCTATTTTGCCTGCAGAACACTACACTCTATTTTAGCAACAAGCCTCCTGTTGGTTTTGGCCTTCTCTGATTGTCCAAATTTCACACACTGTGTCAGCATAAAATCTTGCCTAAAGGACAGAGCTGTGTTGTTAGCAGAAGTTATAATTCAGGCTGAAAACTTTGTCTAACTCAGAGCCTGTTCTTGACTCTTCTTAAAATCTATATCTAGTCTAAATCTATATGTAGTCAAACATGAAGTTCAAACTGTTTGGAGAAAACTCAATATGAGGCTGGATGCAATTGTATCTTTGTGAATATTTTATGCTTATTGATACTTTGCAGCTGATGTTATAAACATTCCCTGGGAGTGTGGAGCTAACTGGAGGCATGCACGGTCTGAAGCTCTGTGACTCAAGTTAGACTTTAATCTGACCTTTGTTTGAACACAATTAATTAAAAAAAATTAACTGGAACTGCAAAAGGTGAGTTGATTTGTGCTGTTAAACAAATCCCTCCCAAATACTCACCCATAGTCACCCTCACGTATTTGTTGAAAATTAAAAAATGAAACACCTAAACAGGCTCTTGAAAATGTGTTGTTTAAATCCATTTTGTATTTTTTCTTGAGTTTAGACTTTGATAAAACTTTTTAGCAGGGTTTGCTAGTGTGTGTATTGTGTCTCCATGGTAACTTCTGAACAACCTCAGTGTGATGTTGCTCAAAGCATCAGTATGCTGTGGTGTATTAGGCCTAAACAATATAGTACAAAATCACAAAGGCTGCAATTATTCAAAAGACCAAAACACAAAAGATCCTGTCTTACTATGAAAGCATTTTATGAAACACAAAAATACCTCAGTATATTTGGACAACTACTTGCATCCACCATCTTCAGATTTTTGTGGCATATACAATATTTTTTATCATGTGCCCAGTGCTATTACTCAAGTCTTCCCAGTAGCTGAAAAAGTGAGTGTGATTCGTCTAGCGCTCATGTTTATTCATACGGCTGCTTTAGTGAGTGATAACATTTCCTCGCCTTGACAAAGCCATGGCAAAATGTGTACTTAGGCAAGAGTAACAATGTCGGCGTATTGACTAAATGTCATTATGTTTTATGCCACTATGCAGATTATGCGCACTCTGCTGTCAAGCCAGGACATTCTGCTAACAGAAGCGAATAGAGAGACAGAAATGTCTGTTTTTGCTGCCAGTTTTTCAATTTGCACCTCTACGCACTGATTAAGCCGCCGTCTCAAGTAGGCAAGCTAACACAGTGAAGCTAACATAGTGGGAAGTAGCACCATGAACAACACCATGGAGGATTTTTAAAACCACATCCATTTTGGTGCTGCATGGAAATATTCCTGGTTAAGTCTTTATGTCAAGACGAAATATGTGTTTGACAGTAATGTGGGGGCATGGAAGGCTAAACTCACTGTGGCCTGAATGTGTCAGTCGCTGTGTATTGACTGGGAGATCACCACAAACCCAGCTTTTATGTGGATGCCATCAGTCTTCTTGAAGGCCAGTCTATTGTAGTAGAATGTTCTGCCTCTTAGGTCTCTATAACCTTTTTCACTCCAACACTGCAAAACAGCTTTATAATGTGCACAGTGTTTGGAATGCACCTGCTGTGTTCTTCATGTGGCTCTCACATGCAAACAAGTATAGACCACTGTGCTATAAAACACCATGACACCATTTTTAGACACCTGTTATTGAAAGAATCAGAGAAGTATGTTTAATGCCATGCTGTAGAACATAATAACATCTCAATAGAAACAGTGGCCAAACCACCAATAGAAAAGTTACATAGTGCACCTTTAAATATCTTGAAAGATTACCAATACACTTCTGGTAACTTGCACCATCACCGCTCCTACAACCACATCTTCCTCCAGTAAAAAAAAAAGTTCCTCATAAATGTGGGTAATAATGCCACAAATATAAAATATTCAAAGTCTGCAAAAACTTTAGATCTCTTCAAAGATTTGCTACTTTGGATAATTTGCCCCACAGTAGCTTAATTTCCCCTGTAAATAAAAATATGTTACAATACTTGGATTCTATGTTTTAAAATTGGGGACAATCTTACCCCTGTTGCCAACATTCTTCAGCTTTACTCTCAAGAAAAACAGTAAGAAAAGATTTATTCTTTTCACAAGATTCACCCAATTTATCTGGGCTTTTGCTTCCTGCTGTAACAGGCAGTAATAGCAGTTGTCCAAACAGATATCCTCCGCCAGCATGTCCCTGGTAGCCTCACACATGCTGCAGGACAAGAGCCTCAGACACCACAGCAAACACATAGGATAGGCCAGCTTTGTCGGTGCACAAAGCGAAAATCTCCAAGACAGCTGGGAGAACCACTCTGTTGACTGGGAACCAATTTCTGCGTGCAAACTGTGAAATCACCCATGAAAAACAAGGGCACAAGAAGTTAAAATGTCCTTCAAAATGAGACAATATATAGAATGTTTTTATGAGTGCTTTTACAACACAGTGAAGAGCATGGCATTGCATTATGGTATTTGTAGGACTTGTGCAATTGCCTCTGCTGACAGCACTCACTTTGATACCCACAAAACAGCAGTAATATGAAGAGCTTATTGGGCAACTGCTGTGCCATTCTTTGAAAAGTATATTGGACATGGATTTAATTTACACTGTGAAGCTTCCGGTCGCTTTCTTCCGGGAACAGAGGAGACGAGTTCAGAGAGACAAAGATGAGTGGCTGGGAAGGACTCCATAGAACTGCCAAACAATAATGGCTGATTGAATGGAACTTTTGAAGGCAGAGACAGTGTATGCTAAATTAGAGTCCTATACAAAGCACAAAGCATAAATGACACAGCAAAAAAGGATTTTCAATTACGCTTTACAAACAAAGCCATTATGTATGCAATGTATGCGTGCACCATATGCTTAAAAATAATTGTATTTTTTATCTTTAAATCCTCACAGAACTTTTTGCCCACATCCCAAATTTTGACAAATGGGAATTAAACGCTGTATACCCGACTATACCATTCACTGCACAGTTGAAGTTAGGTGATTTTCTTTAGCAACCCAAAAGGAATTTGTCACCAATGTAAAGGTCAGAGCCAGATGAAAAACGTCATATGATGTTAAGCAACAGTGGCATTTAGCCCTGTCTCCATCACGTCTGTATCGACTTACTGTTCAGGAAATGATAAATGGAATCATATCTCTGGGATTCAGTATTTACTGTTTGTACATTTTCTTTGCAGCAATAGGGAACATTTTGTAATTATTTTGTAGTACGATGAGATTTGAGCTGTACCGTGTCAATAAGTAACTTTAAAGGGTTATTATGTCAGTGGTAAAAAGTAGTGTGAATACATCATATCGTATCATGATATTTTGCATAGCTATATCATGCACTTCAAAATGTGTTGTTGTGACAGGCACAGTCAAAATACAAAGATAAGATGGCCCAAATATATATGCAAATGAAAATGCTTGTGAATAAACAGTAGGCCAGGAGAGGGAGGAGCCCCAGGATGGTGGACAGATGTGGGCAGCAGGTACACAGGTGTGGACCACTTTAATGAGCAGGGGGAGGTCGTGTGAGATAAACTCGCTCATCTGTCGCCATGGTTACTCTGATGAGTCCATTTGGGGTCACTTCCAACTTCATTTACTTTACAAACACATTAGAGTGAGCCGAGGAAGTGGGATAGCATCACTTTTTGTACTACCTGCATTAATGTTTACAGGATTAAATATGCAACAGCCGAAGAATTTTGGATAGTTTTGTCATAGTAAGAACACATCTGGAATGTTACACAGTATGGCATTAAATCTATCCTATCTTAATCTGTGCTGAAGTGGTTTTATTGATCAAAAATACATACAGAAACATGCCTTATTACAGTGAACTAGGTTGCCTTTCCACAGATCTTACATGTAACTTGGCCTGTTTGTCTTCATGGAGATATATCTCTATAATGCCATACTGTGGAACATTCAAGTCAAAGCAATAACATCTCCATGAAGATCAGCAGGTGGAATCCCTATATCAGAAAATTTACATAGTGCAAGCTGTACTTATGTTCAAGCCTACATTGTTTTAAGTGTGGGGTGATTAATAATGTTTTTACAATTTTCTGGTACAGATGAATAATGAATATGCTTTTGAATCATTAACTTTACATTTACATTTCTACTGTCCCTAAGTTTGTTGTTTCCAAGTGAACCTTCTCATCTTGTGTCTGCTTGGATGAGTAACACAGTAAATAGACTGGGCTGGGGCAGGACACATGTGGTAGGTCTGTCCTGGCCCACAGCAGATGAAAGCTTGTGCTCCTCTGTTTGTGGCACCAGCCGTCACAGATCTGGGCTTTGATGGTGCCCCCTGTCTACAGCAGCTGCCCCGTCCTGGTCACCTCCTGGCATTTCTACCTCACTCCCTGCAGCTCAGATATTGTCTATGTTATTTACTGCCTTGCCAGTATCAAGTTTCACCTCAGCATTCACAGTGCATCCAGCGCCTATTGCATCACTGTTTATTACCCTCAGCAATTACATTTAGATACAGTGTGATTATACAGTGCAGATAAAGCTGCACAAAACTCCATCAGTATTGATTATGGTGCCAGGCAAATTGAAGAATGAATGGTTCATGGCCACTGCAGTCATTTATCATCATCAACTATAAGTAGTATACATACAATTCATCAGTGTCAACCACAATGAAGCTATCATTGTCTTATACATACATATTGTATATTATATTTTTTGGTGTGTGATTTTGTTCAATATATGTTTATTTTATGCAATGCACCACTAGTCGAATGAAGCCTGAATCAAAACATGCACTACGCATTTGACATTTCCTGTAGTTTAAAACTGAGCTGGAGAAAAAGGTCAGAATAGTGGAATTTCAACTGTAAGATTGCAGATTTGTTGACC
Source organism: Odontamblyopus lacepedii (assembly GCA_034769755.1). Classification (NCBI taxonomy): domain Eukaryota; kingdom Metazoa; phylum Chordata; class Actinopteri; order Gobiiformes; family Gobiidae; genus Odontamblyopus; species Odontamblyopus lacepedii. Next base: position 22,097,073 of record CM068357.1, on the reverse strand, counting down.
TGGTTAATATCTCATTTTATCAGGCCAATCCGCATGAAACAAAAATGACTCAACTCAACATCTCCTCTGTCAACATGAATGAACAAATGTGGAATTATATATATATATATATTTTTAAATAAAAGCTTCAGAAAACTGAGCTGTTATTCCACCCCAAAGATGTGATTCTTGTTAGTTGAAAGGCCTTTAAGCCTTAGCATTAATAGAGCCAGTTAGTAGAGTCAATACACAACAAATAATTATAAGATTAGACATTTGTGAATTTGTTGTTTTGACATTTCTTTCCAAAACAGTGCCTCTCCCATAGCGTTACTTAGGCCCCTGCCCTTCATTTACCATTGATTCTTTAGAATGTGAACCTATTAGGACTAAATCTAGACTGAGCCGAGTCCATAAAAGGCTGCAGAACTGAATGTCAAATAGGAATTTAAACAGGATTACTTAAGGTTGAAATAAGAACTAAATGACTGAACCACAACTGCATATATTAAATTAACCTCTTACCACTCAAGCACTCAAGTAGGACTAAACCTGGTCTAAACCAGGTCTTCACCGAAACCTATCTGGACTATTCAAGGATTCAAGCTTCCTGTTATATGCAACATTTTGAGGACTTCCAAATATATAGTTTTAGATGATTAATCTCTATAGCAACAGTCCTAATTTTGCATTATTCTGAAACCCACAGCTACCTCCTTTTCGTGATTCCTATAAATGAAACTGTGTACTAAGGACCTCATAATGACTTTGTGGTGCCTTTTGGAGAAACTTGAATCTCCTTAGCGAGGGTAAATTTGGTGGGGCCACGTGGATGCTGATAAGATAAAGTATCAGTGGAACAAATAGCCTTCTTTCTGCGTCTTTATAGAGAGAGAGATTGCAGGTCATTTGGGCCAAAGGCATAAAAGCAGTCATGTGGTGTGTGTCCCTCCTCAAGTCTGACCTCTAAAGAGAACCGTATCGACTCGCAGATGGCCCCCGCGCGCTTCACTGGCCATTGCTCACCCCTGCTATACCTCTGCTGTCACCTTGTACCTCCCCAGTCACACAAACCAGTCGCTTAGCCAACTGTCAAGAGGTAAGCTTGGCCTGGACCCAATATAAGACTAACACAAAACACGGCTCTGGGCCAAGAAGAGAGTTGTGTTTACGCACCGCAGACAGAGCTATTTAGCACCGAAATCTATTGTGGTTGGGGATAATTGTCTACAATAGTGTTTATGTACTTTGGCAATAAATGGGGCGAACCAAAGATGGCTAATTTTGACAAATGCATCATTAAAGGAGTTAACTGATTTGACTGCCTGGCTCCAGTTATCAGTCACAACACTGGAGATTGATGGCTTGTCCAAGACGTTAATTTGGGAAAGCATACAGAGTAAAAAGAAAGTACAGGCAACAACTGTTATAACCTTAACATTCATAAGGTACAGACAGCATACAGAAAAGTTGATGCATGATAAAAATTATGAATAGTATAGCTGCGTATTTGTGAGCATATGTTATAGTAAATGAGCCACTAATTAAACACAGTGAGTAGGATATTTTCAGTGACAGACATGAGTGTAACACTGTGACAAGAAAGAATGACAATTGCAGGCTTGTGTGCATCTGTGTTTATATGCAGACATAACAACCCCTGTCGTATGCCGCATATGTGTCACCATTCTCCATCAGATATCAAGTACATATTATACATAAATAAATAATAATAGGTCACGAATTGTGCAGTAATATCTAGTAGAGGGTGTATCCAAACTTTTGACAGGTGCATTGAGGAACTTTTCTAGTGGAGGGTTCGTCAAATGCTTTTCTCCATGGAGATAATATTGTTTTGTCTGGAATGTTTCACAGTATGGTATTAAACCTTTCTATCATCATGGAGACCAAACCATGTCAAATTACAGGTCAGATCTGTGGAGGGCAGGGATATTGTTGAGCCATAAAAACACCCATAATTGGGTAAATGTAAGGTAGAGCTGTTTAATGTCATACTGTGGAATATTCTAGGCAAAGCAATGACATCTCCATAGAAACAATCAGAAACAGAAATCAGGTGACAAACCCCCAGCCAAAGAGTTACACAATGTACCTTTAAATAGCACCAGTCAAAATTTTGGACAGACCTCTTTATTTATTTGTTCTTTTTTTTCTTCTTTTTTCCACTTTCTACATTTTATATTTTTACAGAAGACATCATATATGGCATTATTTAGTAAAGAGAAAAAGTTAAATAACTGTACTAAATATTTTTCGATAATGTAAAGGGTGGTTAATTTGAGAATTTAGTTATAAAATATTAGAAGAAATACTTAGTGGAGTTATTTAACTTTTTTCCTTAGCTACATTCCATATATCTTACTTCATGTATTTGATGTTTTCTGTAAAAAATACATAACCAAAATGTTGAAAGTAATAAACATATATTTAAAAAAAATTAATGAGATGGGGTGTATGTAGAAACCCTCATTCATCCAGGTAGCATCCATGGAGCATCAGTTCAGTTCTGAACTGAAGAAGCAGCTCGGATGAGCTGCGAAACGTCTTCTATCAAAACTTTGGTCCAGTTGACAAATTTAACTCTACGTTGCCAGAGATGGGGTGTACAAACTTTTGACAAAATAACTTGTTGTATGTGCCATATTTGTATGTGTTATTTAATATACCATTTTACTGGTATAGTATGCACAGAAAACTTCTATTTTTGATCTGTGGTACATTTTGACAATAAAGCATAACAGTGACCACAATGAAAAAACCTTATCTTTGGTCATGCCCAAACCTTCTCATCCATGTCGACTTTGAAATGTGGAACAATAATTATGGTCCTTGAATGGATCCTTCTGACACATGCAAATGTTTTGAGCAAATTACACCAGTCAAACAACAGCAGACCATTGATACAATAGTTATTACTGTCAATCACAGCATCTTCAAGAGTCTTACTGAGTGTGACAAACGCCCACATCCTGGATGGCCTTCACCACACAAGCCTTCCACTGCTGCTCATGACGGAATGGAGAGTTTGCACAAAGTACTTCTTGTATCCTGTTCTCTATTTACACACAGACAAAGGAGAGGAACTAAGACAGCCATTAGGTTATTAATACAGTCTCTGATTGCAAGTAATCCAAGAGATAAAATGTTCCTAATATGCTCTCACAAATCACTCCCCAAATTCTAAGACTAATACTACTAAAAAAAAAAGATTTAGTTAGGGATAAATGTAAAATATTGGATTTAAATGAAACATAAAAGTAGTGGATTTTATTCAAGTGGTATCCCCTAACATTTTAGACATATGTTGCTGACATCTAATCACAAATATTCCAAGTGAAATATGCAGTTTACGCTCTTGTAATAATATGTAGTTTTCTACAATTCCTAGTTACTAAGAGTTCAATTGCAAAACATAGCTCTCCATTTTGAAAAACTGACAAACTTTATATTTTTCTTTTTGTTATTATCTTCTACAGATATTATCAATGACAATAATATATGGTGGATTTTAACAAAAAGGCATGGAATAATATTTAGAGTGCAGTAAAATGCATTTGGCTTAAGAAGAGTGGACTGAAAGTCTTGATCACTTGGACTGATCACTTTTTAAAAATGGCGCTTATCTGTTTTTGAAAATGAACTCTTTAGTATATACTGAGTTTTTTCAGAGTTGGGGTTGTATGAGGACTTTTGCCCCTTCACAAATACAGTATAACATCTGTATGCAAGCTATTGACAGTAGGGGGCAGTAGGCACGGCTCAATGTCTTTGAACACATGAGATGAAAGCAGCTTCTCTGTGGCTCAGACCCCACCCAGTTCCCCCTGTATACCTTTCTCTGTAATCCAAAGACACGCTGAGCTCCATCAGGCCTGCCCGCACCATCCACCACTCAATCCTCATTGTCTTATTGACATGCAGAGGCCATAGTGCTCTCTCCTTTCAAAGAAAATGGATTTTTACCAATGTGAGTCCACAAGTACTTTTAGCCCCTCCAAAGTCCCAGAAGGTTTGACAATGGACCAGAGGAAAAGGCACTGCATACGGCACACAGTTAATCTTTAAGCTCTCCATTGATATATTATGTAAGTGTTCCCCATGAGAATCTATTCAAGATGTAACATGAAAACAGTTTTAACATATGCTGAACCTAAGCTAAATACAAAATAATGTCATAACAAGCTTTCAGAATGACGTTGCTCCTTGAATGGTTAGGGGTGATATCACAGGCCCTTAACCACTATTGCTATAGTAACAATAATTGACAAAAAATTATTTGTATTGTTTAAGGTTTAAGTCTAAGACCAGACAAATGTTAAATGACAATAAAATTATCCACAAAAGTCCAAAAATTGTTTTTAAATTTGTAAATGATGTGACCAATGAGCTCCTTCGTTTCACATGCGTTACTGAAAAAAAAAAAAATCTGATTGCAAGATCACATTTGACAAGGCTTGAGATTCAGAGGAGAGCATGGGGACGACACTAATATTGATCTGTATAAAAAAATACAGAGATATCATTCTGGATTTCCAGGCAACAGAAATGTCATACTGTTGTTTTGAAACCAGTTTTTTCCACTTTTCATTTTTAATAACCACTTTTTGTAGCATTTTATAATATAAAAGATAAAAGATACTTCAGAATTGGATCCTCAAAATAACATTCCCCACAATTCACTGATATTTTGATAATCTGCCCACCTCTACCCACAACCTTTGAAGCAAAATTGCTCACCAATCACCCAGTAATCCAAAACAATTACCCCCAGTGCTTTAGTTACACACCCTTACTCTGCTGCAGTCTGAAATTTACTCAGTGCACTTTGTCCCAAACCTCTTTGTCTGATTTCCCAAAATGCATCACTCTCTACTCTCTGTTAAAAGGCCAAGGGCACCGTAGTAAAGGAAAGCAGCCAGGTCCGAAGGCTAGGCTCTCTCCTTTATCTATGCCCATGTAACAGACTGTGTGCCTTGTATTTGTCAGTGCAGCAGTGCGGATGTTAGGAGCAGCACAGATTAGCTTGGTGTCGACTCTGACGGAGGTTAATGCAGGAGCCAGCAGCCCTTTGGAACCCAAAAGAAGATGAATTACTGTCAGGCCTGAGAACAGACTGCATCATTCACCACTACACCAGCCTTTGTTTTCACTCACTGCTTTATGCATTGTCAAAACTTCCATAGGTATCATGGCCCGTCTGACTCTCTTCCACTCAACTCAACCAAAACATTAAGATAAGCTGACCTATTATTTTGATTTATTTAAAGGGACAAATGTATTTCAAAATAATTTAGCTATTAATGCTTTGCTGTGATATGATGCATGAGGAGTTACCATGGTGACACATTGCAAACACACGCACATAAAAAAAGTTTTAAAAATCTGAAACGCCAGAGGAAAAATACTAAATTTATATAAAGACACACGCACACATTTTCAGGAGCCTGTGATCACTTGTTTAATTTAGTTAATTTCTTTATGGCCTGATTGAGCTAAAACAAAGCAGAGAATAACGTCTAACTTGAGTAAGAGAACTTCAGACAGAACAGTGCCTACATTAGCATCACCCCCCGGGAATGGTGATGACATCAGCTGCAAAATATCAATAGTCTAAAATTATCTTCTGCAAATATTATCTCTCTTTATTGTTATCTGTAATTAACGCCTTTGACTCAATTAACTACATGATTCATTTTGGTCTTCCTCAAGGCTATATCATAAATATACTTTACAGAAATCGTGACTAATACAGAGATGGATGATTTCAAAAGATTCTGGACACACATTTCATTTTCACACTTTCTTTTAGATTCTAAAAAGAAATGAATTGGTTGTGCTGAAGAAGATAGAATGGTGAATTTATAACCTGGCCAAGGACGGCTAAAGTATTTTGACTGTACTGCAGTGGCATTGAGAAGTAAAAATTAGCTAGCCTCAAAAACACCATTTTAAACAGACAATTATGTTTCTTCTTCTGGTGCACAAATTCAAGGTCTTTTAGAACGATTACTTGCTCAGTGTGAGAGCAGTCTGTGTGCTTGTATTTAATAATAATATTCAACTTGAATAATATGAAAGAATATATGCATTTTTTGCACTAATCCTATTGTCAAAGAATGATGTGTAACTTCGACCATAGGAAAAGATGTCTTATGAAACATAATGTAAATACTTGTGTGTTTACAAGACATTTCTATGGGAGCCACACAATGTGTCACTATGTTGTAATGTTTTGCATTGTATTTAAAGTATATTGTTCTTGTGCCATAGGGGGCAGAGGGCTGTAGCCATCACTTGTACAATAAAACTTGAATGAAAAATCTTCAGAGTACTATTAGAAATATATTATTTTGTGTTTTGCTAACAGTAAATAGCAGCTCCCACAGCCATCACAAGCAGGTACTATCAAGGGAAATCAAGTCAAGTACAAAACAGCAAAACCCCAAAATCTCAAGGTGTAACTCTCACGAGCTGACATTTTTTTAGTGGTTAAGCTGTTTGTCCCTGATTCATTTTTCTTGTTTTATGGTGAGCTTTAGTACACAAATATATATATATATATATATATATATATATATATATATATATTAAATATATATATATATATATATATATATATATATATATATATATATATATATATATATATAAAACTGCTATCAGCTCTCCTATAAAGATACAGCTGTTCTGTACCAGGATACAATGAACCAGTCACAGTTAAATAAGAAAATGGGTTTGGAGGTTAATGACTCAAAGTCAAATGCCCATTCTAACTATTGTACTTTATTCCAGCTAGAAACTGACTTGTGTCAACCTTTCAATACATGAACATTCACACAGACAGTGGCTGCCTCTTTTTTCCATCACTCGAGGAAAAAATAAAACTAAAACACAACTCTGCCATCCCAGTCTATCTTTCCCATAATCAGAGAATAATTTAGCTTCTTTATAAAAGAAAAATAGATATTTATGTAACTGTACACTGTATACAGCAGGCATGTCCAAACTATGGCCCGGGGGCCAAATGTGGCCCTCAGACCAATTGCTTTGGCCCTCAGGCTTCCAGGTGAATTAGCCCATACTGCCACAAGTAGTACTTTTTACTGCATGTTTTTGATATCTACCTTGATCAAGTGAATGTAGTTTGTCCTTTTGAGGGTCTGAGCATGAACAAAGGTCTGGAGGGTCATTCAAACCTGTTAGAAATGCACAGATTTGAATTTCTCACTGTTTTGAGCACCAGTCTCTGACCCTCGATCGGCCTCACACTGCTCTGTGTTTTAATATGTGGCCCTTGATGAAAAGAGTTTGGACACCCCTGGTATACAGTATAAGACTAAGAACAATTTAGAGATTAAGAATTTCATATTCTAGTTTTCATGCTAAATGTGCCCATCATCATATATACTTGTCTGTCCAGTAAGGTTTTAGGTAGACTTATGGTCAAACAATTTAAGAGAACTATTTACAATCCACTAAAAATAATCAAATGGTTCTCAAAATTGGATTTAGCATCATTGGTCTTATCTCGTAAAGGTCAAATGACACCAGATACTAGTCACTGCTGTATCATCCTGTCCATGACTAACCTTTACAGAACATTTAATCAAAATCAGAAGATGACTTTTTAAGCAACAAAAAGCGGGCAAACATAACCTTTATGGTGGCCAAGCGTTATGACTTCTCTCTATTTACTTTATGTCAACACATTACGTATAGCACCCACTTTAAGCCTGCTACACAAGCTCCTTTTCAATGAAGCTTATATAAATAGTTAAATGTGAGTTGTATTCAAGGGCTGTGTGCGGTTTATAATTGGGGCCCGGTGGGAGGAGTAGGTTTGAAGGGAGATCAGGTCATCAGGGTCACACTTTAGACTATGTTTATGCAGTTTGCATGCAGATCTGCTTTCTTCAGGTGACTTCAATATCAGGCACCTAATTGGAAAAACATGCACTTTTCACAGGCCGCTTAATGACTGTGAATGATTATATAGCTTGTCAAACAACAGGGTGTTTTCAATTACCCCGAGATGGCGGTGCTCATATCCCATGAAATTTGGTAACAGGGACTTAAGGGAAAAAAAGAACGCTTAATCAGATTAGGAAGTGGACCTCCAGCCACAAACTCTTTAGAATTCCAGTGAGTAGAGATATAGTTACAGAAAATGCTTTATTAATACTTAAACTACAAGTCATTTTTGCAATGTTGGTAAAAATTATAATTTGAATTTAATTTCAACTAACAGGCAGGGTAAAATAACCCAGCCAAGTAAGGTGTATGGAATACCAAATGCAATTTGGTTACAAAGACACACTAGGATGGTTCAGAATTAACCAGTGATGAACCACAATAAGTATGTACAATACAGACAGTGGTGCTAACCACTCTGTCAACCTGCATCCCTTTACATTAATGTAAAGAATATATCAATATATATCTTGATATAAAAAAGCGAGGCAATAAGGTAAAAGACTTAAAAAGGCAGTCAGCACAGGAGTATTGTGGTATAGCATACTGCTATGACAATTTGCTGAATGTCTCTTGTTTGTCCTCATTTCATGCTTACCTTTGTCTTTCCCATCAAACTGCAACAAACTTTCATTCATAATATTCAGTGATTTGATTCTGCATATAAGTCATAATTTTCAGCATATATGTTTTTGTCTCTTGTGAAGTGAAGCAAAGAAAGGAGCCATTTTGCAGCACTGGCACACAGCTCTAGCCCCTAAAGGCAGTCTACACAGAGTGCTCTTATTTTAACCAACCTGTGTGGGTTCAACAATGTGAACAATTGGTTTTAACACTGCAGAATTCCCCCTGGACACAGTGATTCACACACAGCATTACCCTGCATTGCTTTTCCTATATTATATTCTAGCATTTCAGAATAGGCTAGATTTATTCAGCGCTTATCCGCTGTCATTGAATAATAGAACCTAAACTAATGTCAGTCTTAACACTAAGCACTGTTTACCTGTGGAAACACATGGTTTGCCTTGGATATTCCACAGTATGGCATTAAGCATATCTATCTGCATGTAGACAAGATGGTGATGAGATAAGCCAAGTTACAAATCTCATCTGTGGAGAGGTGATGCTCTAAATGCAATATCTATCTCAACCAGCTTAATAATAGGTCCATTGACATCCTATTCAAAACTGAAGAACTGAGACCCTGCCGCTCCATTGTGCCTCTTCACCATAGCAAGTGGCCAATTTTGATTCACTTGTTTTTATTGTTGAAAAAAAAGCCATTTTTCAACACTAAATGTACAACTTACAATTTGACCATTTTGAATTGGACTGTGAGCAGACATAGGAAGTAGGTGAAAATTTTCATTTCCTGAGCACTCTGATGCAAGACTACAGATTACTTAAAAGGCTCATATTATGGTATTTTCTGCTCTATGTTATAATGTTATTAACACACAACCCCTGCATATTTAAAGTTCTTCTCTCAAGCAGAAAACATTAAACCTTATTCCATCTTGTGGTGTCATGTAGTAATATTGTAGATGCGTTTTTAAACTCCATACACATTCACAAGAATCATTTGGATGATTTCTGACCTGGAATTACTAATATCAAGGTGACATCACAAGGTAGAACAGGACATCACAAGGTGGAACAAAGCATTTTGAACTTTGGAGATGTAAACAGGCCAAACTCAAACATGTGTGAATGAAACAAAACACAACTCCAGGTATATTTTTGATGAGATAATAGCATTATAACATGGATTAAAGCTCACAAGAGTCAGTTTTGTATAATATAGGACCTTTAAACTTACATGAATCAATTGAAATACAGCTCTGAGATCAAGAGATGTGTGATAGGGCAGATGTCAGGAATTAAATTTTGTGTCCAGGAGGAGCACGCATCTGGACTGGGATATGATAAACTGTTGGCTGTAGCTCTGGAAAATAAAAGAAATGAAGGGGGAGTAAAGCAGTGTCTATCTTAGATTTAATCAGTGTACAGCAGCGCTCAAGGCAAATGCACAGTACCATATCTGTCATGATAAGAGAGCAGGAAATTATGCCATAAACGGATTCCCTGTGTGCAATGGTGACTGGTGTACAGACTCCTGTGTGCACAACAGCTCGCCCAGGGCCAAACCACCAGCGACAACAATAGCTACAATTATAAAGCAATAGTCATTCATCAGCTGGACAAGTGTGCCCCAAATATTTGTTTAAGTGTTATTAATGACATTCAGCACCTCGCTCCGCTGCTACGTCCATCTGTCGACTTGGATAAACTTCACAGTCAACACATCTGTCTATTACCAGCACAACTTCCCCCCAGTATTCACAAGTCTCTATAGCATTGTGAGAAACTACTAATTTCCCTGCAGAAAATGAGCCTTGCAGATGTGCTTTGGTTAATATTTTGCAATGTTTCTATCAAAAACAAAATAATGAAAGTTATACTAGTATGTGGTGTTGCTGTTAAGTACTTTGAGCAATGGCTGTCTGTGTGTTGGTCTTTTTTCTCACCACTCCATCAGAGACTTTGCAGGGTAGTCCAGGTCACACGAGGACGGATTTGTACTTGTTTTTGTGGTAGGAAAAACACAACCAGAGAAGAGCGGCACAGACACTAGAAGAACACGCAAACTTCACATATATAGTGCTTTATTGATCCCCTTGGAGGAAATTCATCCTCTGCATTTGACCCATCAAACGGCCAATCAATTTATGTCGATGAGGAAAACTGTATGAACCCATGTTGGTTCGAGTCCCAGTGGGGCTTAGTTAAACCTGTCTACATGACCTATGATATTAGGTTTTTACACAGTAACAACTTCATGGCTAGCTTCCATAGTAAGTATAGAAAAGACTTTGCTCTTTGGCTGTGAAATATGTTTCAGATATCTGTTATGACAAATGAGTTTGAACGGTAAACTATTTGTAAATAAGACAGCCTTCAGTGGCAGTTTTATTCTAGCAAAACCTGTTTAATATTTTTTGTTATTGGAATTGACATCCTACTATTCAGAACTGAAAGCATTTGTTCACTGGTAGGAACAAACTACGCTGTACATTTTGTGTTCCTCAGACTCAGTTTCGCTGATATAATGCACTGTGATGTGTACTCTTGTTCTCGTTGATTTTGTTGTGGCTGCAGTGCTGTCATCTCTTATTCAAGTCACTCATGATTGCCTTTCTGAGCTGCTGACAGACCGGCCCCCATGGAGCTGGCCAAAGCGTCACTAAGAAAAATATAACAAATGTGGAAAAACTACTGCAATATTATTGATCTAAGGCACATAAATCCAACTGGTTAGTCTGTAAGCTGTGTTGTGACTGATGTAAAGGGGAGAAAAGACCTCTATTTTTGTAAATATCATGGAGAGGGTACGAGAAAGCAATAATAATAATAATAATAATAATAATAATGCCATTATTATTAGACATGGTATCGGTTTTGCAAAACAGGCTTGGATAAATGGAAGCGGTCGTCTGATTGTAACATAAAAATGTATACCTTATTATTCGGCAGCTATTTAGATAATAGAATGTCCGCTACGGAGAACATTATATCCTGTCTTTTAAAATACCCATATTATACTGTTTTCAGACCTATGTTATAATGTTTTCTCATCGAAGCCATACCTGGAGTTGTGTTTTGTTTCACTGATTATGTTTAACACACAAACTCTGCATATTTAGTTCTTCTCTCAAGTAGAAAACACTTGTTCCACCTTGTGATGCTATGTGGTAATACAGGAAGTTTTTAAACTCCACACACCTCCAGTAAAATTATTTGAATAATTTCAGCCTTGGAATTGCCAATCTCTACTGGACTAAAGGTAAAAATGTAGCCGTCAACTTGAAAACTACAGCTTTCTCCAAGCTGTAACAAAGCATTTTGAGCTTGAGATATGTACAGATTGACTAATACCGCAAGATTTCTCAAACGTGTGTGAATGAAACCAAACACAACTCCAAGTATGTTTTTCATGAGGCATGCACAGCCCACTTTTCAAGCATCTGCAGTGGTATTAAATAATGCTCTAGACCTTATCTCCTCAAAAGCATCCATTGTTAACTGTCTGACTCATAACATGGCACTATTTAATCTAGTGAAGTCAAGTCCAAGTCCCATGATGCTTTGAGAGTGCGCTGATCCTTTGGCCCGATGACTGGGGCAGTAGCACATAATGTGAGGTACACAGTCACACGCAGGGAGGGCTGAGGATACAGAGGCGTAATGCATCACCCCCGCTGGCATGGCCTTTTCACACTGCCTGTTGTGGCTCTCTTATCGCCCACACTTCTTTCATGTGCAACAGCAATATTTCTGAAAGTGAATGGTCTGGCCCTAACTATACATCAGCCCAGATCTGTGGCCTCTACTGGAAAGAGTTGGGATGAGCAGGAGCTGGTTATCTTGTTTGTTTGTGTGCTACAGTGGAGTGGAGGAGAGGATCAGTGGGTACATATGCATGACCAGGAAAAAGTAGAATACCGTCCACTTATACAGTACATATAGTACACAACACGGCAGTTTCCAAAGTGCTGCACAAACAAATCATAAATAAAAACAATAAATAAAAAAGTGTTAAAATACATGAAGCTAAAAATGGTTATACTATAAAATGAATAAAAATTAAATCAAAGACACAGGACCGCACAACATGTGGTGTTAAAGCCAGAGAATAAAAGAATAGTCAGATAACCCAATAATTAGATCTGATTTTTGTTTGTGGTTTTACATGCACCTAAAAATCTCCAAACCTCAAACATGTGTGAACAATCTGAGAGAAATCAGAACACTCACATATCATATATCACCGATATTTGCACTTTTTAGCATATCAGCAATCAGCCTTAAAGCTCTTGATTTTTAGTTTGGGCCAACCAGATGCCTAAACAAGATACAGAACACTTTATTTGAACATGTTACTCAAAACATGACTACAAAGTTCTCGTATCCACTAGTAAAACAGGTTTGTAAATTAGTTTGTAGTCAGACCCAAAAAAGCAGAGCTTTTTGGCCTTCGGTTGTTCCTTATTATAAATAAAAATCGTATTGGCACCAACCGTAAGAAAAAACAGTTTACTCTTCTCACAGCACATCTAACACGACATGTCAGTAATCTGATCTGAACTCCTTTCTGTGTGAATGTTAACATGGACACTGGTGGAGATAGCAGGAGGACAAGATGGAGAGATAATGTGTCCATGTAAACAGTGGTCAGCATGTCTTTACTGTGTTTATATACCCATTAACCACAATTTGCTTTCAGGGTAAAAGTACTGTTACTGCTTATAAGAGTGTACAACACTCTTGCTGTCAGTACTATGATCACAATTACAATTATTACTGCAACTGATTAAATTATTATATTATGCACAATTGACTCTTAAGATATAAGTCCTGTTATAATGTTGTTGCCTCATCAAAATATACCTCGGGTGGGTTTTGTTTCATTCACACAAGTTTGAGTAATCCTTTAATATTAGTTTGTCTACATCTCCAAAATGCTCTATTCCACCTTGTGAAGTCATAAAGTAGTAGTTTTCAAATTAACAGTTCAGTTTAGTTTAGTTCAGTAGAGATGAGCAATTCCAGGGCTGAATTCGTCCAAATAATTCTAAAGAAGGTGTATGGACTTGAAAAACACAGTGAGTGTTTGTTGAGAGTGACTCTCTAGCCTAAATATGCATGGTTTATGTATTAAACATGAATGAAACAAAACTCAAAGAATCTTTTTGATAAGAAAAAAACATTATAACATAGATCATAAAATAGCATACTATGGGGCCCTTTAAATCTCTCATTAAGTATTACAACTTGCTATTATATGATACTACTACTTTAGAAAAATCTAGCAAATCTACTGCTCATCAACTAGTGATATTCAAAAATTACTCCTGTAACTATTACTTATATAACAGCTGCTATCTACTTTTACCACCCACATCGCCAGTGCCGTAACAATGGTTTTACTGTAAGACCAGAAATTACAACACTGGTTTTTGAATATCCTCATACAAAAAAGATTTTATTCAAATGTAACAAAACACTAACCATCATTTTTTCGCTAATATCAACGGCCCGAGACCTTAAATATGAGTTTCTCTGTTACACAACCACTTTTCTGTATTGAATGTGGTGACCTCTAATTCAGGAGATGGATTTTCTGCAGTGTCCTTGCTAATACTGTTCAAACAGAACAGAGGCAGATGAAGCGATGCACTGGGCTGTGAGAACATGACAGATAAATGCATTCAATAGATTATGGCTCTGTTTGTACACCTGCCATGCATCGCCAGGCCTTCTCCCAATCATCCCCTTTACATAATGCTGACTAATGATGGAGTGTTTTAAGTGAATGTTTCAACCGTAAAAACTCTCCTTAGAAATACCTATGGCCCTGTAATTATATGGGTGAATTTGCAATACACATCTACTGCTCAGAGCTGCTACTATTTATAGTCCCAAACCAGCAATAACATTAATGCTACTATTAGCCTGATGTTTACAATGTTAGAGTGAAGTAAACTGCTTCATGTGTCATTAAGTTTTCAATCTGATTGCAGAGCCAAGATTGAGGGTTCGTCCTGAGATACTGAAACTACGTATTACTACACACTGCCATAAGGACAAGCTTGCATGTTTGGGGTGTGGGTGTATAGTGGAAAACTATAAGGCAAACTCCACACAACTCCACACAGTCCCAGAGTACTAAATATCATGGGGTTTATCATGGGGCAGGATTCGTTCAATACGCTCTTTTGTATCACTGAATCCTTTCAGATTAGTTTAGACAACTAATAAACAAATAGCTTGTGTGAAATGGACTTCTTTTCTCTGTTGACTGAGAAAGAATTGACCAAATAAAGTAGGTTAAAACAAACTATTTTACCTGACAGCTCATAATGAACATGCAGCACAACAAATAGTATATATTTTTTAAATGCTTAATCATGTTTTGGATGCAAAAGCTGAGTTAGGGGGCATCTCTCTCTCATGTTCTTTCTTTCATTTCGTTATTTAAATTTCACTGTAGTATTCAAGCTTTGTTATCAATAGCAGGCAGGTGCAGCAAACCATCAATGTACAAGCACAACAAAAAATGTAGTAAAACAACAACATTCAGTCCCTAGACATGTCCTGAATTCAGAATATCTTAATATTTGAAGACTTCATTTGTAAAAACAGATAAGCACCATTTTAAAAAGTAATCAACATCTTACAGTGTTTTCAAAAGCCAAATGAACTCCCTTATTGATTAAATTAGCTCATTTTCATTTTCATTGATGGTAGCAGAAGATGGTAGCAAAAAGAAAAATCTGTTTATGCAATTAAACTCAAACTGCAAACTGGAGTGACCCAATCCAGCTTTATTTGATCTCCACAATACTCCATGAGACCTGTCCTCTCCAAAAGCACACGTGGAAGGCCATATTCACTGTTATGTATCTGAATAGTGTTAAGTAAAATCCAACAGAAGCCAAAACCTGACAAGAGGATCCTGTAGACAAGCCCATCAAACTTAGACAGTCACGGAACAGACGTTGCAAAGGACACCAAATCTGCTGTCTAAATGGGCAGTTTCTTGACACTTAACTATGAAGGCACAATATTTTGCGTCCAAGTGACATTTGAGGGCGGTTGTCATGGTAACGCACCAGTTTGTTCATGAGCAGACAGCTTCCATTGGCCCTGCACTGTCATTTGTTGGTGGTGAATGAGCACTTTAGTTTCACAAATCTCACAAAACAGACAAGTGATGAGTTCAAGTCTGCCATACAGATCTGCTCTGGACCAGCACAATCAGCGCCACATACACACTGTCTCCACAACTGTCCTTGAAGACTTTTACTCAAGCTATTCACTTATGACACCCAAATACTCTAATACTCAAATACTCTATTCTAAAGATTGACCATGTGAGAGATGCTAAAATGTTGCATTTGTAGTTTTGGAGATATGGAAAATGTGAATTTAGAGTATATTGTCTATAATTAAAGGGCTCATAAACCATTAAAGGGCCCATATTACAGTATTTTCTGATCTATGTTAAAAATGTTCACAATCATCATTACAACATAGTTGTGTTTTGTTTCATTCACAACTGTTTAACTGTTTAACACACAAACCCTGCATATTTAGGCTGCGTTCCTCTCTCAAACAGAAAATACTCCAATTCCAGTTCAAATTTTGATGTCATGTGGTACAGAAAGTGTTCCAGTGCGTTTTTAAACCCCATACACATTCACTAGAATCCTTTTTGATCATTTCAGCCCTGGAATTGCCCATCTCTACTGAACTAAAGGTAAAAGGTAGCTTTTCACTTGAAAAAATACATCCTGAATACTGCTATGGAGATACTACAAAACCAAAATTAAACCATAGACGCATCAAACTTGAAGTCTCCATGATTTGCAAAAAAGGAACATAAAAAGTTTCTCCCTCCTTGGACACTAAACATTTCCGTGCACTGAAAATATGGGTCTGGCTTAAATGTTTTGATATGTCTGTGGTGCACTGAGTTCTGCTTGGTTTCCCTGTCTGCACAAACTCTCTCGTCATCTTGTTTGGCAACACCCCGCTTTGTATGTGTTTAGTCAAGGGGAACGACTTAAAAATAGCACGCTCTGACAGCTTTAAAAATAGACGTGTTTTTGCTCACTGATAAGGTGATGTCACAAACGTACAATTTTTCCTGGCACTTCCTTTACCCCGTGTCTCTGATTGAAAATGTAGAAGTTTGCTTCTTTGTGAAGAAGAAAACTGGATCACTGTTGCTCCATTAAAGTGACTTTTTATGATTTATTTCTGAATATCAAAGGTTCACCAGTTCTTTCTTACTGACAATAGAGCTCGGGATTGTGTCGTCACTTGTCAAAGATATTTCAATTAGTCCAATGTTAAATCAATGGAGATTTTAATACTAAACTAAACGTGTTCTTTCAAAAGTAATCTGACACTATAGACTGATAAATATATGTATGGGGTGACAATTACTCTTGCTCACCAACTTGAAGGTCGGAGGATTGATTCCCACTGGGACCAAGTTCTGTCCTTGACATTAAGCAAGACACTTCGCCTAGTCTGAATGTGATGTGTGGATGTTGGTGGGTCAGCCTTGCTTCTGTTTGACAGTCCCAGGCCAGCTGTGGCAACAGTAGTAGTTTACCACCACTGCTAATGCATCACTATGGCCATTTTGCACTCCTTAAACGTGGTGTATTTACATGGGAACAGCTGTTTTTCTTATGTTCATTGCTAACCACCAGGTGAGACAACAAACAGCCATTGTGTATTTTCAATTCTCACTAAAATGGCATTTACTTTTCTCTTCATTCAAAATAATGTTGTACATGTATGTGGCCAATTTCCTCTTTGAGAAAATATGTCAAACCGGTATATTATTTGAACTGTTTCATATTATTCAAATAACAGCCATGTCTAGCAGTCAGGGCGTGTTTGTTTGGGAGTAATTGAGCCCCCGTCAAATGTTTTATTCTAATGTTGGCCTTTGCAGTTAAACCTGCCTCTTGTGAGAGATCAATGAGTGTGAATTTTAAACAGCCATTATCCTCATATTAAGCCTAGGTTTACGACACTCACAGTGGAGTGCTTTCTGATTGTGTTATTTCATTATTCTGTAGGGAAGCTTATATTTGCATGAAAGCTAATGCTGAAAAAACAAGAAACAGCCCAAGCAAATGTCAAAGCAGCTCCACCTCATTTAAGTGTATTTACAAGACACACTTTGTGGCTCTTGACACACATGTTTGGTTTCCATGCTTTTTGGGGACATTACATCAACTTACACTCAATCCTCAACCATAGTTACTACTACCTATTTTACATATATCTAAACTTAAAGTCATGTTACTGGTCTCATAATAAAGGATTTATGTCACTGGAACCTGATTTTTGTCACCATAAGAGAAGGCCCATGATGTGAGTGTATAAATAGATTTTTGTCCCCAAATATATAAATACCCGTCCTCACGCGGGAACTGCTCTCTTCTGCATTCTGACTTATTCCAGACATCCACCAGTGGTTTTATGAACGACTGTAAACAGTGGAAATAATAATATGATAAATTATAGAGTTAAGGGAGGGTCAACATCTACTTTGCGCTATGCACTGTATTTATCAAAGTATTTCTAATTACAATTGCACAATGTATGTTTGGTAATTCTTCACATGTAGCATTACACAGTGGAAAGCCCAAATCTAAGAGTGCAATAAATTGCAGTGGTGTTGTGCAGATCTCAGAAATGTGACATTTAGTGGGTTCTCCCAGCTGTCAGAGGAGTGTTTTGTGCTCTGTGTATGGCGCAGTGGGGGACGGCGTGGGAGACAAACAAGAGTGAGAGGTAGGCAGAGTAAGTGTAGACAGGGGGAAAAGGAAAGGACTCATTCACAGGGAGGACTTGACTGGCAGACAAACTCAAGAAATGCAAACAATATTTAGACACTTGCTGCTCTGGATTCAAGAGAACACATGTGGAGAAGTACCAGCCCTTAAAATAAAGAGGTCTCTAAAGTCGGCCTGATCAGAGAGTGCCACACGGTGGACACATTCAGCCTGGAGCAGGCCCCAGGGACCAGACACTGCGGTTTTATGTGATCCTACACTACAAATGATCCATTTCTAGTTTGTCTCTATCTACTGTGATGAGACAGTTAGACCACTTTACTGCATTACCAGTAGAGATGGTACATTCACTTTTACGGCTTACTATTTTTTAGGATGTAATGAATATGATCGTAACTTTTTATATACAACAAAATCTATACTTGAACATGACATGGACAAAAACGTGTAGAAGTGTAATGCTAAAACAGCAAGTAACATTCTGTAAACATATCCCAGGAAAGCAGATTCCTCCCTATAAGGCTAATTATTAAGCCAGCATACTAAACCACAGTTAGTTACCATCAGTTGCTAAATCTGAGCATACAGGATCAGTAATGAGTTTCAAATTAGGAGCCATCTATGGAGCAATAATGAAGTTGCTACTAACAAATAAAGGAACTATATTTGATCATTTACTGTTTCAAGCCTCACTATTACCTCAGCAGATATCTAACCTACAACCAGTAGTGCTTTAATTCTCTACTTTATCATTATGTTGTCATGTTTTTGCAGTCGCTGACAACCTGTAGCCCAGTCCATTTTCCACTCCTCCACTTAGTCCAGTACTGTACGGTCATCATGTATTGATCTAAAGGACTCCACTCTGAGGTGCTCTGGCAAAGAAAGTCCCACCATATCCTCCTACTGGCTCATTACACTATTCATAATCTCTCTCCCATTCATTCAGTCTCAGTAAAACTGCACAATAGCTCCAATCTTATGGCAAGTAAGATTCCAGTAATATTGTTAGGAGATGATTTAGAAGGCTGGATAAGCTCAAATGGCAGGAGTAAGAATTAATGGTAGAAAAGAGTGAGAAAAATAGGCCCGTAATAAGACTGGAAATAGAAGTGAATAATAGTTTGCAGAAACTGAGAATATGAGCCAAGCCATTTTCATTCAATGGCACGCCTACGTGCCACTTAAACTATATGCTTTATGTAACCCAGACTAAATATGAACTTAACTTTTGCTTTTGTCAGATGATTGTAAAATCACAATTATAATTATAATGATAATGATAATTATATTATTATAATTGCATTCCTTTGTATGTAGATGGAGCCATATAACTAACAAACTGGACTTCAATTTTGACAATGATTAGTTTCAAATTCACTTGATACAGAATCCAGTATTTGTCTTACTGATGTGGACAATAATATTTTTCCTATTCTAAAACTTATGTTAAAATTGGGTTAGAGTTCATAACTATTCACTTAAAAAATATTTCACCATGGGTGTATCTGACATATAGTATAATTTGTTGTCTTATCATGATGATTATGTAAACATACAGATGCCTCTTTAGCTTCATGTTCTTCTATTTTCATTTGAACTAGTTTGTTTTAAAAAGTAAACGCTTATTTAAAAAGTACAAAAACCTGAAATGACATGTAGTCATACAGAGACTGGAGGAACTAAAAAAAAACCTTTACTTTTCATAATCAATAAATGAACACGATATTGTCTATGCCTAAAAATCATATTCCACTAATCAAAAGTGAACATGCTCTAAATCAGCCTGAGAGGGTTCATTTGCTCAAATCCATCCATAGAAACCAATGCAAAACAATGAGAAACACGAATTAAACCCTTTTCACATTTACGCCAATTTCTTCCCACATCTGTCTTTGACCTCTGGGTGACTTGCAGTTCCTACAAACATATCTTCAGCACAATTAGCCCAAGTTAGGCGGACATGTTCACAGAGTGTAGCTAGTGAGGGCTGGGAGCACTCACCTCCAGGCCTCTCTCAGCTCTATCCATCCGTATCCCTCTTCTCCTCTTCCCTAACGCCTATCTCCTTTCTCCTTTGCCCTTTGCTTTCTCTGTTGTTCCCTCTGTGGATTCTGCTCATGTTTTCAGCACAGTACAGTGTATATTCAGTCACTGCCACATGAGAAATCTGGAGGACTTCGATAAAGATCTCCTGCAATGGTTTGATCCATTGCAGACAGCAGACAGCCACATATTAAGTAGGCCCGGAGACATGTGCTTCAGTGGATGGGGGGTGTCATCTGTGCATCATCCAGAAAGACAGAAAGAAATAGGATAGAGAGATGGAGAGAGAGAGAGAGTGAGACAGAGAGCGATATGTATATAGAGATGAAGAGAGAAAGAGAAACAGAGAGACAGAGAGAGACAGAGAGATATGGATAGGAAGATGGAGAGAGAGGAGGGAGAGAGAGAAAGAGATAGATAGAGAAATGGAGAAAGAAATGGAGAGAGAGATAAGAGATAGAGAGAGGATAGCCAAATATATGGCAACACCACATGAATATTTCATCTGCCACAGACTATTTTCATAACCTTAAGTCTGGGCAGTCAGTGTGCAGTGCCAATCCTACCAGAGCCTGGGCAGTGTGAACAAGGGACAGTCTGGTTTTACTATGTGCAGACATAAATATTTAAGACCATTTTTGATCCATGGCCACTTTGTTATGCTACAAATATCTACATTGAGTGTTAAAAGTGGCTGAATTATTTAGTTATGTTATTCATATACACATATTTTACACATGTATTTTGCTTATTACTTACCAGAGTACATACTGCCTAAGTCTCATCTAGTCTGCGAAATGTTTTAGGCAGCAGTGATGATTCTGATGGTTTTCAATCAGTTAAACTGTATCAGAAAATGACAAGACTAAAGGAGTAAAGAATCAAACTTGAGCTTGACTGGCACTACATCAGGATAGAAGAATCACAGTTTTATTTATATCACAATATACTTTGTATTTTGTGCTGCTCTTAACAGTTAAATAATTTGATTCTTCATTGTGATTGGGTAAATCCAGCTGTCACTCACTCAGAGCCCCACAGAGGCAAACCATTTGGAGAAGTCTATGTTGGAGCAAACAGCTGCATTAAATAGAGAATGAATCCATATCACAATATTAACAAAAGATCACCACAACCTCACTAAAAGGACACCAAAAATTAATTCCTACCAACATTTCTCTGCACAGGGTATAAAGGTGTCAGGCCAGGACATGGGTAAATCTGTTGCTCCAAAGAATAGAGTAAGATACAGGTTCACACTTTTGAGATCACCTTCTTTAACTGCCCAGCCCCTTGAGCCAATTTGGGCCTTGTTGCTGCATGATGGAGAAGAAAAATACTCCTCTTTTTTGCCTCTGCTGCACAGTGACCTGAATACTGATTTCAACAAATAATTCTTGCTCTGTAGATGAGGATAGACTCAAGTTTTCGCTCTCTCTGTTTCCGGATTCATCATTTAAAATTCCCCTTTGGCCTCTTCAAGGTTACATTTGGAGTTGTGAGTGGTGCAGAATCATGTTTTGAGTGAAAACACTATCAGAAAAAAAGATGAGGGCGAGAAAAAAACAAGCAAAATGTGACTGCGCAGTTGAGAAAGAGCTGCAACCCCAGATTCACAATCATACTGGGAATCACAACACCTTTTAATAATTCAATATGAATAGAGAAGGAAAAATTCTGCAGCCAGCAAGCCAAGGAAATGACATGGAAGAATAGGAATCCACCGTTGTACAATCCATCTTACACGTGTCCTCGTGCCTGCTATAGGGTCAGGCTGTATACCAGTCTATATGAAGAATTCCCATAGCCTTAACAATCTCCTGTCTACTTGTTATTTATACCCACTCTCTTCTATACACTCTAGCCTAGCCTTCAAACACGCTCACTGAACTCTACACAAGTGCTTAGGTTTTCACAAATCATATGATATTTTAATACAATAATAATATACAAGTTCTAACAGGCTAGATCTGCCCTCAAAGATGATATGTACTATTAGTAGTAAAGTACAACCAGCAGCAGTTGATCCTACTCTGCAGGTTTCTTCCTGTACTATTTAGTACACAGTAAACAACCACAATGGCGAGGCAGTGCCAGCCTCTATGATTTTGCCTCTCTTGCTAACAACCCCACTTTACATCAATTATTCATTTGGAGACTGTGCATACATTTGTCCCGGTCAGAGCGGTCTGAGAGAGGAAGTGCTGTGGGGAGGTACAAGTCATTTGTGTTTCACCACTGGGCCTGTATACTGCAAGTCTGCCTTACACTTCAACAGTAGTAGTGGAATAGCACTATATGGAGGCAGAATCTTTTCCTTCTATTTCAGAAATGATATCTTTAAAGGAAATATTTTGCAAAGTAGACTTTTATGAATGCCATGACCCTGGATAAAGAGGAAGAAAATGGATGGAAACAATGTATGAACTTATGTTTCCTCATCATGGGTCAACAGAAAGTTAGGCGCTCAGGTTTTCACCTACCCCTTATCCTCACCCACTTACTATTTACTTATTTTCTTGTGATTATTAAAGTAAATTCAACAAGTAAATGAAAAATCCACTGCTTGTTGTAAGGAAATATCTCAGGATCAGTCAGTTCAGTCAATGGATCCACATATTATTATGCCATTTTAAATCAATATCATGGTTTAAAATGAACAAAATGTAAAATAATGATCTACGTAAATTATAGTTTTATAATAAATACCTTATGTCTCGTTTAAGTAAAAGCTCCTTCCAACAGTAAACATCTCAAACAGCTCCAATATCTCCAGTTATTCATATGTACCTCTCATCCTATTCCCATGTTAGATAGAGACACCTCTGAGTGTCAAGCTTGTCAGAGGTTGTGCTAAGGGTCATGGCCTTTATGCTAAGACACTTTCTTCAGGGAGCACTGTTTACCACATAAATCCAAACATGAGACTCAGAGCTGCACACATGCACACACACATGCACACATACATGCACGCACACACACACACACACACACACACGCACGCATGCACACACACACCCACACACACACACACTACACTGTCTGGTTAATCATATGAAGATGAATTGGAACATGGTAAAAATGACTTCATGTGAAATAAGCATTTGAATAGCAATGATACACGTGAGATAACCTCCATAAACGGTTTGTATCTATTAATTAGAGAACTAACGTCATGGCACCAAACACCCTCATATCCTCAAGCTAAATTAATATAATGTAAAACCATTTAATAACATTGCAGATTAATGCAGAGTAATCTAATTTACTGAAGTTTAAATGTGACCCCTTGAGGCTCAATTATTCATACAGTTGTTGGTAAAAAACTAAATGCTTTGAGATACTAGTGAAGTCATAAATCAAAGTGTCTCAACTGTGTTTTGTTTTGGATGATTCACAATGTTATTTCTTACAGTATTTTTGCAACCTCCGCAGTCTGGCTGTATTACTCTTACTTGACTCTTTCTTGACATTTTCTATAACCATGGTGCTTGCTGCACTTAAGAGAGCATTACTTTGGTTTGCTTTTCCACAGACCTATCTATTTACTCTGACATCTGCGGCGCCTCTCATTTTTCTGCTACGTCAACTTCAACTTGACTTTGTCTTAGATAAATCTGTAGAGACAGACTTAGTGAGCCACGCCTTCCACCTCACATCTTAAGGATCACATGTGACATAGGCTCTGTGCACACATGCATTTGTCCAGGGTGACACACACATGACCAAGCTCCACAGTCCAAAGATCAAGAACTGTTAAGAGATTTTCAGCTTTTATTTTCTCTGCATGAATGCTATGTGTATTATTTTGTTGTTGTTTTGTTCCACTGCTACAGATAATTCACTCAAAATCAAACAAGTTTGTGTGCCCCTAGCAAGTCTGGGGCATCTACATAAAAATAAATATTTACACATCACTAAAGACTACAAGACAACTGATTTGCCAAAGTATATGTCAAAATATATAATGAAGAATGCTATTGCTAAAATCAAGGGAGGACGGAGTCAGAACCCGTGAGTATGAGAGTGTGAGGTTTGGTAACATACTGCCATATTATATATATATATATATATATATATATGGAAGCCCAATGACAATAGTGTCTACTTTGTGAAATTTGCAGTTCCCATTCTGCATTTTGGTGATGGAAAACAAAGAAATCCTGTTAATATGTGTACAAGTATATAATAAATGGCATAATGTTAAATAGAAAACAGTGCTGTACATTCGCATATATTATCATCATAATATTTCCTTCTTCAGGGCTGCGGGGGCGTTGATGAGTGCATAGACGTGAGTGGTCCACCTGCTGGTAGGAGGCGACAGCTCATACACAGCAGTAGACACAGTATACAGTATATGTGGGAGTGCACCTGCACCAGACCTCCCCATTATCACCACCAGAATAGTGCCATCATCACAGGCTTCACAAGAGAGGAGAGAGGGCAGGATGTGTATGCAGCAGACAGATGCTGTGAGGCTGTGAGCATGCCACTGGGCCTCAGTGTTAAGCCTGTACTGCATCCATCCAGTATACAATATGTGAAGGACAGGGAGAACTCAAAGAAACAACACACGGGCACTTTTCTATATTCACCAGAGATTGGGGATGTGTGTAATGTCACTTTTTTTTCTGTTGTTTTGGAGATAAGCAAAGTTAGAATCTTGAGCGTACTGTTTTCAATAGGCCTGCCATGATAACAAATTTTGAAGTACGATATACTGCTACAGAGCTATACTGCGATAAATGATCATGTTGAAACTACTTTATGCCACTGACACAATAACAATAAAGCAAGATAATATCAATACATTTTTTTTTTACTAGGCAATATCATTAACAAGCCTGAGCTGGAACAAATACAGAACAGAATCAACCAATAATTAACCATAGAAGTACAACCTTCTACAGCTCAGATCTTATCGTATTACAACTAAAATACCCAAAATCTTACCCCAAAAGTTCTTTAGTATATTGAACAATACGTCAATATAGTACTTATTGGGACAGGCTTGGTTTTCAATAAAAATAAAGCAAACTTCAATTAAAATTTTTCAAACAAATGGATGCTGTTGGTTCATTTTATAGTACATTCACATTTTGTGCAATACAAGAACCTCAACAAGACACAGGCACAGCACATTTCTGACATGATATATCATCCCCCAACAGATTTTTGTCAGTATCACCTATCCCTAATATTCACACATGTCTAGAGCTATTATTTCTGTAACAACTGACAGTGATGGCTATGATTGCATGTAATGTTGGATTGTTAATCGTACATATGATGGGACATATCCAGTTGAGCGCTAATGATGGAAATAAGCTTTGACTAAAAATGTTTTATGTGTTTTTGTATTTCATTGTTTTTATTCAGCATTGTCCCTTTAGCAAATAAATAAAATACAACAATTAGCTATATGCAATGTCCACTTTGACCCTGCTGAAGTACACTATACTAAAAATACCTATTACTTTGGGTTAATTTAAGCCTGTTTAATCATTCACTCTCATGAAGGCTGAACACTCCTTAACTTAACTCTTTCTAAATGCATAGCCACTTGTGACTACGAATCCTCTTGATTGTAGTGGCCATATTTTTGACCGTAACACAGCTATAAAAACTATATTGTGTAACTAGCCTTGTGGAAACGGTGTGGCTAACTGGGGAGCTCCTTCAAGTCGTGAGAGGTAGAAATAGTGTTTGTGAAAGTGTGAGCAGCTTGTTTTATATTCCAATCACCTTGATCCTGCGAGTCTGCTGTTGTGCATTATAATGAAGCCAGGTTTCTTTTGCATGTAGCTCAGGTTCAAATCCAGGTGGCTATGTGGTGGAGATGAAATCGTGTATACAAAAAAAAAAAAAAAAACTACCCTGAGAGCTATTCCGCTTCTTTTTCTTGGGCATTATTTTAGACTAACAAAGGGACAGATGTCGTAACACAGCGCTCCAAAGGCAAAGTAATAGCCCAGGCCTGTTCTTATTCCAAAGAGAGGTTTCCAGTCATCTGCTCCACACGGTCCTTGAAGAGCCAAATGCATCTAGCCTTGCCTTATGAAAGGAGAATACACACAAGGAAGTAGACAGTAGAGCTAATATATAGTCACTACCACATGCTTCTTAGCTTTCAGACAAGGCCTCTGTCTCACACAGCTCTATCCCCACAAGAAGCAGTCAAACACACAGTAGTGTCAGAGCCAGACAGCGAGCAGTGGCACAGACCCCAGCCATATATAAGATCACTGCCATGTGCCACTCTGACAGCGGCGCACAAAAACTACAATTCCCATGATGCCAGGCGACAGCCCGATTGTTCACCCTCAGCAATCATGTCTAATGTGTCCCCAAGCTCCCGCACCAAGACCTGACTTAAAGTGTTGTATTCTGGGAAATTGAACATAATCTACAGGGTGAGTGTAGCAGATGTCAAGAAACAATAAACACTGCAATATGCTGCAAGGAAAAAATGTTATATTACTGAGCAGGGCTGAGCTTTGCAGCTCTAATGGGACGTTGTGTGCTGTAATTTAAATTAAAGGGCTTGTGCTTGATTTTAATATCTTCTGCTTAAGAAAAATGCCCATAAAATTATGCAAGGGTATTGTAAATCCAAATAATGGAAAAAAATAGATTGGGACTGCATTTTGCAAAGCATTTTGTTTGATTATAACTAAGAGAGTAACTTGTGACAGAGACCTAGTTTGAGTCATTAGGCGCATAAAAAGATGGGTCTGAACCATGTGGAAACCCCTGAAAGAGACTATCCCATCCCTATCCACAGTTATTTCTGTGTTGTGGTGCAATATCAGAGTGGTAGGAAGCACTGAGTGGGTGGGGTGAAAATTAAAACTAAAACATGGTTTATGGTTCAAGTACAGGTCCTTTATTGGGAGCCACAGCCAAAAAAAAAAAAAAAAAAAGAAGAAAAATAAATCTCACAAGAATCTCCTAATTAAGTAGGTCCAATGTATCAAATGTAGTGTAAAATTAAGTGCTATCATTTATCAACTTCACTCTGTTCAAAGTATGTGAAGCAGGGGACCAAACTTCAGCCTGTAAGGTTAGTGGATAAATGGGTACAATTTGGAATCATTTCAGGATTTAATTCTCATTATTCAAGTTTGACAACAAAATTGCACTAATCAGTTGGCTTTATCTTTCTTGTGCAGGTGGGATTTTACATGCTTTGCTATGGGCCAATTCAGTTTGCACATTTCTAGTGGTAAGTGAAACCAGAATATGCAGACAAGGGAAAACATGCAAACTGTACACATAGAAATTGAAGGGCCTTCTTGTTTTGAGGCAAGTCTTAACCACTGCACTGTTTAGTCATAATTGTATTGTACAGGGCAATGGTTTTCTACAGGGCAAATGTCATACACTTTATCCCAATAAACAATAAACACAACAGAGTGCTGGTGGGGGAAACTGACTTGTTATATTGCTGAGCTGGGGTAACACAAGATTTATGAGCTTGCACAGCCGTATCAATTCTAAGCGGGAGGGATTGATACCGTTTGGAGCTAAAAACTCCTCTAGCCAGGACATTAACTCAGCAGATTTGTCCCTGTCTTTACAAGCTTGTCAATTATTTAAAAAGTGCAACACAACAGAGGGAGAAGAAATAGCACTGGTTGTGTGGAGCTCATTTACACTTCACAACCCCCAAGTGTGTTCAAACTCTCCAGTCTTTCATCCCTTATATATGTGTCTTAGTGCTAATTCACACCACTGCCAACACGAGGCCCCCACAGCCAGCGGAGATTTGGGCAACAAGGGAAACTAAGAGAGGAGGAGGTAAAACAACATTGTTCATAATACCATTAACAGAAAGGTGTGGGTCAGGAGGTGTTGGGAAAAAGGAGCCATGATGGATATATGAAGTATATATTTCGAAAAAGAATATTAAGTCTATAAATATACTTCTTGGACATAGCGGTGGGCAATATTGACCAAACTGCATGAAAAGAAATGCGCTAAAACAGCTTTAAGTCATGTTATAATGTTGTTATCTCCTCAAAAGTGGAGATTGGTTTTGTTTCATTCACATATGTTTGAGTAATTCTCATTAGCCTGTCTAGATCTCCAACGCTCAAAACGACTTCCTGTATAACCACATGAGAGAAGAACTAAATACTGTATGAAGGATTTGTGCATTAAACATGTATGAATGAAACAAAACACAACTCCTGGTGTGTTTGTGATGAGGAAACAACACTATAACACACATTAAAAATAGCCCCTTTAAGTATTGCTCAGAAAGTTACTGGACAGTAACATTTACCAAAAAATTGCTTGAAACATCCCTGTAAAATATTGCACTGCAAATTTGTTTGGTATGGTTTGGTTTGCTAGCATTTTTATTTGTTTTTATTACCATATAGTTGATATGCTCTAATAATTTTGTGAATTGAAGTATTTTTGCTAAATCTTCTATCACCTTTTGGATGCACTGCTTACTTTAGACAAACCTACACTGATTCTTTTCTTTCTATTTTATTTTTATGTTATGCTTTTTATTGTACAAGTTTGAACAACACTAAAAGTGGTTAGAAGTAACTGTACAGATAGTATTGGCTCAGTTTATGGGTGAGTGTTAGTGATAACGAAATGTATTCAGTATTTTCCAGGTATGATTTATGTGTTAACATTTTTCATCATATTATTACACAGTATGTCATTAGATCATTGAAGATTTGGGGGATACAGAGCCAGACAACTATGTAATTTATTCACTGTTGGCTAATTTAGAAACACAAATTTAACACATGCCAAAAAAACCTAGCAAAAAACAAGAGGATGTATCAAAACAAAAAGCACACTCTGCAATATTCTTGCATCATGCCCCTAACTCCCCTAATCCAGTCAACCGTGTCATTTTACTTCAGAACTCTCTCTGTACTTTTGACCAACTACTAGATTCATTAACATACTTATCTCTGCCACACAAAACAGCACCTTGCACCTCTATTGTGGAGTTTGGTGCCCGCTATTTTCTGATGCAAAGTCGTCATGGCGCAAACCGTTCTTCTGAGTAAGCGCCAAGGCTGAAGTTCAGTCCTTGTTAGTAAAGGGAGAGAGAGAAAACACACAAATGTCAAGGACCCCAGCCTCATCCAGAGACACAAGCAAAGGGTGTGAAAAGGTCTGTTCTGCACCAGTTTCAATTTGATGAAGTCAGGAAGCAACAGTCAACCTATAGGAACTGTGATATGGGAAAATATAGGAGGCAAATTGGAGACATAAGTTTTGCTACCATTTTATAAAAACTACACCTTAATTAGCCTTAAAGAGTTAATGGTTAATGTTTTTAATAATGTAATAAATTAGGTATAGTGGCTTTAAAGGTGCACTGTTTAACTTTACTTGTCTCGATGGAGCCTGGAATGTTCCATGGTGTGTCTTTAAACATATCCATCTAGTATTTGTTCATTATGGGCATGTCTGCTGAAAAATACAGTTATTCCTCATGTGAATACGGGCGACTCTCCACAGATCTGAACTGTAAAGTAGCGTAGTGCGGTAAACTGCTTGTCTCCGTTGTGGTTTCATCTATACTCTGGAGAGAAGCAGGTGGCAGACCCACTACTAGAAATGTTATGCAGTGCACCTTTAATAAAGTGTAAAGAAAAAAGTTATAAAATACGAAAATGATTAGATCTGATTTTTAGTGTGTTTACAGACACAAAATAAAACCAATCTTCAAAAACATCTGTTGATATGTGTTAGTTAAATTGTGGATTTTGTGAGCAACTGTTGTTTTTGGAAGATAAAGTACAATGAGTTTAAGAACAATTAAAGTGGAGTTATGTGTTTTCAGATTTATTAGGTCAACGAGAGAGACAAGATATCAGATTGTAAAAAGACCTTGGCCTATAATCAGTAATTACAATTCCATCTGTCCCCAGTTCTGCCTTTTAAATGAACCCCATCCACTTCTCTCTTTAACTCATTTTAGTGTTTCACAGTCTTTCCTCGAGCAATTTTATGCACCGGCATCTGGAGCCAGCCCCAATCTGCCTGTTCCACTCTTAAAATATTTATGACAATGAAGTGCTAATTGATGCTTTTAAAGAAGGCTGGAATATTGTCTGCATTTGGCTGCAACATCAGTATCAAAACTACACCTGAATTATTCAAACAAGCAGCAGCTAAATAAAGACCACTTTGCTTGACTCTTATTTGATTGTAGGAGGGAAAAAGTACATGTCGGTAGAATGTTTTGAATGCATAACAGTCCTAGGACAAGAGAAAATGACTGGGGCAGTGATAACAGGGTATAAAATGATTACACACACTGATATATATGCTATACATTATACATGAATTCAAAGTTAAACACAAAAATTACAAGTTCTGAATTCAAGCAGCAACACCCATAGCTGTAATGGGATGAGACACAATTCCTCCGAGATGAGAAAGAAGATTGGGTAGACGAAAACGAGCCCCAACAAGATTTTGATAAATAAATCATGCAGTTTTGTTAACAATTTTGGCCATCTTTTTGCTGTCATTGTTGTAGCTGTATTTTTGAATGCTTTCTCACCAGAATCTCACCCTTTTCCTGTTGGTGACAAATGCAATACAAGGAAATCATGTATTACAATATTATTTTCCACATGTGCACACCGTCTTGTGGCAATTTATCTTTCACGATCTCGGGTATGAGTTGCATTCATGGTTGTATTACACTGGCAGCAGAAGCATCAAAGTGTCTCGCTGCAGTCAATAGCTTTTGGATTTTTTGCTTATAAATATGTATATAAACTCTTTAAAATCCTGTGTCATCAGATTGTTCAAAATTCTGTAATAGAAAGTGAAGCAGACATAATATATTTTCAGTGATTAATAGATAACAGATCTAAATGGTAATGGTTTTACGACATTATAACAAAAAATATAACTATTTTGAAGTTCTTGGGTATAAATATTAGTTTGCTTCTCTGTTAAGAAGGATGGAAAAATACAATGATGAAATGTAAAATATGTCTAGATGAAGTGGTAAAATGTAAAGGAATTTGTCCAGTTAAACCTAAAAATCTGGATTTTTTTTGGTCAAAAATGCTAAATGTCTATCATAATCTCTTCTTAAATTAAAAATAATGTAAAACACAATTATAAATGTTTTTTGATAGCACTCACATGTATTCTAGTGGTTATTTATTGCTAAATTTCCCTTGATTTTTTCATATTTTATCATATTCTGAGGTTAATCCCAGTTTCACCATTGACATCACATTAGGTTTCACTTCCTTTTGCCTCTAGCTGCCTCCAAAATGTTTTTGTTTACACATTTTTAAAAGCTCTATAGGCCTGTCACCAATCACAATAAATACTATATCGACTAATACTTTTTGGGGGTCAATATTTATCATAGGTACTTTTTCCTTGCATGAAAGGGAACCATTTATGATTCTGTACAGGTACAAACTCATTATGCATTCTGTTCTTTATTGCAGTTTGTGCTTTTTAATATTGTAGGCTCGATTTAGAACATTTTGGAGGATAATTCTGCTTTGGTTTAGTTTTAATATGACCGTTTATCATCTACAGTCTAGTCATTCACATCGACGGTCTGGTATTATAACATTAAAACATAGATCAGAATATTACTTAATCTGAACCCTTTAAACATTTGGCATGTATATACTACAGACATTTATTATAGTGATACCTGAGTCAAAATACCTGGTCATATTATTAGGCTGTCCTTTGCATACAGGTGTAATTAAGATCCACACTGCTGCACTGGTTTGTGTGAGTGCGGTGACAGACAGCGGGGCTCTGATAAGACTTGCCAGGACACAGCACACAGAGATATTACAGTGTGTGAGCTCAGATGTGGTCCTGACAGGAGGCCCTCATTAAAGCAGGCTGCTTGGAGGCAAGACCTGAGAGGACTGACACCACACAGCAGCCTTCACAATCGAATCCTATTCTTGTTGTTCTCTCCCTCATCCTGCTATAACTACATACTTTTCATTTCTATAGCATGAGGAGCTGAAAGTTTGATTTGAGGCGGGTAACTTAATCCAGTGTAATCTGAAGATGTAATAATTACCTTGAGATTATGTCATGATATTTGACAGAAGTGAACTGCAGCAGTGAAAAGAATCAGTCAATCAATCAAACTTTATTTACAGAGCGCATACAAAAAAATCCAACACAAAGTGCTTTACAGTGATTCAAAACAATCCCACAGGATCTTTACAATGGCACTTTAACACAGAGGAGGAAAATATAAACATACAGGAGGAAAAAAAGAAAATGTTAAAGTATTGCATCCAGTTTAAACCCAGCCAAATCAAAACATAACCTACTGCTTCGCAAAAAAAAACAACAGATGATTTATGGGCAAGCTCAAAAGATAAGTCATAAGGGAAGAGAGGAAATACAGACTGTAATATTTTGCTACACAATCTGTCACCCGTTTGTATTCTTTATTGCAGTCATATTTTTGTGATGGCGTTTATTGCAGATATTGATAAATCTGTATTTTTATTCATTGTGCAGCCCTAGGGCATACTGGGTATAAGTAAAATGGCAAAGCCTAGTTTATTAGGACTAGCAGTCTGTGTGACATAAGCTGCTTTCTCTTCTTTCTCCTCACCTCTGCTCTGTGTGTGGCTATGCCACTCCATCTTAAGGACCTACGAAGTCTCAATGCCAAAAGGGCACATGCCCAGGTGCCGCTAAAGTCGAATTGCTGTCCTCTGCACAAAACCCCCAGTCGCCTGGGGAGGAGGGCTCAGGAGAGGAGAAAAAAAAGAGAGAGAGGAGTTGGACAGCAGCTCCTTCCCCTGTCCCCTCCCACCTAGCCTAAGATCAATGGTATTCTCATTGACATTGACCTTTACATACCAATTAGCCACTTAATCACAAATTAATTATTAATATTATAAAAACCAACAGGGCTTAGGTTGTTTGTCTCTTTCACCTCATTATCACCAGCTAATGATCATCCCTGCATCTCATTTTCCGCACAAAGCTTGGAGGTGGCATTACTGCACATATCGAAAGATTTCTAAAGGCCAAAGCGATGGACATTTATTTCATTTTATTCCCCCTCCTTTGCAGGCTGTGTAATTTTCACCCCTGACCCCCTCAGTACATGTTGGAGTGTCCTGTGGATTTGAATCATTCACGTGTCCCTCAGACTACATTATTAAAAGAGTCTGCAGAGCCTCAACCTCCTCATGGCCTCATTCACAGGGAAATGGTAGACAGGCCAATGTGGAAATGGCTCATGGATGAGGAACAAGAAGTGATTGGTAAAACGTGACATGCACTGGGAAGTTGTGTCTTTACTCTGCTGCTCCAGTTAATTATTTATCCTCTTGTGTTTGGTGTCATATGATGCTTCGGTGCCAGAGGCTTCCTGGAATCACTCATGAGTATTGGCCACTAAATAAATGGCTTTTGGATTTGAACAGGCTCCTTTGGCTAAATAAGATGATTGGGATGCAACAACAGAGCCGATGTAATAATAAATCTGACTCACCAATCCTATTATTGGCAATGTCCTTTAGTCAATTTAGCTTCAAAGCCTTGTTTAGGCGGTAAGATAGCCCCATCTTTGCTATTTGCAAAAACAAACCATATAGCCTACTCTTTACCCAGGTAGTTGTCATTCTTACACTGAAAGTAATAGCATTTTCATTATAGACGTGATTTTGCATATGTATTCTTGTAAGTCAGTTTGATTAGCATGAACTTCATTAAAGGTGTATCTGCCACCTGCTTGTCTTCGTGGAAATATATTTGCTTTGTTTAAAATGTTCCACAGTGTAGATTAAATCTCTAAAATATATCTGAGGGAGACAAGCAGATTACAACACTACGCTACATTACAGTTCAGATCTGTGGAGAGGCACCCCTATTCACAGAAGGAATGATTGTATTTTTGAGCAATAGAAACACAATGATAATGAATAAATGAAGAAGGAAAGCAACAACATCTCCATGGAGTCAAGCAGGTTGCAGACCCTCCACCAGAAAAGTTGTGCAGCGTACCTTTAAAGTAGCAGCACTAAAAGTATACTTTACAAGCTCTAATTCATTTTGACTCTGAACACAACAAAATCACAGTGTGCACTATGTGATTTGCAGTTGTTTTGCATATTTCTGTCAGATCTTCTTCATAAGATATTTTCACTTTAGTAGTTAGTTATAGTCAGTGTATCTCCCATTTCTTTCTATTTTTAGCAAATCTTCAAAAGGTTGTCAGCCATTTTAGATCCCTGCTATTTACAGCGAGCTTAGTCAGATTTAAGGATTTGGGGTTTATGTTTCTTGCACTTATCTTCAATGTTCCTCTTTTGCAGATCTGGTCCATCCGCACTACCTCAGTCTCACTCTCTCCTGAAAAGTGTAACAATGCAGCGGTGACAGGGCGCGAGAGCTGCGTCTGACACTGGCATAGGATTAAGCACATGATCATTTAAGAGGGAAATCTATTCTGCTTCAAAGAGAACTTTCACCAGCTCTTAGAGATGGGTAGGGAGTTTGTGCTGCTGCAGGTTTTGTCATCTCACTTCACTTGCATAGGGATTACATTCGGATTTTCCATATCTGTTACTGCAGCCAGCTACTGATATGAACCGCAAAATATTGGAAAAACACAAAACAGATCGTAAATACTGCCAAATCTGAATGAAAAGCAAACATGTTATAAGGGTTCATTGATTATGATCGTGTAAATGATTTATAGGCCAGTCATGATAATTCCTTTAACTTCTTAGGTTCATTTTTAAGACAATGTAGTCAAGTGTATTTACCTTGTTGACATGTTTTGACCAACCCCGGTGACAGTTCTGAAGATGGCTCGCAGCAGCAGCCAAAACATGTCAACAAGGTAAATACACTTAAATACATTGTCTTAAAAAGAACCTAAGAAGTTAAAGTACTAAGAAGACATAATGAATATTTTTAGCATGATCATTTCTATTGTTCAATAAATGATAAATAGAGCAATATATTTTTGGGGCTTTTTGGAAGAGTTAGATTTATTTGTATTATTTTTTGGTAATATGACAAAATAGAGGGATTGAATGGGGATTCTGTGGCTAATTGTTGTTTAATTCACAGTCTTCCTAATGGTTATTGAGCTGGTTAAATATTTTTCTATAATATAGAGTGGAGCATGGATGCACTGAGTCTTTGAATGTTCTGTGCACTGTTCCTTTTGACATCTAAACTAAGAAGATCAAGTATCGCAGACGTTTTCTCCAGAGTTTTTCAGTTGCTCACAAAGGAAGAAGGTCTTCAGGTTGTACTGCAAATGTGCACTAGAAATGAATAATAATGTGACTTAATGACAAATGTATTTTCCAGTCCAATGCACTTTTTTATATAGCACATTGCATAAACAAAGTGCTGCACAATACAGAGAAAAAATTTAATCAATGGAAATATAGAATAAAGCTCTATTTAACTTCACTAGTCTAGGAAAATTCTCTCTTGCTGTGGCCTGAGACAAAAGTGGTAACCAGTAGGGCTGCGCAATTAATCAAATTTATAATTGTAATTTCAATTATTGCTCTGTTCAATTACTGAAATGTTGTAATCGAAAATAGAATTAATTACTTTTTGTTCAGAATGATGTGTGTTCATTCTACCCTGAAAAACTAGAGCAAAGTCATTGGTCTATCTACAGTGGCTTTAAAAACAAAAAAGTCATTACTTTTGTACAGAAGTAATTATTTTAAATAATTGTGCTTTCTGTTATAAGCCAAATAATTGTGATTATTATTTTTCCCATATTCGAGCAGTCACCATGTTGCTAAATATTCCCAGAACAGTCACAGTGGATCATTTTCCTTTAAACTGAGCAAAATGTGATTGTAAAAGGCCAATTTCAATTTACACACACATTTTTATTTACATATTTTACTCTAACCCTCTAAACAGTATGTTATGTGTGTGTTTGAGCAGGTTAAATGCCACTGAAGCATGATAAATGAGTCTGTAGTTGGTTCGCAGGTTAAGTGATTTGGTCTCATATTTAGGCATGCTTATCATAGGCTTTGCATGTTTTTGCTGCTAGGCACAAATTATGTGAGTGTTCAATTACAGCTGATGCATGGCAGGTTTTCAGAGCATTACGCAGGTTGTGAATATATGCAGCTTCCAGGGGACCATCACACTTGTCCACACTATACAGCCAAATGAAAACATCAAGACACTTTAAACACATCATTCATCAAACTGTATTAAAGATAATCACATCTGCAGTTTTCAATGTGGTAGTGATTTCTCTGGCTCACAACCAAGTCCCTTTATTGTGTATGTGTCCTTACGGTATTGTCAGCTTGTAACAATGTTGTATAGGAAGTAAATATGTATCGACATTTCTCATATTGATCAGTCTCTTTATTCGATTTTCCCCAAGGATGAGTGATTGTCCTGCATTTTACTCCCTGTGAGAACATTCATGTGTTAGATTTTTCAACAGATTTACAGTTTCAAATAAACACATACAATAAAAAATAAATAAAATAAAAACTAAAGTAAATGGGTATGCACAATTACTATTACTGTAATGATCATTTAGCCATATTGAAATTTGTAACAGTGACTAATTCTTTAATTTATTCTTTTATTTATTTATTATCTTTATTTTAAATACTGCGTCAGATTTACTGACTACTTAAAGACTTTAGTATGTTGCATGTTTTTTGCACACCTACTTTAATAGTTTTTTGCTGTTTTACATGTGCTTCTTTATTATAATTATAATTTAAGACTATATTGTGTCAGCCTTTAAAATGGCATGGTTAAAAGTTTTGCTTAAAAGCATTCCTCTTTTGCGGAACGCCTCATTAGTACATACTATGTTTTATTCATAATTTTCAATTTTAGGAGTGCCAGCATTGTTGTACTCTGTTGATGGCTTGTGTTGTATAGATTTTGTATGCTTGTTTACAGCTCTGAATACCAATGAATACTAAAAAGGTTGTTCATTTTTCGATAATTGCAAATAGCATAGAAGCAATTATGGCATGTCACAGCGTAGTATACATTCAGCAGACAACTTGTCCTTTCCAATTCAGAGCTGTTCTGACAGATCTTCCCTTGTGCCCACTCTGTGGCTCACTGGTTTTGAGGAAAAGAGGAATGCAGAGTACAAGACGGACACTATGTTTTAAAATACAACTACAGTGACAAGAAGTCTGCATGGTTATATACCACAAATACTCTTGGTCAAGATTGGTCAAAAATGTTATATGTGAAAATGAACAACACATTTTAACACACCTGCAGTATAACATAGAACATCCTTAATGATCCATGAGTACATATCTTTAAATCCAAAATGTCAAGTCAGACAGCCAAATGTCCTGCTGGAAACCAAATACAAGAGAGGCTTCCACAACATTGTTACAATTATGAATGGGAAATAGTAAATCTAGCATCCATGTATCAGCCAGGCTCCCTACAATGTGTTATTTGAGGTGCAAAATGGAATCCAGAATTTGCCAGCAAGCGAACAGCTACCATTGACATCCAGTACTATCACTACATTATTTTATGTTCTTTTTTTTTTACTCTGTTTTGGGCAGCTAGCTATATTTTGGCATATTATGAATTGTTAACCATTTGTATGTATTACTTAAATTACATTACATTTGTATGTATTACTTGTATGTATTACTTAAAATACAATATTTAAACAATCTCAAAATGTGTATCAGTTTTTCTTCAGCATTCCTCGTCTTTATGTGTAAAGCCCCTGCATCTCTGCTTCCATAACAGGCCTTTCCCCTTAAAAGTGACTCCAGCTATATTCAGACACATCAACATGGAGCGATTCAACTCAACTGTTCAAACAGAAATAAGCAATCTGATGGCAGCCAGAAAAACATGCTGTTTCCCATTTGCCCCCCAGGTTATCTGGAGCAACATATTTACTGCATACAGGTTTCCAGATCAATTTAAGAGGGGCTTGTTTATGTTCTTTTATGACCACTTCCATCAGACAGCTTGTAACATTGAAATCTTCAAGTTCTAGTCAAAGAAACGTGAATCTTATTTTGGGTCCAGTGGGTCCCATGGGGTTCTGTGTCCCCTGAAAGATAATGCATACCAAGCTACATTACAATAATGTACCCTCATTACAAATTTCAGCATCTCCATTGCTCTCAATCACCCATTACCTTGACAGTCAATATAGCTGCAGCCAATTACCGCGTATGCAAATAATTGATGGACATGTCTGAAGTGTCTGAATCCCATCACCTGAAAGTTGCAATATTAAAGGTCTGAGTTTGATACAAGGGGCTAAGGGTCTGAGCTGTTAATATAGTGTGTAGCCAACGGAGAATAACCTTGTGAACCGCGGTTTGATCCATCACACCGAGTTGTAGTGACACGCAGAAAATAATAATGCCAGAACGCGGGTGCAGAGATAGCCTTGTGACCCAGGTACAACTCATAAACTGCACTGCGGCATCAGCTGTATTAATATCATAATGTCATGTCCATGTTGCCTACATAGTCCTGATGAATGTCCCTCTCCCTTGGAACCTAGAGTTGGGCAATTGAAACATGTGCGCCCAATTGCGCATCGCTTGTGCCTTGAACACACAATCATGCAGCGTACAGCATATTAGATAGGATATATTTCATATTATCTTCAACTTGACCATCAAAGATCGACAGCCGCAAAACTGGGTGGTGTAAACCAAAGCCAGAGGGTGCAGCCAATGGGGTTTGCGTCGAGGGATATTGACGAGATAAAAAAAAAGGTGTCAGAAGAAAAGTTAAAAGTAGCCTACTTACCCCGTTTGAACATTTTGGAGGCTTTATGTGCTTGTCCTCTGCTGCCCTCTGAGATTCATCTACTCCTATATTCCAGACTTGAAGTTGGAGAGGTTGTAGTTTTGAAGATATGGATCTCGCCTTTTCACAGTCACTTACGCTTCACTGCACTGGATCTCACACTGCAGTCTGCATACGACTAAACACACGCCGAAAATAAATGAGAACACCTTCAAAGTAAAGTTTGTAAAATAATAATTGCAAGGCTCCTAAAACATCACATAAAACATGAACGCGAATCTCCACCGCGTAAAGCGCGCCCTGGACCAGCACAGCCAACTCCTTTTCGGAGGACGCACAAAGCTCCAGAGTCAGTTTTGGGGTGTCGGACGATTAACAGGGTATCTCCACAAATGGGCAAATGTTTAAATCATCTAGCCAGCCTCAGTCTCCTTCGCTGCTTCTCCAGATCCACAGGAATTGTATCATATTCGTTAAAATCTCTAATTAACATAAGTTA
Source organism: Odontamblyopus lacepedii (assembly GCA_034769755.1). Taxonomy (NCBI): domain Eukaryota; kingdom Metazoa; phylum Chordata; class Actinopteri; order Gobiiformes; family Gobiidae; genus Odontamblyopus; species Odontamblyopus lacepedii. The sequence continues at coordinate 22,057,386 of CM068357.1, read as the reverse complement.
TTTGGATTCCGCCTCTGATGTTGGATTATGGACGCAGTCTCCTCAAATCCTCCTTAATGTTGCAGACTTTGATGTCTTCTTTAGAATCCCCCTTTCCTCGCTCGTCTTTCCACTCTCAGTTGTTACATTTCTAATGTTGTCTAAGAAAACCTTTCGTCTTTACGCCAATGGACCAGATCGTGGCTGCTTGACGCGCGCGACGCAGGACAGTGTGTTGTAGTGGCTGCGTGGCTCCAGCGGGCAGCATCCTGCTCAAAGCCTCTCACTGGCTGCCTCCCTGCGCCGTGCAGCTACAGACACTGGCCCACACCGCAGGAAACATGATAGCGCACAGCACCAGCAAAAACACGCCTAGACGCCAGTGAACTCTGAAATCAGGACAGAGCTAAGATATGACAACTAGATGCAAATGTACCTGGAAATTATACTTTTTGGCAAAACAGATCATATTTTATGAATATTCTCAAGATAGGAAATAGCAGCTTACTGGCACGCAAATGCCAAATTTGTTTAAATTAGGTTACTGTAGGAAATATTAGGTTTACGCCTGTGTTTCATGGTCATTTTAATTTCCCCTGGTGACGGGGAGAACAACTTTGTGCAGCCTGCATAAAATCAAAATAGCCTAAGTGGGTGCACAGTGAAAATAGGCTATATTTTCATCCAAAATTGAAATCTACCACAATTTGATTAGTTCATTTATTTATTTACTTATGGTAGGCCCATTTATTTGTTTATTTAGTAAATGCTTTAGCCTATAGCGCCCTTGTTCGGAGTTGTTCAGTGATGTATAACATTGATGTTTTAAAATAGGGTGAGTATTCATAATAGACTTCATTTAGCCTATGATGGTCTCCCTCCGTTCAGTGACAGCGATCATCTCGGCGCTCTACTCATTTTCCTGGCATTATCGCGTTTCGATTGGTTTCGTCTTTCCCTTCCTCACGTGTGTTGTGTTTGGATTAAAAAGATGGCTGCTCCCGCGACCGACGCGCAGGTTGTTTCTGTCAAAAAGGCAACAGGCAAGTATTACGGCCATTAAAAACATATTTTTTATGTTTATACTGATGTTGGCCGGGCAGGGCGTGTTGGGCTTCACAATAATGTGAAAAAAGCATAAGAAAAGTATCACGGGGTTTGTCTCCGCTCATCTCATCCCCTGAAAATGAATTAAAATATGAACCATCCATTCATAGTAGGGGGATGAGGCAAGGTGGATAAGTGTCTTGCCCAAGGACACAACATGCTACCGGTGGGAACTGTGATCAAATTACTGCTTTAGGTCCGTGAGCGACCCTTCTGAGCCGCAGTCACTTTAAACCCATTAAGCTTGGATTGTTCCAGTTTACTAAAGGCTTTTTTAGTGGTATTGAGATTTACAAAATAATACAACCTATTATTAACAGGCTAATGAATTACAAATAATATATGATAACATCTTTAATACGTAGTATATTATGTTACTTGTGTCTTCAGTGAGAGGACCACGAAGAGTAGCCAATCAGATCCCTGATGAAATCCTAGAAGACCCTGAACTTCAGGAGGCTATCAAGGCCCTCCCTGCAAATTACAATTTTGAAATCCACAAGACTGTGTGGCGAGTGAGACAAGCAAAGGCTAAAAGAGGTAAGATTTAACATATCCCTTTGCTTTGCTTTTTGAATAATAAAGAAGTCTCATTGAGAGGTAACATCATATCAGTGAGCAAACGAATAGGTAATTTTGTTAGCCAGTGTAAACTGCCTTTGTGAATTAACCTATTTCCACAACAGGCCTAATAATGTTGTAGATTAGGGCTGGGTGATATGATGGAAAAAAGCAGATTGTGATCTGATGCCTGTCATGTCATATCATGTTTCAGTATTTTAGAACATGCTGCTTTCCCCCATTCTCTAATTTTATTAGTCAGCCTGTCATGATTTCATGATCTCAGTGAGTGACAGGTGGATTTAGCCAATAGTTGTAGTTAATAATTACCTCTTAAAGACACAATTGAACTTGGTTTTGGAAAATTCGGAATGTGGCCATATGCCACCATTAATGTAGCTTGTGGGTATTGTTTTGTTTTGTTTTTTTCCCCAAGACAGCAATAAAAGCATGCCATAGGTATGCAATAGGCACTCATTGCATTGTGCTGTGAGAGTGATATACTGCTTTTCAGTAATTGAAAGTTGTTTGTCTCTAGACCCATGACAGCACATAGGTTACACTTTCAGTTGGGCCTGCAGTTTGTGGTTCACCTTTTGTTTAGTAATCTGTCGATGGACAGAGCTCTTTGCCTTTGTCAGCTGTGGCAGAGGTGTGTTCTGAAACCTTTGTGTGTTAATAAACTTGGCCTTTTCTCTGTAATGACCTGTCTCTCACTGTCTGCATGGGGCGTGCCTGTGATCCCTTAACCTTTCATCTGTAAGACACACTGCTGCTCCTCCTCTCCACCCTGCATCTATCACTCCATCTATCACTCTATCTCTGGGTATCCTTTCTCTGGCTCCTATAGGTTTTGTTTGTACCACTGTTGATTGTTAAACGTTTTGCAGGCCCAGACATGATGATTATATAAGGGAAGGTATATGTATGCTGAATACTTGTCATTTACGAAGGATATGAATTTATTTATGGATTTAAGACAATTTCTTAAACCAAAAGTTTGACAACAGGTGTTAGTAATTCCTGGTTTAGTCCTGGTCTAGTCCATCTTTTTAGTTAGCTAGTTGGGTTTAGCAATTTGGTTTGATGTTATCTATGTAAAAGTGTGAATGCATCCTTATTGTTGTTTTTATCACAGTTTGTACCGTGGCTAAGAAAGTTTCCACACTACCTTTAATCCCTTCTATTAAACATTGTGTGAAAACTTTAATTGGATATTAGTATTGGTATCTAGTAGGGCTGGGCGATATGGACCAAAAAATATATCTCGATATATTTTGCTATATCTCGATATACGATATATATCTCGATATCTTTACAGGAAAAAATACAGCCCCCCCAAACTACTGCAAAAACAAAAAAACAAATTTTATCTGATTAATATTCATTTAGTTCTGCACTTAAACACTCTTGACACCCCTTTTTGGACCCTCACCCACAGTTTAAGAACCTCTTCTTTAAGAGGACTTCCACTGACACAAAACTGCTTCAAAGTGAATAAAGTGTGCAGGATTTTTAAACCTCTATTTTCAAATTCCAAACTGGAGTTACGTTCTCTTGTTTTAAAGTGGTATTTAGTCTCTGCACATTTACCAAATCAAACGCACAGTGTGACAAACGGATTTATTTGGCATTTGGCACAGGCTGCAGAGAGAAGCCCCGCACGCTCCCGCGCGCTCCCGCGCACTCCCGCACGCTCCCGCGCACTCCCGCACGCTCCCGCGCACTCCCGCACGCTCCCGCGCACTCCCGCACGCTCCCGCGCACTCCCGCACGCTCCCGCGCACTCCCGCACGCTCCCGCGCACTCCCGCACGCTCCCGCGCACTCCCGCACACCGGGATGAGTTTATTGGCAACAGCAGCGGCATTAATGAAAAATGACCGCACTCAGTATTCAGACCTTGAGTTCATGACAAGACCGAGTCCAAATGCGCTCGAGTCCGAGACAAGACCAAGACAAAAGCCAAAGCTCTCGCTTTGTCCAGCGGCACGCGAGTGTCTGTGAGTGGTGGGGCAGGTGTGGGTCCTGCTGCGGGGGCTCCTCGTTTAAGGGGGCGTGGGTGTGTTTTGAAGCGGAGTTTGTTCGTGATATCTGCACACACGCGGAGCTCGTGTGCTGGGGTCGTGCGCGATCGGAGGTGTCACGTGGTTGCGCTCGCACTGGGAAACGTGCATTTAGAAAGTTTAACTCGTCACGTTGCGTCTGTGCGCAGCTCCTTATTGTGGCTGCAGAAACACTCGCACAGATGCGCCTGTTTGGTTTTCCACGTTCGCACGACGAAATATTTGCTCGCAAATGCGAGTGAAATGGGCGCACTGCAGAGCCCTGGTCCTAGTCCTGGTTTAGTCCGTGGCCGAGCCCCGGGCTTTGCGGCCGCGTTTAGTCCTGGTTTAGTTCTAGTCCTGGTTTAGTCCGCGGCCAGCTCCGGGCTCCGGGGAGGAGCTCAGGGGACAAAAGCAGGAGGCGGAGGCGAGCGCGGCACAGAGAAGGCGAAACAAGCGAAGCGGCGAAACCAGAAGTAAACATAAGCATTATAGCGATATATCGATATGTCAGAATTCATATCGAGTTTCAAAAATATCTCGATATATTTTAAATATCGAGATATCGCCCACCCCTAGTATCTAGTGTAGCCAGATACTTTTTATTCCAACAATTATACTCCTGGTTCCTAGTAAAAGAAAAGAACAAACAAAAAATAAACAGAAGTGTACTACAGACTCCTTGGATGTCCCCAGACCATGGCTGTGGGGTTCTGCTCCTTCATTAGGGTCCATGTGACTCTATAAAGGCTTTTACTTCCCCAGTGGAACAAACCTAAGAAATCCAAGATTCCCAGTCAAAGTGAGCCATTCAAGAAAGATACATTAGTGAGAGAACTGAGCTCATCAGGGCCCATGTGCAGACAAACATACTTGTAGCTTTCCATCCTGACATTAAAGACTGAAAGTGATTGACTCTTTTTCTAAAACAAAACTAAATGTAATGCAAAAAAGGGTTAAGTGTTGATGAGTAACACCTAGCAGTGCTACAATGACAACAAACATTATAAACAATAAAAAAAAACATTCTAAATTGTGATCTGGCTTACACACTTTACATATTATAAATGATGTTATCTTGTCTCGTTCTTATGGATCCATCTCTTGAAAATTGTCTTGTGAAAATTGTTTCTCGGCCCATTCCCACTGAGCAGAGCATCAAATGAAATACTTATCGGTGTATTAGAGTCTCTTATTACCCATCTCTGAGTTACATTATTAGACATATCATATGTGCCTATACACCCATATACTTCATCTTCATTTCAGTTTCACATTGTGTTGACTATAGTATGTAAACGTATCCTTATTAAATACTCAGTTTTCATCATAATTTGGCACTGTTGTGGGGCTGAAGTGTCTTCAGTAGCAGTGAGGTGATGTATGACTCATAATCAGCTGCAGACGTAGTGCCAGTCTTAGACATGGGACAGAGGAAATATACTGTATAGCCTAATGGCTATGCACTGACTCTGAGCTGTGGAGTTGGAGCCCGGATTATTGGTATGGACTGCATCTCCAGCAGTCCTTCTAAAATAAACCAACAGTATGAAGAGAAAATGCTCTGAAATGTCACTATTAGCTGTCAGTGCTGTACTCTGAACTAGAGGCAAAGGCTATGCATAGCACCAGAGTCGAGGATTTATTAAATAAGTTGTCGCTGTCACTCCAACACAGCCATATAACCTTGATATTTTGCATTTTCTATTTCCCAGTGGCCCTGCAGCTTCCAGAAGGACTCCAGATGTTTGCTTGTGTCATTGCGGACATTATTGAGAGGTAGGAACACTGAAATATATGAGTCACATCAATCCATCGCCAGTACACAATTGATTAAACTCTAAAAAAACAGAATAATGCTTCAAAATGCTGTGAAAGTTACTCTGCTTCTTCTACATTACTGAGTGAAAATGTAATGATAAAGCATGTTTGATGATCCTCTCTGGTTCACAATTAGAAAAGAGAGAAGAGAGGAGATATTATTATGTTGTTAATTACTTGCACTCTGGCAGACCGCTACACCAGCCAACATAGACTTTAAAGAGAAGGAGTTTATAGTGTATATAATACAAACAAACAATTTCTTTTCTTCAAGTCACTTCTAAATGTTTCACCCCAAATGGCTCTCTCATTTAACAGCAGGAGGGTGTGTGGTCGTTTCAAACCTGGTTTTATGATGGACACATGAAAGAATAGAGCGGCAAGAGTGGCAGTGAACATTTGTGAATAGCTTTATATTTGATTTCACTCAGGAAATTCATATCATCATAGAGCTTCTCCTTTGTGGTTGACATCAGAAAGTGACATAGTTATGCAGCACTTAATGATTAAAAAATTATGAAAGATTTTAAAGAAAATCTCTCTGCACTGGTATCTCAAAATTACAATAGATTGATTGATATCAAGGCTCAAAAATGCTGGATATTTTTTACTTTAATTGATTCGTGGCGGCACGGTGGCTGAGTGGCAACACTCAGGCCTCACAGCAAGAAGATTGCGGGTTCGATCCCCGGGTCGCCCGGGCCTTTCTGTGTGGAGTTTGCATGTTCCTCCCCGTGTCTGGATGGGTTTCCTCCGGGTACTCCGGTTTCCCCCATCAACCCAAAACATGCCTGCACCCCTATGAACTAACATCAAGGACCATGATGTCCACCCTCCTGTGGGCTCACCACCTGCAGAGGGGTTCATAGGGGGGGTCAGGTGCTATGAGTATTGGGCAGCAAGCTGCCCCCGCGACCCAGCTGGATTAAGCGGGAGAAGATGGATGGATGATTCTTGTTGTAATTGTATATTATATTATATATGGGCCTCTATAGAAAAGCTTTTGAGAACATGGGTTTGGCTTTGGCGGGCAGACAGGCAGTGATGCATATGCTGTCACCCTTACCATATGTTAGATCAGCTTTGATGTTTATCTCTTTTGTCATTCCTGCTTTGAGGTAATATCAACTCGCTTTATGTAAGAAAAGTATCGTGTTCAGTTTTCTGATCAGTTCAGTTTGATTAATATATATATACATCCATCCATCCATCCATCTTCTCCCGCTTAATCCAGCTGGGTCGCGGGGGCAGCTTGCTGCCCAATTCTCATAACACCTGACCCCCCCATGAACCCCTCTGTGAGTGGTGAACCCACAGGAGGGTTGATGTCATGGTCCTTGATGTTAGTTTATATATATATATATATATATATATATATATCCTACATTGATAGATTTACAAAGTTTTCCAAATGTATGAGTCCTGCCAACATAATTAACAGAGAAACTGTATAGAGCCAGGTCCGATGACTGAGTGAGAAAGCTGTTGTGGAGGCAGTTGGTTCTTGGAGGACCATGGAGGAGTTTGTGATTCAGCACAGCATGTGATGGAGGCCATCACCAGTGTACCTGTTGTCTCCTCTCATCTTGTCGTGCTGGTTGTATCTGACAGCGTACAGCCCTGGTGGTGCAGTCGTCCTGTCAGATTTAGAGGGTCTGTAAATTAAAAAGTGTAGCATCCAGGCGCAGTCTCCTGTCCATCAGCACACATGCTTTATATTGTGCGTGTCAGGTTGAATCATTTGTGTAGAGACAGCAGCCCACAGGCTCATGGGTAAATGTCAGCTGTGCCATTAGGAAGGAGCCTGGTGGAGCCTCCACGCCTCCTGCCCTCACACCGCCAGTCCTCACTGCGCCCACAGCACAGATGAGCTGTATCTCCACTCTGTCAGATATTGTCAATGTACCATATGCATTATGCATGTGCAATTGATCACATTTGAATCAAGTCACCATCCAATTGTGTATAATCACCAATCATCAGTGATGATCAGTTTGAGGCTTTTACAGTCAATCCTCTTTCAGAAGTTAATTGAAGGAATACATAGTGCTGTTTTCTGTGTTAAATGGTATGCTCTTGAGTCAGTTTTCAACCAGTCCTACCGTAGAGCATAAACTCTAAGAAATTGTTGGTTCTGATATCACCCACCACTATGATGCATACATGTGGCAGAAATGACATTGAAATACTTGGTCTTAGTTGTTATGGGCTTATGGCAGGGTGTTCACTGTGGTCCACATATTGAAACATATTTGAAAGCGTCAGTCCGGTGTTGATACTGTGAGTCACTGAGGTAACAGTGGGAGAATTACTTACATATGCAAACAGTTCTGCCTATGATCAGTTAAGCCAATTCAGCAAGATGCTTGAGAGCCAACAACAACTGGCCTGGCGGCCGAAATTGGCGTTCTTACTCTCCCTACCACCTTACATCTAACATTTCTCTTGTTCCATATGAAGATAAAAAAAACTCATTAGGGCTGTATACTGTTAAACATTTGATGGTCTTAGTTGACAAAAATGTGTATTAATCGAATAATTATTTAGAGTTAGAGTTTAAGAATTTATATTGGACAACAGCAGACAGGAGAATGTATAGTGTGAATTACGTGATGGGAGTTTGGGAGTTACTACCTTTTTACACATAAATACAGTTTCCTTGTTTAAATTGCTGCATTTGCGTGAACTCCCATGTATGTGTCATGAATGCTGTTTAGATGAGATGCATATTTTGACCATAGTAGTTTGGATTTTTATGCCATGCCCTCTTTTAATAGTCTAATCGGTCAACAGGCCATATCCAGTATTTTTTTAGTTGAGTAGAGCCCTACCACCCACAACAGGTCCCTCTCCCCATCTTTCTTCAGCTGTAGCCCTCCCCTATTTGTGTGTATCATGCCAAGACTGTGGCTCTGCTCCACCCTCTGGTCACCTAGATCCCATGTAATGGAGGTACATCATGTCCAGGCACTATGGGAGTTCTGATAGGTGCTGACATTGTGTAAAATAATTTCTTGACAGATAGCACTTTGGAAATGGGCTTAGCCGTCATGAAGGAACAATTGATTCCCTCAAGAAAAAAGGTAAAAGTAGTGTCTGTGACATGGACAAGACTGAACATGACAAAAGATCCATATTTTGTTTTTTATTTAGCTCCAGACCAGTCCTAATGTTTGGACTTGAGTATGAAAATGTAAAGACAACTGTATTTTCCCATTATGGTGTTATTGTTGACCTAAATGTGATCATATGTTCTGTTAAAAAAATAAAATAAATAAAATAAAATAAAATAAAAACATCTGCTTAATAATAACTTAATTGTTTTCATTTTCAAAACTGCAGATTTTATGACTGGTTAACACTGTGTGACACAAAATCATGTGTTCTAAAATGCTCAAAGGGCCTGTATATATTTTGCTGGTTTATGGTCAGTCCAGAGACATTATGAATAAGCTCTAGTCATTGTATGTGTTGATCCAGTGCAGGAGCATTAACATGTGCTTTCCCCCTCTGGAGCAGCACTAATACCCTCTATCTCTGCATGCTCTTTGGTCTCTTATCCTGTTTCGGGTCTTTAGCGCTCTCAGATCAGATAACCAACGTATCAAACCGCATTTACCGTACTTTCCTTTATTATTTCTGAAGATCCCCAAAAAAGATTAGCTACATTGCAAATTGCAGGCTTTCAAACAGTAAGTCATAGCTAAATTTGCCTAACAGTTTTTATGTAGTTAATCGGATAAGGTTGCTATAAATAATGAGCAATTGTGTATGATTTGAATGTCAGATGAAGGAAATGTTGTACACTACACCAGGTTGACCTCTTGTTCATGACAGATCAGATGCATGGTATGACAACATTACTTGATCATTTAATCTCCCCACTGTCAACTGCCAAATGCATTTTTATGAGGGCCTAGTTTGTGGCATTATAGATGACAGATTTGCCCACTGGAACATATAATAATCCTGACTCTTGTGGTCAGTCTCCATTTATACACATACACATATACATTTATAACAACTCGGTGGTTTATTAGACTTTTATTAATTGAATTTCAGTGGGAAAAGATTATCTCTCTTCATGCTATAGTTGTAGAAAATGTTGCAATTCAATGTACCATATTTAAGCATTATTAAACCTCTCAGTCGCTGTGCCAAATGACGTCATGGTGACAGTAGTCTTGACATTTGCAAACTTGATTATTAATTATGTATTAATCACTTCATTGTTAGAATTCATTGCACAGATTCACTGAATGTTTAGCCTTCAGATACATGTATTTGATAGAGACATTGGCGTGGCTTATAATAATTGGTGTATTATAGCGCTTCAATTAAAATATAAAAAATTAAAATTAAAATGGCCTCTTTGAGCCTTTCTTTAAACATGCAGAGGTGAGGTGACAGGCCTGTGTTGTCACACATATTCATTTGAGCTGTCTGTCTGCAGAGCCTCAGTGGCAGCGGCTCAGAGAAGTGCTGCACACCTGCACCCACCTCACTGACCTGCTTGTCAGTGTGTTTCCCAAGAGACTGCTCTGCTACATCTGCTATTATTAGATCAGGGATGCAAAAGTCACAGAGCCAGTCCAGACCATCTACACAGATACAGAGCAGCTAAAAGACAGGGGCAGTGAGGGCACATCAGTGCTGTTCTCTTCCAGAAGCAGGTCAGGGCTAGTCACATTATTAGAGCATCATATACGTACACAGTATTAGGTTATGGCTCTTCTCATATTTCCACTTTACATGTTTTAGGTGAATTTTGGTGCAGTCCGTTTGTATACTATATCTATATTCCACAGATTTGCAACATACGCTATAACATTGGCGAGACGAGAGTGATGAATTTTTCTCAGGAGAAACAAATGCACTCTGCTACCAAAGTCACCACTGAGTAAATGAAAACATCACTGTGTCACACAAAGAGGCATGCAAATGGGCAAATTGGATTAGCACACCTGTTGACTGCAGCTGACTGGAGTTTAGTGGGTGCCAGTATCTTTTTCTATCTGGCCTTAGAAGAATTTTCAAAGGAGATAGTTTGGGAGGATTCATTGTTGTGATTATTTTTTGATTCTTTAAAGCCAAATGCTGTCTCCCTTCAGCTATTTTTGAGCCCATCTTTGTGCATTTTATAAGGGTTTTTATTAAGGAGGAAATCTTATAAATGACAACATCACAAGGTGGAGTGTGTCTAAGACCTGTGTGTTTCTCTGCAGATTTCCATTTCAAAGTTTGTTTTTGAAAGGTTTAGAAAGTAAATAAAAGAGGTCAATACGTGTGAAAAAATAAGGCTGTAGATTACATTTAGTTGTGTTTGAAAACTATGGCAATTATTGTATTTCTGAATTTCTTTACATGTCACTATTCATTTGCTTTGAACCCCTCTGAACTTGATGTTGACTAGAGCTGCATAATAAATGTAACTTACTATTTTTGATATTTCAATAGCTTTATTCTGGTGAGGATCAGATAATAAGAAAAACCTGTGTCCTAAAGCTGCCCAATTTTTTTGGCATTGTGAATATGTGTAATGGCTCTTTTCCTTTTCTGTGGAGTGTGTGGCTCTCAGTCAGTTGTAAAATGTATGCCTTACTTTATTAGTCAAACTGATCAGAATAGAAACAAAACCAAGACAAAGAACAGGATTAAAATCTGCCTCTAAAAATATGTTTCTAAAATATGTATATTTTATAATGAATAAAATTGATTTAATAAATGGGACAACAGCAACAGGTAAATTAATACTTCATATGTTTACATGTTTAGATTGTATTCTGATCAGGCATAATGACTGTCCAATGGGTGTGCAGCGGCTTGGGGGTCATAACTCGCAATGAATCCTGTAAATGAACTGGTCACAGTAAGTTTTGTATTGGCTCCCAGCACCAAGCCCATTAGTTTTATATCAAAGTTGTAAATCGCTTGGCAATTTCTCACCCATATTGAATTGCGCGCTAAAGACCTAATTACCAAATGCAGTTATGGAGTTCACAGACTTGTTTGACATCTTAATTAGATCTTAATGGCGTTTCAGTTGCAATAGCTGTGGTAGGCCGATATGAGTCAAACCAATAATCATGAAGGGGCACCGAAATACACAGGAGACACAGGACAGATGCAGAAATAGGGGAGCACACACCACAAAGTACATTCACTGTGAGTCTGACACATTGGAACATCATGCCCTTGGATAGTTCTTTTCCCCGTGGGATACAGGCTATACATTGCATGGTAATTATCCATGTCCTGGTAGCATCTCATGTCTCACATAGGCCTCCTAATCACATTTTTCACATTTATTAGCATGCAATAATACTGGGAAATAACTAAAAGTGCATGCTGCTGCCCAAGAGATGGCTTACTAATGGTTCTGCTCTGTGTTGCATAGAAGCCTGATTAGACAGAATAATGATGTGTCATATTAAGATTTCCACAGTGTAAATTGTCTTGGGGGTATTGGTAAGTCTGCTGATGCATGTCATAATATGTACTTACTTAGTGCTTAGTTAAATCATTTATTTTCAGCTGCATTATGAAAATGAAAACATTGTCATTGTCACTGTATTGAGAAAGTCAGTTGTTTTACCAGGCAAGAGCCAGAAGATTTAAAACCCTTATCCTAAACCTACCCTAAACCCTCCTACATGTTCACGTTAGATAGGGCAAACCCAATATCAGTCTTTACTGGAGAGGCTAATTGACTCCAGTTACAGGATATTTGAGATTAATGTTAGTTTCTGAGCTTTGCTGTTTTATCAGTGTGCGTGTTGCCTTGAGTTCAGCTCTTCACACAAGAGCTGCTATTAGAGGAGAAGGGACAGGCAAATAAACAGACCCCCTCTCTAGTCTCATACACAATATGATGAGAGAGTCTCAAGAAATGGCTAAATTAGTTTATCTAAATCTGGTTCTAGTCAGGGGTAAATAAGACATGGTTGTTGATATAAACTCTGACATTAACCAGACGCGTCACCATTGGCTTTCACAACATACTAGAATATGATGTCATAAAATCAAATGATGTCCACTTTTGTCCGGTCCAAATCTGTCAGAAAACCAGTCTCCAATACCAGACTGAGTGAGTCCATTTACAACCAACCACATGCTATACTTACCACTTTTCTGTATTTTTTCCCACAAAGAACCTAAACTTGTGTAATTTTAGACTTGGACAAACTTTATTGATCTACATGGGAAATTACTTGGACACAATCTAACCAATTACAAATGTAAGAGAGGTTAAATAGCTAAAAGCTGTGTAAATGAGATACAAAAACACAAGTACAATAGAAGATACAAGGTGGGCTCTGGAGATAGTGTAAATGACGGTGTGACATGAGGTTTTCGTTTATATTAGGGTGAGCTGTTTTACAGCTGTATATAGAGTAAGATTCCTTATTTGATTTAAGAATGGCTTCTCTCCCATATTGCTTCGCTTTGCCAGGAAATGGTGCATTTGAGATGATGAACTCTAGCTGTAAGTGTAAACAGTTAAAGGCACAGATTGTCCTGATGTTTCTTCCAGCTACATTGACCGGACTGGGAACAGACCTTGACTGTACCAGCTCTAATCAGCTTCTGCTCTTGCTAACTTTTGCTCTTTTCAACGTTTGTTTGTTACTAGAGCCAGAATAACTGATAATTTACTAACCCTTATCTGCAGCTGAACACAGACAGCATGTGCTTTACGGCCATTGACTGGTCATAAGGAGCTCAATTATGGCCATGTTTAATTTTGTTATACAGTGAGTCAGTTATTGACAGACAATACACGGATACTATACAATGCTGTCTGGAGCAGCAGCTTAAAATAGGTGAGGCTGGAAACTAAGTGGTACTAATAAAAGAAACAGTAGTTTCCCCTTTTTTCACTTATTCAAGAGGTAAATGTTGTGAAATAGTATAGATGCAATGTATGTTATGCAATAACAATACAATATTAATTAATAGTTATGTGTATGTGTTATATATTTCCTTCGTTTTCTTTCATTAATTTGTGCACATTCCCACTGACTGTATTTATCCATCCATCCATGCATTTTCTTCTGCTTAGCCAGGGCCGGGTCAGAGGACAGCAGTCTAAGCAGGGACTCCCAGACTCCCCTCACCCCAGACACTTCCTCCAGCTCCTCTGGAGAGACCCTGAGATGTTCCCAGGCCAGTCAAGAAACGTAGTCCCTCCAGCGTGTCCTGGGTCATCCCTGGGGTCATCCCTGGGGCCTCCTTCCGATGGGACATGTCAGGAACACCTCCCAAGGGAGGCGTCCAGGAGGCATCCAGAACAGATGCCCAAGCCACGTCAGTTGGGTCCTCTCAACATGGAAGAGCAGCGGCTTTAACTCGAGTTCCTCTGGTGTGACCGAGCTCCTCACCCTATCTCTAAGGGAGTGCCCGGCCAATATGCGTAGGAAACTCATTTTGACCGCTTGTATCTGCGATCTTGTCCTTTCGGTCATTACCCAGAGCTCATGACCATAGGTGAGGGTAGGACCGTAGATTGACTGGTAAATTGAGAGCTTTGCCTTTCGGCTCAGCTCCCTCTTCACCACAACAGTCCGATACAGCGACCGCATCACTGCCGACGCTGCACCGATCCACCAATCTCAATCTCAATCTCAATCTCACACTCCATCCTCCCCTCGTGAACAAGACCCCGAGATACTTGAAGTCCTCCCCTTGAGACAGGGACTCCCACCCACCCAGAGAGGGCAATTCACTTTTTTCCAGTTGAGAACCATGGCCTCAGATTTGGAACAGCTGATTCTCATCCCAGCTTCACACTCTGCTGCAAACCGCCCCAGTGCATGTTGCAGGTCCTGGTTTGATGAACCCAACAGGACATCATCCGCAAAGAGTAGAGATGAGATCCTGTGGTCTCCATACCGGACCTCCTCCGGACCCTGGCTGCACCTAGAAATTCTGTCCATAAATACAATGAACAGAACCGGTGACAAAGGGCAGCCCTGGCGGAGTCCAACAGCAACCGGGAACAGGTCTGACTTACTGCTGGCAATGCAAACACAGCTCCTGCTCCTGTCATACAGGGATCGGACAGCCCTTAGCAAGGGACCCCAGACCCCATACTCTTGGAGCACCCCCCACAGGGCACCACGAGGGACACGGCCGAATGCCAGATCCACAAAGCACATGTGGACTAGTTGGGCAAACTCCCATGAACCCTCAAGCACCCGATGGAGGGTGTAGAGTGTTCCATGACCAGGACGAAAACCACACTGCTCCTCCTGGAACCGAGGTTCGACTATCGGCCGGATTCTCCTCTCCGGTACCCTGGCATAGACTTTACCAGGGAGGCTGAGGAGTGTGATCCCCCAGTAGTTGGAACACACTCTCCGGTCCCCCTTCTTAAACAGAGGGACCACCACCATCTGCCAGTCCAGAGGTACTGTCCCCGACCACCATGCAATGTTGCAGAGGCATGTCAGCCAAGACAGCCCAACAACATCCAGAGACTTAAGGTACTCAGGACAGATCTCATCCACCTCCGGAGCCTTTCCACCAAGGAGCTTGTCAACCACCTCAGTGACTTCAGCCAGGGTGAGTCCGCCTCTAAGTCCCCAGCCTCTGCTTCCTCCTCAGAGACGTGATGGTGGGATTGAGGAGATCCCCGAAGTATTTCTTCCATCGTCTGACAAGATCCCCAGTCGAGGTGCACTGTGGTGTCGGCCCATAGGCAGAGAGATCAGATCCGACCCCAAGGCGCAGGGGACGCGACCCTTTCGTTCACTGAGGTGAACTCCAACATGCAGCAGCTGAGCTGTGGGGCATTGAGCAGGCCCACACCAGCTCGCCGCCACTGGAGAGTCCAGCCCCTCTCAATGAGTTGGGTTCCAGAGCCCAAGCTGTGTGTGGAGGCGAGTTCCAGAGCCCAAGCTGTGTGTGGAGGCGAGGCCGACTAGTCAGTAACGCTAGCGAGGTGATTCCATGTCCCCAGAGCTCGTCTCCATGTCTGGAGATCCGGTCGTCGGGGCCCCCGCCTTTGGCCACCGCCCAGATCCCTCTGCACCAGCGCCCTATAGCTCCTCTTGCGAGTGGTGGGTCCACGAGAGGGTGGCCCCATGTCACTCCTTCAGGCTGTGCTCGGCCACCTGGTGCTCGCTGGCGTGCACCCATCACAGGCCTGGCTCCAGGGTGGGGCTGACTGAATGATTTCAAATAACTGACCAGTTAACTTTCCCTTCAAACTAAAGATCAGTTCAGATCTTAATTGCTTAGAATATTGCAAAACATGTTTCACAAAAAATCATGAATATTTATAATACATATAATTGTATAGTTATTATGATATACTTTACTGGTAACTGAACACATACAGTATCTCACAAAAGTGAGTACACCCCTCACACTTCTGCAAACATTTAATGATATCTTTTCATGGGACAACACTGACGAAATGATACTTTTATACAATGTAAAGTAGTCCATGTACAGCTTGGATAATAGTGTAAATTTACTGTCCCCTCAAAATAACTCGACGCACAGCCATTAATGTCTAAACTGCTGACAACAAAAGTGAGTACACCCCTAAGTGAAAATGTCCAAACTGGGCCCAAAGTGTCAATATTTTCTGTAGCCACCATTATTTTCCAGCACTGCTTGAACTCTTGGGCATGGAGTTCACCAGAGCTTCACAGGGGTTCCACTGGGATCATGTTCCACTCCTCCATGACGACATCACAGAGCTGGTGGATGTTAGAGACCTCATGCTCCTCTACCTTCCATTAGAGGAGGCCCTACAGAAGCTCAATGGGGTTTAGGTCTGGTGACATGCTTGGCCACTCCATCACCTTTACCCTCAGCTTCTTTAGAAAGGCACTGGTCACCTTGGAGGTGTGTTTGGGGTTGTTAGCATGTTGGAATACTGCCCTGCGGCTCAGTTTCTGAAGGCAGGGGATCATGCTCTGCTTCAGTATGTCACAGTACATGTTGGCATTCATGGTTCCCTCAATGATCTGTAGTTCCCCAGTGCCGGCAGCACTCATGCAGCCCCAGACCATGACACTCCCACCACCATGTTTGACTGTAGGCAAGACACACTTGTCTTTGTACTCCTCACCTGGTTGCCACCAAACACGCTTGACACCATTTGAACCAAATAGGTTTATCTTGGTCTCATCAGACCCTAGGACCTGCTTCCAGTAATTCATGTCCTTAGTCTGCTTGTCTTTACCAAACTCTTTGTGGGCTTTCTTGTGCTTCATCTTCAGAAGAAGCTTCCTTCTTGGACAGCAGCCATCTAGACCATTTTGATGCAGTGTGCGGCGTATGGTCTGAGCACTGAAAGACTGACCCTCCACCCCTTCAACCTCTGCAGCAATGCTCCAGCACTCATACGTCCATTTCCCAAAGACAACATGTGGATATGATGCTGAGCATGTGCACTCAACTTCTTTGGTCGACCATGGGGAGAAGTGTTCTGCGTGGAACCTGTCCTGTTAAGTCGCTGTATGGTCTTGGCCTTGGTGCTGCAGCTCAGTTTCAGGGTGTTGGTGATCTTCTTATAGCTTAGGCCATCTTTATGTAGAGCAACAACTCTTTTTTTTCCAGATTCTCAGAGAGTTCTTTGTAATGAGGTGCCATGTTGAACTTCGGGTGCCCAATATGAGAGAATGTGAGAACGAAAACACCAAATTTAACAAACCTGCTCCACTTACACACCTAAGACCTTGTAACACTAACAAGTCACATGATACTGGGGAGGGAAAATGGCTAAATGGGCCCAATTTGGACATTTTCACTTAGGGGTGTACTCACTTTTGTTGCCAGCAGTTTAGACATTAATGACTGTGCGTTGAGTAATTTTGAGGGGACAGTAAATTTACACTATTATCCAAGCTGTACATGGACTACTTTACATTGTATAAAAGTGTCATTTTGTCAGTGTTGTCCCATGAAAAGATATCATTAAATGTTTGCAGAAGTGTGAGGGATGTACTCACTTTTGTGAGATACTGTACGTATAGAAACACTACGCTAACATGTCTGGAGCAATTTTGGTTCATGATTGATCCTATTCAATGGCCTCATAATCACATTGTACTTGCTGTGATGTCACCTGCATTGATCTCTATGGTAACCAGCAACAGGAGGCAGGAACGGTCTTCCACTTGAATGGATTTGGACTGATGAATGTCTTTGTGCATGTGTGTAGGTTCACGGAAGCAGACACTATTGTGATGGGGGATGTGACATACGGGGCTTGCTGCGTAGACGACTTCACCGCCAGAGCCTTGGGAGCCGACTTCATGGTGCACTATGGCCACAGCTGCCTGAGTGAGTGTCATTTTTAGCATGTTTGTACTTGCCGTTGGCAACAGTGAGCAGGTAGCACAGTTGAAGTCAGTGGAGACAAATAGTCGCATCTATTGATCAATGGAAATATATTACTAGTTAGCACACGCCGCCTACCTACACATTGGGAAAGTGCAGCAGACCTTTGGAGCCTGGACTTCACATTTCTACAGTGGATCAATAGAGAACATGCATTAGAGTCGTCCTTTGAAACCCCCAAGCTGTTCTTTAGGGCCTTCACCTCACTCCCACTGTCTGAACATGGAGGAAATGCTAAATCAATACTTTTGATACCTCCCCACCACAATAGCCTTCCCTTTTCAAAATACCAGAAATAACCAACAGAATCCCAATGCTTCCTGTGCTTCATCTAACTTTCCTCACTAGTGTGGTTAATTCTTTCACCTAGGGTCACCTAGGGTTGTGGTTGCTTCATATCAAACCAGTGAAGGCATCTAATCACAAGGTAGTGTGTGACTACAAGGCACAAGTTTAAGTTAAATATCCAGTGCACATTTTTTTAATATTCAGGTATTTATGGAATAGCTTTTTTGTGTTTGCTGAGACTGCAGTGTGTGAAAATTACATTTTAAACAACATTTTGATACAAAGGGCAAAGGTTTGATTCTCGATATACATTTTGATACTACGGTACAGTGACAGTTAAAAAAATCATGTATTTATGGGATGTAATTTTCAACATCAGTACGATATCAGTACTTTTTTTGATAATACATGTGGTCTGTTGCTCTGATAAATGAAGACAAGGAAATTTTGTCCAATATGTTTTTTCAGTATTGATACTTCAATGGGTTTCTAGTTTTGATCATTTTCTTTTAGTATTTTCATTTTTTGACAACCCTGGCTGATTCATTTCCACATAAAGCAGCGTGTTTATATGCTCCCTGACTGTCTGTCTGTTGTGGACTGTTGGACACCTGTGGCAGATTAAAGACACTGACTCACTCGCTGGGGCTGCCTCTGCTGCTCTTTTATTCTCTTTTCATTTCCTCTGGCACATATCTGCGCTTGAATATTGCTGCCTTCTCATCTTTTGTCATCGTAGTGCACCTTCTGCTGAACATTGAGTGCAGAATAACATTTGCTGTGTTTCAGTGTAAATCTTCAAATCTTGCACCTGAGTCCAG
Organism: Odontamblyopus lacepedii; assembly: GCA_034769755.1. Taxonomy (NCBI): domain Eukaryota; kingdom Metazoa; phylum Chordata; class Actinopteri; order Gobiiformes; family Gobiidae; genus Odontamblyopus; species Odontamblyopus lacepedii. The sequence continues at coordinate 22,038,408 of CM068357.1, read as the reverse complement.
TTAACCAAGAAATATTTGACAGAAATTTGACCTGTAAAATGACCAAATAGATACAGGGGCAAAGTGTTTTCTTGCTTGTCAAAAAGAGGTTTTCAAGTGTCTGTCATGTAATAATATGAAAAAAAACAGATTAATTTTATATATATATATATATATATATATATATATATATATATATATATATATATATATATATATATGTAATATTCTATCAAAAAGTCAAGTTTATATTTCATATCCCATAATACCTCTCTTCAGAGTCTAACCTTTAGTTAGTTATAGTTTCTCTGTTTGTTTTTATGAGCCCAGTGACATTACAGGTGATATGTACAAATGACTTAAAATCCTTTCTCAGTTTTGCTAATCTCTTTGACTGCAATTGATTAAACCTTTTAAGTGCTCTTTGACCACTAATGCAGATCAATGCTACTCTTCTTTTCTTTTTAAGGGTCAACAAACAATCAGCTCATCTAACTGTAAACCAGGATTAGCTCAACTTCTCTGCTCATTTCTAGTGTTATAAAGTTCCTCCAGTAAAGCCCACCTCTTTAAGCCCCCTCCTCTTACTTCCATTGCATTTCAGTGATGCATGAACCTACTCTGCACTTACAGTGCCCGATAATTGACCATTCACATAGCTCTATCTCCACAACTCATGGTATCCTATTACTTTTTCCACTCCTTTCTTCCCCTCCCATGCGTTGTAATTCACACAGTATATCGTTCAGTTATCCACCAATTGAATTGCTCTCTTTTTCACTTCACCTTCTTTTCCCTCCTTCAGTTTCTGTCTGCTATTGAGGTAGGAAATCGTATTGTACGTTTAAAAGAGCACATTTTACTGAAGCAATTAGTTCAATGTGATATTTTTAATTTAGTACATTATACTGTACTTTATGTCCAAAAATATGCAGGATGTATGTTTGTCTGGATTAGAAGAGTGGAAAAGTGTCCATGTCCCAAAGGTCAAGAGTTCTAGAATTATTAGGCTGATTGTTCTATGGCGAGCCAATGAAGTCGTTGGATAATTCTTTGGATAATACCTCATAAATCTGCAATGATTTAGTCTATAGTCACAAACTCAGCACCAGACTGAAGCCTTAGCCTTTCCACAGTGATATTTGAAAAGACATTTTCTCCCACTTCTTTGAAAGAATCATGGGGCTTTACTGCAAAACCAGCTTCAGAACTTTTCAGACGTCAACTGGATAACACACACATGTTTGTAGAATTACATAAAATTTTAGATTTGGTAACAGGTATGGATTGATCTTAATAGCATCAATAGACCATGGTAATGTGGAAGTTGTCTCACCTCTGTAATAAGCACAACATCCTAAAATGCTACAAAATCTCAACTCTCAACTTTCCATTATAAAATCAGCCCTATGCAGTTGACATTGGAGAGATTTAGTTGTTTTTAGGTTTTTGAAGCAGATACATAGATTTTTCTTAATTTTTTTTTCTGTCAGGGCAAATGTGATATGCTGCTGGTTATTTTCAGGGCAAAGTTGGTTCTGCTCAAAACTCTAGAACTCTGGACACCAACAACTTCCTCTGGAATACACATGTCATTGATACTAATCAATACCACAACTAGCATTGAAACTAGATACTCATTTGATAATTGATAATGCAAAAAATCACATTAACAGCACAAAATTAGAGTTTTTCTGAGCAGTTTTAGTATGATTTTGACCTCATACTAAAATAAAGAAAGTACGCCTTATGTCTTACTTCCTCATCAGGCTCCTGCTCTCATCTTTTCTCTATCCATTGTTTTAATCCAGACCATTAAGCAATCTGCATCTGCTTATAAAATATTCACACAGTAATGGCCCATTTGCCTAATCATAACAAAAAGCCTGCATTTTCTTGCTGCCCAACTAAACTACCAAAAAAAATACAGATAATTACAATAATGATCCGAAATGACAATTTATCTCCCTTGTCCGTGCCTTAGCCTGCTCTAAATGGACTTTTGCCTACTTTCTCTACAAATTTAATTCAAACACATCTCAAGCTAGCTACCTCTCCTAGGGCCTGGTGCTTAGGAAATGGTCTGTGAAATTAATAGCATTAATAGTAATCGCATGTGTCCTTCTCCTTCCCTAAATAATTGAGGTCTCTGCATCACTTCCCTCGTGTGCAGGGCCCAATGCAGAATGATTTTGGGTTATAATGCGATGAAGCCTACTGCTGAAAAAAATACATATTGAATACGAACCTTTAAAGTTGTGTCTGCAAACATGTCCTGTGTGTTAATGTCAAAGCTTGTCATCAGTGGTGAATACACTGCAGGCATACCTGACATAACACAGTGAATAATTCATTTGTCTTCGCTTTGGTCTCTGTCTCTCTGCAGTCCCTATAGACTCCACAGCAGGGATTAAGATGCTCTATGTGTTTGTGGACATCCAGATGGACAATGCGCACTTCCTGGACACGGTCAAATTCAACTTCACCCCTGGAGAGTCTCTGGCACTCGTCAGCACCATCCAGTTTGTGGCAGCTCTGCAGGTAATGGAGCAACAAGCGACTTTTGAGACACTCTATTTTGTGATGTCAGATTCTAAGCACTTTATATTTGTGTAAAGAGAGAAGCAGTATTTGGACAATACAAACACACATATAATTATATTGGTCTTGAACCACAATGTTGTTTTTGATGTGAATTTGAAGGTTGAGAAACATTCATTTTGCCTTAGGGAAAATGTGAAAAACTAAATCTATGCAAACAACAGCAGGGACGGTAGCGCTTAAGGATTGGAAAAGCATTACAAAGGACTTTCCCTTGATGTAATTTTAGCTAATTTCTGCCTGATTACTACTGTGTGTGGTAAATCTTCAAATTATTTTATATTCTACAAAGGCAATGACTAGAGATAATACTAGAGATCAACCAAAATATTATACAGGTTGTTTAGAATCCAGAGAAATTGATGTCTGATAAGATATGCCTATATTTTTGGGACGCTTTTGGTCATTTCCCCCAGATTATCAACCACGACCTTGTTTTACTAGTAACATATTTGCAATACCCTCATTGGACTGACATGTTCAAATAAAGCCTTATGTATATATTCTTTATGTATATACACATAAAGCTTTATTTGTGTGTATATTCTTTATGCCTTTTTAGTCAGTTGGTTCTGCCTAACAAAATATCTGCATCTGCTGGATATTCAAGGCCAATAGCCGATATGCTACAAGTGCAAATAAACCCAATATATCGGCCTATCTCTAAGCTTTACTATAAATGTTTTATGAGAACACAGCATTCACCTCAAATATGAGCCTGAGAGTTATTGATGCTTTTGGATCTAAAATGTGCATTGAAGTAAAACATATGAATCCAGCCGCAATCTGATTCCTGCTTTTGTTCACTGCATAAGCAGCAGAAGCAGCTCTATATAGGCTCCCACTTGAGTTTTCTGTATGTTTGCAGCATTTCTCATGTTGAACCAACACCACTCTGTTCCTACACTGACAGTCATGTTATTTTTAAACTCTGCTGAACCGTGTGGGTCATATCTTATGCAGCAGTGTTGAAGTGCTTCTGTGTGTATATTGGTGGATATAGCAGCCTGGCCTTGTGGTTGATCTAAGCCTCCATATTTCTCATCTTTTTTATTGTGTAGGATTCTTGACTGTGGGTGGAAGGGGCTGATCGATCACTATTATTACCCACTCAGGCATTTAAAATTAGTTCAATACGGTTCATTTCATCCTACCTCCAACCACAGCTAATTGTTGCTCTTTTACTAATAAATAACCGGGGGGACATTGGGCATTTTTGTTGTTTAAAGTGTTGAAATTAACTGTAATAAATAACTCCTATCATGCCAGTCTTATAAGAAATATAAACATGATGCCAATCATAGTGTATTTTTATATATATTTTTGAAATCACATAATCACAAAGTTTTTACGACATCCTTATGAATTGTTTAAAATCGAGGATTGTGATGTTGCCCAGTATGGCGCAGCCGGGGTCCCACCCTTGAGCCATGCCTGAGGTGGGGCTCAAATGCCAGCACCTGGTGGCTGGGCCTTTGCCCACGGGGCCCACCTAGGCTCAGCCTGAAAGGAAGACGTGGGTCCACCCTCCTGTGGGCTCACCCTCCTGTGGGCTCACCACCTGCAGAGGGATTCATAGGGGTTGGGTGCGTAAAGGAATGGGCAGCAGTTGTTATTGACGACCCAGTCCACAGGCACAGCATCCAGCTGTGGCGATGTGGAACATCACCTCGTTGTCGGGAATGGAGTCTGAGCTTGTGCGGATGGTTGAGAGGTACCAGCTAGTCGGGCCCACATCCACGCACAGCTTGGGCTCTGGTACCCAACTCCTCAAGCTGTTGGACCCTCCATTTCTCTAGCGTTGCCTATGGGGAGCAGCAACAGGCTGGTGTGGGCTTGCTTATAGCCCCACAGCTCAATCACCATGTGTTGGAGTTCACCCCAGTGAACGAGAGGGTCGCATCCCTGCGCCTTCAGGTTGGGGATCGGTCTCTCATTGTGGTTTCGGCAGTTCAGAGTACCTTCTTGGAGTCCCTGGGAGGGGTACTAAACAGTGCACCGACTGGGGAACTCCGTTGTTCTTCTGGGGGATTTCAGTGCACATGTGGGCAACGCCAGTGACACCTGTAGAGGGGTGATCGGTCGATGTTCGATTTTGTTGTTGTGTCATCTGCCCGCCGGCTATGTGTATTGGACACTTGGGTGATGAGAGGGGTAGAGCTGTCAACCGCTCACCACCTGGTGGTGAGTTGGATTCGCTGGCAGAGGAGGAAGCCGGAAAGACCTGGCAGACCCAAACATATTGTGAGCAGTAGTGGATGGTGGTATAATTTTTTGGGGGAGCAGACACCTAGGCCAAAATTATAAATATATATTATAAATATAGGTGGCACGGTGGCGGAGTGGCAACACTCAGGCCTCACAGCAAGAAGGTTGCGGGTTTGATCCCCGGGTCACCCGGGCCTTTCTGTGTGGAGTTTGCATGTTCTCCCCGTGTCTGGATGGGTTTCCTCCGGGTGCTCCGGTTTCCCCCATCAACCCAAAACATGCCCGCACCCCTATGAACTAACATCAAGGACCATGTTGTCCACCCTCCTGTGGGCTCACCACCTGCAGAGGGGTTCATAGGGGGGGTCAGGTGCTATGAGGATTGGGCAGCACAGCTGCCCCCGCGACCCAGCAGGATTAAGCGGGAGAAGATGGATGGATATTATAAATATATGTATTAAATATAGGCTATATAGTATTATAACGAATGCCAGAAACAGACAGTAATTTTGTCACTATTGGCAGAACTATGCACAGCCAAGTGCAGTTTATGCAGCAGCACAACCAGATCTACTGCTCACACCCAGCTCCAACAACACAACCTGAGACACCGCTCATAACCATCTGTTCACTGTATTTATGGACAGAATGTCTAGGCGCAGCCAGGGCCCGGAGGGGGTCCGGTTTGAGATCTCATCTCTGCTGTTTACACAAGATGCTGTCCTGTTGGCTTCATCAAATCAGGACCTGCAGCGTGCACTGGTGCGGTTTGCAGCCGAGTATGAAGCAGCAGAGATGTAAATCAGCTCTTCCAAATCTGAGGCAGTGGTTCTTGATTGGAAAAACGTGGCTTGCCCTCTTTAGGTGGGTGGATAGTCCCTGTCTCAAGTTCATTTATCTTGGGGGTCTTGTTCACGAGTGAGGGGAGGATGGAGCGTGAGATTGACACAGGCAGATTGGTGCAGTGTCGGCAGTGATGCGGACCCTGTATCAGACCGTTGTGGTAAAGAAGGAGCTGAGTTGAAAGGCAAAGCTCTTTCTACCCTCATCTATGGCCATGAGCTTTGGTAATGACCGAAAGAACAAGATTGTGGATACAAGCAGTCAAAATGAGTTTCCTCCGCTTGGTGGCTGGGTGCTCCCTTAGAGATAGAGTGAGGAGCTCAGTCACATGAGAGGAACTCAGAGCAGAGCTGCTGCTCCTCCATGTTGAGAGGAGCCAGCTGAGGGGGGTTTGGACATCTGTTCTGTTCTGTTCATCTGATGCCTGCTGGACACCTCTCTGGGAATACCCAGGACATACTGGAGGGACTATGTCTCTTGACCGGTCGGGGAACGTCTTGGGACCCCCCAGAAGAGCTGGAGGAATTGTAAGTGGAGAGGGAAGTCTGGGCCTTCTTGCTCAGACTACTGCCCCCGCAACCCGGCCCCAGATAAAGCGGAAGTAAATGGATGGATGGACAAAGTTTTCTTCAAAATAGTTTTCGTTAGCTGTCTGAGAGTTTGACATAATCGTATGAGCTGTACAAATCTATATCTTAAATTCTTTTGTATTCTTTTTGTATAAGAAAGAAATAACACTTTTCTATTGTGGGTTTTGTTTGTTTCCATTGTTGGAACTTGTGAGGATGCTCAAGGTTGATGTAAGCTCGACATTTCTTATTGTTTCCCTGCTTCTCTGTGCTGCAGGCGGTGAGTGCGGCTCTCAGGCCTGACTATGATGTGCTGGTTCCCCAGTGTCGACCTTTGTCACCAGGAGAGATTCTGGGCTGCACCTCCCCTCGCCTGGAGCGCCACGTCAACGCCATCATGTAAGAACTCTTCCTCCTTTTTCTGTTATTTATCGGGAGATCTTGACTCATCCCGTCACTTCCCACCTGGTTTCATAATTAGCCCGGCGATTGTCACACATGTGGCATGAGCCCAGTACAGGGTGACATCATTCCAGTCACCAGACCTGGCTCAGTCTGACATCTAATCATGCCTCCAATAAGGCCTCCAATACACCCACATGGAAACAGCCAAGGGTGAGCCAAATGTGGGATGACTAAAGTGTCATTATACCAAGCAATACTATGAAATGTAAAAAGGTGGAAGTGTTGTCTACTTCTTAGACAAAATACTGTATTGAAGTATAGATTAATAATTACTACAACTTGAAGTATACGCTTATTTTTTTATTTTTCTTATTTTCAACTCTTCTTTTAAGTAGTGTAGTAAAGTGAAAGAATGGAAAGAAAAACAGATAAAGCACTGGAAGGCACCATATTGCGACATATCTGTGGAGTACATCTTATGTGGTTAAGTTACTGGTCTTTACAAATAGTGTGTTCTCTAGCGGCATGATTCTTGTCATTTTTGTATTAATGGTATTAATATTAATGGTATTAATAGTATTAATATTAATAATTGTAACATTTATTTCTGTGGAAGCATATTAGAAAACGTATAAGTTACTGTCCAACTGTTTAGAGCATGTTGAAAAATCTGTAATGTAAGGCTCATTGCTGCATTACTTTCAGAGTTTGGACAGAGAAACTTGTTATTATAAACTAATTATTTTTATCTACCCTAACCTGTAACTAACTTTGCAATATACAATTAAAAAATATGAACTAATTTTGTTGAAACCACAGGCAAACATCAGCATATTAATAATGAGCAAAGCTGCAGGTAACCCCCTTTTAAAGACCTTAATGATGTTGGGATTGGATTACTCAACCGGTGCTGTTTTGGCTTTGAAACTCAAATTGATTTTATTGTACATATCCTTACATCTAATAGAAAGTACTTAATGGAATGTATTATCATTCATTGTGGAGAATGTCAGAGCCTTTTAGAGCTTGACAGTGCAACAGGCTTATTGTTGGACGAATAATTTTCTGAAGGCCGTGGATGTTGCTAAGCAGTAGTCAAGCTCAAGGTTATCCCACCCTGTCATTCTGTTATTAGAATTTATGCACACACTCATATAGGTCCAAATATATATGCCAGACATGTCTCTAACTTATATATCTATATTCCACCACCACCTGCAGCATGTTCCAGGGTGTTCTAAATGCTGGCCAATTACTGGGCTTAATTGCACAGGCTCTCTCTATGGCACTTATGAGACTGCAGTAATGAGGAGGGGTACCAGGCGTAGACCTTAGCCTAACAGCAGGGATCTTCTCACAGTGACCCCAGGAGGAAGGCTGCTGAGAACCTGCTCTACCTGACCATGTATTTGTGGACATCTACACATCCCAGTGCGTACTAGTAGTGGGTGAACTCTGCCCCTGCCTGGTTTAGGGTTAATTAGAACGGCTCGCATTGTCTGTAAACAGCAGACTTCAATCATTAGGGTCATGTATCCTCCCATGTAGCCTCGGGCCCTTCTTTCTAATTTAGAGCCTTGGTAAAAAGTCTTGGTAGCGCTGGGATTGACTAAATTGGTTTATCAGATGTCGCATACTGTGCACGTCCTGTCAGAATGTCACGTATGTTCTGTGACCCGGATTTTTCATGCATGTTTTTCCAGCTATCTCGGAGATGGAAGATTTCACCTAGAATCTATTATGATTGCGAATCCAGACATTCCAGCTTACAGGTATTGTTTATTTTGCTTTTCTAACATGTGCAAGTGTATCAATTTAAAAATACAGTATATCAGTCAATCTGTCAGTAAAGGAAGGCTCTAATAACCCTTTCATTATCTAGCCCAGAGCTGAATCAGAAGTTTTATTGCCACTGTCAGTGAACAAAATTCAAACTAGGAACTTGCGCGGTATGGTACAATATAAAACATGGAATAATGGTAAAATAAAAACTGAGAAAATAAGGTATTGCATAAAAGAACAAGGCGTTGTTAAATAAATAAAAAATAGTCTTAAAACTTTAAAATAGACCATCTGAGGTTATTTTAAATAAGTTAAAATATTGTTAGGTAGAATACTCTAGACTAAATTATAAATGCACATGTATTTCTGTAGTCTGTTCCTTATTCCAGTGTCATAGCATTTTGCAAGTGCCTATTTGTATTCTGTGAGATAGCATTGTGTAAAAGATGCAGTCCTGAACAAATCACAGGTATCTCCCATAAACAAGATTTTAATCTCAAGTGAAGCCGTTGTAGAGCTGAAAAGGAGATTATGCCTTTCCCCGAGATGCACTAGCGTCACACTTGATGGGTTTTCCTGATTAGATTTTATTAATTTTTCCCAACTTTTGATGAACAACAAAGGTGTGGCATTTCACACTTTGCTCCATTTTAAAACTGTGTGTCTCTTCTTTGCATATAGGTACGATCCCTACAGTAAGGTGTTCTCTAGGGAATACTATGACCATAATGCCATGCGAGAGTTAAGGCTCCAGGCTATTGACAAAGCTCGCTCAGCCCAGAGATGGGGCCTGATCCTGGGCTCACTGGGGCGACAGGGCAGCCCTAAAGTCCTGGAGGTGAGTTTGTGTGTCCTCATTTTGACAGTAGACATGCCCTTAGGCTCTTGTGCAATGGTTTGTAACAGTTTCCAGAGGGCTGGGCTCAGACAAGGTGTTTCGTGACATGTGGTTCTAATAAGACTTGACTATCAAACTAGGAGCTTGTTATCTCCTATTTTAGATAATGCATCTAGCAACATCACCTTTTATTCTGTTTTATCTCTGTATTTAACATTGTAAATGAAACTTTCTTCTTAATGTTTTATCACAAGTCCTCATAGAGTTTACATGTTATTTTTTGTTGTATCTATCCCTATCAAGTAAACAATAAATATATATTAAAATATTATAAACCAATAAGGATGGATGTTGTAATACACATTAAACTCATGACGTAACACTTCTGAAAGCTGTACTCCATTAACCAAAGCCTTCAGTCTGCAAAGGTCAAGCCTTCTCCTCATTAACTCAAAACTGATTATCAGAATGGTGGTAACATTAAACTCTGGTTCTATTTTTCCTGCTTATTTCCTCAGCACCTAGAATCCAGACTGGAGTCATTGGGCAGGTCCTTCACCAGAGTCCTCCTGTCTGAGATTTTTCCCAGCAAGCTTGAGTTGATGACTGATGTAGACACGTAAGTATTGGGATCTGAACTCTGAGGCTACATCAGTCAGATGTAGGAATGGTCTATAAATATGATTTAGTATTATATAATATATAATATTTATGATGATATATTTATTTACATCTTATTGGTTAGTTAATCGTTTCTTGACAAAATAAAATGAATCAAAATGTCTTGAGTTTGTGGACAATAACAACACAGACTTTAAATTACTGCCATTTAAAACAAAACTAGTCCAATTTCCTCTTGAGTACAAACAGCCAAGCATATCGACATTGAATCATGACTGAATCTCCGTCTCCATTCCAATTTGATGAATTACCCTGCCCTTGTCAGATGTTCTAGAGATGATTTATAAAGACCACTTCATGCAACCTCTTCAGATGTAGTTCATACTATTTATCCATTCTGAAATTTTACCATATGTGTTTGTCAGATGTATTGTGACAGTTGTATTTCATCTTTTTTTTTTTTTTTAAGTTGTTGATATGTGTAAACAATAGCAGCTTGTCGGCACCTCAGATTAAGTAACCACTGCACGCTGAACATTCTCTTTGTTGAATGCATGTACATCTGAAACGATCTTAGAGACGATGAGTCATAGCAATCGGCCAAAACTACCACTTGTTCCACTTGGTAAAAGCAGCACACGTTTTTGACTTGCATTAATCATATTAGTAATGCCATAGCCCATTCTTTCCCTTCCTATAGCTACCATTTAATGCAAATCGTGACCTTCTGCCATACCGTTTTCTATTAAATGTATTTAAGTATTCTTAGCAGTGAGTTCCACATCTTTGTCTCATTTTAAAACTTTTCGTTGATTTGCCTGTCATTTTCATAAACAATAGCTAATTTAGCTTTGTAATCCTGAATCCTGCTGAATCAAGCTATTTTCAGACAGGGTGCTGCTGAAGTTCAATCAAATCAAGAAGATTTCAGATGTATTTTGTATGCGTCAGAGCACTCATAATTGGGTCATCAGCGCATTTGTAACGGTCTTCTAAAGCCAGACACAAGAAGACGAAACTCTGTTCTACTAAGTATCTACTTTATGCTTTTCATGTCTTTGGAAACTTTCATACTCCCATTGTATCATTATGAATCATATATATCTATATAGCTATAGATAGATATAGATATAGATAGATTGATATATCGATAGAGAGATAGATAGATAGATAGAGAGAGAGAGAGAGAGAGAGAGAGAGAGAGAAAAGATGAGTGGCTAAATTATTCTAGCATATTGCTAAACTACTATAAATTGAGGTTGGAGCCATAGTAGTGTGAGATGTGGATGGAGGTTTGAGCTATGATATGATATCTTGGCGTATATTTTTTCAATTATGTCACAAGACTATATTAATTTACACATATGTTTTATTCAAAAAGGGCTTCAGTTTTTGTGGATTTTTCATTTCATAAAAACATATATACAAAGATATTTGCCCCTGCTCCATTTTGGTTGTGAGAAAAGGGTGACAGGTGTAGTTTACTCAGTTACCTCTTTCTCTCTCTCGCTCTTTCTCTCTTGTGCTTTCTTTCTCTCTCTCTCTTTCTCTCTGCAATGATCAAAGACAACATAAATCTATTCTGTGTTGAGGCACCCTGGTGTGGGTTGACCACTTAATCTGAGCTCAAACCAGGAGCAGGAGTCAGAGGATGGACCATAGCTTTGTGCTAGCCGGATGTGCAACTGCTCCATTCACAGTAGCACCTGGCCGGACTCTCACCCGTCACCCCGTGCACTCTGATTGGCCTCTCACATGGACTAGTGTGCAATGTGTCTGACAGGGACCGAGACGAATTTGCAGAGGTAGATGAGGAGGTGGTGTAGGCACCGCACAGTCACGGTAACAGTTATTTTGGCTCCTCTGTGTCCGATAACTTCAGCAAACATCAGTACACTGAAGATTCATTTTAACTTGATGCAAAATACTTGGCACAAGATACCAATAATGTCAAATATTTTTTTAAAGGCAACATCTACTCTTCAGACTACAGTTATTGTTGGTTTCACATGTGCCGTCTACTGGCTAATTAAAATTTAATAAACTTATTTTAAGTACAGTTTTGAAATAATTTGAGACTGAGCCCTGGGTTGCTGAAAAGTTTGTGGATGCTGTAAACCCTGTGCATGAGTTATAAATGGTCTATGGTTGTAAATGGTTCAAGCTGTGCATGGTCTGTGATGGTGCAGAGAGTTCTATGGAGAACAGACTCATTGAGAGACAGACTGGGGCGAGGAAGGTTGCATTAGTGTTGAGCTCCAGCCGACAGTGCACTGAGCCCACCGCAGGCTTTTACTGTCATTAGACACACTCACTCTCACTCATAAAGAGAGACACTATTAGCATATTCTCTTAAGTGTGTAATTATGCTGTCCCTAAGCAGACTTTAAACCATTGTAGTGATATCTGCACACCATTTGCACTTACCTCAAGTAGACCATAAATAGTACCCACAACTATGATGTCTTGAATGTTTTCATCTAAACTACTATTGTGCCATTGTAGTAGGAAATTGTTTAGACATTTCAAACATTCCTCTCATAATTCTTGAGTATTTTTAAAGGTTAATTGCACTTATTTTAGTGAGTTAAGATTGAAAGTGTAATTGAAGAGAAGCCATGCAGATAAAGGTGTGCCTGTGAGCATCAGAGTGTAATGGTCCACAGCAGGTGAGGCCAGAGCCAGAATTTACAGTGCATAGCTGATCTAAATGTCAGGCTTTGTATTTCATTGTTACAGCTTTAAGTAGGACTTGATAATCTACTCATTTATTTTTATTATAGGTAACTATGGTAATTATTACTGTCAGTGCCACAGTGATCAAAGACTATGAATGAATGTTTGGGAAGAAAGAATTAAGCAAACAACAAGACCAAATTTTTAAATGAGGACATAAGAAAATGTCTGTTTACTCTAAATTCAGATGACAATAAGGTTCATTTATTAAATTATGCAGTGTAATGTGTAATTGTTAATATGTTAAAATTGATTTGTACCTTGCACAGGTATGAGTTTTTGTCCTCTTCATTTGACCCATACTTGAGTGGCAATTTAATCCATTAAATTAATTCCTTCCTGATATTTCTCCCTGTTAATATAGTTTTAGTTTTTTATATATAACGTTTGTATTGCTTTGGAACATGTGAAGAGTATAGTGCTTGATCTTACAGTTGAAACACTGAGTATCGTACAGTCTATAGAAAGCAGATTTGTCTATATTGAAGTACTTTGGCCTCACTACACAGAACTGAAACATTTTATCAATCTCCAATTCAGTCAGTGTGTGTGCTAATAATAGAAGAGTCCCTTCTGGCACTGTGTGCCAATCAGCTCAGTGCTTCTCAGGAGGCCTCCTCCCTGCTCTCCCTGTTACGCCTTGTGCCGCCTCCCTCCCTCACCACTTTCTGTTGTAGCCCTGAGGAGAGAGAGAAGAGTAGTCTGCTTTAATCACTGCTCATCTTTTACCCATCCAATAATCCCCTCAGCCACCCCCATGGTCCTGATCCACACCATATACCACAACGCAGGCTCGATTATACCAGCAAAGTGGCCAATTTAATCTGAGGACATTTACCTATGCGTTTGTCAAGTCCCCAAGCAGCACCTGGGAGTGAGATTTAACCAAGAAGCTGTTCTAATCAAAACCATACAATCTGTGCTATTAGATACAATTATATTCATTATTATTTAAATGTAATGGACAGAGGTTCAAGTAGATAGGATATCACTTGAAATGTATTCAGTGTGCATGTTCAATATGACTTGTGTTTGAACATTCATAACTCCTCGTTGATATTTACATAGGCCTGGAGTTATCTGTGAGCCATTCACATGCACATAAACTGAGACTCCATGTTTGTCGATATCCGTGATGGGGCTCGATCAGTAGGATTAGGGACATACCCAGATGTATGTGTTGTGTGAGCACAGATTATAGCTGATCTAACCCGGATCACCTGGATAACGCTGCTGTCACTCCTCTGCCTCCATTTTCCAGTTCTTCATTTTGTTTTCCCTGCAGCAGTTTACATCCAGGCTCCCTTCATTCTGCTCTCATGTATTTTCCAGAGTAAATATTATTCTTTCTGTTACTCTTGCCCCATCTCTCTCTCCTCCTCATCTTTGTTTTCTCTTCATTGCTCCCCCTATATCTGTATATCTGCGTCCTCTCACCATAGGACTCTTTTCTTCAAGCCCCTTGCCCTCCCTCCCTCTCCCGCCCTCCTGCGTCTGCTAGCTATGTAGGCTACCTCCGTGGAGACCGCCCTGGTGCTGCGTTATTCACACACACCTCACCTCTCGCTGTCTTTTCCCTCCATGCTTTTTTCCTAGCGTTTTACCTTTGTTTACTTCCTTGTTTACCTTCTTTAACCTTCTAACACACCCATTTCCACAAACTTAATAATTATTTTCAGCATGGCTTTTTACTTTACCCAACTGACGAAGCAAGATCAGGTACAAAATTTGAAATTAAATTAGATTTGCATAATGGGAGATACATTTTTTCCATTATTGTCCAGTGCAATTTAAAAATAAAACTCTTATATGTAAGTAATGGTGTAATAAATAATAAATATAAAAATCATGTAGTTTCATCTTTCTCTTTAGGTGGGTCCAGATTGCTTGTCCAAGACTTTCTATTGACTGGGGAACTGCCTTCAAAAAACCACTGCTGTCCCCATATGAGGTAAAGCATTTTAACTTTATGCCCAGTTAGGTTCTTACATAAAATACAAAAACAAACATTGTGTTATTGGGATATTTCTTATTTTACTGAACCTGAAATTAATCAGATTGTATATACCAATTTTTTTTTAACAAACAAGTCTCAGAACATAAGCTGTCTAGCCCCATCTACTGACCTTAAGTTTCTCACTGCTGCCACGGTCTTCATTACAGCTGTAAAAGCATAATAACTAGAGACTAAATAGAAACTTAAATTAGCATTGAAATTACACCCTCATTTGAGCGCGTATCAACACTGAATAATAACATAAATAGGGCAACATATCAGCATAGTGTTGGTCTTGGTTTGTATCAGAACTACTATAGACCACTATTGCCCTAAAGGAGGAGAGATTTATTGATGGGCTTCACATAATGATCCATCTGAAGTGTTTGTTTGTGTGCGGCTGGTGCATTCATATAACATGCACGCTCTGAGATGATGGCTCGTGATGTTCCACTGTTTGGTCACAGCTGACATGAAGTATTAATTCATTCACAACATTTTCCCAAAGGTCTTTACCTCATTTCACCTTTCGTGATGTGGTTGTGTGGGGGATTGCTTTTCTTACTATAGAAAGTGTGCAGCGAATATTTATTAGTTACTGTCGGGACAAACTAAATATGCCTTGATAGGCAACTAAAATCTGTTTTCTTTTGCCTTCTTGGAGTTGCTTGATAGCTATTTGCAAATTGTACATTTGTGCTACAATTATACATGTGCTTATGTGTGTGAGTGTGGTAAGTCCCAGTTCAACTCACGCCTCTTTACATGTTGGTGTGGGTGCTTTTTATGGTGGCATTTAGTAAAAAAGACTAAGCACGAGAAGAGGGGAGAGGGAGGAAAGAGGCTGAAGGGTGGGAGTGAGGGGCAGAATTTATTTTCAGGCATCTCATGTTATATTTATAGTCAATAAGAGACACTTGGCTCTCCTGTCAGAGCAGGGATTAGCAAGAGGAGCTAGCATCCACAGAGAGAGAGATGTGAGAGTGAAGCCAGCAGAGGACTCACTGGGTCAGTCGCTAATGCGCACCCTTTGAACAGTTGAGCAAATGAACACTTGGATCAAAGACAATTTTTGCTATGGAATAAATAAGGTGTGGGTTTAAATATTTTACATCTGCATTTCAGATAGCCATAGCTACCCACAGCTACAAACTCAAATTTACTTACTTTACTTGCTTTTTATTTTTTGTAGTACTTTTGTAAATAACATTCATATTCTCCCCTAAAACAATCCTCCCTCAAACCAGATGTTGCTTAACTCCAGTGAAGTTTATATATAAACTTGTGACTGTTAAATATAATCATATGTAATGGCTTTCCTATGTCATCAGAGGCCCCTACAGTGGAATGTAGCAACACTTTAATGGACAATACCACCATAGTAAGTTGAGTGTTCATGTTTCTGGGACCTACACTGAAGACATTCATGGAGATTTGTTTTGTTTTTTACACAATCCCAAGTTCTGTGTGATTAGTAATGAGAACTTGTCGTTCTTGATCTCTCCAGGTCCTACTGTCTGGTCCTAATGCTACCGCTTTCCAAGATGATATAAAAAAACAAATATTGTTAATGAATAAAACAAAGTCTGTTGTTTTTGTTTGGTACGGTTTGTCTGTCAGCTCATCTGTTGGATCAGTTAAACACACTTCCCGTCTCTTACAATCAATATTCACTGACTTGTCTCTCCATATGGAGCAGCCTGCTCTAACGGCACCGCACTGTCATAGCAGGACTGAAGCTCTTCTTAGCAGCTGCTGCGTCATGCAGCGCCGCTGCATTGGGATGGCATGTTTAACTACTTCATGCCCCTGTTTAGAACAGTCTCAATATAGAATTTATTTTTGCCTGGGGTTTACCAGGAATCATCTCATTTAAAGAATAAACAGCACACTGTATCATGATACTACCCCAAGCATCTGCACACTGAGCCTCTTCCTTTGTTTCATGTTTGTTTGTGTCTGTCTGCCAGGCAGCTGTAGCTTTGCAGGAGGTGAGCTGGAAGGAAGTTTACCCCATGGACTTTTACTCCAATCAGAGCTCTGGGCCATGGACGCCCAACCACCCTGACAACAGACCGGCGCTGCCCACACGTAAACAAGTCCTGGTGAGCAGGAGCAGATAATGGGATGAATGACAGTGCACACAAAGGCTAAAGTGAGGCTGTTAGGAGAAACTTGTGCCTGCTGCTCTAGTTTAAGGCCTCTTATTTTAGCTCCCATTGTTGTTATCACACTGACCCCCAGTGGCACAGATACCACAGGGTATGCAGTCACGATTATTGAAATATTTGCTTTGACCTTGACCTTGCATATGAAATCTAAAGGTACTAAGACAATCAAATTAGCTAGAATCTTGGCTGGATATTCTGCTAATTGCTGCTCATTGTTGTGACCATATTGCCCTATATTTTCACTAATCTGTCTGAGGCAGGTTTGTCTCTGTTCCAAGTGCTAATGCTCCCCTCCTTTCTGCAGAAACAAGGCTTGCAGCCAGTCTCAAACAAGCAGTGTGACCGGACCCAGTGTGCCCCCTGTGGCTGCCAGGGAGAATGACACTTCAACTCTGCCTTGGACAGTTGCATGAGACTACCTATGCTCCTCCTTTTGGCTACTGGAGGAAGGTCAATGCCGAGTGGACATTTCTGTGTCAGAGACAAAAGCTATAGAGCCACAAACAGATTACAGTCTGAATAATCACTTCCAGTGTCCCCAACACTGCTATTTTTTACATTGCATTTTGTTAGTGGTTCTCAAATTATTTGCACAAAATACCACCTTTGAAAATAACACCTTAGAAATTATTTGACTCTTGAGTGCCACCAGATCTAAACTAGAACTATATAAGGTCTAAAGTAGATTTAAACTAGGTCTAAAATTGGACTTGAATACTTCTAAACTAGGACTAACATGTGCCACACTCTGAGATGCATTTTTATTCTTGGCATTACAGATAACAAAAGACAAAGCCTAGATAGTGTTGTTTTTAAATGCTCATGTGAATTCACTTCCCTTACAACAGCCTGATCACTGCAGTGGTCTGAGAAGGAGGTCTTTCTGTTCTCACGCTCAGAAACGTGTAGCTCTTTCAGATGCGCAGAATTATGTGTCTCGAACTGACTGAGACCTTGAGTGAGATGATGAAATACATATAATGTTCACACTGGTTTGAATTAATTTGACTTTATTACATTCTCTCAAAAGAAATGTGTAATATACTTTATTTTCAGAGTAAATCAGTGTCACATGGTATAAAAATATATTGTTTATTTAAAAAGGTTACATAAAATATATCATAAATAAATAAAAAAAACCTACCACAGTTTTTGCCTTCTTGATCCATATTTTAATCCATGTATTGCATCTATTTAAATAAATGCTGCAATGCTTGTTTATAAGACTAAGAGAAGAGCTATGAGTTTTCTTGATGCATGCAGCGCTAGTCACGACTGCTCTCCATCCTCATAATTTATTGATGTCAGGGTCTGTCAATAAGTAAATAAATATATAAACATTATTTTGCTCATTGGTTTCTGTAGCAAAACAGAACAGCTGAGTGACAGTTAATGGGTCCCACATGTGATCCAGGGGACATGTGGAATCCTTGAGCGTATTTACTTGTTTATTCATTTCAGTTCTTTGGTGAATTGGAAACAGGTTACAGGTAGATATGTATGTATGACTCATGTGAAGTCCATTATACGAAAAATATGGACAAGTACCATAGTAATAGTACCATAGCATCACTATGCTGAGAACGATCAATTACTATTCAATTACAACATGTGATAATAACATGTGTTTATGTTTGGTCATACTTAACCTCAGCCAAAAAAACAAAAAACAAAAGTGTTGTTGCAGATAAGAGTTTTATAACTGAAAATGGAGAGAATTCAATGTTCAACATCGAGATGTTTAGATCTGATAGGGACATGACTATAAAACATTGAAAAATACAACATTTCATTTAAATTTCTGCTTGATTGGATCTGCTTAGCAACAAAAACTGAGTAAAGCAATTTGTTTCAGCAGATGTCTGTTGCCTCTCTTGGTGTGCCTCAGGTTTCCCTCTAGTGGCCGCTGATTTAAGCACTCAGAACCTGCTACAGTACAGCAAGTGGTGATTCACACTGGTCAGGAATAAATTATTGGTCTGTTCAGCTCACGCCTGCTCATCCAACTGATGTTTGATTCATCTGCTGCACCACATCCACGGTAAATGAGAGAAGCCTCTCAAATCCTCTTTTCCTATGCCTAACCAGGATTCCAAATATTTGTCTGGTACTAAAAATGTATCACTTTTATTCCAAATTAATCAAGAGGAGGAAAATTGTAAGCCCAGCATTAGAGTGAAGGTCTAACCATCATATGTACATGGACAAATCTATTATGAATTTTAAGAAATTAAATTTACTTCTACTATTATGCACTCCACTATGGGTCTAGACATAACAAGAACGTTATTGATATAAGCATCTAAATTACATTTTCTATTACATTTGAATTACAATTGTACACTAGGTGGACTAGTCCATTTCTTCTTTCAATATATCATATTTATAACCTGCTTACTGCTCTTGGCCAGATGATACAGATGATTTTCTTCTTGTCCTTCTCTTTCTTTTCACATGAGCTCATCATAGGATGAGTGAGAAAGGATTAGTTATTACCATATTGAGTGTATCTCAGCATCAGTTTAATTGTTTTCAGTATGTATTAAACAGTGGCATCAATCAACCCACTGGTACTGCTTCTCATATATAGATGGAATGTTTTGTTTATAAGGGACTGTTTGGGATACCAATGTTCAGGACTCCATCTAGTGGCTCAAAATGATGTAACAGAATGAGACCTCAATTGTGAGAAACCTTTTCTTGTCTGCATAAAACTATACATGCATCACATTTGTTCAGGATTAATTAAGATGACTACAGAGAGAATTTGCCGTACACTTTGGATTTTAGAAGATACTACATAAGTTGACATATCTAATATTATCTAGTCTTTCTTTTCAGACTTTTATTTGTACAATTTCTCATATTGCTTTCTACTGTGAATCACTGGACAGATAAGGAGGGTTTTGTGAGCGCCTAAGATTATTTGATGAAGTGTTATAAAAAGATGAGTAATAATGAGTGGGAGATCCGGCTGTCATCAGGCCACAAGTCACCTCCAATTTCACTGAGTAATGTTACTGTGGCCTGTGGAGTGAATACAGCAGATCTAAACCACTCTAAATACACAGTGTCAATGGTGTAAGAAGCATGTAATAATTGAGATAAAAAAGGATTTAGGTTTTTATTCAACTTTGAAATCATACTACAGAGCATTAAAAACCTACAACTGCGAGTCATCTAAACTTAAAACATGTCAATGTCATACATTTGGTATACTTTTCAACCTCTCAGTTCACTGAGAAGATGTGTTCTTGTAAACATCAGACTTTGAAGAAACCACTTGTGCACCCTGCTTTGAACTGTTGCTACACTCATTATGGTTCTTGAAGCTGTTGAATATATATTTCAATAAGTTTTACATATATAAATATTGCACAAGGACCCTGTAGAACAAATGCATTAAACAATATGCACTACCCGTGATCTAAGATTCTTCCACTACACTTGGTACAGTCTACACTTCCTACAGTCCTTTGCTGTGTTAAAATCTAATTTCTGAATACTACTACTAACATTTTTATACTATTTTATTTGGCTAGAACAGTTTGCTCCTGCATAAATACCGTAATGGTTCATACATTGTATGGTTCATTACTGCTGTGCCAAAGAACTGTTATACTGTATTGTGTTAAATCTAACCAGATAATGACAGCAAAATTTATTTTAACTGTACTAGTACAATAGTATGGGGTATGTACATACCCAGGTTAATGATTGCTTAGTTAACCAGAGTAGACTTGTCCTCCTAAATTCTTTTATTTTTTTTACCACTTTCTCTCATGGCTATAGACCTACTGCCTTCACTGCACTACAGTTCCCAGAGTCTTTTGCTACACATTTAAATCCTCAGGTTTCACAAGCTTCTGCCCCTTCCCCTTCGTTGCCGGCTTTGCCCCCTAGCGACCATGGCTGTAGACTGTTACCAGTGGTGCTGTTGCTACAGTAACAATCTAATGCCACGGTCACCATGGAGACAAGATGAGAGATACGATTGGCTCCTGTGGGCACTGACGGTGTTGCTGGTTTGATGATGCAAACATGCTGGGCTCCGGAAGGAAACTTCAGCATCCCCTACATTACAGCAGCATCTTCCCACTCATCTAAGCTCAAAGTACAAATATAACCATTGTCTTTTTTATTCAAACAGGGGAGATATTTGCCAGACATCAGTAGCCATGACTGTAGACTGTTACTGTACTTTAGAACACTTTTAGCAGTAAGCAGTCTAGAGCCAAGGTATTGATGTACTGACTGATAGAAGGTAGGGATCAGAAAGAGTCGGTGGCTAAAAGCATGTCAAACGGATAAAAGGAAGTATAGATAAGAAATGGCATCAATCAAATATTTTGTGGCCCCAGTATGTGATGAGCAAAGGATGCTGGGTACTTCAGAGCTCTTTAGAGTTACCTGGAACCTACTGTACATCTGACCCATACCGTCTCATCCTATTTGTGTCGTTGATGCTGTGTGGTTATAGCGTACTTGTTTTGTTTGCAGTATTGATTTCCATGCCGATTATCCATGAGTCAGACACAGGAAATGGACAGACAGTGGCAAAGGGGGCCGTAATGGTGGCTTATGCAAGCTCTACAGCGCTGACGTCAGCTTCCAGGATATCCAAGTCCACTTAAGCACTGGCCTGGGTGTTTATATACTGGGCTCTTTGTACCTGAGCAGAGTCTAACAATAGTGTGCATTGTCACCTCTGGTTGTATAGCAAGCCTGTAAAAAGAAATATCCGGTGGTTAGTGCTTGCAGTTTCTAGCAAACAGTTATTGAATATCATTTTAGATATGTTTATCTAAATAGATATTTCTGGTTTTATCGCTGTCCATGGTTCTGACCATGCTTATGAGTTGAGCAGTAAGTAGGCCACACTCAAGGTTAGAAGTCAAGCTATGCTTTGGCTATGCATTAGTAACAGTTATCCCCCAGATATCAGAGGCATAACGTAAGTCCATGCTTAAAACTTTTTTTCTGATGTAAAGATGGATGTGCCACCATTAGGTTTCTTTTGCAGGTCACCCTCACGCTTTCAGCACCACGGATAGCGCCAAACAGCATCTAACAGAACCATAATTGTACGCTGTCCATCCTCATCGTTATCCTGCAGTGAAAAGTCATTTGGACATAAGGATACCTAGAATCTGGGTCTTTGTTCATTGTCATTCCACTCTCGTGGCCCGGAGGAGTTACCTCGGGGAGTTTTCGCGGGTCCCTGGGCCTACCCACCCCCTCGCCTCTTCTTTCCCCCCACCGCCGTACAGACACATGGCAATGCAGCTGCCCAACATATACAGGCGGCCAGTACTGTGCCTTTAAAACTCTCTGGCGGCTGATTGGGAGTCGTCTGCATGTGCGCAGGAATGACGCAAAATTGACTTCATCTCAAGAACGCGTCACGAAGTCATTTCAACATGAAAGGAGCAGAGAAACTATGTAAAAGCTTTGAGCCTGCCAAAGGGAAGGAGGAAAGCTCACGTCACCTCTTCAGGTTGGAAAAAATGAGGTGCGATTAAACACATAGGCTACTTATTTTGTTTTAACGGCACCTCCTGCTAAATGTGGCATACATGATATAAAGAGGTGATGATCGAGCCTTTGTCATCTGTCCCTATGTGTGCTGATACGGGACGGTTAACATGCAGTCAGCGTAGTCTATCCCACCAGACATCACCGCTTTTTTCACAGCTGTCACTGCCCATGTGCGCCAAAGTGACTCACACTGCAGTAACTTCAGCTTCTGCTAACGTACATTACGCACAAACAGTCACGCACAAAATGATTCTACTTTTACAAAATAAATAGCCAAAAATACAAAATTCCACACGGAAATCAAACCATTTTCATATTTCACGATACGGTGATTAAGGATTTGTTATCAGATGTCGCTAAGACATTAAAAAATAAATAAAATTGGAATAGAAGCGTGCTTACCTTATTTCATGAATCCAGATGAAACTAGCTTTTCACAATATGAAACTAAAAAGAACGACTGATGTCCCTTTTCACCCAAGTAGAAAATACACATTTTAAGCTTTTTCCTTTGTTTTCTCTCCTAGTATCATAATGTAGCCTACCTCCAACCCGCTATTTGCTGTAATTCATCGGGTTGTCCCGGAGATCTGCTCTTATAGACATCCCGTAGTACTAGCAATGGAGTTGGGAGGGGACACTCATTCATTCAGAAGCATCACCTACATGGCCAATGTACGTGGACTCTTACGTCATCGAGAAAACGTAGTCAACAGGAGGCTTTCTTGAGGGGAGGTGGGGATGGAGGGGATGGGGCAGCAGTGAGCCTCGCCGAGGGCTTGTTTGGGGAAGTGTGTAGGGAGCATGGGAACAGTCGATGGCTCTTTATTGGCCACGTTGGTATTACACATTTACCCAGACATGGTACGGCATCACTGAAGTAGTAGGGACAAAAAGGTCCAGTTTGCCATCTTCCAGTACCATCTCCTTACTAAGTATAATGATCCATAATAAGAACAATAAATTATTTTCTAAGGCTATCAAAAAATATTTAAATGGCAAAATTGAATAGGATTATATTATATTTATTTTACATTAGCATTTAAACATGTCAATTTAAAGGTCCTCATGCTCACTTTTCTTGTTTATTCAGACATCTTGGGTTTTAATCATTTATAACTTGTTAAGTGATATATTGGGAAATAAAAGCAATTTAACACAAGGACACCTCCTGCTGACACTGCAGTGAAGCAGTTTAAATGAGTCTAAACACAATAGCTGCAATGATTAGAATAGATAAGCTGCATAGTAAATTCAATCTTTAAATGATAAGAACAAGCCGATTGAAAGGTGTACAGACTTTGAAAACATGTAGGTTTATAATATTCAGTATAACACACAATGTAATAGACAACTTTAAGATACACACATTTTTTTGGTAGAGCTTGTATCAGTGGAATTTTCCACAGTATGGTAATAAATGTATTTCTACATTGTGTCAAGCAAGTGATGCCACCAGAACAAGTTACAGATTAGATCTGTGGAGATGCCACAGAAAGAATGCAGTTATAGATACACAGGTACATATGTTTAATGCCATACTGTGGAACATTTCAGGCAAAGTGATAACATCTCAAAATGACAGGCAGTGGATCCTCCATCAGAAAAGTTACATAGTTTGTCTTTAAACTAGACTTATGACCTCTGTATTGACATTTTTACTCATCATGTCATTATTTTCTTATTCATGTGTTGCTCTCTTTTCTGTACATTGCATAGCTGTGTAGAGTTGCTGAATTACTGAAAACTATCATCTGCAGATCTTGATAGATCTTGTGCATTTTAACAATCCACTGCTGAGACTGTATACCTCATTATGCTTAATAACGTACATATATGTCATAAAACCAAGGCGTGAAGGCATACCTAAAGTGTGAGGGGATATGCAAACTAATGAGCTGACCATAAATAAGTTATACAGAATCAAAGCCTACACTGGTCAATATTCTTACTCACAGTCCAGCCATCAGTGTATTGGCTTTCATGAATAAAGTATGAAAACAGTGGTACGTCACTGGGACTAGAGCTCCCAATGCACCTTGTATTCTCCAGCATGCACCCCGCCGCTCTCTTCCCCCCAGG
Organism: Odontamblyopus lacepedii; assembly: GCA_034769755.1. Lineage (NCBI taxonomy): Eukaryota > Metazoa > Chordata > Actinopteri > Gobiiformes > Gobiidae > Odontamblyopus > Odontamblyopus lacepedii. Next base: position 22,014,039 of record CM068357.1, on the reverse strand, counting down.
CCCTGTTTCTCTTTATCTCTGATCCCGGTTCTCATCTGCAGCAAGCCACATTCACTTCTACTTATAGAGAAATACATCTAGGCAATATACTGGAATTAGGCTGTCCTAACTTGGCGGCTTTGATACTTATTCCATGGCCACATAATCAACATAAAGACAGAATGCAAACTTTAATGAATGCTCAAATGCCACATTACACACCAAATACAAATCTCTGTAGGAGGAATGGGAGCTACAGTAGTGTAGAAATAGAGTTGCTACGAGTAGGAATTATTAAGTAAAAATATTGGTAACACTTTGTTATAACTACACTTTTAATAGCCTAAATATATAACATAACATATTAATAACTTACTGCACAATGAATAAATTGTTCATAGTCAGGTTATTTGTGTAATTCCTCAGTCATCCAGGTAGGATCCATAGCAAAGGAGAAAAAATGTTTGATCAGTCAAAAACTTTTGTCCAGAATTGAATTTCTCTTTTGTTATGGTAAGAATGGAATGAATTACATAGTTATAATGCCTGAATAAACAATTTGCTCATTATAATAATGCCTTGGCTAATGCTTAAAATGCAAATGCAAAAATATGAATGCTTATAGATGTAACCATATTATAAGCTGCTCTGACCTATTTACACATTTTTTCTGGATAGTATTTTCACAGTGCTCCTTCCAATTGATCCTGTCTTTTCTCTCCTCCTCATCTGTATTCTGCTTCACCCCTTTAGCCTGTTCTCCTGTTTCCTGTCCCTGTTCCCACTTTACACTAGCGACCCCCTCGTGCCTGCCTCTCACACAGACAGTTTTTCTAGCACCAAGGCACAACACTGACCCGGATTCAGAGTAGTTTAAATTGTAGCTTATTAGAAATGAGGGCCGGAAGTCACAGCAGAAGTAACAATATGCTGCATGGGAAATAGGGACCCAGCACAGCATACTTTTCTTGCTTTTCTTGCTTTTCTCCTTGTATATGTATATGGTAATATCCTGCCTATGGGAAGGGGGGAGCTGAAAAAATATCCGTTCATGCAGGTTTTATAATAGTTTGTAAGTCTATCATGTAATGAGTGCATTATTTAGTCTCACAAAAGCCATCTATCGGATCTATAATAGAAGTAATTAGTTTTCTAGTACAGGTACGAGTAGGCCTATGTGTTGCTTTATTCCAGGAAATCTGTACAGCAGAGTTTGTGCAATATAATACCCCTGTAATAATTACAGACATTTGTCCCTTTTCCGAGTACAGAAAAATAGGCAAGTCACAAAGAACAAGATGTAATAAAATGAAACAAATAAAAACATAAATAATCATAATTATGGGCAACAGTAGCTCATTTGATTGAGTGTATGTCCACTAATCCGAAGATTGGAGGCTCGAATCACGCTCTTGAAATAAACATCATTGGGAGGGCAGTCAGATCCTCTGACCCACAATGTGGCTGTGTGATTCCCACTCCCACAGATGCTGTTTTTGTTTCTTTGGGCAAGACACTTAACCCACCTTGCCTCCAGTGGTGTAAATGAAAATGTGATTATAATAAAATTAACTTTATAAGTGCAGCTAAAGTACAGTTGTGTGCACAGCCTGGATTTGAACATTGTCAGTGTAGATGGTTGTATTTTGAAATGCATCAAATGTAGTAACCATAGACTGTATATATAAATGGACATAACTAACTAGCTGCCTCGTTCCAAGTAGGAAGTTTGCATGCAGCTCTTCCGGCTCCTACTGACCCTGGCTCCCATTGACTTACATTGGAATATTGTGGCTCCTCTCCCTGTACCTGCTGCTGTGAGCCTCGTCATTTTGGTCTATACATTAACCTTAACAGGAGAGATGATTGTACCAGGTTGTAGCGCCAGTCCTAAACTCGCTTAGGCCACTTCTTTATACACTCTATGGTAGTAATCTATGTCTTGATGCTAACTGGGATGGCCAGCCATAGATTAGGTTGGCCCATAACCAGAATATTGTTGTCATGGTCTTTGCCCCGCCATCTCTTTTGCTGTGTCCTTTCTGAGTTTGACACTGTCGTTTGAAGTAGCTGCCACTGGGCAACTAAGGTGTGTGATTAAGTAATGCAGAAAGGATTTATTTTGCAGAAAAAAATCATGGTCAGACTTCTTTAACTGACTCACTCTAAAGTAAGAATAATGGGTTAATTCGCTGTCTGACTCAGCGTAAACTACTTTGTAGAGGTAAACTTTTTGGTCGTGACGAAGCATAGGTTGAGATATTGTTCTTGTTAAATTTCCCTGGTAGATAGATGGTTAATCAATCCTGAATAATATAGTTGTGTTGATGGTAGTGCCTCTGAATGTGACAGGAAACCTTGCTCTTTCAGCTTGTTTGCTGCCCCTCTGGGATACATGAGTCATACTGTACCAATTTTTTGTTACTGGTTCTCAAGTGATTTTTTTTTTTACTGAAGTGTGATAGTAACAGTATTTCCTAGTGGTCTGTCTTTTGGGCACAATTTTTCTTTATATATATATATATATATATATATATATATATATATATATATATATATATATATATATATATATATATATATATATATAACTTAAGCAAATTATGCCTACAATGTAAATGTATAATGTATAAAGTTCTAGTTCTGAGTAAAAGTAGTTAGATCAGAAGAATCAGTCACAAATTGAATCAACTGCTCATAAATAATTAATTAATTAATACCTTAACCCCTTAATTAAGTTACTGACCCTAATCATTCTTAATAAAGTATTTGTTAATTATTAATATTACATTTTTATTATGTTTTATTAAGACTAATTGCAGTGTAGTTATTATAAAGTGATACTGTTTTTCTACTGGCTTAAGTCTAAAGCTACGGCGCTTAGTGATGGTCATAATGAATTTATGGTACCCTCTTCAAAGGCTGTAATGTTATGCCTGATGCGGACATAAAGCCTTCCTTATCATATTATTCCCCTGCACATCTTCCATATTGTGCTGTAGCCTCTTCCTCTTCTTCTTCTTCGTCCTTTTCTGTCCACACACGCTGCACATGACTCATCCAGATGACTCACCCCAGCCCCCCTCTCTCCCTCCTTCTCTCCCGCCCTCTCCCACACACACAAGCTCACACATCTCTGTATTATCTATCTGCCCTGGCTAACCTTGACGGAGAAACATAGAAAGATGCTGTTGTTGTAAGCATTAGCCGTGATCTGCCTCATCATAACTCCTACAGTGTTTTACATAAGTGGCCAACGAACCTGTCCAAAAATATGTTTGGTTATATCTGCACATAATTGTCTTAAAATAACCCATGGCATAAAAATACTTTGGTGGTGACGCAGTGTGCCTATTTTTAAAGAAAAATTTGTTTACATTGTAGTGACGGTATTTGAGCAAGGTATTCATTCACCTGTGACCGTCCCTAACGTTTTCCTATCATCTGGAAACTGGCCTCATTATGCTAGCCCCAGTTAAATCTAAATAGAGAAGCTGGTGTAAGGAAGAGTAGCTTGTGTAGTAAAATGTCGATATTTGTAACAAAATATGAGGATATGGCAGGATATTGACAGCTCATACAGACATACTTTGCTTTGTATTTTATTTTATGGATCAGCGGTTAGAATCTTCACCCAACAACCTGAATGTGGGCAAACTGAATCCAGCTTTGGAATGTGGTATTTCAGTAGTTGTAGTTGGCCAATGGCGCAGATTGGTCTCACCTTACTTCGATCGGTCTAACCCAGGGCAGCTGTGGCTATGTAGATGTAAGGGAAATGAATGAGAGATTATTACAGTACACAATTTTGAGAAGCCTGTCAAAGTGTATGACATTTAAATGGATATACAGTCAGGAAGAGGACAGTGAACTGTAAAGTCAGCAATATCTGTGTCTGATATTAACTGAGCTGGTAATGTCTATACTGGGATTACAGAAATTACTTTATTTCATTGTAAGGGGCATTTAATTGTAACATTTTGACTTTTGGGATTTTAATCTGCGTAAAGTGTAGCAGAAAATACGGAGTCAAGTTAAAGTTGAGTGTACAGCTACTCCTATCAGTGGATATACAGATTGAAATGCATTTGGTCGAGGTAGTCCTAATTCTGACCAGGAATTTGATGGGTTTGTAAAAGCCACGTTTTTACCATTTTTTTGTCATCTTTCTCTATTGTGTTAAAATACCCATTATGATTATTAGTTTTACAATATTTAATTTTTTTATACTTTTCATTTCTAAAACACATATGGTCTAAACTGCTCCTATCACTATGATGTATATCTGTATATCTGAGTCGTGACGTCCTTTCCAAAGTTCCCCAGAATCCAGATCACCAGCAGATGTCAGTGTAGGTTTGACATGAGCACTGCCCTGAACACTGCTCTGCATTTCTTTGTTAGATAGTACACTTCTTTTATATTACTGCTGCTACACATCTGATATTTTATACACACCTCCTAACATGCTTATTGACTCTCCTCTGCCCTGAACACTCTAATCTCCACTTTATTCATTATTTAGACGCATCATGCAATTCCTACTATATTATGTAGCATATATCCATTGGGAAGATTTTGATACAGTTTAGGAGTTCATAGCTGAAAATGTATGACACTTAAAATTTAGCTTCCAATAAATTAAATAGTAGGGAATATTACATTAAATATTTTTATGTAGATGGCTTTATTTTAATATTTTGTGCTGCCACTTTTTAGTTACTGCTTCTATGCCAAAACATAGCTCAGAGGAAAGAGTTTATTCAAAATCTATTGTTGTGAAAAGATGGTAAACATAAGTGTAGATGTGAATAAACAATTCTTGAGCGATGGTTGGCAGTGAGAAGAACTTGTTTCTACAATTTGGAAATGGTTAACGTAAAATGGTTAAATATGTGAAATGTTAACCACATACGGAATGCTCTCTGTCCCGTTGGATAAGCCATAGGCAGCATTATTGGCTTGACTTGTAAATTATGATTGTCCTGAAGGTCCTACATGATGCTACATTGACTCTCATGAGCTTGTATGTATTTTGTTTCATTTATACATGCTTGAGTAACCCTTTATTATTAGTCTGTCTACATCTCCAAAGCTCAAAATGCTGTTTCACCTTGTGATGATGCATGAAACCTTGGCATGAAGCAGTGGTTTTCAAGTTAACAGCTCATTTTATTCTTTGTTCATTAGAGATTGGCAATTCCACAGCTGAAATCATCCAAATGATTCTAGTGAAGGTTTATGGAGTTTATAAACACAGTGGAGCACTTCCTGTATTACCATATGACATCACAAGGTGGAACATGATTGTTTTCTGCCTAAATATGCAGGAATTGTGTGAATTAAACACGTGTGAATGAAACAAAACCCAATTCCGGGTTTTTTGTTTGTTTTTGTTTTTTTTAAGCGGAACCATTATTATAACGTAGCCTGTTTATTTGTGAAATATTCTGCCTGCTGATTTTGTTCTATATAAAAGTTTCACTGACTGTACCATTGTAAAATCCTAGTACATTTCTGTAGTGCGTGTGCTGGTTAGGATTGTGGCCTGGGAAGAGCAGATATGACAGAGATATAAAATGATTTACATTTACTGTCTTAGCCACTTCTGTTGGCTGCATCACTGGTCACCACACAGTTTGGGTGCCTATAATCTCTCTATGGTCAACCTCACACTAGAGATGCCAACAAGCTCACAGCCCGTGGAATGCCTTTTTCCTCTAACTTGGCCTTATAATGCTAGCCTGCGACATTTAGGGCAGTTGTGGTCATTTCAACTGATAATTTTAAGCAAGGTTTATTATTTGTCAGGGTCTTTATGTGCCATTCTTAAACAGGACGCACATCTTTTTATTATCAAATATGAATGTGTGAAATTCAGAAAAGCCCACTGGAATTCTGCTTCTTCCAGACTTTTTAGATCTGTACATCCGTTTATGGAAGGCAGTTTGGAGAGACCTGAAGCGCAGATGGTTTGTACTGGGTGATAAACATTATTGCATAAACATTTTCTTAATAATGCATCTTGTTTTCAGTGAGGGATACTTATTATAAAAGAATAGGTGGAAATAATCATGCCATTTGATGTTGAATAGGTCAATAAAAGCATGAAATATTTATTGGCTAGACATGATTAGACAAACCAAGCTCTTATTAGAAAACCTTTACCATGTGTGGACTTAAAAGACTTTCTAAATCAAGAGAATGTAGCAAAAAGTACAGCCTCATTGTATTGTCCTTTAGCCTATGTGCTTAATGCTGTGTGCTTTCATAGAATGATGATACAAATGTCCATGTACTTAAACAACATAAAATCAAATTGCATACCCTAGGGTGTGTGTGTGTGAGCCTTTGTAAGTGGTGCATGCTTCCTGCGGTCTGGCTGATGCCTCAGCCTGGCCAGAGTCACGTCCTTTATTGCGATGCTTGTGGGACTGTGGTGAGTTTGGTGAAGCCCTGCTCATAAAGTACAGCAGCAGGGCACTGTTCCTCTGCAGACAGGGAAGCTGTGACCAATGGGGAAGCCACACAAGCTGCTATTGTCAAGAGCATCTCCACTTCTGCCCTGTGCCTCAGCTGACCTGGGGTTGTGACCTCTGCTCTGTGGTCTGGGTCACATTGGAGTGCCCAGTTTCACTTCATCTGTAGTACAAAGATGCATTAGTTTCAATGGGGGTGTACAATATTGTTAAATAAAAGAAAAAATACTGGAGCAAAAAAAAACAAACAAAAAAAAAACAAGTAGAAGTATCACATGAGAAAATCTACTTAAGGAAAAGTATTAAACTTTTTTAAAAATGTAAAAGTATTTCATGCAGTTTTTGTGATCTAACAAAGCTTCAAATGTAGTGATTTTAAATTAAATTAATATTTTAATTAATTAAATTAATTTTTTTTTCCCAACTGTTTTTCTTTGTATTTTTTGTTTCCTCAAACTATGAATAAATTAAAAATAAACCCTTCAGGCTTTTCAGCAGATCTCAAAGAATCATAAAAAATACTTTAACTTTTCAGTACTGTTAAAAATTTAGTGGAAAAGAAAGTATAGATGCTGCTTTCAGATGTGGTAAAGTAAAATGAAAAACTATCCACTTTACTACTACTACTACTTAAGTAAAGTACAGATACCTGAAATTTAAGTACAGTACAGTATTTTACTACTTCCACCACTGATTAGTTTTCAGAGTCCATGTTTGATGTGTAGGACATTTGTTATTTATTTGTTATTATTTATTTTACACTGCAGACAACAGGGCCCACAGTGGTATAGACGGCATATATTTTCTCACCAGAGAGAAGACTATTATACATATGCTACAGATGACCTGAAAAAGGGGTACAGTTTCTCAGTCACCTCATCGGAAAGTTCATGAATGGCAATTAAGTGTGTGACCTTACATTATGGAATATGAATGAAATTACTGCTTTATATTTCCCGTTACAATGTGCTGCATACTCAGAGGTTGTCTTTGTTTGACCCTGGCACTCTACTGTATAGCTGCATTCACACTTGTTTTACTGATCCACAATTGAACCCATTTTAGCTCTGATGTGGACATGGTTTGTTCTGGTTTAGTCTTTGTTTAGTCCTGGTCTAGTCCTGGTTTAGTTTTGACTTTAGTCTTGATTTATCTCAGTTTTGATGTGATGACATGAGCACACCCTCTATGACCCTTGAACTCTATATGCAAAAACTTGTGCAGACTTTTTCTCAGTGACTGTGACCAAAGGGAACTTGCCTCATGAGAATTGACCTTTGGTTGCACTTGAGCTGTAGCAGAAGTGGCTGTGTGGTTAGCTTTGTGCTGCAGTGCACAAGTCCAAGGTGGAAGTGTCTCTGGCCTACAGGCCCCGCTCCCATGTGCGAGCTTTCACACGCGGTTGGGCCAACGACGATTACAAGCAACAGTAAATCAGTGGTTCTCAGATGTTTTCTGCCTCATTATGGCCCATGCTGGGCAGTACCACATGTGTAACTCACTGCTGACAGCTCACATTTAGTATGAAGGGAAGAAGCTATATTGAGACATGACACTGTACCCATCATACATCATCAGACACACAGACATATACAGACTCAGTATATGACTGTGTGCAACTCATGTGTCTTCATATTTAACTGAAGCTTTTATCAACTGTTACTTAGTACTTATTAGCACATAAGCTCATGACCATGTAAGAAAGTCATTGTTTTACTTTATTTACACCAGATTAGGACTGCTACTATTAGTACTTTTTTAGTAAACAGTATAGTTGTACTTTGCACTTCAAAGTGAAAAATACTTCAAATACAAATATACCACTGAGACATCATTCCATAACAGAAAGGATTGCAAGGAATATAATCTAAATAACTTTTACATAAATAACCTTTTTGTTTTTTAATTTGAAAATTAAAATAAAGTCTTATTGCCTAGCTACTTACAGGGTAAGAATGATTCCCAATTACCATAAAACTATCACATTTGAAAGTACAGTTGTGTAACTTCATGTCCCTGAATTACCAGTGGCTCCACATCCTCCAGAGGACCCAGGCACATCTCCTTTTGGCCTCTGTCTGCTCCTCTCCTCCTGCCATGCCCTCAAACCCTTGGAAGGTCTTCTTTGCATCATAAATGTCACACTTTTTTTTCTCTTAAGATAAATGATCCTGCAAGTGAGAGCCAAACTCCATTATCTTTAATCAGCACACAGCATCTTCTGCTACCTTCTATCTCACCCTGGTGCACTTTTCCACAGGAAGTCAGGGACACTTTGAACGCAGATCAAATCAACTGCAACTGTGTCTTAACTAAACATGTGCGTTTCCTAAGCTGATCAACATTAATCCACCCTTTTTAAAACCGTTTTGACACATTTACAGTTAGATTTCCAAAGGTCTGAATAGGTCAAATAACAAATTCATTTTACTGTTGTTAAATAAACATTTTGGAGTACCACTTTATAATACTACATCTCATTTAGCCTTAATTAAGCATGAACAAAGACTTGATGGTGAACAAGTAGTTTATTACAAATGATTGAAGCTTATTGACTACTTAAGTAAGGGGACAGAATTTGGAGATAGTGTTGGGGTTTTACAGTCTAAATCATTCTTAATAATTGTTCATTGTTCTTTATCAAGTTTTTGTTCATGCTATAGTAAGGCTAATTAAAGTGTAGTTATTATAAAGTTACTTGCTTTGAGATAACTCTATTTTGTAAATTTCCATTGCTACACCTGCCTCATAAAAGCATTTTCAACTATGACTTGTACTTCTATGTTAATCTGAGCACATCACTGCCAAAGCTGTTATCTTGTATCTGCAATGTCACTGAGCAAGAGGAAGCTTTGCGGTGCACAGTGGTGTTAGCTTATCTTTGGTAGCAGGTTGTGACTTGTATTGCATCTTATTGAAGGTCATGTGACCTATATACACTGCCATACAGTGCATGAGCAGGTATTCTCCCTGTCTCCATTATAAAATAGTCTTTTCCAGACTCATTCACATGTGTGTTAGCCAAGGTGCATACCTCTCATTCACTCTTCTCTGTTCCAGGATACTGATTGAATCTTGAATGGATGTGATTATGATCTGCTGTCAGTGTCTGGGGCCAGATCACACAGATGAAGGTAGGTCTAGGCCAAGCCAGCTGCTATTGGCCATGAATTGACTCTTGGCTCACCCGAGTGGCTATCCTTTTTAAAGAGAGGACCTTATCGTGATATTGAAAATCTGCTGGAAACCTTTGGATCACAACATTGGCTCATTTCTAAAGCTGTCCACCTGTGCATATGGACACATCTGGAGGCATGAGGGAAGAGCCCCAGAGAGAGGAAGTATTTAGAGCCACAAGAATACGTGCAGTGTGAGAATGAGCTTGTGTGAATGCTAAAGCAAGTAATCATTGAATGGATTCACCAAACCATTATCAGTTATTTCTCATCATACCTTTAGTACTGCTAATATCCGGCACAGGATACTGCGTGGGTTCTAGTAAAAAAAATATTTGAACTAGAGACATTTAGTAGTGTGATCTGATGGAGTTTGACAATTGACTGTTTTGATCGCTACTGATGATTAGGTCAAACTGTAACTGACTTGGGATCTAAGGGCAATAATTTGATCAAATGAAGTAGAGTGGAGATGCTCATGCAATAAGAAGATTCATCCTGTAGATTATCCTTAGTTTGTATAGGGCCATATACAGTATATACAGAAATAAATATCAATACCAATAAATAGTCATCATTATAACATGGCTGAATGAAATGAAAACCAACTTAAGTGTGTTTTGAAAGGTGTAGTATCTAAACGTCCTGGTAGAGGGTCAACCACCTGCTTGTTTCCATGGAGGTGTTGATGCTTTACCTGGAATATTCCGCTGTGTAGCATTACATTTCTCTAGCTTGACTGAGGCAAGCAATTGATTCCGCCAGATCTGTGGAGAGGAGACCCCACTCACAGTAAGAATGCATTTAAGAAATAGAAACACCTCCAATTGAATAAAGTCAAATAGATTAATTTAACGCTACACTGTGAATTTTTAACAAAGCATTTACATTACCATGGAGACTAGCGCATGACAGAAGTTACATAGTGCACATTTATCATAGCTATTGTTCAGGTGGTTTTATTAAAATATCAGCAGGTTTTTCATCGGAAGCTGGTCATGACTCACTACAGGAGAGAGAGGGCGGTAGAGAGAGCAGTAGATTGGTGTTAGTGGGCAGAGAAAAGCAGCAACACCTCAGCAGCAGTTGCCACGGTTACTGCCTCTCATCAGCGGCGGCAAAGTGGGGCAAGGACAGTCTCTTTCTTCAAGTGAAATGAATGGAAACTTTGCAAATGTTTTGTAGCTATCAACTATTTCTATAGGCACTTATATAGGAGGGTCAGGTAAGGACTGATTGTTTCTGCTCTGGCTTCCTCTCACCATTCAAAGTTGTGTTTTATTCAAACAGTCAAAATAAATTAAAGAACTGACAAACTACAAATGTAGAACATGAATAAGTATTTAGTTTGATAAGCTCTGGCTGAAATTTACCATGCCAAATTTTCCAAACAAATAGTGCACTTCCATAAAAGAGTAGAAGCTAATAAAAGGTAAATCTTTCAACTACTTTCTTACTCAAGTCCATTAAGTTTGAGCTGTTCATACTAGTCTTTACCATCATCCAGACTGTTCCTGTCAGCAGTAAAGCATTAAGGCACCTTTTGATTTTAAACTACTTGTACTATGTAAACATTATGAGTGTGTACCTTTATGGACAGTGCAGACCTAACAAAAGGATTATACCAGCTGACAATGGCCTAAACACCCTCATGCTTTAAGTGTGAGGCGTGCTCTGTCTGCTCCTGTCTGTGTATAATCTACAGAAACACTCCAACACTGTTGATACAGGGCATGATTTATCAACTGCTCCACACAGACTACTGTGTAAACTATTGTTTTAATCCAAGACACTCAGGTTTACTGCTACTTACAGGTTAATGACTGTCTATAATCACTGTCTGTATAATGGACGTAATGGTGGAGCTACGAGTGCTTTGCGCCTTTATAGAGCCTGCCAAGTGGGGGATATCATCAATAAATTACATTAATTAATTAAAGTCCTTTAAGTGTGATCTCCAACTTTTGCTTTTTGTACAAAAGCCTGTAACAGTATCAGTAGTTTTACCCAGGTCAGTTTGGGACAGAAATGTGCAAGGAGCCTGTGGTTCATTTCAAACAATATTTTTGATATCTAATGACATGAGCAGAAATAAGCAGAGTAAAAAAAGATTTTAGAAAATATATTTATTAATTGCATTAAATAATGAAGAAAATCTCTAGTCTAACATCCTGACCTACTTTACTGGCCTCTGTCACTGTCCATTCACCTTCTGTAGTTCCCGCATTCATCGGTAGAGGGCAGACTCCTCCTTTGACAACGAAAGCTTCTTGCAACATAACCTGTCTTGTAGCATTAACCGTGACACTGAATGACACAACCTGAGTCTTCTCTGGCATTTCAAACTCTGTGTCTAAATGAGTCCTTATTACTGCATTTCTGCATTGCATCGATGCGTTCGCCTTGTCCCCTTTCATTCTTGGCCTGATGCGTGCTCTGCCTCGGATCTCAGTGACAGTGTCTTAGTTTGGACCAATCAGAGGAGGATCCAGGGAGGGCTCGGAGGCCATGAGAAAGACTTGGCCACCCCTTGAACAACCGTAACCTCTCCCCTCTTAGCAGCGCTGCTCTGGCCCCTGCCGACGCTCCAGCACATACTGTCACATGCTCATGAATAAGCGGCAGCGCCGGGCCTCTGCTTGGTACTGTAAATCTCTCACATAGTAATTTATGCACAGCATAAATGTCTTGGATACTATTTAAGGAATTTTGTAAATAAAAAAGAATTAGACATACAGAAAGAATAGACCTAAACTCATCATATGTTGCAGTTGCCCACCGGGTTTCTTTTGACATCACAATGTTCGATAATCCCCTACACTGAAAACAGTTTGAGGAGCAGCTGAAATGTAGAACGTTAAAATGCAGACTTTTGTTGTAGTGATTATTGTTATTGTAGAGTCTAGTAGTCTAGTAGTAAACAAATTTATAAAACTAACTAATTTAACTTATGAATATTTCTTGTACCGCGTAAACACCGTGCCTCTTGTCCCAATTTGGGAGTATGACATCATCACATTCAACAATGTGAAAACCACCAATAGCCTTATCAAGATAATCCAAACCTGGATGAGCCCCAAAACCCATATTCTTATTGTCTATGTTGTTGTTGTAATTTGGGCTATCCTGAAGATTTCATTGCCACCACAAGTTGTAATGCATTTATTAAGAAGTAATCTCATTATACGACAGTGATAGTGAAGCACAGTGCTGCTCTGTTCCCAGGGTCAAGTTCCGTTTGTCAGTATTCTTAGAGCTGTCACAAATGTTTCTCATGTACTCATTTCCCTTAAAGCGAAGCAGGCAAGTCGCAGCACCCTCGTAAGCACGTTTCTAAATAGGATTTGAATCTGGCAGATTTGCTCAACTCTGAATAATGAGCGGCAAGCACACACTGGCACCTGCATATGTTGGTACTAGTGTCTATTAGTGTCTATGGGGCAATAGAGAATATTTTGAGTGTGCCTGTCTAGTCTCTAGATGCCCTCCAGGCCTTCTCACCCTATTTTATTCACCGCAGTCAGACTTTGATTAATGTGGAATTGCACTGTGGGATTCACAGAGTTGCACAGGGCAGCAGTATGAATGTTTATGTGCACACATGGTTTACATAAAGTGCATGCATAGGTCTAATCTGGTCCCTCATATACTATTTTTTTAAGGTCATGGTTTTTCCATCAAATTAAATAAATCTGTTGTACTGTCTGATGTACTGCATGTTAAGAATGTGGGACTGATGTGGTCACTTTTTTCATTCAAGTGAAATAAGAAAATCTAAAACTTTCTGTACCATTTCATAATAACCAGACCATAATTAGCCTTAATAAAATGTGAACATAGACTTAATTCATAATGAACAAATTGCTAGTTTATTAAGAATCAGTCAGTCTTAACTGTTTGTTCATTAAAGTTATTAAAAGTGTATTTATAATCAAGTATTACCAGACTGGCTATTGTCAAATATAGATTGCTATTCTCATCCTCTGAATATGAGTCATTTACATGTAAACAATATAACACTTTATGAATGCTCCTTTGCTATTCTATGTTGTCTTGCATCTTTAATTACTTATTTGATTGGGACAGTACATGCTAATGGACAGACATGATACAACATGAATGTAAACACACTGGATTACAGCCAAAGGCTCATTTCCATCCCCAAAGAGCTGGGGTCACAAAAGAGCTAAACAAGAGAATATTGCACACTCCACTCATTACATAGGTCCCATTATTACACACACTTGTTGAACAGATGTAGATAATGAATACATTTCTACACACTGTGTAGCGTAATGCAGTGCTTTGACCTTAGCGGTGTGCTCACTTTTGAACTTTCTTTTGTACTTCTGCACAGTTTGACTCAGGACTATTTTAGTGAAGACTGAGTAAAAATATCCTGAGACATTCACTGTGTGTGTGTGTGTGTGTGTGTGTGTGTGTGTGTGTGTGTGTGTGTGTGTGTGTGTAGGTGTGTGTGTGTGTGTGTGTGCCAGTGACCTGTGCCTGAACCCTGACCCGGAGCACTGGTGTTTCAGTGCTGCCACACCAGGCAGAAGTGAAACTTGTGGGTGTGTGACTTGGTGTGTATTTCCAAACATGGTGTCTTTTCATACCCACAGCTTTACAGACGGCACTGCGCTGCACCTCTGACGCTTTCCTCTCTGCTTGTTCTCTATTCTGTCTCGTTTTGTGCCGTTGCGGTGGGCATGCTTGCCTCAGTGCGGTCACATATGCTCACTTTCACAGTCTGACTGGGGCCAAGAGTTATCGAAGCTCCAGTTCACACAGACACAGTGATGGTCGGCACGTACGCAAACCTGTCTGATGGTATGTGTCTATTGGCCAGGTGTATTCACATAGGAAATACCTGCCATTAATGGGGTTTACACATCACACAAATTGAAACTAAACAGAGACTAGACTTGAAACAAAACCTGGACTAGACCAGAATTGAATCAGGAATAGAAAAGGAGCAAAGTAGCTTTCAAGAATAAATGGGGCTTAAACCAGGACCAAACCAGGAGTAAAAATGTTGCCTCTGTGTCAGGTGTTCAGGGTTTGTGTCAGTGGCTTTGTTCACATGCAAACCAAAATCAGATTTTTGGACCTTGTCAGGATGTAAAATGCAAAATGTGATGTGAGTAATCAGAGGGACCATGATCAGAAAGAAATTGGATGATTTTTATTTACATTTCATTTAAATAAGCTTCAAACTCCAAAACTCTAATATATTAATCCTACTTGAGTCTGCGTGGAACTACAGGCACAGCATGTGGGACAATTACATGAGGGACATTGTTGCAGGAAGGGAGTAAGTTGTAATGCCTGTGCTAAATAGTTTTAAGTAGCAGTCTCACCTATTGTGCAATTGAGGAAATCACATAAAGCACCAAAAGCATTTATATTAACTTTGTGATATAACCCATAAGATTGTGTTCATAGGGGACACAAGCCAGTGAACTTTCTGTGGCCCTGCAGAGAATAATGCCTCTGGTAAGACACTGTGTGTAAAAAACAATGCCAAACTGTGAACCTTTGCATTACTACAAAACATGTTTATAACCAGCTGCATAGTGTCCAACTTTATGCAGTCCATATGTATAATCAATATGTTTTCGGGCTCAAGGCTGAATAAATGATTTCCCTTGAGCCAAATTTAGTTGTTGGCAGGACAATATGAAGATATCAAAACTGGACAGGAAGACGAATAAGCAAAGGCTGTAAGTGCAGCTCCAGCTTCGCTTCTCGGTAACGCACAGCTGAGAGTGATTCAGACACTGATGGGCTTTCCAGAGAAGCTCCTCTCAGTTTTCTTCCCGTGTGCCAACAACCACCAACCCCTCTTTCCTGGATTTGGCTTTACCCACGGGCAAAGCAAGTGGACCCAGGGGGCTGTGGGCAGGAAGTAGTGCGTAGGTAGCTGTGCCAGGTCATAGTCCAGGAAAGTAGAGATTAGTATTGTAGATATTTTTTGGACTAGTTGTTGTTGAAATATTAACAATAATACAGAGTAAAACCAAAAGGGAAAGATTTACTAGAAGAATTTACTTTTCATAACAGTTTTCAGTGGGCTAGCTTCTTCAAACATGAGGGTAAGGGCATTCATTCACTACTACTACTAGTGGTACTACTTTAGCCACAGTTGTTTTAGATCATAGCTGCCATTCTGTGCCAATGAGCTCCCTAAACTTCACTTGCCACACTGCCACAGGCACAGGTGTGTCAGTGAGTGAGCCATGTCTATTGTGACTTTTTTTTTATTTGCATGTGTTCGCGTAACCCTCTGTCTACATCTCTAAAGATCAAAATGTTATGTTCCTGTTACATTTTTTAGAGACTGGCAATTCCAATGTAAATTATCCAAATTATTAATAACAGAGGAACATTTCCTGTATTACCACATGACTTGAATTTAGCCTACATATGCAAGGTTTGTGTGTTAAACATGTGTGAATGAAACAAAGCACAGCTCCAGGTATGGTTTTAATGAAGAAGTAACACTATAATATAGATCAGATAATAGACAATATGGGCTTTTTAAACATACTTTGAAGATAAAAGTTTGAATACTGCTGTTTGCTGTTTACCAGGTTAAGTATTGCAGTATATATCAGAGTAAAACCCATAGATGTGTTGTCCAAGTTCTTTAGATATGATAATACAAGATTTAAACTATTTTCCTGTGAGACCCAGTGGTTAAGGACCCCTGGTGTGCGGCTTAGGACACAGCCTGCAGTGGTCAAATCTGGCATCAAACCTCTACCTATCTGTAGCTCTGCATTAGGCTGTGAGTCAAATCCATATGACATTTGTTGTAATTCCAAATACATGAATTGCACAGTTATTCATAAGTAAGAGGGAGGTGGGAGGACTGTGGTAGAGATAAGATTTACCAGAAGAGTAAGTGTGATTCATTAGTGTGGAGAATTCAGTGGGCATGAGGGTAGTACAGTATGAGCAGTGGGGCAGTAGAGGGGGCGCGTCCTGGGGCAGAGGGTGGAGGGGAAGGGGTGTGCTGACAGATGCCACAGTCCAGGCCTCCGCACAGGAAGTCATTCATACAGGGAAGTGCCTCTGACTCCCACACGCTCACTGTTTAAGATTAGCCAACTCTGGAGCTTTTGTGACAAAAACTACCCACTCAGGGTGTCATCAAAAAGACAAATGTAGTTTAAGTTTACTTTACTTATTATGCAGCATTTGATAAAAATATTATTGAATTATTTGATGTAATTTAAAACGTTCTCTATTTTAATAATAACCTACCAAAAAAATCTGCAGACTAATAAAGACAGCATTATCATAATTTCCCTTTTCTGGAGGGGTTTAGGGGGTAAAAATGTATTCTATTTTTGTACACAGACAGTTGCTGCAAGTGAAGATAACCCTTATAAATGATCTTTCTTTTTGTAATTGTGATAGCATAAACAATTTTTGTTTCACTGATTCTCAACTGGTCTGTGTCCTCAGTTTTAACTAGTATTATTACTTTTAAGATTAGATTTTTTTGTTTCTCATTTTTTTCTCTTGCCATTTTCCACACTAAATCTAAGAATTTGTATGATGATTTTTAGATGATGATTGATTTGTTTTGACACATGTGAATTATGACGATCAAATAATTTCAGCTCTTGCAGTGCGAAAGTAGATCTGAGCCACACCCTTGGTTGACCCAAACCCTCTTTATTTAAAGCTTTATACAGACACAAATGGTTCAGTCAAAACGGGTCAAGTTCACTATGATGAATTCTGTTAATTGTAGGCAATATAATGTATAGAACTTAACATATAACTTACATATCTTAGCTTTATCCATTCATCTTCTTTAGGCAAATGACAAATTCAAGTACCATTTATGTGCTATAATTTTCTTTCTTTATTTTGCTTATGCCTTTCAGTAAAGGTTACACACTCACTTCCAACTTAACTTGGCCTTTTGGGTTGCAGGGTCAGGCTAGGTAACTGCTCTGATCCCCTGCACATATTTACATTTTCTCAGCTATCAACACCTCAGATTAATACCACAAACCTCCACAAGTAAATCATCACTTTGTAGAACTTTTATGTCAAGTTCCCCATTGCTTGTGTAGCAGTCAGGTCATGTGTAGTGAATGTATGAGGACATATCCTTGAGGGGCAGATCCGAATTTGGCAAGGAAGAGCCGCACTGTGCCAAAGAGGAGTCTGCTCAGCTCATTGCCCCCCTTACATACACGCACACACAAAAACACACACAGACATACACAGCAGTCTCTTAAGCCCACTTCCTCTGTATCAGGGCATGGGAACTCCTCTGAACCATTTCCCCCGCTCATCCTGAACTTCATGTCTCATCTTTTTCTTTACCTTGCTCCTTCAGTCTTTTACTCCACCGTGCCCTCTCTCTGTCCCCCTCTCTGCTACCTTTCCTCAGCTGTCCTCCTCTGCGTTCCTCAAAGTGTCTTCTCCTCCTGCTCTATTTCCTGCTTCCATCTGTGCCCAATTTATCCAGCGCACAGTCTATGTTTTTTCCCCCGATAATTTGTTTTCGATTCCTCTGAATTAGAAAAGCATTGAGCACTATACACTGCAACACACAAGCTGGATGCCTTTCACGCACGCACATATGCACTCTCTCCAACACACACGTACGCACACATTTTTATTGTATTATTCTATAAAAGTTCATATAAATCACTGGTTATTAATCGGCCCCAGACGGCCCGTCCGGCTCTTGCTCCCCCGCTCCCCTCACAGCACAAACACAGACCAGATGCATAGGAAATGGGATGGCAAAAAGGGCACCCAAGAGACAGCCTGCACTCCTTTCTCTCTCTCTCTCTCCTCCTTCCCTCGCTGCGCCTGTTTTGTGAGAATGCTCATTTAAGTACAAGTGCCCAGAAACCCAGACCTAAAGAGGAAATAAAGTTTAAATGAAAGTTTAGAAGAAATAAATGAAATAATAAATACAAATTGTGATGTTCTGCCAAGTGGCCCGTTGTGTGGGATAAAGGTTACAGGGCCATCCTCTGTAGATGTGGATCTAGTTGCAGCTGTTTGAGTCAGGCCCAGTTCAGTCCAGAGTGGATGTGTTCATATGTTTAGTCGACCACGCGTTCACCCCGCCTCGCTCTGCATTTCATTCACATTTTGTAACAGTAGACTTCCTCATTGAGTGTTATATGGTTCATGAGCTTATGCCTGTGGATGTATTCTGCAGATGGGGTAAAAGGTGCTAATTCATCTTAAAATTGCTGTTCAATATAAGATAAGACAAGAGTGTCTTCATTTGGGGAAGTTCCAGTGATGCAATGCCAAGTTTTATTCTGAACACTGGGCGAATCAAAATATGCAATCAAAAAATAAAATTATTAGTTACTAAAATAGAGTTAAATGTACCAAGTTAACTAGAATATTAGAAATACTTTGAATACAAAAAGTGTAAAGATAAAAATACAACTAGGCTACAAGATACAAAGTCAGTGGTTCTCAGTGTTCTCACTTGTGGTATTATGTAGCGACTGTTTTAATCCTTTTAAAATACATGTTCACCCAAAGAAAACTTGGAGTAGAGCCACTGCTCCTTGAGAAACGACCATTGAGGTGGCTCACACATCTGTTTTAGGTCTTTCCTGTATGCCCTAAGCTCTGATCATAATAGGTGGGACATATGGTCTGTTTGTATTGGTAGTATGGTGAACACTATGGGATTACACTTGAAATGCTATTAGAAAAATCTGTGAAAAGGGAAGTATGTGTGTTTCTATTTCAAGTGGACACTGAGGGTATTGCGATGCAGTCCACACCTGTGCATCACTGGCCCGTGTACATGGAGCTTATGCCTGATTAACCACGGGGGAAAGCCGGATTTGGATCGCACCACTCTGAGTTATGGTGGGACAGAGACAGGGGAAGAGACTGGGAGGATATAATATAAGCAAGACCACTCATATGTCCCACCCTTGTCCTCTACTTTCAATGATGTTGAGGCCTGAGGAATCAGTTCACATAGTGCAGGCAGAAAATGTGAGAAATATTTCGAGATGAGGGGGGAGAGAACGCGGGCTTTTGAGGCACGCAGGGACAGCCTTCAGAGTTCTGCCAAGAGAAACATGGAGCTGTGTTCCTTGCAAGAGCTATGGGGGTAAGAGAGAAGTGAAGAGGGCGAGAGAACTAGAGGAAGATGAAGGTGTGTTGGGGAGGGCCGAGTGGTGATGGAGGAGACAAGGAGGTCCCTAGGGTGCTGCTTTGGGTTGTTGCCAAGAGATGTATAAGATGTGACCAGGCATTACGTGACCTGCGGAGTTGATCATGTGATAAAATCTAAACAGGACTGTAAAATATGCCCTGTGTATCCATAGAGGCACGATGGATGAGGGCCATATATTACGTCAACTGTCACATAAAAAGATAGAAGAGATAAGATTTCTTGATGTCCACCAAGCTGCAATAATATGTGAGTATAATATTTGATGTCATTAAGATGGGGTGATAAGGGTATGAGTTTGGGCTATATCCAAGGTCCAGGCCCAGATGTCCACTCTCAGCTGTCCCGCTTGACCACTGGCTCGCCTGCCAACACTTGGACCGAGTATCCCCACATCGCCGAGCAAAATATGTAAATATGTTGACTTGGAAGGATGTACGCTTTCTCTTCCGACCTTGTAGCACTTTTGGAGAGAAGCAAGACAGCGCAGAGGAGAGAAAACAGTTCCAGCATTCCATATAAGGGCCTGCTTTGGGCTCAAACACCGGCTTCTCATCACTTTCGAAGTCCGCTGGGCCGTTGCACAACCCGGGCAACACGAAAGGGAACCTTCACCTTCAACACTTCATATACACACACAGCATGCACATGGGCCAGTGGTGAGCGCAGGGTCTGACTGAGGCAGGAACTCTTTGGATAGTGAACAGTTTGTACCCTGCTTTGAGAGGATGCTTTGTCACTGTAAGTTCAGATCTGCAGAATACAAAAGCACACACACACACACACACACACACACACACACACATGGTAGAGCTTTATCTAGTATAAACAATGTGCATTACTGCGAAGTATGACAAGTATAATGGAGATGACAAGATCCGCTGTTAGTTTTACCTTTAACTATGTTATATTTGATATGCTGTTTAAAATAACATTTTGTCAGAGCAGGCTACAGTCCTCCACTTTACTTCCAATTTTCCTTCAGCTGGGTTAGCAAACTAACATTAGCCAATAATGACTTAAATTGTACAAAGTGCACAAAGATGCCTTTGTGGCCCTGTTTATCTGTGATTGGAACTTTTGCTGACCATTTTCATGAATTAAGCAACAGTGTACAATAGTTCTCCCATTGTTTTTATCTCAAGTGCAGATTTGTTTCTTTCGTTGTTTATTTAGGTGCTTCTGTATATGACAATAGCTGCACTTGCTTTGCTGTGATAATTTCAGCACTGAAATTGCCTTCACTACATTACATATGGTTGTGTCATGTTGCTAATAGCTGTGTCTATAAATTTTGATTTTAACATATGGGTCAAATGCAGATAGCAAATTTCCATATGGAGACAATAAAATATAACTTAATCTGTTGATTAATGGTACAAACCACTCAATCACATTTCCTGTACAAATACTATAAATATATTTTCAGCCTGAATGTAGCATAGGAAGTACCATGCGTGAGCTGTAAATCAAAGCAAAAGCATGCAAAACTTTTTTGCGTTTCCTAGTGTTTTGTGCTAAGCATTTAATTAACGTCATACTCGTACAGTCATGTGATGTCACCTCATTTCACAGATTTAGTGTCATATCATGCGCTGGCTCCTCTCCGCCCACGAGTGCCTTGTCCCAGCTGAACTCTGTGTGCCCTTTCAGACCCGCAAGATGAAGGGGGGCAGAGGAACAGCGAAACCTCACTCATTCTCTTTTTCCACAGCTCTACCTCTGAACTCGGCATGTGTGTGCTGGGTATTCAGCAGGCCTCTTGTGGGTACTGGCTTGTGGCTTGGATCTGGGTGAAGAGCACGGGTGAGGGTGGCCCAATACCAGGGCTGCCACAGTGCCACAGACATACTGGCACCACCATTGGGCCAGTTCCTCTTTCCAAAATACGGAACCACTGCCGCTTGCATATGTGCTAACCAGGGCATGAATTAGTGATTGCCTTGTGGTTCTCCAAGATCTATGTCTTTAAGTGATGGGCTTCCTCACACATGGCATATATATAATTACATACGCTTTTGACATGAATCTCTTCCACTGCAAGCCCATGAAGTACAAATGCAGAGAGGCATCAGTTACCCAAGGAAAAGTGTGGGTTTTTTTAGGTAAACACTCGTAGGTGAAAAGGTTAACTGTACTGTTTGTGTCACATTTCTAGCTGTTGATGCCCTAAAGTCATACTATTTTACACATGGTAGCCCAATTGGCAGGATACTAGTGTTGCCAACCTTTCTGTTTTTTATGAGTGTGCGTGGATCTCTCCCTCCCTGGGGCTGGCAGCACTTTTTGGGCACTGGTTTCATAGCTGGCCCTGAACCCAAGCAGGATGTGGAGATCAGAAATGTGTGTGTGTGTGTGTGTGTCTGTGCATGCCATGTGTTTTTTTTTTTTTTTTTCAGATTCTGCGTCTTGGCTGACTTTTTTACCTCTCGAAGAATTTGGATGGATTGTGAGATTTTTTTGGGGCTGCATGACTTTCTCTAGCGCACTTTCCCTAATGCTCGCTGGGTCCCACTCACCCAGCGTCTGCTGTTGCTCGCGTTAATAGATCTCATATGTTGAAGCAGTTGACATCAGTCTTAAACTATTTTACATGTGATCTGTACTATATCTCCAGGAAATCTGACAGATACTTATTAGCGACAAATATAACTAATTTCTTTTGTTGTCTATTCCTTTCTGTTCTCTGGTCTTTCCAAGTGTACGGCCCCTTTTTAGCTCCACTCATGTGTTGTCCTACTCTATTCTGGCCGGATTCTATTATCATGGTTTGTACGTGGGCTTTTTCCTTTCATTCATAAGAAACGCTCAGGTCAGACACTACAATGCACAGTTCTGGTTTGTGGGAGCCAGTGGTCTTCCTTTTCCTCTCATAAGTTATAATTTGACTCGACTATTATACTTTTTACTTATAGCTTGGACATATGTTAATTATATCTTGGAGTATAGACTTCAATTGAAATGAACTGAAACATTTAAATCATATATTTTATATTGTTGTATTGTATGTTTTATATACATATTGCAGCGGAGTTGAGCTGACCATCAGGTGTGTTGTAATAATATGCGTTGAACTAGGTATATTAAAACTAAAATAATCATATTCACAATACATATTTATTCAATGTAATAGACATACTGAGTTTCAGTCACATGGATTGGTGTCATTTGAAAGCCAGAAAATACAAGTAGCATTAGCATTAGTGACCTTTTTGTAATCGGCGACAGGAGCAACATCAATAAATACATTTCCTTGTCAGCTTCTCCCTGTGCACAGCATCTTGTCCATACACAAGAGGAGTGAGAGCATGCGTCATGTACTGTATTAGGGAGAAAGTTTGATGTGCAAACTAACAATAAAATGAATAATTAATACATATTTATAAGTAATATTCATTTAAAATTGTATTAGAAGGCATATAGTTTATATCATTGTGGATTTGGAATACTTAGTTTCATATGAGAATGCGTGTGTGTACCGTTAATGGGCATGTCTACCTCTAGTATATATCTAAGACAGAGCTCGCTTTCCTCTTATCTCTATACTGCACTACTGTATGCACGGCAGCAGCTGAGTATATGGATGTCTGGGCCTAATGTATTGAGTCCCTATCTGTCCTCACTCCCCTCCCCTTCACTGTGTACCATACATTATACCTTACAGTCCTGTCCTAATACCCCTGACTCTGTCTCATGCAACTGCTGCTCTAAACTACCTTATAAAGACAGGTATGTGACCACAGAACGCACTGGAAACACACCACGCAGTGACACAATAAAAGTATTTGAGCGGAGGCCATCTTTGTTCTCAGTCACCGCTAATGGACCCACCACCGCCATCCACAGCTCACGACACCTGCCGCATTAAGTTTATGTGAAGATGAGTCCAGTCAGGGACACACCCGTTCACGTGGGATCTAAAGTGAAACTTTCCAAACTGTGATAGGAATAATTTGACAATGTTTTGACTGTGTACCTCACCGTGACGACCTAGAATTTTACAGTGACATAGTAACATTCTCAATAGACTTTGTAACATAAAGTGGTTTGGAGAAAAATCGGCTCTACGTGCACTTACTTAGTTAGTATATTACATGAGTACAATTTTTAATAATATTATAAATATTTCAAGCAGAAACTGACTTTTCAGAATTGTAATAATGTTTTTGGACTCCAAGTACACTCATTTATTTAGGCAATTCTTTGTGCTCATTAAGCATTGCTTGTTTTTCTATCTTTAAACAGAACAAACACTACATTGAGCACTTTTATTACTGTTATTACTACTAATTATGTACTATTTATTTATTTATTTTTTACATGTATACATTTTTTATTGTTTTACTTGTTAGTTATACACACATTTAATTTAATTACACACATGAAGATAAAATGATCTTGTGGAATTGATTTACATATGTTGTTATATTGTAATATTCATTTAACAAAAGCTGTAGTACCAGAACGCAGTCTGGAACAGTCTGGAAGCAAGATTATTACATAAAATAATTTAATATGTAAGACCAAAATTGTAAACCAGTTACACATTTTGTGTAAGTGTGTTTAAGTAAGTGTTTATTTATATAGTGCTTTTCATAGACATATGTCACAAAGACACTTTACAGAGCATTATTCATTCACTCCATACCTGGTGGTGGTAAGATACTACTGTAGCCACAGCTACCCTGGGGCAGACTGACAGAAGCGCAGCTGCAAATCCAATCTGAGCCATCAGTCCCTCCAACCACCATCATCACTCACACACACACACCACTTTCATATTAGGCAAAGTGGGTGAAGTGTCTTGCCTAAGGACACAACAATGACAGTTTTTGTGGCTGGCACCCCACTGTGGCACCTGATTCTCCCAGTGGTCTGCCATCCAAGCACTAACCAGGCCCGGCCTTGCTTAGCTTCTGAGATGCAATGAGATCGGGCTTTGACAAGCCGGTATGGCCACATGTCATGTCTTGTCCTCATATTTAACTTATTTAACTTACACTGATGCAATCCCTATAATCATTTATCCATGCTTGAGAATAACATGAAGGCTGTACTCACTTTGGGATCTCTTTGGCTGGCTCAAAGATAACTGGTTGATTAGACTGAATAATGAATCTGTGCTTTGAGAGTGCAGATGAAAGTGAGGCTTGCGCATCATATATCAGTATGTGTGTTTGTTTTCTCTGTCTGTCATTGCCCGGAACAGCAGTCATACAAAAACAAAGGCATCAGCTCTTGGCACCGTGAACTCAGCACTGTCCTCCCCGTGCACCCTCCCTCCATCCCCCCTCCTCTCCCCTCTCTCCTCTTTCATCCCTGTCCCACTAGCCCTCTCTCTCTTCTTTCTGGGGTCCCCTAAATACACTGTCCATAACTCACCCGGAGAGACCCACGCCTACAGCATGCACTCTTATGCTCTAAACTATATTAAAGAAACCAAAACACCAACCTTACAAAGGCCAGAAGATGAACCAACGTGGGGCCCAGTATACCGGAGAAGAGCCGCTGGGGGAAATTAGGAATACAAGCCTGCTCCAAAATGTGTAAAATGTGTAAAACAAAACAAAAAACATAATCTGTAAAAAGTCCTAAACAGACTCAAATTTGTGCCAGTACCAAGCATAACTGGGAGTGACCCATAATGTTTGAGGACTGTAAATTGACTATAAACATATATTTTTTGTATTTTTTTAATAACAAAAAACATAGGATGGGGGAACAGTGATGTGATAATTATAAAATGGGAAAAACTTTTAGAATTGGGAGAGAGATAATTATTATTTTATGACAAAGTGTTACCTACTTTTCCATTTCTTCTTAACAATATATCTTGGGGATTTTTTGTGACTAACTTATTATTTGCTTATTTTCTAGAGGAGGTTTTTTTTTTTTTTTTTTTTTTGGTTGTCTGGTGGAATACAGAGGTCTCAGATGTGTTGAGCTTTGCCAGAGGGTGCCTGTCTGTCTGTGCATTGTCTGTCTGTCCTCCATCGATTTATGTGTTTGTTTGTGTCTTCATCTTTGCCTCTGTCACTTCTGTAATCTTTTCCACATTTTCACCAGCAGCAGCAGCAGCACTCTGTATAAAGACAGTATTCTTTTTTAAAAACAACTCAGTGATTACTATGGTCTGTGATGCCATAACTGCTCACTGAGATATTATGGTTTGGCTCAGTTCAAAGTTATTGCATGGATCTGGAAATGCATTTTCTTCAGGTATACTTTCTTCTTCTCAATTGTGTGGTTTCATTTGTTTGTGTAAACAGATAGTTGTATGACACAGAAGAACTGAGTGAATCATGATGGCAGGATTGATGTTTGACTTTTCTGCCAATCTGTTATTAAAGGATTCCAGGAGCCCACAGAAATCTCCAGTGATCATATGCATTTCAGAGCAATTTGAGTTGTTTATTTTATGCAGTGTTCCTCGTGCTTACCCACTTTTTTATTGAACCAACTGCCACACGGGTAAGCCTCCTTTAAAAAATAAAAGTGTATAAACACTTTAAGGTGCATTGTAACTGTCGTGTACATGGCATTAAAACACGCATTTGTGCACTAACAGTTGTTTAATTGCTTAAAAATACCTTAAAATCCTGCATTGTTTGAGTGAGTGAACTCACCTCTTCACAGATCAGACCAGTTACTTGGCCTAGTGGCTTCACCTGGTTATTTTCACACTTGGAGATACTGTGGGACATCCACAGGCAATGGCATCTCTAAAATTTCTGGTTTTATATCTTTTGCTACAAACAGTACAACACAGTTTAATCTAATATACTTGAGTTTACCCAATATATGACAAAAGCACATGATTGAAGTCATCTGACGATACATCATGAATTGTCATGTCTGTAGATCAGGGTGGGTCCTGTGG
The DNA here is from genome assembly GCA_034769755.1 of Odontamblyopus lacepedii. Lineage (NCBI taxonomy): Eukaryota > Metazoa > Chordata > Actinopteri > Gobiiformes > Gobiidae > Odontamblyopus > Odontamblyopus lacepedii. Next base: position 21,987,336 of record CM068357.1, on the reverse strand, counting down.
TTAGATTCCTCCTACGCAGTCACATTGGGCATTTCTTTATCAAAAGTGCTCCATAACAGAGGGAGTGTTTGGAGAAGGAGTGTGCTCTGTATTGTTGTAAATGAGTGTGACTGAGAGGTTAGATACCATATGGCAATGAAGTCATCTGGCTTGGCCCTTTTCTCTGGAAGCCCCACCCGAGCCCCAGCCAGGGAGAATGAGCGCAGGGCGCTAAGGCAAAAACATTTTTTAATCGATTATGATAAGCGCCATCTTAAATCTCCGCTCCCCTCTTCCTCTGCCTCTCCGCTGGTTCACCTCTCCCTGTCCCACCCCGGGGTATTCTTTCTTGGCAGAACAACGGAGCCAGCCACCTGCAAAAGCTCCCCCCTTAATCAAACGTTTACACACATAAACGCACATGAAATGCAACCCTCTCAATCAGCCAGACACAAAAGGCTAAGGATTGCAAAACATACTGTATTCTCTTAGTTCCCCCAACCTCATCCAAGATTTCCATTTGCACATGTATCAAATGTTTCACTAACAGCAGTATTATACTATTCAAAGTTTTAAAGATGCTCTATGTAACTTTCTGATGGGATTGGTCACCTGTGGGATAAGTTGCTATAACTGATCTACCTCAGACAGACAAACAGGTGACACCACCAGATTACAGGTCAGAGCTATGGAGAGGTAAGACTGTTTTTTTTTAGCAATAATAAAAGTGCAGTTGTATAAATGCAAGATAGATAATTCTAATGCCATACCACCTAGTGCACCTTTAAATAACGTAAAGAAAAATCACTACTAAACTACTAAGTTCAACTTTGAACAAACGTAGCTGGTATTAGTTTTAAATCAGACTAGTATATTTAACCAGCATGTTATTTCAATGAACATTTAATAGCACTAAAATGCTAAAATTAACACTAAGTACTTTCAGAAAACTATATACAGTACCCACATAAAATGCACTGTAGATAAAGGTTGATAAAAACTTTAGCTCTCTGGAGTCCTGTCAATCAGAATTAGCAAAAAGTTACACTGTGTTGCTTTAAATACTTTGTGCAGAGAACATATTAGCCATAACAAGTGCAATAGTTTTGGCTCTCACTTCAGAACAAAGCAAGAAACGGGATTTTCCATCGTACATTACGGTCTCAGGCATCTTCCATTTGTCTTGTTCACATTAGTTCCTACTTTCCATATTTGTGTAACTATTATTTTATGCCCACTTACATTGTATCGCAGCCTCTGATTCATGAGAGGATTTTAATTCTGTCCAAAACTGTCAGGAACGTCAGCATTTTACAGCCTACCGACAGTGAAACCAGAGCCAGTTAATATCCAGGCCTGCAGGTGTCTCCAGCACAGAATTGGCATTGTTAAAACAGAAGCCTATTGATAGTTTTACATTCAGGGGAGGGAAATACAGGTTTAGAAAATACTAGGTTGTCTCTTTGTTTCTATTGTTTGATCTGAAATTCAAATGTGTACCTAAGCTGTATTTTGTCTTTGTCTAAATAAAACCATCCATTCTCATCTGAGAATACGAAAAATGACGAGAACTCTGGAATTTGTGATGTTTACATTGCACAGCTGTTTTGGAACTGAACCTCTGCCTGATCTGCTGCATGTCCACATTTACTGCATATGTTGTTTTTATATTTAAGAATGTTACAGTAAAACAATAAAATGAAGAGAGAGAAAAATAAAAGCCAGTGAGCGCACATGCCCAAATGGCTCAAATGACATTACAGATATATTGATATGTCAACAAGAGCCAGGAATGTCATGACTAACATGCTGAAGTTTATTCTTTGTATTTGGTTATTTTTTTTTTTTTTATTATATATTGCCTACTAATAATGACCTCTGGGCTGTGAATGACTAAGTGATCAGTTTATGTTGACAGAGAATCTTTTTGCTCAGGAGAAAGTACAGATTTGTCATGGAAAATATATAAGAGAAGAGACGAAAATCAATGAGAAGGAGGATTGTGGAGAGAGGATTCTGGGAAAGAGGATTTGGGTAACGTAGAATCTGATTATAATTTGTTGTATTTATGAAGGCATATTGAATATACATACTTGTATATATTAAATATATAAAAATTAAATGTATAAATATATTTTAAAAAATGCATCCATTCTTGTGTTTTCAAATACCTCAAAAATGAGAAAAACTACACTGGAGTGACGCAAGAAACACAAATGTTCAATTCATCCAAAATAATAATAATAATAATAATAATAATAATAATAATAATAATAATAATAAAACACTGCACCTTCCTACCCTCAATTTTACACAACAGACGTCCTGAAGTAAAAACAACTTTGATCCAAATTCATCCCAAGGCCTCGTGAGCGGCCGTCTCTTACACAGCTCACTCTCCATGTTTCGTGCACTGGGCGCAGTGTCTGGCCTCTGCGTGAGACTGATTATAAACCATTTGTCGCTGGGTAGTGTCACTGTGCTCTGTACTGCTCCTTGGACAGACGCAAGAGGCCCAGAGACCCCCCTCCCACCCCCTGAGTGTGAGGAATAGCTCATCGAGGACAAGTGGCTCCTCTGAAGGGGCGCCCAAAGCACAGTGCTGTTTACACTGAGGAGGAGGTGTACCTTTATTGAGTTTAGTCTTGTTTCATCTTAAGTGTGGCTGCATACACACTCAGGTGCCTCCATCTCATCACAGGGACAGTTTACATGAGTGGATGGCTCTGTTACTGTCAGAATAGCTGGTGCTTGACATGGCCCAGGTGCACAGTGTGTTACAGTAGCAACATTTGTTTTAATAGTTAAACCTGAGCACTTCGACAAACAGTGTAAAGTGACGGTAATTGGAGGTCATGGAAAAATCATCTCACAATTAATTCTATAAATATATTTCATAAATCTTTTACAAGAGTAAGATATAGGCAGTGTTACTGAATTAGAATGCATTTAGTAACATATTTCGATACATGGGCCCTTCAGCATACTCTATTCTGAATAATTCTGAATTTTCATACTGAGTTGCATTTAAATTATAGTGTAAAGACGCAACATAGTATTAAAACAGCTTTATATTTGTTTCAGTGTTTGCTTGGTATTTCCTCACTAATTTCAGAAGGAAATATCATATATGCACTCACTAATAATATGCAGTTTGAAACCTGAATTGTGTCATCAGGTAGGGCTATGTATTATTTTGTTTTTAGAACAGTAACTGTAATCTGAATACCACCAAATGAAGTTACTTCCCACCACTGTATATAGTGTGAATCTTATTATATGTACGATCCCAAGACTGTTGAATCTAAAAGGTACCAAAGGGTCACAATCAAAAAGGACATTTCATACCATTAGTTACACTAAAGTCTTCTTCTAAGAGGAATATATAATGTGTTTGTTTTAAATTGTTAACTACTCAGGCACAAATGCTAGAGCTAGAAACTTTCCTTTCTAGATAAAAGGTCTCAAAAGGGTTTTCCCACCAATGTTACATGTATGTCTTCTTGTGAGACTTTATTGGTTTCAGTTTCCTATGGCATTTTCAGGATTTTTTACCATTAGAAAGCAAAACACATTAATTGCTATGACAGCGGTGCTAATTTTTCATCATTCTGAAACAAATGGATAAGTAACAGAGCATTCCGGTCTCAGCATCTGCTAAGAACATTCACCCTAGACCTGGCCTCAATTTTTCACTCGACAAAATCTGAACTTTCTAATTGCATTTGTGCATAGGTTTTTAACATAGTTTATGTCATTGCAGATTTCCTCGTGTGCAAGGAAGCTACAAGTGAGTGTTATTGAAAGTGTTCAGTGTACTTTGTGTGAACCGGGGTGCAGTGTGACCACAACAGACACTAGACCAGAAGTGGTGACGCGAACCTTGAATAAGGCCTGAGAAACTGCCACCAAAAGTGCAAGAGAGCTGTCTCCATCCTATTTTAATGTCTGTGCTAGAATGAAGCAAGAGTCATAGTGATGTGAGAACAAAATACAAAATGTCTTATGAAGGTGAATAGCTACACTAGTTCATTGTAAACAGGTTACAGCAGTCCAAAGTTATTCCTCACTAATATACTGACAACTTTCTGATTTCATGGTAACGCTAAGAACAACCAGCATGCTAAGAGCGCAGTTCCTCATTCTCAGACAATAAAACACTTCATAATTATAGATACAGACAGGACACAGCTGTCTCATTTTGATCTCACAAGTTGCTTTTACAATAATGGTAATCGAGCAAGACAAATTCTGCAGTATACATGGAAGAAATTGTGTACAGCCACTTCAGTATTACAAAATACTTTCAAAATTCAAATGACCCAATGTTTGTCAGTGTAGGATTTGGTCTCTCAAACAAATACCAAAGCATTATGTAATTTTGGATGAAAAACAGCAGGATGTAACCACAGAAACACTAGAGTTTGAAGCAGCTAAATTGTTCCCTAATTAGTTATTACAGCTGCCCTCAATGTACTGCGAAGCATCATCAAAGTTTACAAGTCTTAGGTTAGGATGGATAAATGTCTGAAGGGTGGGCTTTGATGAGGCCATAAAAGCAGGCCAGTCTGTTTGTCCACACGCTGCTACAGTCTGGTGCTTGAGCTGAAATAGAAAATACACAAGATAAACTCAGGTTGATACAGAGACACAATAGATTTCATCTTCTCTCACATAACTCCACTCAAAATACTTTTGGCCACAGTGGTTACCACAGTTCTAAGTAGGGGAAATGGGTGACAGTAGTGGTAACAGTGACACAAATACACCGCAGCTGCAGATGGTCAAGTATTTAAAGGTAGTCATGTTCTCAAGCTTATAAGGCTGACAACACTGTATGAGAGTTCAGTTTGTTCAGATAACTAACTTTGAAACCTTTGTTACTAAGGACCACTCGTGAATGAATGAAATACTGCATCAACGTCAGCCAGAGCTGTCACATGACATGTGGTTATAGACAGCCAATAGCAGCTATGATGTGATATGGGGTGATGTGGAGGACGAGCAAGCATATGGTATACATGTATATATATTGGCTTGTACATACGATATACATACGATTGGCCTGTTCCATTACACATTACACTATAGTAAGTTATGTAATGAACTCATTATAGCTTTTATGTGCTGATTTTTGAGTTATATTAACATAAATATTTTTAAGTAAAACTTCAGTCACTTCAGTCACCTCAGCCTCATTTGACCAAAAGTCAAATCTGTCTCTCTCTTCACTGCTTTGCTGACATATTGACCTTTCATGGATTTGAGCTCCAAAGTAAATCTGTTCAAAACTATATTTAATGCACCTCATAATTAGTTCGTCTGTTTAAATCTTTCCTGGATAAATTCTAGGTGTGTGTTTGAATACTTGATATGACAATAAGAAGGAGGACCGCTGACTCAGGACACTTTCCAGGAATCACAGCTGAACTGGTGGAGAGTTTACCAGCATCAGTGAAGTGACTCACAGACACCGCCCTATCACTCCTCTGTTATTAGGCCTTGAATAAGAATGATGCTCAGTTCTAACTAAGAACTGTTCAAGTGACAAAAAAGTATCGAGAATAATGAAAACGTAAACAGTAAATGATCGTTTTAAATTAATCACCATCCTGATGTGACAGTTGTGTGTTCCTGATGTGACACGTGTGTGTGTGCTCCTGATGTGACACGTGTGTGCTCCTGATGTGACACTTGTGTGTGTGCTCCTGATGTGACACGTATGTGTGTGCTCCTGATGTGACACATGTGTGTGTGCTCCTGATGTGACACGTGTGTGTGCTCCTGATGTGACACTTGTGTGTTCCTGATGTGACACTTGTGTGTTCCTGATGTGACACGTGTGTGTGTGCTCCTGATGTGACACTTGTGTGTTCCTGATGTGACACTTGTGTGTGTGCTCCTGATGTGACACTTGTGTGTTTCTGATGTGACACGTGTGTGTGTGCTCCTGATGTGACACGTGTGTGTGTGTGTGCTCTTGATGTGACACTTGTGTGTGTGTGTGCTCCTGATGTGACACTTGTGTGTTCCTGATGTGACACTTGTGTGTGCTCCTGATGTGACACTTGTGTGTGTTCTTGATGTGACACTTGTGTGTTCCTGATGTGACACTTGTGTGCTCCTGATGTGACACTTGTGTGTTCCTGATGTGACATGTGTGTGTTCCTGATGTGACACGTGTGTGTGTGCTCCTGATGTGAACTTGTGTGTGTGCTCCTGATGTGACACGTGTGTGTGTGTGTGTGTGCTCCTGATGTGACACGTGTGTGTGTGCTCTTGATGTGACACTTGTGTGTGTGTGTGCTCCTGATGTGACACGTGTGTGTGTGTGCTCCTGATGTGACACGTGTGTGTGTGCTCCTGATGTAACACTTGTGTGTTCCTGATGTGACACGTGTGTGTGTGCTCCTGATGTGACACTTGTGTGTGTGCTCCTGATGTGACACTTGTGTGTGCTCCTGATGTGACACGTGTGTGTGTGCTCCTGATGTGACACGTGTGTGTGTGCTCCTGATGTGACACTTGTGTGTTCCTGATGTGACACATGTGCGTGTGCTCCTGATGTGACACTTGTGTGTTCCTGATGTGACACTTGTGTGTTCCTGATGTGACACGTGTGTGTGTGCTCCTGATGTGATACGTGTGTGTGCTCCTGATGTGACACTTGTGTGTTCCTGATGTGACACGTGTGTGTGCTCCTGATGTGACACTTGTGTGTTCCTGATGTGACACTTGTGTGTTCCTGATGTGACACGTGTGTGTGTGCTCCTGATGTGACACGTGTGTGTGTGTGTGCTCTTGATGTGACACTTGTGTGTGTGTGTGTGCTCCTGATGTGACACTTGTGTGTTCCTGATGTGACACTTGTGTGTGCTCCTGATGTGACACTTGTGTGTGTTCTTGATGTGACACTTGTGTGTTCCTGATGTGACACTTGTGTGTTCCTGATGTGACACGTGTGTGTTCCTGATGTGACACGTGTGTGTGTGCTCCTGATGTGACACGTGTGTGTGCTCCTGATGTGACACGTGTGTGTGTGTGTGCTCCTGATGTGACACGTGTGTGTGTGTGTGCTCTTGATGTGACACTTGTGTGTGTGTGTGTGTGCTCCTGATGTGACACTTGTGTGTTCCTGATGTGACACTTGTGTGTGTTCTTGATGTGACACTTGTGTGTTCCTGATGTGACACGTGTGTGTTCCTGATGTGACACGTGTGTGTGCTCCTGATGTGACACGTGTGTGTGTGTGTGCTCCTGATGTGACACGTGTGTGTGTGTGTGTGTGTGCTCTTGATGTGACACTTGTGTGTGTGTGTGTGCTCCTGATGTGACACTTGTGTGTTCCTGATGTGACACTTGTGTGTGTTCTTGATGTGACACTTGTGTGTTCCTGATGTGAGACTTGTGTGCTCCTGATGTGACACGTGTGTGTGCTCCTGATGTGACACGTGTGTGTGTGTGCTCCTGATGTGACACGTGTGTGTGTGTGTGCTCTTGATGTGACACTTGTGTGTGTGTGTGCTCTTGATGTGACACTTGTGTGTGTGTGTGCTCCTGATGTGACACTTGTGTGTGCTCCTGATGTGACACTTGTGTGTGTTCTTGATGTGACACTTGTGTGTTCTTGATGTGACACTTGTGTGTTCCTGATGTGACACTTGTGTGTTCCTGATGTGACACTTGTGTGTGTGTGTGCTCCTGATGTGACACTTGTGTGTTCCTGATGTGACACTTGTGTGTGCTCCTGATGTGACACTTGTGTGTGCTCCTGATGTGACACTTGTGTGTGTTCTTGATGTGACACTTGTGTGTTACTGATGTGACACTTGTGTGCTCCTGATGTGACACGTGTGTGTACCTGATGTGACACTTGTGTGTTCCTGATGTGACACTTGTGTGTTCCTGATGTGACACGTGTGTGTGTGCTCCTGATGTGACACGTGTGTATGTGCTCCTGATGTGACACGTGTGTGTGTGCTCCTGATGTGACACTTGTGTGTGCTCCTGATGTGACACGTGTGTGTGTGCTCCTGATGTGACACGTGTGTGTGTGCTCCTGATGTGACACGTGTGTGTGTGTGCTCCTGATGTGACACTTGTGTGTTCCTGATGTGACACTTGTGTGCTCCTGATGTGACACGTGTGTGTGTGCCCCTGATGTGACACTTGTGTGCTCCTGATGTGACACGTGTGTGTGTGCTCCTGATGTGACACGTGTGTGTGTGCTCCTGATGTGACACTTGTGTGTTCCTGATGTGACACGTGTGTGTTCCTGATGTGACACGTGTGTGTGTGCTCCTGATGTGACACGTGTGTGTGTGCTCCTGATGTGACACGTGTGTGTGTGTGTGCTCTTGATGTGACACTTGTGTGTGTGTGTGCTCCTGATGTGACACTTGTGTGTTCCTGATGTGACACTTGTGTGTGCTCCTGATGTGACACTTGTGTGTGTTCTTGATGTGACACTTGTGTGTTCCTGATGTGACACTTGTGTGTTCCTGATGTGACACGTGTGTGTTCCTGATGTGACACGTGTGTGTGTGTGTGTGTGTTCCTGATGTGACACGTGTGTGTGTGCTCTTGATGTGACACTTGTGTGTGTGTGTGCTCCTGATGTGACACTTGTGTGTTCCTGATGTGACACTTGTGTGTGTTCTTGATGTGACACTTGTGTGTTCCTGATGTGACACTTGTGTGCTCCTGATGTGACACGTGTGTGTGTGTGCTCCTGATGTGACACGTGTGTGTGTGTGTGCTCTTGATGTGACACTTGTGTGTGTGTGTGCTCCTGATGTGACACTTGTGTGTTCCTGATGTGACACTTGTGTGTGTTCTTGATGTGACACTTGTGTGTTCCTGATGTGACACTTGTGTGCTTCTGATGTGACACGTGTGTGTGTGCTCCTGATGTGACACGTGTGTGTGTGTGCTCCTGATGTGACACGTGTGTGTGTGCTCCTGATGTAACACTTGTGTGTTCCTGATGTGACACGTGTGTGTGTGCTCCTGATGTGACACTTGTGTGTGTGCTCCTGATGTGACACTTGTGTGCTCCTGATGTGACACTTGTGTGTTCCTGATGTGACACGTGTGTGTGTGCTCCTAATGTGACACTTGTGTGTTCCTGATGTGACACGTGTGTGTGTGCTCCTGATGTGACACGTGTGTGTGTGCTCCTGATGTAACACTTGTGTGTTCCTGATGTGACACGTGTGTGTGTGCTCCTGATGTGACACGTGTGTGTGTGCTCCTGATGTGACACTTGTGTGTGTGCTCCTGATGTGATACGTGTGTGTGCTCCTGATGTGATACGTGTGTGTGCTCCTGATGTGATACGTGTGTGTGCTCCTGATGTGACACTTGTGTGTTCCTGATGTGACACGTGTGTGTGCTCCTGATGTGACACTTGTGTGTTCCTGATGTGACACTTGTGTGTTCCTGATGTGACACGTGTGTGTGTGCTCCTGATGTGACACGTGTGTGTGTGTGTGTGTGCTCTTGATGTGACACTTGTGTGTGTGTGTGCTCCTGATGTGACACTTGTGTGTTCCTGATGTGACACTTGTGTGTGCTCCTGATGTGACACTTGTGTGTGTTCTTGATGTGACACTTGTGTGTTCCTGATGTGACACTTGTGTGTTCCTGATGTGACACGTGTGTGTTCCTGATGTGACACGTGTGTGTGTGCTCCTGATGTGACACGTGTGTGTGTGTGTGCTCCTGATGTGACACGTGTGTGTGTGTGTGCTCCTGATGTGACACGTGTGTGTGCTCCTGATGTGACACGTGTGTGTGTGTGTGCTCCTGATGTGACACGTGTGTGTGTGTGTGCTCTTGATGTGACATTTGTGTGTGTGTGTGCTCTTGATGTGACACTTGTGTGTGTGTGTGCTCCTGATGTGACACTTGTGTGTGCTCCTGATGTGACACTTGTGTGTGTTCTTGATGTGACACTTGTGTGTTCTTGATGTGACACTTGTGTGTTCCTGATGTGACACTTGTGTGTTCCTGATGTGACACTTGTGTGTGTGTGTGCTCCTGATGTGACACTTGTGTGTTCCTGATGTGACACTTGTGTGTGCTCCTGATGTGACACTTGTGTGTGTGCTCCTGATGTGACACTTGTGTGTGTTCTTGATGTGACACTTGTGTGTTACTGATGTGACACTTGTGTGCTCCTGATGTGACACGTGTGTGTTCCTGATGTGACACTTGTGTGTTCCTGATGTGACACGTGTGTGTGTGCTCCTGATGTGACACGTGTGTATGTGCTCCTGATGTGACACGTGTGTGTGTGCTCCTGATGGGACACGTGTGTGTGTGCTCCTGATGTGACACGTGTGTCTGTGCTCCTGATGTGACACTTGTGTGTGTGCTCCTGATGTGACACTTGTGTGTGCTCCTGATGTGACACGTGTGTGTGTGCTCCTGATGTGACACGTGTGTGTGTGCTCCTGATGTGACACTTGTGTGTGCTCCTGATGTGACACGTGTGTGTGTGTTCCTGATGTGACACTTGTGTGTTCCTGATGTGACACGTGTGTGTGTGCTCCTGATGTGACACGTGTGTGTGTGTTCCTGATGTGACACTTGTGTGCTCCTGATGTGACACTTGTGTGTTCCTTATGTGACACTTGTGTGTGTGCTCCTGATGTGACACTTGTGTGTTCCTGATGTGACACGTGTGTGTGTGCTCCTGATGTGACACGTGTGTGTGTGCTCCTGATGTGACACGTGTGTGTGTGCTCCTGATGTGACACTTGTGTGTTCCTGATGTGACACTTGTGTGCTCCTGATGTGACACTTGTGTGTGTGCTCTTGATGTGACACTTGTGTGTTCCTGATGTGACACTTGTGTGCTCCTGATGTGACACTTGTGTGTTCCTGATGTGACACGTGTGTGTGTGCTCCTGATGTGACACTTGTGTGTTCCTGATTTGACACGTGTGTGTGTGCTCCTGATGTGACACGTGTGTGTGTGCTCCTGATGTGACACGTGTGTGTGTGCTCCTGATGTGACACTTGTGTGTGCTCCTGATGTGACACGTGTGTGTGTGCTCCTGATGTGACACTTGTGTGTTCCTGATGTGACACGTGTGTGTGTGCTCCTGATGTGACACGTGTGTGTGTGCTCCTGATGTGACACGTGTGTGTGTGCTCCTGATGTGACACGTGTGTGTGTGCTCCTGATGTGACACTTGTGTGTTCCTGATGTGACACTTGTGTGTGTGCTCCTGATGTGACACTTGTGTGCTCCTGATGTGACACGTGTGTGTGTGCTCTTGATGTGACACTTGTGTTTTCCTGATGTGACACTTGTGTGCTCCTGATGTGACACTTGTGTGTTCCTGATGTGACACGTGTGTGTGTGCTCCTGATGTGACACTTGTGTGTTCCTGATGTGACACGTGTGTGTGTGCTCCTGATGTGACACGTGTGTGTGTGCTCCTGATGTGACACGTGTGTGTGTGCTCCTGATGTGACACGTGTGTGTGTGCTCCTGATGTGACACTTGTGTGTGCTCCTGATGTGACACGTGTGTGTGTGCTCCTGATGTGACACTTGTGTGTTCCTGATGTGACACGTGTGTGTGTGCTCCTGATGTGACACGTGTGTGTGTGCTCCTGATGTGACACTTGTGTGCTCCTGACATGACACTTGTGTGTTCCTGACATGACACTTGTTCACTCATGACGTGACACTTGTGTGCTCCTGACGTGACACTTGTGTGTGTACTCCTGACAGAGACAGTAAATATTAAGCTGGATCAGGTCTGAGTGCAGTGAATCTGTTCCCCAAGCTGTCATGGCTCTGCTCACTCTGTGAAAGGCCGCAGTCACAGACTAAACATGGGACACTGGCCTTTCTCTGCTCCCCTCAGAGGTGTCTGAACCAGGTACATGTACGCTCAGGGTACACGTAAACCAGACTGCAGTTTATTTTATCACTCCATCTATTCTCAAATTGAGACATTTTACCAGTGTGTAAAACACCTCTGTCAACCCTTTAAATAATGCACAAATTATTTTTTTATGTCAACAAAAAAAAGAGAGAAAACAAACCATTCTTGTGGCAGAAGATTTCAGGGAGTTTGAATTTATAACCTATGAACAGGCATAAGCATTGAAACATTTCAGCTAACCTATTTAAACATGCTAATAATTCCGAGGTCAGTTTCCTGTGATAATGTAAATTGGGAAAGCTGAATCTACAAGGTCATTCAGAATATTTTCATAATGTAAAATGCAATTGACTGTATGCTGAGACAACTCAAAAAATAAAATCCAACGGAAATAAGTTTGTTTCTGTTTGATGTGAAAACATCTGTAAGGAAGTCATGATTCTCTTCACCTCCATCCCTTTTTCTCTGAGTTAAAAGGAATTTCCCCCGAAAACCCAACACATATTTCACCAACCACAGTGTCAAACAGACTGTGGGTAATTATGTGTTGTAGACAGTTTAAGTTCTTCCACTACACAGGACAGAAGAGCACCGAGAGTGTTAAATGAGGAAACTTCTGCTAAAATGTTTCTCTGGTGGTAAATGTAGAACGACAGAAGCCTGTGTGTAAATGCCCAGATTTAATTTAGACTGGGCTTTAAAAAGAAGCTAATAGAGTTTATTTTAGTTATTTCTGTTTATCATGATACAGTGGTGAATAGAATTTATGAACAGAACATGCGGTTCGCGTGCCTTTCTGTACAAATGTTTAATAATTTGCACTCGATTTTTCAAAGCTGCATGAGTAGTTTTATTTCACTAGATTTCTTTCAAGATTTTCTGGCGCATATGCTTTTTTCATTTAGATTTTTTTTTTTTCAATATTGTGGTCTCACAGTCATAATAATGCCACATATGATTTTTAACAGGAAAGCAGGAAATGTGGATGAAGAACAGAGAGGACATTACATTCAGAACTTTGGCAGCTCAGGGCATCATGGGGGGTTGTTCAGGACTATTTTTCTCCAAATATTTGTTGTATCGAACTTTTTTTTAAAAATCTATACAAATTTCTGTACTATATTGTCATACATTAAGTCATACATGTGGGAGAAGTAAATGGACAAACAAATATGAAACTAGACAAGACTCAATCATCCCAAGGGGTGTGGATGAAGGAAGTCAGAGGAAATGGCTCCAGACTCAGCTGTGTATATAAAAAGCCCAGGGATCTTAAAGTGACCATGTACACCCCCCTTCCCCTCTCCAACCCCTCCTCCTTACACTGTCCAGTCACTTCCCTCTCTCCTCCTCAACCCCCAAGCCTCTCTCTCCCTCTCTTTCTCTCTCCTCTACTCCCCGACCGTCTCACTCTTTTTTCTCTCTCTCTTCTTTTGTCTTGACCCTCTTCCTCTCCTTCACTGACCCTCTCTCTCCTCCTTCACTGCTTCGACCCTTTCTCTCCTCTACTGTCCTGACCCTCTCTCTTACTCTCACTTGTCCTCTGTTTTCCCCCCTCACACTCTTCCTCTCTTCTCCGATCCTCTCTGTTTCTTCTAAACTGTCCTGACCCTCTCTCTCACACTCCAACTCTCTCTCTCTCCCTCTCTCTACTGCCCCAATCCTCTCTCCCCCGTATTGCTCTAATCCTCCCTCTCAATCCCCTCCCCACCACCATCTCTCTCTCTCCTCTCTCTCTCCTCCACTTCTCCATCTTTCTCCTCTCTCTCTCTCTGTCTCTCTCTCTCTGTCTCTCTCTCTCTACTGTCCCGACTCTGGCTTTTCGCCACTTCTCCATTCCCCTCTTTCTCTCACTCTTTTGCTCTCTCCCTCTTTCCCTCTTTTGCTCTCTCCCTCTCCTCTGCTGCCCCGACCAGCATCACAGCCCACGTCTCAGGGCACATTTCTCCCACAGTTGGGAGTGAGGCTGTGTGGCGGCCCTGTTTACACTGGAGCGTGGACTTCCTAGTGGCAGCCTGCACCTATCTAAACATCCCCCCGGCTGCAGCGCTCTGTTCCTGGCCTTATGGAGCCCCGAGGCCTCCCTCCTCCTCCTCTGTCCCTGCTCATCTTCCTCACAGAGCATTCTCTCTCACACCCACTTCCCTTCTGCTCTTCTACTTTATGATGCTTCCCATTATCCTATCAGTCTCCATAAAACTTGTGTGTCCTCATTTTTTGTCTATTTTAATTGTATTGTGAATCTAAAAAATCTATAAATTATATATTACAAAACATAACCAAACACCTAATTCAGTGCAATTTTAAGTAGTATTACATTATTAATCACATAAATAAAAATAAATAAAGTATATACAATTCATCATTGTGCTTTGACCTAGAGTCTATAGAGTTTGATTGTTCCTTGGGTGACCTCAGACAAAGTGGGTAGAATATTTTGCCCAAAGGCACAAGGACAGTGTGCATTGGGTAATACAAGAATTGAACTACAAGCACGCTTGAGCAACCTGCCTACTTTTCCAGCCCTAATGTACTGTTAAAGTGTGATCATTTAGAAACCATTACTATGGAATACCATAAGGTCTCCAGTGTACAGTAGATGTGGGTGATGATGAAATTATGTTCAAATCAACAGTATGCACAGGTGTGAGCATGCCGTGTTTTATTGGTTCAAGAAATCCATTGGACACAGATCCATGTGCAGATGTCAGACATGGCACACACCTCTTCTTGTTTATTTGTGTGATTACGAGCTCCTGACCGAAAGAGCAGGAGCAGTAGATCACTGGTGTAACACAATAGCACATGGGCTCTTCAGGGATCTCTGCCTGACCACTGTAACATTCACATTAACAATCCCTTTAATTCAAACATTAATAAATCTACAAGTTGTAAAAACATTAATGCTTCTTAGGGGTTATTTAGTAATAAACTATAACGTACAAAGGTCTTTTTTTAAAACATTTTGTTAATTGTAACCTTCAAAATTGATCAAAACTTGTTTAGAAGTAGAGTAGAGTTCACTGACAACAGAAATGAAAAGCTCTTTATCTTCATCGTATCATTTCCCTGTAGCAAGCAGTGGATTTCCTTTGACTTATTTTTATAGTTGAAAAATTATGACATTTTTTAGCATTGTACATGCATGTAGCATTGTATAACACAGAAAAGGAATTCTTTTGCAATTATGTGGATGTAGGAGGTCGGTGTAAACAGGCATTTTGTGGGCCTCAAATACAAGAGAATAGTAGACTACTCAAACGAGCATGAATCAATTTCCTCACCAGGAGAGGGAGATACAGTGGGAGGAGGAGAAAAAGGCCTTGAGAGGAAAATATGAGGTCAAAGGAGTGAGAGGAGCTCCTGAAACTACAGGTACAGGCGCTTCAGCGGGAGAAGAGAGGGTGGGAGACAGAGAAAGAGACAGGAGTGACAGTCCAAACTGTAGTTCTGTTTAGATCATATACGATAGAGAACTGAGCTCAAGACTGAACCAGACTAACCAAGACTCTGAAGGAAATGTTCAGATGGAGGAACATGTTAAACTATGTCAGGTGAGACGGAAACTACAGAACAAATCCACGATGCATTTTCTGAACTTCCTTTACCTTCTCTGAATACTGAGGGGACTAACAAAGCTAATATTCAAGCTAATGACATGGAGATTTTGGTAGAAACTCCAAATGTACTTGCACTGTCAGCAGAAGCCAACATTGAGGTGTCAGAAGCGGAACCATCAAATCTATTGTTGAAAGAGCAGAGCCAGAACCTTAACAAGAAGTTCTTAGCTACAACAAAGATAATGAGGTGAACTTTCAGTTTTAGTCATGGAAACACCAGAATACCCAGACAATGTCCCTGATAAATCTAACTGCGCTATGGCTGCCCAAATGATGTCTATAGCGAGAAGCATGACAGACAAGAAGCATGCTGAAATGATAGAACTCACCCTAAACACCCCTGAAGTTTGAGGTGATTATCAAAGCTCATCTTCTAAACATGGAGGTCTTAGACTTACTTGATAAGAAACAAAAACCATCAGAAGTCAAAGTTGAGGTGTTGGTAGACAAGTCAAATCTATTGTTCAAAATGATCTGCCTGTACCTCCTGCAACACCACTGGTTGTGTCCCTGATTTGTCTATTCATAGTGACATTGTACCAGCTGAGGTAGAAGTGCAGGAGTGACTGAACTTCTAAACATGGAGGTCTTTGAGGTGCCTAAAAAAGATGTAGAACTGTCAGTATAAGTTGAAGAACCAGAAAACATCAAGAGGCTCAAGAAGATGTTCATGCACCAGCTGTTATGCCACTGGTGCTGAAAGTTAATGAAGACATTTCTAATCTGCCCAGAAAGGGGAATAAAGAGAAGCCAAAAAGAAATAAGGTGCTTACAACCTCTAAAAAACCTGCAGAAACTTATATAGATACTGAAAAGAGGGTTGCAGAGAAGACCCCTTGGAGACAAAACCTGCTAGGACCTGCTTTGCCTAAAGACCATTAGCACAATGCAGTGATGGGGAGATGCAAGAGGCAGGACAACGTCCAAAAGAACTCAGAAACATCAAGGAAGCCGAGGGAAAGGCACCAGAAAAGAACCTGTAGCTTTGTCCAGATTCCAGCGATTGTTCAATTAGCCATGTTTTTAGGCTCTGTTTGGCTGCTGTAGCTGGTTCACTTCTTGACGCTTTACGTTTGTTTTGGAGCACCATGTGAGTGAAGGTTCTCATGCTGTTTGGTGGCACGAAGAAAGAAGCCATGAGGGAATCACTGGCTAGTGACCAGCTTTTTCCTGAAGCCCAAAGATAAAGCAGAATTATGGGACATAATATGGGACATATGGGACAGCAAGTGAGACCAGAGTATCCAAACACACGCTCCCAACTAAACCAAACGTAGTAACGCGGGGTAAACACAGACATGTGCAGACGACTCTTTCAACTTCATATGTTATGATCAGTGCCACCAAACATTGGGCAAGGTGCACACAAACATGCCCAACAGCCCAGAGCCTGTAAAGGTGTTTGTGTACCTTTGGTTATGCACAAACAGACACACTCTGCTCTGAATGTGCATTGGCACACCTAAAAGGTAGGCCCAGAGCTTATTATAGTAGTCCTACAAGCTGGATGAGTAGGATTGTAGGATCTGGTCATAAGGAAAATTATTTGGCTCAATATTTTTATACAGAATATTATACAGATCATGCGGTCGGACAAGTGACTGATCCCTATTCAGTGCATTGGAAATAAGCTAAATATGTTCATATTAAACAAGAAACTGATACCATTAAAATGTGAAACTGAAGTTATTATAATCTGTAATGATTACATTTAACAAGTAAATTGTTCTCATTTTATACTTTCTTGTAATAACAAAAAAGCCTGTAAAAATGTTTAATTCACATTTGTCAGCTATACATTTCTATGCTAAGGTATGTAATTTTCATGGGGACAAGCGTGTGTTCCCATGAGATCTGTGGAGAGGTGACCCTCATCTCCTTGGAGACTAACAAGTGGTAGAATGTAAAAGTGTACTATTATGCTATGCTATTGTATTTTTATTTCTGTTGTGATTCCACCTGTCTTTTTTTAATAAATAATAATGTACCGGTATGCTAAAATTAACCCTCAATATTGACCAGGGGATTGAGTCCGCAATTAATGCTCCAAGGTGGTTTATTTGCTGATATTTCTCTTAACTTATGTCTTTTCCAAACAAAGACAGACAATTAACACATAAAGTTTTTCACTCTAGCTTCAGATAAACAATTCATTCAGTTAACATAGTATCCTAAGGGACTGTCAGCTATGCAGGCTACAGCTCTGCCGCAGGGCTAGCAACGTCAACTCGGTTCATTCCAGCTGGACTGGTGAGTCCTTATCTTAGACATGGTTGTACGCGGTTGAAGAATGGACACTCTCTGGGGGCTGTGTTGGACTGTTGGCTGGACGTGAGCCGTGCTGATTGAATGATTTGTTCTGCTGTATTCCGTTGTTGCCACAGTAATGCTGTGAGGCCCCCTGGGATATTTGGGGCGTGTTCGTCTTTGCCCTGTGAAGAATGCCTTTGTATGGTAGGGGTAAAGTTGCGAGTGTGAATATAGGGGTCCCGTGGTGAAAGCAGGCCTAGAGTGAAAGCGTGCCCTTGCTGACAGATGAATTGCTCTAATTAGAAATCCATAACATCCTGCCACATGGCCGCCTTATCCCCAACACACTTCCTGCTCTGGGCCAGCCTGACGACAGCCAGCCCTGCTCCCGGCTCTGTCACTGCAGGCACAAAAACAAGGACGAGTGGGTGTCTTCCAGATCACGGCTCTTATCGGCTAGCCCTCTTCTGGACCAGATCTGAGCATATGTGGAGTGTGATCTATGGGCAGTGTCAGTGCGTGCTTTAGTGTCTGCTGGCGCGTCCACTGTCTACATCACTTCCTCTGTTTTTGCCCCTCTCCATCATATTCTTAGTCATACTGCTCAGTGCATCTACCCCCTCCCTCCTCATCCCTTCAGGTGTCTGGATGGACAGCTCAAATGGATCCAGTCCAGAGCATATCCTATTATACTCATTAACAATGGGTACAAGTCTTCTTTGTGGGTCTGGTGGTAGTAGTGCCAGCTCTTGGACACATTGCAGAACAACTGGTAATTTGCAGGGCACATTAAGCAAGACATAACAAAGATCCATGGAGTGCTGTAAACATTATGCATAGTTTATTGGGACTGCTGAATGCTCTGTTCGATCTCTAGCCTAAAGGCTCAGGTGTGGTTGTAATGCCTTGTATGTATAGCCACAAATCTTCAAACTCATTAAGTATTTTAAACAATATTACATTTTTGTTCATCTCCAATACTAATAATGTGAATAACATGCGTCATTTCCACTGATTGAATGAAAGTTGTCCATTGAATCACTTAATCATATTCCCTTTAGCAGCTCTTGTAAGATATACAGTATTCACTGTTAGCTGTTATAAGAATGGCTGAACATATTTGATTGTTTTTCAACCTGATACAATAGTTTTGTGACCTCTCAAGTCCTGTGAATACATTTAGAATAAAAACCCCAAAGTCAGTGAGAAAGTTTCCAGAGGATGGAAGTAATCAGTGCGAGTGGTATTGTATTTGTTGGCATTATCATGCCCTCCGAGAGAAGGATTAGACCTGAAACCAGAGCAGGAAAACACCGACCATCTGCATTCAATAGAGCTCGGGTCTTTGCCTGTTTTCCTCCATGGCACTATCTGAAGTTATGACTAAAGCTGGCATGTCATGGCAGACTGACAGCACAAAAATATTCAGTGCTGATTGAAGTAATGGAATTTCATGCAAAATACAGCAACTCCAGACATGCATTTTTACCAAGAGGTTTGGCTAGTGGTCTAAGTCAGATCCAGCCTGACGCAGCAGTGTACCATTGACTGTGGTCGGGCAGAGTGTAGAACTGCAGTTGTTTCATCTGTTTAGATTTTTTCTTGACACTTCTTGAATTTTTGTGCATAGCAAACACATAAAAGCAGTTGAGGTTGTGATCTTCACATCCACATTGGCACTGGCGCACATATCATGGCTCCATGTGTAGGTTCTGTGTTAAAAGGTTTGAGGAGGATTTGGAGACACAAAATGGGACTGAGTGACCTATAGGACGCACAGCACAGCGCTGCAGAACAGCGCTGTGCTGCAGCAGCTGTGGCACTCCCAGATTTTCCTGATTGCTTTCAGCTGGTACTTGAACCCTGGGCCTTTTGGGTTTTGGAGGCCAGCCCAGACCCCACAATCCCCCCAGCGCCCCATCCAGCTGCCTGACCCCTCCCTGACCCCGCACCGAGGATAGGAAAATACGAGCTGTGCCAAGCCAGAGAGACTCTTTTATTTTGCCTGCTGGCATGCTGCCGGTGACCAGGGCTTACATAATGGGAAACATAGCAGGACCCAGGAGAAAGCAGCCCTCCTCTCTCCTCACCAATCGATCCTTCTCTCTCTCTGCATCTTCTCTCTGTTCCCAGCACTCTCCAGCTCCACTCGCCCCCTCGCTCATCCTCTTCCTCTCCAGCTCTCTGCCTCCCTCCTGTTTGTGATATATCTCTCTGGGCCCTCTTTCCCGGGCACATTTATTATAGACAGTCTCGACACAATCCTGAAGCAGAGCCACCAGCAACAGTCTTCACACTACACATGTGAGCATTTACAGAGTCACACCAAGAGAGCACTTTTGATTAGACACTTCATTTAATACATTTGGTGCAATCTGATTGTTATTATAGTTTAGTCATTTATTTTCAATCCCTCACAAAATTCATTTCTATTATATGTTTACAGAAATATTTAGATGGTAATGAAAATATATTTTCTTAATTTTTGAATTTAGACAATTTGCTAATCAGGCAATTTCGCATGTTGTCATTGTCAAAAATGACATTATACACAGAATGAATGCGAGTAATTGTAATGTATTGTATACAATTGTGAAATAATGAATCAAAATTACCAGCACTTCTTGAACAGCCTTGGTTCCTATTGTGGTGGATATGAGCTGTTAGGGAAAATGGGGAGTCTCAGGCTCTTCCCTCTTTGTAAGTACCCATTCCTTAATGAGGTTTCTATTTACTTTTACTGGTTATACTATAATACTTTTATAACTGTAATTCATGTTTCCTTTTCCAGCCACTGAACTACCTAATAACCTTTCCACTCACGTTAGCCTTTCTGTCAAATCTGTTGGGAGTCCATTTGGAGGTGACCATAAACCAATTAGGTCTGCAGTGTTTTTATAGCATGACATCACCACCCATCGTGCTGCAGTTATGTGAGGTCTAGACTGCTCAATCACACACCACAAAATCGGTGGCCTGTGTTGGCTTTGCAAAAACTAAAAACATGAGTCCACAGGCTATTAGTGCTAGCCTCATTTTGATTGGAAACCATTACTATAACTATAGGCAAATGTGGACAAGGGAAGCAGCCACTTTCTCTTTAAGGATAATTTATGTTTATTACGACTTTAATGTAATGCCGTTTGCACTGAACAGATGTCCAAAGGGAAATTTTCTTTTCATTTGACTTGATTCATTTTGTCCAAGGTTGTACTCGTGCCATCACTTCCATTCAACATGAAAGCCATGGTAGCAGAAAGTCATTTTTCACATTAATCACACCACCATTTGATGTTACATTTCCATATGTCAATATAAAACCATGTGTGTTGCTGGGTCACTGACTTTCATTCAGCTGTCAACATAATAGTATCTAGGTAACATCTCTGTTGTTGAAGATGACCTCAATGTTGGAGATTTTGTAGAAAAATGGTGTTTGAAAATACCAAACGGAAATTAAATGATTCAGTGCTGAACATTATGGCTAGAAGTTAAGTTTCACATTACTTTATTAAGTTCTTAAGAGTGACGCATTCAACCTGACAAAGTTTAATTTAGGTCCAAACTAAGACCAAGTATTATTCCACATGTAGTTGATGAATAAATTAAATGTCACATTAAAATATACCTTAAATGGCGTATCCCTATAGCCACAAAAATACTTTTATTTAATGTATTATTATATCCTCTGGATCCTTGAAGAGAATCAGCTTTAAAAAAAAAAAAAAAAAAAAATCACCGTTATTGAATTTTATGTTCATCCTTCTTTAGTTATAGATTACAAAACTATTTTTTTAATTACAGTTGAAAAACTGTCAATTATACTATTCCTGTTCAACACACCATTATTCATGAGCTTAATGCTCACAAGACTCCATTTTTTGTAATATTGGATATTTAATTGAATTTGTCTTGTGTTGTCAGTGTGAGAGTATAATACCATACCATAAATGTGTTTCAGTTCTGTACATTCTGACATCCTATTCAAGGCCATGACATCACCTAAACTTAGACATTTGTCATATATTGTCATTGTGTCAAAGTATTAACCTCAGGAGATTCTGGATCACACTACTTCCTTCACCTTTTCACCACTTTCCTGCTCAGTTCCTGATGCGTCTGTCCCAACAAATCTTCATTCCTGAGCAGGTCTCTGTAGAGCACAATCAGATTAAGTCATGAGTCTGTGTTGAAGGAAAATCTTGACCTCTTTTTCCTTCTTTTTCTTTGGCTTTCACTTTTCACTCACTACTTCTTGGACTTTTTTCTACCTAGAGAGCCTTCAGTTTGTAATAAAAAAAAAAACAATAATGATAATAACAGTGATTGGCTCTTGCTGATGGTGTTGTAAAGAAATTCAATCTAAAGAATAACAAACCCACTTGTGTCCGAAGATTGACTCCTGTTTAATGGGCGAGGAAAATAGGCTTGGATCTGGACCCTCAGTGGCTATAGTCAAAAATCTTCTAGTTACTGATATAATGCTCTTTGAAAATGAGCCCCCAAACTCCCATATGCAATCTATAAAATGCAAACACAAATTTTTGCTGAACTAAACATTTTTTTGAAGTCGAAAGTGAACAAAGTAGTTGCAATACCTTTGTAACACTTTATAATATCTACCCTTTTAATGCCTTAATAAAGCAAGAACAAAGGTTTTAATTCATAATAACAAATAGTTATTTAAAGGTACTATATTATGCTAGTTTTTTATTTTGTTGTTTTCATTCAGCTTCACTAGAATCATTTGGATAATTTTAGCCTTGGAATTTTCCATCTCTAGTAAACAAAATGTAAATGTTAGCTTTTAACTAACTGCTTCATGACATCATAAGATGGAATAGAGCATTTTGAGCTTTGGTGATGTAGACGGACTAATTACAAAAGGTTACTCCAACTTGTGCAAAACAAAACACAACTCCGGATATGTTTTTGAGGAGGTAACAACATTATGACAGGACTTAAAGCTCATAATAATCAATTTTGTGTAATGTAGGACCTTTAATGATTTGGGCTTAGTAACTACATAATTAACACGCTAACCCTAACTGCTAACCCTTTAATTAAGTAGTAATTAAGTCTGACATATTCAAGTTTTTGTTTATGCTTTATAAGCCAAATGATTGTAGTTGTACCAAATCCTCCTATAGCAGTGATATGTGTTAACAATTTGTCAGTAATTTCCTGAAAATTGAAAATAATTAAATTGATAAATGACATTCCTGGCTTAAACATTTGTGCAGTCCTGTATATCTCTTTCTCTCATGTGTGTGTGGAAGCAGATAGACTAAGACAGTAGATGAACGCGAGGTTGCTGGCATGGTGTATACACGGTCACTTCCTCTGCACTTTAAACAGAGCAGGCTGTGCTGGCAACCTCCTCTTCCCTCTCCAAATGGTTTGCATCATTTTCAAGCCCCCCTGCCACTACCCCGCCTCCCTGCCCCAAACGCTTTTTCTCCCTCTTCCTTTCTCGATAAATCATCCAAATCTTCAGCTTTTTCTCTTCAAAATGCCAAGATCTGTTGCATTCGCCTTGCTCCTGGGCAAAAGAAAGGGCCATAAAACGTCTTGCAGTGTCTAATTTTCCATTTTAGCTACCATTCATTTAGTGCTTTTATCTGCTTTATCTTGGCATCAGCTGTCTTCTCTTGTTCTGGTTGGTCATAGTGCTCTCCTATCTGGTCTTTATGCTGCAGGGCTTCAGTAAACCAGCACAAGAGTAGAGTATCTTATCTAAGCTTAGTTAATGACTTGATTAATGCCAGTCGTTTGTGGTAAATCTCTAAATGCTTCAGTTGGCTTCAAATGGGGCACTTTGATAACCAGTGATAAAAGTAAAAGCACCAAAAAGACCAAAGTAGCCCAAAGCACAATTAGAAAAAAATATTTAAAAAATACCAACAATGCCACCATGCACTCTTGGTTGACCACAGATTTAATGGACAAACTGGGGCCAGGCAGAGTGCTTAAAGGTCCTATATTTCACAAGATTCTTGTGAGCTTTTTGATCCATGTTAGAATGTTGTTATCTTCTCAAAAACATACCTGGAATTGTGTTTTGTTTCATTCAAACATGTTTGAGCAACCTGTTATTATTAGTTTGTCTACATCTCCAAAGCTCAAAATGCTCTGTTCCACCTTTTGATGTCATGAAGTGGTAATTTTACCTTTTACCTTTGGTTCAGTAGATTAGCAATTCCAGGGCTGAAACCATCCAAGTGGAGCACTTCCTGTATTACCACATGACATCACAAGGCGGAAGAGAGTGGTTTTTTGTTCGAGAGAAGCACTCAGCCTAAATATGAAGGGGTTTGTGTGTTAAACATGAGTGAAACAAAACACAGTTTCAGATGTTTTTGATGAGTAAACAATATTATAACATAGATAAGAAAATAGTGTAATATGGGTTCTTTAATGACAGAAAGAGGCAGCCTTTAAAGTTTTGTCGTCCAGTGGAGAGAGAGGGGGGAAAAACTGTCAGGCTATTTAAATTGTAGCTATAAATTTAGCTTCCATTCTTCACATCTAACCTCTTTCATTATTAGAGTTTTCAGCCTCTGCAGAATCTCCAGTGCTGAAGTTGCTCTAGGCTTTGGTAGTAGCAATTATCCACAATCTCTGGCTGCCTCTGCGCACAACTGAGAGGAAAATCAGATGCACTACACACACAATTAGATCATGATATTCAAAACTTCATATCATCCCCATATCTAGATACTGATACTTTGCAGTGACATCATGCTGGGGGTATTATACATGTATTTATATCTGATGGGAATGTTCAGCGGTTACCATGGTGACACAATCCACACATTAACAATAACTAGTCTGAAAACACAAGAAAAAAATACTAAATGGATTTAAACAACACAATTTCAGGAGCCCGTTATCAGTGCGAGTGCTCATAGTCCTGTTTAGGAGTTTGTTTGTTTTTTTTTTCAACAGAAAGGTGAGAGTAGCTAGCAAACGTGTAACAGTAATTTTACATGAGGTAGACTTCTTACGTGAACAAATCAACTCACCTGTAATAGTCAGCTCTTTCTGATCAGGTTGTATTCATCTAAAGCTCACATTAAGTCTAACTTGTGTAACAGAGCTTCTAACAGAGTAGTGCTTTTAGTTAGAGTCACATCCCCAGTAAATGTTGATGACATCTGTAAAGTATCAATATCATCAATAATATGGTATGGCCCAGGTTATATAGACCCTTTAAAATGTGTACACAAAAACATTGTAAAGCCAAAACAAAGGCAGCTAGAGGCAAAAGTGAAGCGGAACATAATGTGATTTCAATCAAAAAACTAGGATTAATCACATAATATCACAAAATATGAATGAAAAATCAAGGAAAATTTGGCAAAAGAAAACAACTCAGATACATGTGTGATATCAGAGCCCAGTTTAAAAAAAATTACAATTATGTTTTATGATGTTTGTTAATTTAAAAAGATATTATGATGGACGCTTAGCACAAAGAAAAAAAAAAGAAAAAAAAGGTTTTACTGGACAAATCCTTACAGAAAAGTTGAGTTCCCTACAGTTTGTCAGATTTATCCACAGATATATTACACATTTTATCATAAATTACACTTTTTGTGATGCTCATATGCAATGTTGAGGTTAGAATATTGCATTTTTCCATCCTTCTTAACAGAAGAGTGAATTAGTGAATATGTGTACCTTGGAAATTATAAATGGTTGTTATAAATGTTTGTTGTAATGTCGTAAAACCATTAGCACTGTTCATCAGTTTATCACTGAAAATATATTATTTCTGCCATGTTGCCTCCATTCCAGAATTTTTAACACGCTGATGAGGATTTGAAAGGGTCTATTTGTCATATCCATCTAATAACATTACTATTATTTATATGAAGAATCTGATAACAACACGTTTCACATTTACCATCACATACCTGTCCATAAGGGGACTGCACAGGCTCAGTCAGTCATTCAGTTAGTCTGCCTGAGCTCAGACCCTGCTCACACTCATCAATGCAATCACTCCAAAGCCCAAGGAAAGTATCTCACTCAGCCAAGATATTTTGAGCCTGGTCCCGGCCTGCTGGCTGGCACACCCACACATGGATGTACACCCCGAGCTCTACATGGGTGGGCATAACTGTCAGGCCGCCAGTGGGGCTGATCAAAAGGCACTCAGCGGTGAAGGGGAGTGAAAGGGAATGCTGGGACAACCAACTTATAATTCAATAAGGATGTCAGACTCTCCACAGAAAAGATAGTCTTGCTTAGTGCCCAGACATGTGCATTTTCTAATTCAGGCTAAAAGATCTCATGAAACAAACCCTAAATGGAAAAATGGAAAAGTGAAGTTGGTATTGTTATATTGAAGAATTCCTATTGTTATTGGCCCGTTACTGATATTTCCTGAACTTCATAACAATCTGAATAAAAAAGATGGAAAAAATTTATTTTTGTAATCTCCATCCCACACCTTTCTAAATATTTTGCCAAATACTTTAGCGACATTCATCTTAAACACTACAATATCTAAGAAACATTGCTTTTGGTAGAAATGTAAAACTCAAAACTTTCTACAAAAACAATGTATTCAAACTTCCCTGGCAGGACATGGCATCCTTTCCCTTTGGACTACATTCACATAAATTAATGAATTAGGGAATTACCATTGTGTGAGGAATGAGGACGAGGCATCCTTCATTTCCATTTCAATGCGCTGCCTTGCCTTCCAGCTGTGGGCTCGCTGACTGAACACGTTCCCTGTGCAGAGCCTGGACCCGGATCAAAATAAGACTTTGATTAACACCATTAAAAACCCAGGACTATGACTACAGAAGCCCACAGAAACCACATAGCATAGCCCCAGAGCAGGTGTGAGGGAAAAGGATCCAGTCATACATCTTCGTAATAACTTCATATTCCAGGGAGAACGCATTTTAGTGAGGTATCATTTACATTGGTTTCAGTTCATACAACTATAAAAAAAAAAAAAAAGTTGTTTTGGTAAAAGTGTGACAAAATGTTCAAAACGTTTGTTGTCCTATAATCATTTAACAGTCACTTAAACGTACTGTAGCTTTTGTGATGGTAATGCTATTTGACTAAAGAGCTTAATGTTCAATGATCATTTTCTCGTGCAGAAAAATATTTTTTAAAGATTTTCTTCATTCCAGGCATAGTACAAAAAATGTGCAAACTTCTTTATTTTAAAATTATATATGCCATGGCCAAGAATAAGATTTATGATGTGGCTCTAAAACAGCTGAACCCAAGAATCATTACCACTTATTTTCCATTGCGAGATAGGGCCACCACTTTTTAGTTAAATCACACAAGAGGTGATGGGGAAAGAATCTGACAAATTTTTGTGTTTATCAAGAATTACTTTTTTATTTATTCCAGTCAATGTAATGCCTTGGCAGAGGTCCTCATTGCACAGAGGACACAATTAAGACTATATTTTGCTCATGGATTATGGCTTGTGCAGAATTAAAAGCGCATGGTCACAAAACCACAGACAGAATCCCTCTGCATGGCTGACTTAGAGAAATGCTAACGGGCCATTATTTTATAGCAGAAGATTATTTCAAATATTGGGCCAGGAGACCACAAGACTGTGACCGTGTCATAACTTTGGCTTGTTAAGTGTGTTAAGACTCACAAGGCCTTGAGTGCTCCAGTGCAAAAGGTCATCACCAGCATCCGTTTGTATCCACTCTAAAGTGTGGCAGAGAGCTCTGCTGGCCCACGCTGGACCTAATAGAAAGCAGCTGACCTGAAAGCACAGAGGAGCAGGGTACAGCCCTCTCACTAATCACCTCTTGTTTTCATCGTGTGGATGACAGGATGGTGTGCCACATGTGGCCCCAATAAAAGACATTATCACCCTCAAAGAAAAGGCAGATCTCGACAGCACTGTATCAGTAAGTGCTTAGAAGAGTGTGAGTCTAACTTGTCGCTGTTAGAAATCATATAGAAGTAATGTACTTCCACAGTATTGAACATTTTATACTATATCTGAGTTTTCTGTGTTGGACACACATTAGAACAGTGATCACCCACCTCTGGCTCAGGTGGTAAAAAATGTCCATTCATTTTCCCCATAGAATTTGTGAAAAATGAAAATAATGCAGGATGGAGGCTTATCGACTATGGTATAGCTAATGACACAATTATAGTTAAGTTAACTTACATAGGTTTGTTCTTGAGTTTAGTTTTGGTCACAGTAGAACTTTGTATAGCAGCAGCATCCAAAAACACACATTAGTCTCTTAAGCTGCATGTACCTGTCTGTGCTGGTGGTACTCCACTGCCTGTAGTCTGGCCTCTGTGTGGCTACAGGTGCTTCACATTACGCCTCGTAAAAGTCATCGAGAAGCAAAAAATTACTGCTTCAATTTGTCTAAAGGAGGGAAAGGTGCGGAGTACTGGAGCAAAGCTGTATATGGACAAAGTATTGACATATGAATTTGTGACTGTGTTGTGTCTGCTGAACGCTTCAGCATTCCTCTTGTGTGCCAAGAAAGGCCATATTGTTTTTGAATTGAACTCAACGTCATTTAGAGAGAGATGATTTAGTATGGTGTTTGTGCATGCTGGCCAGCTGGCACACTCTTCAGCCCATGGTGTCTATGCCATACCTTCTAAGAGGAAGGTTATGGGACAGGGGTCATGCAGAGTGCACACTGAAAAAGAGGAAAAGGCCTAATCTGAAAAAGCCTGGCAGCTTCCTGCTCTGAGTGGAGGGTACACAGAAAAGACTGTCCTCTGTCCGGAGACCCAGCACATGAGTTTACAATGTAATTCAATCAGGATCAGGCCACTCACACCCACCATACACTATAGCTCAGAGCTGACCAGACCAGACCAGACAAAGCCTTCAATCACCTGCTTTATATTTAGCCTCATACTGTGTCACTTAAGTACAACAATGAAAATCAGTGACCCAATTATTAAGATGGGAAAACAAAGCAAAAATGAAGTCATTTCAATTGTAGACTTTAATTTTAGTCTAAATCAAATCAATAATTTTAAATAGATACATAGCATGACAATCACATCCAGCAAACCACCACAAATGACAAAAACACAGTGTCATAACCTTGTGACAATCACGCTTTCCTTTAACATGAACTGTGGTTACTGCAGCTATTCTGTGTTTATGTGTTATTTTAATTTAAGGGTGTCATGGTGTATAGTAATAGAGGACTAAAAAGAATTCAAAGGCTGCTCATTAAAAAGTCTATAAATACAAATGAGTATCCAGGAAGAGAGCTGAGAGGCTGGTGAGTGTGTTAACAGTGGGTAGATCTGTGGCTCATGTAATTACAGTGTTAGCACATAATGAAAGCCATTTGTACTAATTACACAGCCATGTTCACTCCAGAAGAGCTGTGAGGAGGAGTGTGTTCTTTCACTTCAGAGACTTCTTTAGGTGTGAATTTGTCAACAATTAAATTACATAATGCCATATTGTGGTGCATTCCAGCGAAAGCCGTCTCCTTAACATATCTTCATGGACATTAACCAAAAAAGTTAGATAGTGCACCTTTAATCTGGTGTGTGTCTTTGTGTGTGTGTGTGTGTGTTTTATTTAAGGATCTCCATTAGTCTCTGCAAGTGCACGAGCTACTCTTCCTGCCATCCACTCTTCAAAATAAAAGCATAACACATTGACCCTACAACAGTAAAGCACATTAACAATCAATACATAAAAGCAACTTTCATATCTGTGTGTGTGTATAACAAGCATACTTAAACAACACTCTTAACAACTGTACTTATGTAAGACAACATAGTGATTAATGTCTCCCATAGCATGTTTTAGTTTGACAAAAATGTTCCATCCTGCCAAATAAATATTGTGAGTGAGTCATTATAACCACAAAGTGACAATGTAAATATTTGTTATTGCAGTGACAAAATATTTACCATTATGTCAAAAGTCTACATTGTTGTTAATCGTATCCTCCATAAAAACAGGCTTTGCGGCTGGCTTATTTCTCCTTCCCTGTAAGCAGAGACCTTAGATGAAAGAAATCAAATGCCAGTGTTCAGATAATCTATCATCGACTTCTGAGGTGTGAAAGCATCGGCCTAATGTCACTCCGGTGCCAAAATAAAGATTTGGATAGCTGTGAATCTTAGCATAAATTTTCACACTCTCTCTCTGTTTTCCACTTGTGCTCCCCTCACTCACCGCGTCCTGGATGAGAGCAGAGCCAGCCGAGTGTCACTGGTGTTGGGCAGCTGTGGGGCTCCGAGTGCTTCCTGTCGGGAGTCGGACATGAGGAACTGCGGCTGCTCTGGCCCACACTCAGAGGTGGAAAGTATTCTCTGCTCAGGCCCACAGCCCACCTCCCTCCCGGCCTGGGAACGGAAGCCGCAGGCCGCCAGAGAAAACAAGCAGGCAATCAGGTAGGGCCGAGCTGGATCATATTAGGATATATGACATACAGCAATGTAATGAATGATATAGATACATGTAGCTATGGGTAAATCTGAGTGGCCACTTTATTAGGTACAGTACATGGACGCTTTTTGGGTTCTATTTTTACCTCTGAAAATCTCCTCTTGTGGTTGTGTGTAAAAATCAAAGAAAATTACTACCAGTTTAAGAGAAGTCTATGATTTTCACATTTTTTACTTTATACCAACTACTTATATTATCACAGCGTAAAATAAGGAAAAACATATAATAAAACTAGTAGAAATCAGTTAACCATGTCTAAGTGGACCAGCCCTATGGCCAAGGTGAAGTTGTCTTTTAATGGAATAGATCTGATCTCATTTTCGCTCACTTTTCTAAATTTCAGTGAATCTAAGCATATGATTTTCAGTGGCTTGTGCTGCCCTTTGTAACTGAACTGAAAAGTGTACTGATATCACATTGCATAAACATCCAACCCAACATATGGACTTACAGACAGTGAAGCCCCATCTCCTCGTCCCTGTAGGCGCCCCCTCTCGCCTGGCCTGAACCCTCTCTGTCCCCTACTGGCCAGTGTCCTCAAACAAACATAGTCATGTACACAGAGCGCTCCTCTTCTCACACTGTAGCCCACGCGCAGTACAAACAACATGGAGTCCAGTAGGGATTGGATATCAGGGCACACACAGACACACACGAGCGGGACAAGCTGGCCCTTGTAAAAACACACACATCTTTGAACATAAGGAAATGTGTACACAAACATATAAACTGCAGCCCCAGCACATATGAGGCTT
Organism: Odontamblyopus lacepedii; assembly: GCA_034769755.1. Lineage (NCBI taxonomy): Eukaryota > Metazoa > Chordata > Actinopteri > Gobiiformes > Gobiidae > Odontamblyopus > Odontamblyopus lacepedii. The sequence goes on along the minus strand of CM068357.1, from coordinate 21,956,370 downwards.
AGTGCTGTGATGGACCAGTATGGTCTCAGTATAGTCAACAAACAGTGATGCAGTGTTTTTCGTGGTGTACATTTTTAGTGTTATCTAATTTGTGTATGTTCTTTATGTGCAGCTTAGTATAGCCTAGAATAACTACTATCCTTGCAGTGAGTCTTGGTGCTTTGTATTCATACTTTTTTTCAGTAGGTAGAATGATCATGCACACAGTAAACTAATCCGACAAGGACCATAAACTGCCCACGTGCCTGAAAGAGGACAATTTGATGTGGCGATTTTAGAGGAGGAAATACTGTAAATAAAAATAATCTTTGTTAACAAAATTAAATTAAATTAAATCTAATTTAGTTTATTGTTATTTTTGTATTTCAGCATTTATAATTTGTTTCAGAGTTTTGCCCGTGTTTTCTGCTGAAATATATTTTACCTCTCTTTACTATTTACTTTTTTTTTCCCTGGTGAAAACAATTCAACTCTAGAACCCTTTCTCTGAGGAGGCAATAAACACATAAGAAACAGCTCTAAATCAGAAATGCTTACCCATATGAGAGATGATATCCTCCTGCATGTGTAATAGAGTCTCATTACATTACATTATTTGACCATTAAGCATCCTCAAAATCTCTTTATAGTAACTTAGGTCTATAAATCTGTCACTTAGTTCCTCCCACTATTAATGCAGAAGGCACCTTATGAACATGCCTGGTTTACTAGGGAGTTTTAAAGGCTTTTTTTCAGCGAATATTTCCGCAAAGTTCCTGTACACCTGTTATTCTCACCCCATATGCAGATGATTTGTGTTCTTAGCTGGGAGGGTGAGGTCACCGGATCTACTCTGATGATTCTGGTTTAAGTTACGCCTTTTTAAATCTTTAAGTCTCCCTAATTGCTAATCTGATACATTTATCTAACTAGACCAACATTGCGTACATAACCAAAAAGCCACGCACTAGTTTGTGTGTATGCGTTGGGTGGTCTTTTGTTTTGGTACGTGCTCCATTGACTGTTCCCAAATCACAATGGGACCCCAAGCGATTGAGACAGAGTTGAGACAGGGGGCAGAGCGAGAGGAGGAGAAGGTGGAGTGGGGGGTGGACGTGACATCCCGGGACGGCCAGTGACATCACACCCGAGCGAACAGGAAATAGGGGAGTTGGGGAGGGTACATTGGGTGACATCAATGCTCCGTCTGGGGACCTTGGGGTGCTCCAGCTGGGTAAACTAGACAGAGACAGCCCCCGGTCCAGTATACTGTCCTCCTCCACCCCCGCCCACACGTACACACCCATCCTGCCCTGGGGAGTCATCTCTGTCGTGGGTCCATTCTTCGACGTTCTCTTGCAGCAAACTCCATAGTGCCATGTGTTTCCTTGTGTTTTATCTAAATGGGTCTTTTATGTGTGTTTATTTGTGTGTCTGCTGCCTTTCCGCTCGCTCTGACCTCTATTCACTGAAATTAAAACTCGGATGGACCCCCTCTGGTTTACATGTATACACATAAGGACTGGACATGTACAGTAGTAGAGAGGTTCTTTCTAAGGATGTACAAGAGATGGATGATTCAAGTTGGGATTGTGGGGATTAGTACTTTGAACATGTGGTTAGTTATTAGTATATTATTAGTTGTGTATTTATGAGGACAGTGCATGTTAATAAAAGCTGTAAACATCACAGACTTCAGCTAATTTCTATCCATTGTTCCACTTTTGCTCTCACAACACATTTATTCATAGCCTATGGACACTGGAGGTAAGGTGGATGAAGTGGCTTACCCAAGGGCACAACAACCGTGGCATTTGATATTTCCAGTGGTCTCCAGTCTAAGTAGTAACCAGGCCCAACACTGCTCAGACATCTGACGAGATTCTCAAAGTGGTATGTAATACTTAATTTTCATGAAGGGAGAATAATAATGAATTGTTTTTGTCCAAAAGTGTATCCAAATTAAGAAGCACTACCAAGTTAAAATACTAATAAAATACAGTATAAAACAAGACAGATGTACTTCACTGTGGTAAGATGTCGAAATAAGATTTCAAGTAGGATTATTTAGAGCTTTTCTGATGTTCTACACAAACCACTAAGATTTTGGCATTTTTGTCCTATTGAGGTAATCCTAATTTTGCTATGAAACTGTCATCTTGTGAGGCTTTATCAAATCTAATCCAAGATAAAGATAGATGGAGAGGGAGAGAGAAAGACAAACAGAGAAAGAGAGAGCAAAAGAGAGAGTGGACTGCCAGTCACCCTGAGTGGTTGGTTTGCACATCTCTACTCTGAATGTGAAACACATGTGAAGTGTGGGTGGGAGTCAGGAGAATACAGGAGAGGGTATCCGTGTCTCAATATTACAGCCTCGCCCAGTCTGTCCATCTGCAAGAACATTACCAAAGAGGACGTCACCATGGGAACTTCTCAGCACTGACAACTGCCGTGTCCCTCTTACCCCTGTTTATGACAAAGTTTCTCACACTGTCAGTCTTCTGTAGTTTAGATCTTTATTTGAAGATTAAATCAAGAACTAAACCAGATTAAACTACTAAACAACTAAACAACTATTGTAAAAAGATACTTAATGACACCAATGTTATTTCTATAGACAAACTGTCTAGGTAGATTTGAACTGGATACCAAAATAAATATAAGTGCTGTGAATCTTCATGCTTAAACTAGGGCAGAGCAGGACTAAGACAAGACAAGCCAGAATTGTATTTAGAATTTACAATTGTGGCCACATGAAAGAACTTCCCTCCCATTTACACACGCAGATACCAGTGTAATGGAGGTTTAAAAGGCACTTCACATGGTTACTTTTCTGGTGAAGGGTCTGTCACCTGCCTGTCTTCATAAAAAGATTGTTTAGCTATGCACCGAATGTTCCACCATATTTGACTTTGTTTACATAAAGGCAAGTAGGAGAAGACACCAAGTCAAGTGCCAAGTCAGATCTGCGGAGAGGAGACTCTGTTCACTTTAAAAATGCTTCATTTTTAAGTGTCTTGCCTAAACACAAGAATCAAATCACCGCTCCATATCAGTGGGCAAACTCTCTACTCCTGGTTCAGTCCTAGATGTAATCCTACATAACAACAATCCTCTTGTTTCTATGGTGATACTTAATGAGCAAAAACGGATCTGAGAAGCTTGGGGAAAATGGAGTGTATTTCCGTGTGTCTGTTTTGTTTTACCTTGTTTGTTTAGGTGTGTAAATGTTTGCTCTTATCCACCTCTTTTACTTTTCCTCTGTCAGTGGATGGAGTCTGCTTAGCCCCTTCTCACCCTCCCTCAGGTCTCTGGTCTGTCTCAGCGCCCCAGCTCGTGTCTTTACGGTGTCTGGCGGAGGCTGTAGAAAGCACAGATGGTCGGGGCAGAGAAGGCAGGGATCGTACCCGGGCCAGGGAGGGCGTAGAGGTGGGAGGTGTGTGGTTGCATTAATATGATCTGCACTTCTCGTTAACGCTAATCAGGGGCTTCCTGCACAGAGCGGCTTCACCTTCCCAACTACCCCATGCGCACATACAAAACACATCACCACACATACACTCCCTCCCATTGCTCAACTTCCTATCTGTGAATATGCTTGTCTCCTGAGCCTCTCTAACTCTCCAACCATGTATCCATATCCTCCTCTGTTTGTTTGGCTCTTCTCAAACGGGCCATAAAATGAACTGGAAAGAGCTGAAAATTAAGTTTTTTCCCCCCTTTTCCACTCGGAGTGCGACTTACCATATGCTGTGAATCACGTGAGCTTGCAGTAAAGAGTTGACGCTCCCCTCTGAAGCCGCTCGTCCCAATGTGAACTCTGCAAAGGGGGTCGTGAACTTTAACTGAGCGCTGAAGAGAAACTGGCACCAGAATGTTTAGCTGGTGTAACCTTGAGGAATGTGCCGTAAAATAAGGCAGTTGAATTCTAACTCATCTGGCCCTGGCATATAACAGAAAAGCCATCGGAGCCTGTCGAGAACCAAGTGCATGTGTGTAATGGCATCTGCAAGCATTTAGCAGTGTGGAGCTTGTGTGGCCACGATGGCATGTGAAATCTCTGGGCAGTGCGCTGACCACAGAAACAATACAAGTCAGATTCCACAATGAAAATGTCATATGTGCCCTCGCCCTCTCCATCCTTTCTGTTTCTTCTCTCCCCACTCGAAAGGAGCCCCTAGGGTCAGATAAATGAATGTATTTAAGATGTGGAAATCAGATATTGAAATTTTTGCCCTCGCCATGCTCCCCTGGTCCTCCTCCTCCTCTGGTTCACCCCAAAACGCCCCCTCCATTACTCCCCTGTCCCACCGCTGTTGCTAGCTTTAACAGACTTAAATACAGCGCTGGGAGACCTTGTGATAGATAGACTGAGAAGAAATCGAAAAGAGATTCTTCTATTTTTTTCTCTAATGTGATTTTTCTTTTACAGTGCCCTGGGCTTTGCAATTGATAGCCTGCCCCAAACGCACGGCTGATGGCCCCCTCCTCTTTATACACCTTCTTCTCTGCTGAACCCAGGCCAGCCACAGCTGCCTGGCCAGATGTGAAAGAGGGAGAGGAGACAGGAGCGAAGG